>CAKAOJ020000067.1:0-600000 GCA_916701645.2 Sebastolobus alascanus | reverse complement strand
CGAAAACCAGCGATGAGCACATAAAGCAATTAAGAGATAAAAGAATTGACCGATAAAGATTTAAACAATACAGAGCTAGGCTCTTTTTGAGATTGTGCGCCATAAAAGGTCAATGGCGCATATGATTAAAATTGAATATGAACTCGCTGAGGAAAAGTCCAGTAGGGAGGATTTGGGTCGGCAATTACTGTGAATGCTGACAACCGATGTGTACATAAATGAACTGCTGAGTTGTCGGCGATAAGGCGAGTAACAGAGTCGTTCTGAATGCAATTTGTAAAAAGAAACATATTAAGAACATCCCCAAAGCTACCCCTATATACATTTAAAACAATTGAATTAATTTAGGAATCCTATATTGTGAGTACCATGTCATTAAATCAAGCACTATTGATCATATATAGGCACCTTTCCACAGGATACGAGTCTCTCTTTTGCTGAACATTTAAAATGTTTAAAACACTTTCGAAGCATCGAAACTTTCTTCAGTAACTGATAAAACTTTGACAAGTTTCACACACGCGCACACACACCTCTACACACACACACACACACACACAAACGGTAGTCAGGGTGAATATTGGAGGAGATGAAGTCAGTATGAGAGGCCAGAGAGGCACTGAAATGTCATTTGTCAGTGTCCTGATAGGGACATAATGTGCTATTAAAACAGGGTTGCTTATGTAATAGCCGGGGCCAGACAGTCAGGTCTGATGGGAAGAGCCACAGGTGACGGCACTGGGCGGAGTCAGTAGTGCAGTGCAGTCCCGCCCCCCCCCCCGTGGCAGTTGATCGACAGCTCTGGGGTGGACAGTGCAGCCTGCTGGCTCTGAAGCCCAGGCCTTACGTGTGTTCCCTCATCATCATCATCATCTGGAAAATATCGGTCACAGAACGGACCGGAAAAATATTAGTCTGTATTTCTACACAGCATAAGCAACATATCATGTATATAGATTACACAGATAAACGAATAGAGAGACAGAAGAGATAGAGACAGAAACAGCTGCAACCTCAATTCCTGCTCGTTGTGACCACTCGTGCAAATAATGAGAACAGAAAGTAGTCGTGCCCACCAACAGAGAGCGTGTATGGTTAGTTTTTAATGTGTCAACCGCTAAATAAACCAACCACAGGTGGTGTGCTGTGACAGCGGAAAACTGAAACCTAAATCAACAGTATGTACCCACTTGGTCTGCTGATGCAGCAAGCATTTCCTCCATCATGTTGCAGTAAACAAAGTCTTGTTTAAGAGACCCACATAGACCAGTTTTTGTCTTTTTTTTTTTTTTTTTTAGGAGGTAACAGGGGGTCTTTAGGGGGAGATAGCAGGTCAAAAGTATATGTCACATAGAAGTGGTGTACATCATCTGAAAGCTGGGAACCTGAAGATTAATTTGAGATGTAGCTCAGCGCTGTGTGTCAAGTTGTTGTAGTCATAAATAAGAAATAAGCATGAATTCATTAATTAAAATAAATTGTGAAAGTGTATAAGGTCATAGAACTTCTTGTCTTGGAAAGGGAGGAGCGAGCGGAGGAATACTCAGTTGGTTGCAATTTGCAACCGCACCACTAGATGCCGCCAAATCCTACACGCCGTACCTTTAAATTTGAATACTTGGAAATCAACGTTGACTGATGATAAGTGATACACTGTAACTTATTACCAGCAGGACCATGAGCAGTTTTGCTATAACAACCACTCAAGAATAAATTGAAGCCCAATAAGGCAACATATCCATGACAACGTGACTCGTCACCTCTTTACACTCCTGAACCTCGTAAACTATTAAAACTAGGAGGTTGTAATACAGTAAAAATGGAGTGTGATTCTGAAACTATGCATGCAAATCATGTGGTTGGAGTGTTGGACATAGTATCAAAGAACAAATCCATAAAAACATCACCTGACTGTAACAAGCACGTTGAAAATCAATCTGTTAAATCATTTATTTTAATCCAACTGGACATACAGACAAGGTCGGAATAGAAAATCTACCAATTTCAGTAAAATGACTGCAGCGGGTTCAGCTAAGGACAGAGTAAATTAGTACAGGAGCTCTTACGAGTGTTTCGAAATATGGTTGTGCCACTTGATTTTAAGAGTGGGTTGTTCATTATGTTTCTGAGATGCCGGTCTAATTGTCGGGTAAGTGGGTGGAAAAAGCAGCGATGGAGGGTGAAGGGTCAAAAAGCTACTCACTCTGCATTTGAAGTGGCTTCTTTCTGGAGTTTGGTTCTGGCTGCGGCTGACCGGTTCAAACCCCCGTCTGCAGCAAGAGAGGGAGACGGGGAGATTAAGAGGCGAGTGAGACTGGCGGTAAGGGACAGGAGTGTGCTGAAGAGTGACAGAGTAAAGTGAAGAGATGTCACAGGAGAAAAGGAATAATAGAGGTAGATTGGGGAAAAAAGAAAAACCTGAGACAGTACGGGGAGGGAAAGCAGAGAGGAGTGTTGGAGTTCAAGGCTCCAGTCTTCTCTTACCTCGGAGCAAATCCACAAAGTACAGCATCACCACAGCCATCAGTGCGACTGCAAGAAATAAGGGGGGAGAAAACAATGTGGAAAATCACTGACAGTGTCACTGAAAAGTGTCTAACGGGAGCTGGAGAGACTGTAATCTCGTAAACCCACACACACACAAACAAAGACAGAAAATACTGACAGCAGATGCAGACGCAGAAAAACACTTCCAAAAACAGGTATCCTCTGGTGTCTAGGATGGATCCTGCTGCCATGGCGATGAGAGCGAGTCCCAGGTTCTGGATCGACTGCATGCTGGCGGAAGGAGGCGGGTGATCGACATCAGCGTCAATGGAAAAAAATAGCAGCGATAACCAGTCAGAACTGTGAATATGTAATGAGATCAGTCGCCAGTACAAGTACATACAAGCCATAGGCTGTCCCCAGCTGATGCTCAGGTACCACGAAGGCCACCATGGGCCACAGCGCACAGGCCAGTAAGGAGTAGGAGAGGCCCATCAGGGACTGGAAAACAAACGAAAACACACACGCCGTCATCACTTTAAATATTTCAAGGCTCTCCACAGAAATTCCTGGTTGTGATCTACTATAGAAAAATAGGTTTATATTAGGGCTGTCAAAGTTAACGCGATAATAACGCGTAAACACTAATCAGTTGTAACGCCACAAATTTCTTCAACGCAATTTGCAATTTTTAAGATAGAATCCATTGGTACCAGCCATGATATACTAGCTCGTCGCGAAGGAGGCTAAATAACGCTCCAAACTTATGCTAAATTTTGGCAAGGATAAACTGTCATGGCCATTTTCAAAAAGGGTCCCTTGACCTCTGACCCTCAAGATATGTAAATGAAATGGGTTCTATGGGTACCCACGAGTCTCCCCTTTACAGACATGCCCACTTTATGATAATCACATGCAGTTTGGGGCGTCACATAGTCAAGTCAGCACACTGACAGCTGTTGTTGCCTGTTGGGCTTGAGTTTGCCATGTTATGATTTGAGCATATTTGTTTATGCTAAATGCAGTACCTGTGAGGGTTTCTGGATTTGTCGTATTTGTCATTGTTTTGTGTTGTTAATTGATTTCCAATTGTAAATATATACATACATTTGCATAAAGCAAGCATATTTGCCCACTCCCATGTTGATAAGAGTATTAAATACTTGACAAATCTCCCTTTAAGGTACTTTTTGAACAGAAAAAAAATGCGATTAATCGCGATTAACTATGAACAATCATGTGATTAATAGCGGTTTAATCGATTGACTAGTTTATTTCATTCTTAAAGTAAATCCCTTTTTTTTTCCAATTCCATATTTAAATACTGCTGCTATTCAGTTGGAGTTTAATATAGTCGTTTTTACATTAAATAGAAATACAGTGTTTTAATTTCTTTATAGGCAAATTATTATGTCTACCAACTAAGGCTGGAAGTACACTCCGCATTTAAATCGGCACAGCAGATCAATGGGTTTGCGACTACAAGTAGGGCAGAAGTTAAACTTTAAATCCGCTTTGTGTTTTGAGGAACTTGCATCCAAACCCTCTATGACTCACAGTTCTTCCATTTAGCTTGGATATCATTAATCTTAAAGCAGCACCCAGTGAACGTGCTGACATTCACCTCATCCTACATCTGTCTATAAATGTACAAAATAAGATTTTGTTGGGAGTATAGTGCAAAAAGGTTGCCGGGGGGGGGGGGCATTACCATGGCGATCCATGGGTTCCAGAAGGTGAAGGCCAGCATCATGTGAGCGGCGAGCGTGGCGATCACGGCGATCATGACCCAAATCACGTTCCTCCCCGTCCTGTCGACCATGAAGCCCAGAAGTGGAGATGCGGGGGCCGAGATGATGTACACAATACTGGGAGAGATAGAGAAGGGGTATTCATGACTGGGATGTAGACAAATCTAAATGTTATCCTGTAGTTTAAACTAGTTAATAACAGGAGTAAAGACAATCTGAAAAAGTCAGTTTTTATGCGTTTGCTTTATGTGGGATTTTAAAAGTCTTCTAACATGTTCTCTGTTTCAGGTAGCTGAACATTTCTCAGCTCAAACGCTGCCGTTATGACACTGGAAATGTATTTTGTCATCTATAGGAATGAGATAAATTCAGCCCACTGGAAATACAAGATAAACAAGCAACAGCAGACTATACTGGTGTTAGTGCCGTAAGGTGGATTGTTCTCGAAGGCCTCTTGAGTTACCTGTTGACAGCTCTGGCTTCAGCCGGGGAGAAGTTGAATTTTTCAATGAAGAACACCCTGTAAACAGAAGACAAGGTCACAGTACAGAGTGCCGCTCAGCCTTTTATATTGATGTGACCACAACTGGAGGAGAAATCGAGTTGACCCCCCGCAGCAGGTAGCGCTCCGTCTTCCGTACATTGTGTTTTCTGCCCCATTTGCATAACAAGTATTTGCTCTGTAAGCACTGACCCTCAGTGGAAAAAAAAAAAAAAAAAACACGTCGGTTGCTAAGTGATTCGAGAGTGCCTTTCAGAGAAGGAAATGCAGGTTGTGATAGCTTCAATTGGTTTCTTTCACTGCAAACCCATTTGTCAAACCTCTTTCAAATTTCTGACTGCCTCTCTCCCCCCCCCCCCCCTCTGTGGTTCGATGACAACGCAGCATTGTCAGGTTGCACCGTCGAATCTTTGTTCAGACGCGGGCATTGTGCTGATTTAATGGAGGTTCTCCATTTAATTCATACCACACAATTTAACCATAATCTTGAAGTAAATCCTATTTTTTATTTACTCAAGGATGAGTAATGGTCAAGATATTTTCATCAAGCACTAAACCAAAAATGCTGTTTCATCAATTCAGCCTACAAAGCCCTTATTTTCAGAGTTAGTATGGCTACGTTCACATTACAAGCAAATGTGGCACAAATCTGATTTTTTTTTGCTCTCATGTGACACAGATTTGATTATTTCAGAGAAGTGTGGACACAGAAATCTGATGTGTTCCAATTAGATCTGGGCCATTTTCATATGTGGTCCTAAAGCTGATACATATCCGATCACTGGCAATGCGGCCGCGGTGAGAACGGTCATATCGGAATTCATGTGTATTTTTCCCACGTTATACTTCACTGTGCAGGTGCAGATCACTTTTTCTATATTACCGAGTTCTTTTGCTAAATTCAGCGTCATGTTTCACTATCAGACGAGCTTTATCTGGGAAACATCACGTTTATTATTCACTTTACGTGGCGCTACAATTAGTACAGAATCGAATTACGTTAAATCATGTTGGCAGAATGAGTTAGAGTCTGTTTAGGAGTCGTAATAAATCATAAATTACCTTTCAGAAGGAGTAGATGTTTACCGGTAAGCTCGGCTCCGTTAAATTTAACAATATGTTAATGGAGGTTTGCCTCCGACACTATAAAAAACAGTTAAATCTGCCTCGTCAGTCACCTAAAATGTAAATGATCTCATCAAACACACTTTTCACGATTCACTCAGTTCTTCTGATAAATTTGGCATGTTTCAAGAAGCAGAAGTCCGATTTAATGAAATCGTGTAAAAATTGCGCGGACGTGCTGACAGACGGAGTCAAACGGTAACGTCACACATCTTACTTTACGATTTATGATGATTTATTTAACTTAGTTCACAGAAGAGCTGTTAAAGTTAAATATCAGCAGAAATGAAAAGTCTTTCTTTAGGAGTCATACAAAGTCATACGTTGTGATTTAGGAGTAACATCTACACAACGGGGAACCCAGATCTGTTAAATTGATCAATATGTTAACCGAGTCTGGCAGTCACTGGACTCCAACAACTCCAGTGTGTATTTTCGGATCAATGGGCCGTCGGACAGCAGTCCCCCCCGTGTGTGTGTGTGTGTGTGTGTGTGTGTGTGTGTGTGTGTGTGTGTGTGTGTGTGAGACATTACTGGTTGCATGTGAGGCGTTTCAGGGCAGAGACCTGTTCACACTGATGTCAGATAATGATATATAGATAGATAAATGTGTACCTACAGCAATAAAGTGAACATTGGGTGTATAATATAACAAAATATATATACAGTATATTACATAAAATAATAAATTATGTCAGTTTTATCTCACAACACACAACCCTTGCATAGCTCTGACCTAAAAACCACTGGCCAAGTATAAGCATAAAAGTATATTTAGAATAAACAAAATGTACAGGTGAGTATCATGGATTGGGATTGGCCTAGCGATATTTATATGCTGAAAATCTAATAAGAGACACGGGAAGTACTGACTGACGATGAGACAATGTTCTGGGTGTATTACTTAAGTGATATAAAGATAGGTGAAGTTCACCGGAGGAAAGTGTTTTTGTGTGTTAAAGTGTGAGGTGGCACCGATGCAATATACTCACTGTCCCAGTCCAATAAAGGGGAAAATGGCGACATAGTAGGCCACGCAAATGAGGAAGATGAGCCACAGGGACAAGGGGAAGTCTTTCACGTCCGTCAACTTGATCACCTCGCCTATATATATGAAAGATTAACACACAATGCAGCACATCAGCTTGAGAGCAATTATTTGCTTTCAACAACTGTAAAAGAAACAGAGTGGCTTCTTGGACAAAAGAAGCCATTAGTTCTAAAGGGGAAGTTATTACACCGCACACTGAATTGAACCGTCCCCGTCTTTACAGAGAGGCCACGCCACAGTTTTAGGTAGATAACAACAAAAACAAAACGTGGCCTTAAGAGTCTATCATCTGACTGTGGAAAGCATTCTAGTAATTATTGACAGATGAGACCAAAGAGGAAAAACAAGAGATAAAAAAAAGACACAATCTTAGAATCCATTACCTGTTTTGCCTTCTTCCTTTTGGAGGATCTTCTCTGCTCTTCTGTCAAGGAATCCCAACACCAAGGCACAGAGTAGTGAAAACACGCAGGTTACAGAAGCTAAGGAGATAAAAAAAATAAATTAAAGACATAAATACATAGATAGATAGTAACTTTATTGATCCCGAGGGAAATTCAAGTTTCCAGCATCACAGTTCCATAGTGCAAACATATTAGTAAAAACGGCACAAGTAAGTAGTACACGTGAGTAAAAAGACACAAGTAGTAAAAAGACACAGGTAAGTAATACAGAGTATAAAACAAAATATGCTATATGCAGAAGAAACTGTTAAAAATGGATATAGTGCAGGGTAGCAACTGAGATGCAGGACTATTTAAAAATGTGAATGTAGTGCAGAAAGTGATTTAGTGCTGAATAATAAAAATATAGAAGATATAGATATTAGGAAATGTCAGATATGGAATATAATGCGGAATAAGAACTGAGGTAGAGAACTTTTTTTTATTTATTTTTTTTATTAAATAGGCTAAAGTGCAGAGAAAGCTGTACATTATTTGTAAAATACAATAAAACTAGTCTATAAATGTGCAGCGTAGAGCTGTTTGTAGTGTGCAGAATTTTGGAGGACACCAAAAAGAAAGTAAGGAAATGTAGTTTGGTGATTAGATTATCAAGGAGTTCAAATAGGGATGTTTGATGACTGCAGATTGATTCTATTGTTCGTGTGAATTGATCTGAAATAATCAGATTAAACAGCGGCAGTGAAGAAAACGCACAAGTGCAAGGCGAGCAAAAGTGGAAGCGCTTTTGCCACAACTGAGACGTAACTCGAGAGAAAATTTTAAGAAGTGACACTTCTTCTAACTCGTGTGACTCATCTGTAGCAGCACTTTTAGTTCTCCATACCACTTCTCTGTGTTATCTGAGATCATTAGTTACAGAGACAGGATCTAGTATCTCTAGCAGAGGGCAGAGACAAAGCACACGTAACCCGAGTCTCCGTGTTTAACACTTGCCAATTTCGAGCCTTCGCCCTTGAGCGAGGCCCGGCTAAAAGCGAAAGCGTGATATTTACCTATCATGAGTGACACGCCCAGCGCGGTGTGTCCAGTGGAGCCGACGAGGGCGGCGACTTTGCTGTACACCCAACCCATGATGTTCATGTTCACTGTGCTGCCCTGCAGACAAGTGGGGATGAGGGTAAATACGTCAAAAACGTGTTATTTGAAAGCACGTATAATATCACTGGTAGTGTCCTTTACCAGGCGAGCCATGCTCAGCTGAAGGCCAAACACCAGATTGAGCTCCTTTCCTTTGAACCAGTTGACTGCGTAGGTGTTCTGGGCCACGGCCAAGGACTCTCCTCCGATGCTGCCCAGGAGAAGAAAACAGGGAGGGGGGGAGCGTGTAAACTATGTTAATGGACTTGCATTTATACAGCGCTTTTCTAGTCTTCCGACCACTCAAAGCGCTTTACACTACATGTCAACATTCACACACATGCCTTCGGGAGCAATTTTTGTCTTGCTCAAGGACACATCGACATGTGACCGGAGCAGCCGGGGATCGAACCAACGTCCTTTAGTACAAAACCAACCTGAACCTAAGATTTTCTTTTCAAATTTTGGGACACACTAGGCAGAGTATTAGACATTTAATGCAGGTTAAGACTGCTATGGTGAAAGATACCAGATGTGTTGTGGTTAGGGCTGTGTATTGGCAAGAATCTGGTGATACCATACGTATCATGATACAGGGGGTAACAATTCAATATATTGCAATACTTTAAGCAAGGCGATATATTGCGATTTTTTTCAAATCTAATTTTAGGAAAACAGTCAGTATAACTGTCAGTAGTATAAAGACACACCACCATATGTATAAAATCTGAGTAAAAAAAAGTCACCATGTGAAATGAATTCTATGGGGACTAACATCATCACACATGAATACAATTGGACTCATTGGATCCACAAGACTCTCAGCTTTACAGTCATACCCAATTTATGTAATTCTAAGACTGTTTAGGGACCCCAGTATGTAGAAATATTGAAATACATCATTTAAGAATAGAACTCACACAAAAACTGCATTGTTTTTGCTCAAAACTGCATGTGATTATCATAAAGTGGGCATGTCTGTAAAGGGGAGACTCGTGGGTACCCATAGAACCCATTTCATTCACATATCTTGAGGTCAGAGGTCAAGGGACCCTTTTTGAAAATGGCCATGCCAGATTTCCACGACAAAATTTAGCGTAACTTTGGAGCGTTATTTAGCCTCCTTCACGAAATGCAAACATAATATGAATTCCTTAGGTTTTCTAGTTTCATATGATGCCAGTGCCTTTACTTTATCTTAAAAACTGCTACAACCTCTAAAAAAACAAAATAACGGCTGGGTCCGTCAGATTTTTAAGAGGTTAATTAAAAATCGATACAGCGTTTTGGAGAATCGATACAGTATCGCAAGACATAGTATTGCGATACTCCTGTGTATCGATATTTTCTTACACCCCTAGTGGTTGTATCATGCATATGTAAAGGTGCAGAGAACTAGCCACTGGTGTTTAAAGTTGTTAGATTATGTGTGTAAAATGAATAGGTTTTACCACAATGGCAAAATTATTTGCTCACCCAAATACGAAACGTCCCATTTCCATCAGCCAGTAACGATTCACTAAAGCTCCAGTAGCAAATATGACCTGTGCAGAGGGAAAAAGTTACAATACAACAAAGAAAATGATCTAATTGCCAACCATTTTCTGTACCTATTGATTCCTATTTCCTCCAAATCAGTTTTCGAATGCTTCGTTTTTTTTTGTTTCTTTTATGCAAGTATGTAATACTAAAGTATAAATCCCCAAATACCCCATGAAATAAGGAATGATCCCACAACATTATTAATCATTCATATTCAACATGAATTATAATTAGTTATTCTCAGATGGGTATCGCTGTATGTTGCATGTAGAGAGAATGACAGAGAGAAGAACATGCCACCGCGCCGCAAAGCTTCGAATACCTGAATATTTCTCACCGAAGCTTCGAAGCCCAAAAAAAATGGTATTCTGGACAGCCCTGCAATGTTGGTAATTATGTTTTCTCTTTCATAAAATACCTTTCATATCTAGATATCTCAAAGTAAACCCACCTGTCCTACACAGACGAAGAGGGAAAAGATGATGGTTCCCAGCCTATAAAACAAACAAAAACAAAAATAATGAAAGATGAAGACGACGAGAACAAAAGCTCTTTCTCTTTCACTTTCACTTACGCTGACTGAACTCAAAATAGATGTGACTTATCGTTCTTCGCACCTGATGCCGAACACCCTGTCGAGCAGGAATCCACCAAAGAAGCAGAGAACCACATTGGGCCAAGAGTACCAGGCGTAGAGCTGCATGAACTTTGCAGTGTTCACATTCAGGTCCTAGAACAAGTCAGGGAAGAAGCTCATTAGGGTCACTTCAACTCTTTTGGTTTAAATTCCACCATTAAAATCTAGGTGTGAAACACAGGTGTGTGTGTGTGTGAAAACATTGATATTTTTAAACGTAAACTAAAAACCCATCTATTTAGTCTGGCTTTTATGTAGTGTTTTATCATTTTAAAATTTTATGGTTTTATTGTTTATACTTATTTTATTTATCATCATCTATATGGTGTTTGTTTTACTCCTTTGTTTTACTATTTTGGAATTTTATTGTTTAATACCATCTGCTTACTTTGTGTAGTTGCACGGTTTTTATTTATTTATTTTTATTGTTATTTCCTTGTTTTTTTATTTATCTTTTGTTATTTTGGATGCCCATCTTTGGTTGCTTTCATATTTTAGGAACTTTTGTGTTGTCTGTTTTGGTGTGCATTGGTCTCTAGGTCCATTCTTAACATTCCGCATTTTGTCAATCGTCTGTACAGCACTTTGAATTGCATTTAGCTTGTTTGAAAGGTGCTATATAAATAAAGTTTGATTGATTGATTGATTGATTGATTGATTGAGTGTGTGTGTGTGTGTGTGTGGACAAATAAAACCCTCTAAAGGCAGCATTTAAGAGCAGGAGCATCAGATTTCACTCATGCACAGTTGGGGATAACTGTGATTTTTTGGTGTAAAACACCCTGGTGTACAACTTTTGCATTTACACAAATTAAATGAATTACCTGGAGGACTTCAGTTTGAAGTGCAGCCGGGTTGTCATAACAGAAGTAGCTTCCTGGAACAAATGAACTAACATTAACAGACATTAATCAAATGATACTAACTGATTTCTTTAACTTCACGTGAGCCACGGTGGGGCAACGACATTACAAGATTTATTTTAACCGGATGTATCTTTATTGAATTTCAGTCACAATTAAATCTCCACTAGGGGAAGTTATTATGGCTCATTTGCTTGCTGCTCACCGAATCCCAGGAAGCTCATGAATACCAGGACTACCACTCGGTGCAGGAGCCGTCTGGGGTCGCAAATGGCCGGCAGCGGTTTGCCGGGTCCTCCGGCTGTGTGGGGGGGGGCGGACGACCCCTCGTCCTCGTCTCCAAGCAGGCTCCGCCGCTCCTCGTGATCCGCCATGTTCGCCTGTTTAGGGATTTTGCTGGAGGAAAAAGTTGTTGACAGCAGCAGCAGCAGCGAGGAGAACGTAGCTCGATCACATGACCCGGTGGGACTGTCACGTGGCGGTAGCCTCGTAGCTTGTTGTAGCCCAATCACATCCGGTTTTTATGTAGGCGCGCTCCCGCCGAGAGGTTCAAGCATCTCGCGAGAGCGCGCACAGATACCCTTCACTGGCGATGACAGACAGTTAGCAGCCTCGAACATAAAAAGATTCAAGTGCGTTATTAGACACGCTAGAAATAAGCAGTCGCACTGCATTTACCAGGAAAAACTGAGTTTTAAAAATAAGTTATTGGTAGATTAGGCTGTACCTCGTTATTGTGAGAAAATACGACCTCAAAATACCTTTATCTCCCAATTCTTTGAAAAGGTTTTTCAAAAAAAGTTTGTTTTTTTCACTTTCATGGAATTGATACAAATTATTTTGAAATTATAGGCTACTTTTGGGACGGAGAAAATGTACTTAAACCTGCAGTAGGCAGAATATTTTTGGCATCATTGGGCAAAAATTCCATAATAATAACCTTTCAGCATATTGTTATTCAAGTGTTCTGAGCGAAAACTAGAATTCTGCACCTCCTCATGGCTCTGTTTTCAGGCTTTAAAAAATCTAGCCCGTGACGGGAGACTTTGGCCAATCACAGGTCATCTCAGAGAGAGAACGTTCCTATTGGCTGTTCGTTCAACAGAGGCAGCCGTCAATCACTCGCGAACTCCGATCAAACGGTTAAACTAGGCAGCGCTGATCAAATATGAATCAATATTCTGTCATTGTTATGCCTATTTCTCGCCTCAAATGTTTTCAGAAACATCTTGTAGTGTACTGTTTAGCTGTAAAATGAGAAAGATTGCTCCGGTGGTGGGCGGTGCTTGGTATTTCCTCAACTGATCTCAACATTTCTGCCGGGTCTCAAACTTTGTCATTTTACAGCTAAACAGTACACTACAAGATGTTTCTGAAAACATTTTATGTGAGAAAAAGGCATTACAGTAACAGAATATTGATTCATATTTGATCAGCGCTGCCTAGTTTGACCGTTTGATGAGAGTTCGCGAGTGATCGACAGCTGCTCAGAGGCGGCAAGGCTCCAGCTCGGCTCTGAATGGTTGTTTTCCTCCGGTCTGTGAAATCCTGCAGATGCCATTAGGAGGACCGGAGGACACGGAGGCACATGATTTTTTTTCAGATTACCTGCTCATGCACTACAGGATATAGTGACCGTTTTATAAAAATAACTTTTTTAATCATATTTGCTCCAATTCTACCCACTGCAGCTTTAAGCCGTGTTACAAACCCAATCAGTACAGTTTGAGAAAGTTTAGCTGGCTTAAGGAAGATGTTTCTGTCACCAATGTCAGTTAGGCCCTATGTGTAACACAGAGAATTGTTACCCAAATTTGAATTTCTACTGAGCTTTCCTGCTGGAGGAAAAGTTGTTGACGGCAGCAGCGGAGAGGACGTAGCTCGATCATATGACCCGACATAACCTTGTAGTTTACTTCTTTATTTTAAAGCTAAAAGCCTTATTTTTGCACGACAGTCTGCACATTACTGTGTGGTTTGGTTCAGTCTCAATGATCTCACCCTGTTTTCAGCAGCAACAAGACATTTTCAGCAACCACTGTGCTACCTGCTGCAGCAAAAAGAAAAGAAAAAGTAGTATGTAAAATTAGAAAGCTGTAAATACTTTTCACTCTATAAAACAATTCAATTTTGGGGCTGTGTCTGCCAGTTTCTGGGAGATTATTTTTCCCCCTAGTGGCCAAAATTGATTATTGCATATGTTTAAGACGTCCTCAGGCTGGCTTTTCTCTCTACTTTGCCTTTACAAATGTCAAAGTCTTGCATGTTGTTGAGTTCCAGCTCTGTTTGTGAGTTGAGTTTAATGTAAATGTGCGTATCTGTGATGATTTAAAATGTACATCCCTCGTTTCTACTAAAGCGTTCGAGAAGAGTAAGGTAAGCCTGTTCAATTTCATTATTTTCAGTCACTGGAAGTTTGAACAATTGAACAATGTGTCAAAAAAAAAGTCTAAGCTTTTAATAAGCTGCCTATAAGCCTTTTTTTTCTCAGGGGCTTCTTGACAGGAAACAGTTTATAAACTTCTGCTGATTGGCATCGCTGGCATGTAGACATGACAGGTTCCTCTGACATGGAAGCTGTACCACCTTGTTTCATCAAGAAGCCCCCCACCTACCTGCCCCCCCTATTCATCTGCCTCTTTTCTGTCCCCAACTTGTGTCTGTGCATACTGCCAGGCAACATTATCTGCAGGGTTTATTTAATTTCCATGAATGTCATTTAGAATTTCTCATAATTCACCACTGCGGGGTCATCTGTCAGGGGATTTAATCTGAGGGTGACGAACGGTCCCTTCCCCGGCTGCAGCCGCCGCTCCGACCGCTCTGTAGCTCATTAATTTCCTGCCCAAATATCAGCTTCTGTCGTAGCCGACAGAGGGGTGGGATGGAGGAAGATCATATTTCATTATTACATTAATCAGACCCACATGCGGACACGATTGTAAATCAGGTGGGGAGTGTGACATTAATCCATGCAGAACCAGTTTGTGAATGTCCCGAAACCTGTCTTCTGGGGTGTCGCAGTATTGGAAAAAAGTAAATTTATTCCAGTTCTATATATTCTTTTCTCCTCTTGTTCAATTCAGAAATTAATGACGCAGTGATGCTACTGCAATATTGTGAAAGATTGTGCCCCACTTGCAAATGCTTGCAGCTTTTGCTGGGCGTTGTTACATTTAGTTTACACCGAGTTTTTATCAAACAGAATCTGCAGCAGAGCAATACAGAATGCCTCAGATAGTGATCAGCACCAGTGGTAAATAAAGAGATACGTAAACATAATCATCTCTCGTCAGTGCTTACCATAAGGGAAGCAACCACAGAGAGACATTACATTAGCTTGAGCATGTTGTGAACTACAGTGTGAGTCATATCACCAACATCTGTCAGCACTACTGTAGTGGTATAGAGGAACTGGGTTTAAGTGCCTTTGTTGCACAGCCACCTTAGCCTGGCTGTGCAAGCATACAGCATAATCCCTTTGTCTCGTATGTCTTTGTCTTAGATTTGATCAGAAATGTCATATCACCCAACAGATTCTCATCCCAATTAGTCACATACTGACGCTTTGTCAGACCCCTCAACGTCACTTTTTGGTCACATGTAAACACATGCTTAAAAGAACAATATGTAATATATTTACCGTAATAAATCATAAAATGACCATGTTATGTCATCAGAGATTAAGGAAACATGCTGAATTGAAATACTGGCTTCTCAGACAAGAACGCTACAGCCAGTATGTTCTCCTTTAAAATTTCATTCCGGTCCGAAACGTCTGCTTTTGTTTTGGCCGGTGTGATCCCGTCCGTTGCCCATTTCAACACCCCATCGCCACATATGAAACAAACTGGCATACAAACACAGCCTTCCGCAGCCATGGAAGCAAGCGAACAAACGCTAACGTTAGGTTCTACCCGACCTGAAAAGCCTCGACACATCTCGCTGTGGTCCGCTTGCAGCTGGTTATCAAGGCGGCGAGTATTTGAGACACACAGCCACTGAAGTGATTCCTACCACTGCTGGCCAGAGGCTAACGCGGTCGTATCTAGAAGATAACCCTCAAATTCCGAAAAATGTTCGTTAACTGCCGGAGTAGCAGACGGCTCCACCGTTTTGACTTAGGACTGCTGTTACCCATTTTAAACGCTAGCTGTCAGTGCTACATATTTCTCCTTTAATGTTGTGAATTAAACAAAAACGCTTAGGATTAGGCAACAAAACCACTTTGTTAGGTTTAGGAAAAAAACAACATGGTTGGGCTTAAAATTACTACGGTTTTACAGTGTAAATGTGACTCAACGTCGTAAGTACAGGACAGGAACGAACAGCTGATTGTAAAGTGAAGGTGAAACGTAACGCATGGGACACAAACAGCAATCTCCTGGATGAAAGCCTTGTGTTTGATGCTCTGGGAATGAGAACGAGCTGTTCCATCATATGTTTTAGACTCATGTCCTACCTCCTAAACCTAATCTTGAACCTCATCGACACGTAAAAACCTCCGGCATAAAAGTGTAGAAAAAACACCATGCAATTGTAGTATGAAAAATATTAATTTTATTATTATTGCTATTTGTATTGCACAGAAGTTATAGCTGTAAGCAGTGTCTATTGCAGTCCTCATTTTGTTATCACTCCGTCACATTGTGCGTGCGGTGTAATCATTGTGCTGTCAAGATGTTTACCCTTTCGCTAAAGTCTTGTGAAGGGAAAGTGCAGTTTGTATGAGATTAGAGAAGAGAAGGAAGCGGAAAATGACAGTAAGCACAATTAGGAAATGACTTAGCAAACACGGGGCAGAAGCACTTGGTTAGTACTGTATCAAAAACAGCAGGCATGAAACTTCATGACCTCCTCCAGACATTTTCTGTTTTCTGTCACATTGTCCATTCAACAGATTTTGATCACCTCGCATTAATTAATTTTTGTTTACAAAATGCCACAGCCCGGTCTCACGGGACGTCGTATAAATACCACGACATTACACGGACATTCCGCGTGTCATCGGTATGCATTTTTCACCTTTTCACATCATTTGTACGCCACACAAACGTCTGAAGTTAGGTTTAAGCAAGAAAACCACTAACTTAGAGGCAAGAAAAGCTCTTAGCTAGGGTAAGGGAAAACGTCATGGTTGGGTTTAAAATAAATGAGTAAACTAAGTAAAACGTGTACGGAAACACGTCACAAACGTCAATAAAAAAATGTGACAATCGTCATGTGACGTTTCATGAACGTAACTTACAAAAGAAAACACCAATGGTCTCGTACACGGGCCTCCTGGTTAAAAGTCGTGTGTTTGTTGGACCCACCTCCCCACCCACCTGCCATTCTCGCTTTTTATACTACGTCACTAATTAGCGCTGACATTGCAGTCAGTACAGGATACATGGCATACAAATGACACGCAGAAATCAAGAAAGGCGTACTTATTGCACGCTAAACGCCTTGCATATAATCGTGGCATTTTTCGCGCACCTTTTCGTCTGAACGGGCTGGGTTCCAACAAGATAAAATGCTATTTACAAGTAAAATACCCTTTCAGGCAGTACCTCATCATGCCTCGACAGTTACACCTATTCATTTCCCATTGTATATTGTCCAGCGAGTTACTGTGGCATCCCGTTATATGACAGTCTGTTACTCTGGGCGATCTTTGACATCTCCAGTTGAGTTGACGTCGCCGTGGTAGACTCCACAACGCCTTCGTGGAGTGGCTTTCGGCAGATTGCGGCTGTCAGCCTTCTCCTGAACACCTTGCACAGGAACATGTAGATAAGCGGGTCCAGACACACATTAGTGGCCGACAGCCACAGGGTGGTTTCCTTCGCGATGTAGAGGGCGTTCTGTGCCTGGCAGTGGCTCGCCGTGTCGCGGATTTGAATTTGAGTGTAGGGAACGCGGAGGAAGTGGTAGGGGGCAAAGCAGATGAAAAACACCCCCACCACCACGAATACCTTTACCTTGGTTCTGTGACTGGTAGCTTGAGATCGGCTCTTTGAGGCTTTGTATGACTCATAAACCTTCTTGCTGATGAACGTGTAGCAAAACATCATCAGGGCCAGCGTCCCCCAGAAAACCACCTGAAAGCAGCGAAACAATAAGCAAGGCTGTGAGTTCTCACAGCTTTTCTCATGACAAATTTTGATCAGCTGTAGTTGAAGGTCAATTGTCGCAATAGTTATGTAGTATAGTGCACTGTATTTAATTTTGCTGATATTGAAGGAATAGTTTGACATTTTCTGAAAAACGCTTATTCGCTTTCTTTCTAATTTCCCAAAATGTCAAACTGTTCGTTTATTTAATAGCTACCTGACAGAAGTAGGTGAATCCTTCATGCCAAAGCAGGCCGGCTTTGCTCTTCATGGAGGTGCACCTCATTCTGCCTCCAGAGATCCGTGGCGGCTGGTCACTCAGAATCACGTTGGGTAATGCCAAAGACAACATGACCGCCCAGACAGCTGCGCTCAGCATCTGACCAACGCGAACCCGCATCAGGGCGCACTTCCCAAAGGGCCTGACTATCTTCAGGTAGCGGTCCAGGCTGATGAGGCCCAGCAAGATGATGCTGATGTACATGGTGATGTAGAACAGGACCGCGGAGTATCGGCAGTGGAAGGCGCGTAGTCTCCAGGAGCCCACGCCTGCATCGGTTAAGATTCTCAGAGGGATGGTCAGGGTCATCAGCAAGTCAGCCACCACCTGTTAAAGGGATAGTTTGGGTGTTTTGAAGTGGGGTTGTATATGAGGCACTTATCCATAGTCAGTGTATTACCTACAGTAGATGACGTCAGCATGTCAGCATGCCCCCAGTTTGGAGAAGCCGACAGGAGTTACCGCATGAAAGCAAAGCAATGTACTGCTGTAGACGGGCCGGCACTTTAACGTATTTTAGCCACCTAAAAGAAAGGTCTGCCTAAAAAAATCAATATCAGTTTAAGTGTACGCTATATTTATATATAATATATAATAATAATAATGTAATATATATATAATAATATATATTTAGAATAGTTTTGCCGTTTACCTTGCCTTGAGACAGCTATATAGTCTTTGTTTCTGATGTGGAACTGAAGCCGTTATCTATGCGCTCACCAAAGCAACCAGACTACATTGAAAAAAACAGTAATTTTACCACGCAGAACATGAGAGTTGCTGGACTACCGCTGCCTCGATCGGTTAGTTTGTTTGTGTTATTGTATAACTTTGGTTAGTTTGGATTCACCAAAGTCACACAACAGCACCAGCGGCTCCCGTGTTCTGCAAGGTAAAATTACAGTTTTTCTCAATGGAGTCTGGGGGCTTTGGCAAGAGCATAGATGGATACAACGGCTTCAGTTCCCTGTCTGAAAGGGCTGTCTGACATGAGGTAAACCAGCGAAAATATTCTAAATATAGTGTACACTTAAACTGATATTGATATTTTTAGGCAGGCCTTTCCTTTAGGTGGCTAAAATACATTTTGCTGCACGGCCCCGTCCACAGCAGTACATCGCTTTGGTTCCGTGCGGTAACATCTGTCTGCTTCTCAAAGCTGGAGGCGTGCCAACCGACATCTACTGAAGGTAATACACTGACTATGGACACAAGAGCTATTCCTTTAATGAAGGATGCTTTTTTGTTGTTCTGCTCTGACAACAAAATGTACATAGCAAAAGCCCTCATGTCTTACCACATTTTTTAGAAAGACCACAAATGTTGAGGAGCTGGGGATGCTGAAGAAGATCCATGCAGCCAGGGAATTCAGTATGAGGGCGACTATAAAGAGGATGCTGTATAGACAGGGGAACACCACGGCTGTCACACTGGTATCCCGGACACACTTGATAGAAACGTTTGACAGGCTGTTGTTCATCTTCTGATCTTTGGTGGACCTTCGGAGGGAGAGATGATAAGATGAGAGAAAGATTGACACATAGGAAAACACACAGTGAAGTCATATAAAGACATAAAGAAAGAGGGAAAGGTGTAATATGTTGTTTCCAGAACATGGATGCAATTTCCTCATTCTCAATTTCCATCATTATGGTTTACCGTAGTTCTTTAACGCTGTCTTTCATAACTGGTTTTAGGACTTAAATCTGAAGGTTTCTTTCTGTCTGAATTCAACAAGTAAATGCCATTTTGTGCCACTTTCAGGAGAATATAAATAATTAAATAATAATACATTGTAACCGCTACATTTTACCCCAGTTAGAGAAAAGGTCACTCAGTAGAATGGACTGTTTTGACAGTCAATTCTTAATTGTATGACTGCTTATTTAGTTCTACAATGCAGAGATACACTTAACCCATTTGTGCTCAAAGACTATATTTAGTATGATAAGGAAAGATGCCGCAACATTTGTTCTGATTGGTCAAAAGTCTTGAAATTTGGTAAGGACATACTTTGGGCGCGTATCTAACAGTTTGTAATTTTCAGGTCACATGAAAAATCACACTTTAATTTATACTCAAAATCAGTATTTTTGAAAAATGAGCAAAAACGCTAACATTGTGTTGAATAAATGTTTTCCATATGAGGTATTAGTAGTACTTGATTGTGCTCCTTGTAGTTTCTGAGATACAGACATTTTCTTATATATCTGGTATTTGTACACATGGGAAATATAATAAAATATAATGAAGTCTATTGCAAAAACTATTGTGCCCAATAGATGTAGTATGATAACAAAGACTCACTTTTTAGGCAAACGGTTTGACCGGTTTTGAAAATTTCTTCTCATGAGAATCCAACAACTGACTCCCGCATTTGTTCATTCTGAACTCTCCTCCTGTCTGACAGTATATCTGCCTGCTGTGCTGTCTTTACATTGAAAACCTTAACAGCTTAGAATAACACTGAGCCACGAGCAGGTGCTATGGCAACCAAGATATACTCTCAAACCTTTGTTTGTGTTAGTGTGCATGCTAATGTTAATTAGGTCTATTACAACAAATTCTATCTTTGTGCCCAGTAGTCTATCTAGAAAATGTACTTGTAAAGTCAATAATGAGTCTTACCTTCTTATTGAGTCCTTATCGTCTGTGGCTGTGAGGCATGGGAAGAATAATGATAAGCAATGCAAAATACAGTATTTAAAAACAGGAACAAGTGAAATCCTCTTCTCACACACAGGAAGGAGATGTAACAAAAAAAAACCCCAAAATTGAACACTTCTTAGTTTTACTTTAGTTCTTTCATCACTTAAGAAATACGTCTGACCTAAAGAGGTTTCAGTCTGTCTTTCTCAGTATTTCTCTCTCCCTGTCTTTTAAGTGTGTGTGTGTGTTTGATGCTCTTACAATGGGTGGTCTCTGGAGCTACTGTGTGGCTGTCTTGTCACAATCCCAACGCGTTTGCCAGTCTTCCTTCCTTTCTGAAAGACCCTTTCCTTCCTTGCTTCCTGCTCCAATTGTCTGCTGAGAGGCTTGTTCTGCTCCGTGCCAGTCCCCCTGCCTCCGCTAGCCTGCGTCAGTCTAAGTAGCTGTTGACGGGCGAACACCAAAGCCATGGACTCATTTCTCGACCCAGATCTATAGAGACCTCCTGCACCCCCACTGCTCCTCCCCCCCATCCTGCAGCTCATGTACCACCTCTATCTGTCTATATTTTCTCATCATGAGTCTCAGCAGCACTAACCACAGAGACCAAAAGAACAACAGTGTATATATTGCGCTACTTACTTCTCATGAAATGTGGTTTCATGGTTCCTTTTACCATAAATGCAACCTATTCCATGGCAGATGAAGCAACTTATTAACAAAGTAGTTTGTGCAAAATGTAATTTTGTATAGTTTTATTTACTACTGAGGCCACATGTCCGTATATATATGTAAGTAACTACATACTAAAAGTAAAGCATAAGCAACTGAATATTCCCTTCCACTCATATCCGATATAGTTTTGCTTTCTTTAATTCCCTTTTGGGCTGTCAAGATAAAAATAGTGCATTCTGAGAACAACACAACACAATTTCCTGCAAGATTTTGCTTGTATGTGTGCCAGAAATTATGTCCATGGGAAAAACAAATTAGCTGAGAAATGGGTCCCCTAGTCCCCTACAGCTCCCCAAGTGAACTTTCAGTTTATGTGACCATAACTTGTTGTTTAATCACAATCTGTTTCCAGACCCACAGAGACTGGAAGGTTAAACAATAATCACAATTATCAGGTAATCACAACCTCATTTCAATTCTATCTGTACTAAAAGATAAACCCCACATTACATTTACCAGCAGCCAGGTTTTCTGTTGCAGAATCACAACCTCAGCAAATCCTTTAGGGACTGTTCAGTGGTTAAAAAAAAAAGTTTGCTCAGCTGGTTTATACAAGCAGACACATTTTAACAGAATATGTGTTGATTCCATAGTGTTTGATGCACCTGATTCGACTGTTATCAGGCCATTAAATGGGCGTTATCGATATAAGTACCGTAGATGTGGGTCAATAGGGGCTTTGGCGTGGACCTACTGCGTTGTAAAAGTGAATCTGAAACTTAAAAGCGACACTTTCTAACACGTAAAACTGCATGAAACAAAAAGGCTTTTTTTTGGCTTAGGCAACAAAACTGCTTACTTAAATTTGAGGAACAATATTGTGTTTTGGCTTAAAATGACTGTTTCAAAAGTGAAAGACAAACTTGTGAACGCTTGTGAAGACAAAAACTGCTACATTGTTGGTTTCACACGGGATGTAAACCCTAGTCTGCTGGGTAAAAGCCCTGTGTTTTGTGTTTCATCCATCGCCTCCGACCTCCACTCCATATGGAGTTTCATGCTGTTTATCTACAGCGCCTCACTTTTGCTTTTGCTCCCGTCATAATTCCTACAGTCGCTATAGTTCGCTTTCGTCTTCTTTTATACCTTCTTTCAGTGATCGACCATGTGAATCGATGATAAAAATCTACTATCGGGTGTAGTAGGGCCCTACTGACTCACGTCTATGAGCCTTATAACTGATAACGCCCCATTTAATGACCTGATAACAGTCGAATCGACTGCAAAACGTATACAACATTGAGCAGCAGAATAATATCTCAATTTAGTGTTTATTTTTGGATTGATTACAACAATAATATAGATTTAGGGCATACTTTATTTGTTTTACAGCTTAATATACATCAATAAAACAGACTTTATTCTTTGCAGTAACCTTCCATGTTAGGCACTGATCAGCATGCTGCAAATCGATGGCTGGCCCCTAAACACATTGCACATTTGCACAACCTTATTAAAGACATGACCTATTTTTACTGTCACCACAAACATTATATGACTTCAGCGTGAGATGCAAATGTCAACTTAACTTGCTTTGCATGACAGCTTAATTTCTCCCTCCTAGAACTCTATTTGCCTTCTGATTTTGACTAGTACTACTATAAAACTGTGTTTTGTTGACATAAATATACAGCATAATAACAGCAACCACTAGACTCATACTGTTTATCTCATCCCTCCTTATTGTATTTCCTGTTAATGGTTTTCAAGCTATTTAGAGCGACACTTTGACAAGACACGAAAACAGCACAGCACAACTTCAACATGGGTTTAAAAAGTAAATGCAGTAAATAGCAAAATGTTAAAGGAGACCTATTATGCTTATTTTCAGGTTCATACTTGTATTTTAGGTTTCTATTTGAACATTTTTACATGCTTTAATGTTCAAAAAACGCTTTACTTTTCTCATACCGGCTGTGCTGCAGCACCTCTTTTCACCCTCTGTCTGAAATGCTCTGTTTGAGCTCCTGCCCCGCCCTGCCGAAAAGTCCAGTCTGCTCTGATTGGTCAGCTGGCCCACTGTTATGGTTATTGGTCAACCGATCCAAACTCTTTGGACTCCGCTCCAGCTCTGCTCTAAGTAGCTTTGTTTGAGGGCGTGCCAAACTAGCCATTATGCAAATGTGTTACTTGGTGACATCACCACGTTACGAAAAAAAAAAAGGCAGGACTTCAATCAAGGCATTTTAGGCAGTTCAGGAGCAGTGTTTCTGTGAGGGAGAGTAACTCCCTTTGGCCTAGACTTTGGGCTTTGTTACTTTACAGACCTTTTACATGCACAAAATACTATATAACACACTAAAGGAAAGGGGAAAAGCACAAAAGCATAATAGGTCCTTTAATTATACGTGAAACAATAATCTAACTTTTAGTCTACAAAATCTTCAGCAATATCTGAGCTCAGTCCATGACATAGCATCTTTATGTTAGGCTCCACTCTGTGTTGAAGTGTCTCCTGCTTTCCCTGCTGAGGCTACTTGGAACGAGATGGACACTTTTTTCATCATAGACATCAGTTTGTCCTTGAACTCGCGACACAGAAAGACGTAGAGAAGTGGGTCCATGCAGATGTTTGTGCTGGCAAGCCAGAGGCTGAGTTCCTTGGCAAACTGGCTGCTTTTATCTAAGGAGCCGGTCAAGGAGGATTTGACTTGTTGAAAAGTGTACGGGATCCTAACAATGTGGTACGGTCCGAATGACACAAAAAACACAATGAGGACTAGAAACACACGCAGTTTGATCTTCTGCTTTCCCTGGTTGTTGCTGCTGCCGGAGTTTCTAAAAGACTGGATAACCTTGTTTGCGATGCAAACGTAGCAAACCGCAATGACCACGCTGACGAGCCAGAAGAAAACATTGAGGGAAATCACTATCTTTTTATGGATTTCAACGCCAGCCTGTTCTTTCAGCATCATACAAGAGTTGATCTTTGTTACATTGGCCGTTGACTTGGTATTTAAAATGATATTTGGTAAAGCTGAGCCTCCAAGCAGTATCACCCACACTGAGCCTGATACCAGTTTGCTAAAGGTCAGATTCTGACCTAACTTGCTGTGGGGCATCATGATCTTCAAGAAACGGTCCAGACTGATAAAGGCCAATAAAGTGATACAAGTGTACTGTGTGCTGTAGAAAATGGAACTGAGATAACATGAGAGTATGTAGAATGTTTTTGACCCGCCCGGCAAGTCTCTTGCGGCTTTGATTGGGATGATTAAGGTCATAATGATGTCAGCGGCAACTAGATTTTTCAGGTACACCACAAAGGTGGAGGTGGACTTGAGGTGCAGAGAAACCCAGGCTGCCACGCTGTTCAGCAACAAAGCTATGGGGAACATCAACAAATAGAGAGATGGGACCAAATTTGGGTTGTAACTGAAGCCGTTGCACTTTGAGTCGTTGTGAGATGTTTGATTCACTGGCACCGCTGCACCTGAGGAGAATGAAAAGTTTAAAATGAATTTAAGAGGCCATAATTCATCTTGTTAAAAAAAATCATCTTCATGCATTTTGAACAAAGTGTCCCTCTGAATATGTGCAATATCATTTGGACAGTTGATGATTTTAACTGTGCCCCATAAAAATTATTCAACAGCAAATCATTTGTCTGGGTTGACTTGATTTTTTTTCATCTTCTCCACTCACTCCGCTGGTTACTGTCAATGGGAGGATCCATAAATTCATCCATTATCCGTCGCTTATCTGAGTCGAGGCTGCAGGCTGTGCAAAGCAAAGGGAGCAGCATGTTACTGTACATAGTAGTGTAAATACAATATTTTACATTATACATGTATATATACTTCCAATATCCCTTATTTTCCAACCCTAAAAAAAAGTAAATAAAATAAGTAAATACTAGGTTTGTACTAGAATGTGCATAGTTAATCGTGATTAATCGCAGATTAATAGCACATTTTTTTTATCTGTTCAAAATGTACCTTTAAGGGAGATTTGTCAAGTATTTAATACTCTTACCAACATGGGAGTGGGCAAAAATGCTTCCTTTACGCAAATATATGTATATATTTATTATTGAAAATAAATTAACAACACAAAACAATGACAAATATTGCCCAGAAACCCTCACAGGTACTGCATTTAGCATAAAAAATATGCTCAAATCATAACATGGCAAACTCAAGCCCAACAGGCAACAACAGCTGTCAGTGTGTCAGTGTGCTGACTTGACTATGACTTGTCCCAAAACTGCATGTAATTATCATAAAGTGGTCATATCTGTAAAGGGGAGACTTGTGGGTACCAATAGAACTCATTTTCATTCACATATCTTGAGGTCAGAGGTCAAGGGACCCCTTTGAAAATGTCCATGACCGTTTATCCTCACCAAAATTTAGCGTAAGTTTGGAGGTGGTACCAACGGATTCCTTAGATTTTCTAGTTTCATATGATGTCAGTATCTTCAGCTTTAAAACTGAGCCCGCTACAACCTAAAAATTGCACGTTGCGTTAATGTATTAAAGAAATTAGTAGCGTTAAAACGAATTAGTGTTAACATGTTATTATTGCGTTAACTTTGACAGACATAGTAAATACAAATACAAATTCTGAATTCAGTGTAGGTTGCCCAGTCCCTTTTGTGACACCATGTAAACATGCTATGCTTTTCTTCTATCACAGTACATTGTATTAGGTGTTTTTCTTTCAGAAAGAGATGTTAAAATAATCATCTTAGTGGCTATCTCAGTCATATACACATTAATTAACCATTGATAAATACTGCATTATGAACTAATTATGTAAATAAGATACATGTTGACGATAACTTACAGTTGATGACTTGACTCGCTCTTCTCAAAGCTGCAACAAGGACCTGCTGTCTGACAATGTACTGATATGGTAGGTGTTTCAGAAACACTCTTGATTTTCCTAGCAAACAAATCATTGTTTCAGTTGAGTTGACGTTTCTGTGATAAGACAAGGCAATTCATCAGGACGCATGCAAAAATAGGAAAACTTACTGGTCTCTAGACAAAAGCGACCACAGACGTCATACACCCAGCCTGCAGTGTAAACACCAGTCAGAGCAGAGATTGGATGATGATGATGGGGTGAAGGTTTGGGTTCAGGGGGACCCCCATGCTTCCTTTGGCCTCCACATGAACCTCAGTCATCACCATCTCTGTCTCACCTTTAAGATGTAAGCATTTACATAATCCTCAACCTGAACTCTCCTGCGTGTTTAATGCTATAGTCATCATCATCCTCTGACTCATTAGCACAGTAAATGTCCCTGGTACCGACATGCGCTCGGCTCTGAGCATCATTTAGAAGGCTAAATACACATCATTTGTTTCCCCGCTCGCCATCAGCGTGTTGTTTTATCACTGGCAGAGGAAAATAAACTTTGAGAAATATGAGAGCAGATGACGATTCTTTGATTAAAAACGCAAAGCGGACAAGTCGTTTTCTCTCTTTTTTTGCTCCTCATCTTTTGTTGTTGTTACTTTAGTAATTTTGCTTTTTGATTGCCTTATTGACCGATTGCTTGCTTGTTTGCTTGATAGATTGCACCAGTTTCTGCAAGAATTATAGAGCTGATTCTGCAGCATCTGGCGCAGTGGCATCATCTGACCAGAGGGTGGCCTCAGCTGTTAAAGCCAAACCAAAAAGTCCCACACAGGCTACACTTAAGCTTTTTGTCTGCTTAAACAAAGGAAGTGCAATAGCTGCCAAGAAGATTTATTGTATAGGATGTGGGTTTCAATTCCTTTTCAGTCAAACTAATTAAAAATCTTTGGTATATGGTAATAGAGACCAAAATTATTCTTGAAGTGTAGTGGAAGATATTGTGGTGACTAACAAAGTGGGTGTATTGGTATTCAGTTTTAATGTTTAATTTCACTTCAATTGGCCCTTGCTATTTACAATACAGAAATAAACATACAAAATAGTTTATTACTTAGAGTAATCAAATATAATGACATCATTTAATGCGACGATGAAAAACAAAATACAAGAAATTCATCCAAGTAACATAATTTCTGGCAACTGACCAAAGCTCTTTTGCAGGGAAGCTATTAAATGTGGATTTACAAGAATTGAAGAGAACAAAGATTTATGTTACCATTTATTTCAGCCCTCTGGGGATAATAAGACAAAACTTTGTAGGATGCAATTATTGTTGGTGCAGCAGAAAAGTATACTTTGATCTGAGTCCCCATTTCCACTCTCTTATAATTGTATACAAAAGTAATACTGGTGAAGGGGATAACCTACAAATTCGGAACTTTTCTCCTATACTATTTTATCGTACTGTTCATTTAAATTCCCTCTTAAAAACCTGCGTGAGTTACAGTATATCATTACTGTGACAATTCGCAAATGGTAAGAGTGTATCTGCGGTGACCCAATCACAGAAAAATTACCAAAGGATGACTTCAATCTCAAATTTATTGACACATGTCTCACAATAACACCTCAATATGGGATTAAACATAGTGTTGAGTTGTGAAAACTTGAAAGAATGAATGTACATATATCTATACATACATGCAGACAACTGAGACTTAACATAGAATCTGTGCGTTCAAAGGGTTTAACCCACTTCATTTAGAATACATTTACCTAGTGTATCTTTGCAATAAAATTGACATCATGTTTATCATATGTATATATGTATATTTATATGTTTCTACCTTGTTTCTCTTGATGGACCTTTAGTCTCAGCAGATGCTAATCCTCATAAGGCCACTAAAGGGCAGTACAACATAGAATTTAAAGATGAAAACCGGCTGTAGGGCTACTGAGGTTCTCTTGCTTCCATAACATAAAACAATGTGGGACTAAGGGCATATTATTTATCTCTAACTCCTTAACCCTTTACTGTACTCACTAAGAAAAAAAGAAATGGAAAAAAAAATCTCCTTGCCATTTTTATTTCCTTGGGATAATAATAACAGCAATCAATGTTTTTTTTTTTTTAACAGACCTCACAGATTTTTAATAGGCTAAAGGCCTCTACCAAATGATTGAGATGTCACTTTATGGTAAAGGAAAAATACAAACTATGTACAGTTATTATGCTTGTAATAGGTTAATATACCAACATACGTCAATTTGTTACCATGGAATTAATAGTATTACCATTACTAGTATTATTTCCATGTATTTATTCTAGATATTTACCATATTTAAAAGTAGGCTACGTTGAAAACATGTCAGAAATGGTTAAAAATCATACTGATATAATTATTTCATCAAATATATAATGGAATATCATAGAATATGTGATGCTATCAACAACAATGAACGTTCATAAGTTTTTTTTATTTCATAAAAATAATGAATTTATTATCTTAACATCACTACTTTTACCAGTAAAGGACAAGTCAACTGTTTGGTAGTATGTTTTTAGACACTGAAAAATCTTACTTATTAAAATTATTACTTTTTTATTTTATTCTTATTTTTATAAAAATTATTTCAGCACATATATATTTGTATAACATTAAATGTATCATATTAACAATAATAAATGATAAGAAGATTTTTATTTAGTTGGAAATAGTAAATTTGAATTACATTATTAGCTTTACTAGCTTTACCATAAAAGGATAACTGAACCATTTATAGAAAATGATTTGCCCCACATTAGACTTTTTTATTCTGGTTGCGAGTTACATAATTCTGTTCAGTAAGGCCTCTGAAACTATGATATGTCAAAAGAACTTTGAAAATTAGACCAAACAGAGTCCTCATGTCTGGAGTGACTTTATGTTGCTAACGTCCTGTAAGGAGGCGGACTGAAAAGGCATGCTATTTAAAGACACAGTGACATCTCGTGGATTTTTTTAGCATAACATGCCTAAACCGAATGGTAGAGATAGATCGATCAGGTTTACACAAGTTCAACACATATTTCAATAAGATATAGAGACTCAAAATGTGCTAACAGTCGAGAGGAACATTAAATGGTTAAAGGTACTTATTTTGATGACTAATAATTCTTATTTCTACTGTGAAACATCCTCAATTTCACGTGAATATAACGCAACACAGACCCCTAGGGCTTTCATCATATCAACCAGTTTGTCTCTGTACTCCCTACACAGGTAGATGTAGAGAAGAGGGTCCAGGCAGGCATTAGTGGTGGAGACCCACAGGACTAATTCATGGGTAACTATCAACCACATTTGAGGGCAGACATCAATGTTGAGGATTTCATATAGTGTGAATGGAACACGCATCATGTGGAGAGGCACAAAACACACAAAAAACACCAGAAGGATCAGGAAGACTCGCAGCTTGGTCTTCTTCGTTCCGTCGCTGTTGTTGCTCCCAGAGTTCCTGAAGGACTGCACGACTTTCATGGTGATGCAGGCGTAGCAAAACACGATCACTATGCTCACGAGCCAGAAAAGAATCTCCATAAATAAAACCACAAACTTGTGAACAGTCACACCAGCTGGACTTTTCAGGGACATACAGAAATCTCCTGTTATATTAATATCAGGATCCTGGTCTGTTAGGATGATAGTTGGGATGGCTGTACTGCCAAAAATCACCACCCAAACCGTGGAGGACGTTACAAGACTGAAGACCACGTTTTGTCCCAGCACCATTCCGCACGGTCTGACAATTTTGAAGAAGCGGTCAAGGCTGATGAGACCCATTAAAGCTATACTTGTGTACAGACAGCAGTAGAAAATGACACTGGCGTAACGGCAAGCGAACACCCTTAGCTCGACTGCTGCTCCAGGTAGAATGCTAGCAGCCATCGGCGGGAACGTCAGCGTCATGAGAAGGTCAGCAGCCACCAGGTTTTTGAGATACACTATGAAGGTAGAGGTGGACCGGAGGTGCAGAGATACCCACGCTGCCACCCCATTGAGCAGTAACGCAAAGGGGAACATGATGAAGTAAAGGCACGACATCGCCACGTCTACAGTCTCATGGCTGTGGGAAGCACAATCAGAGGAGAAGCGTTTTGTGTTGTTGGACACCATCGTACCATCTGGAAGACAAAAAACATCAACATCAAAGAAAAACTCGACACGTTTTGCCCTTAGCTTTCTAATCCTGAACTGGTGTGAGTTCTGTAGGCCCTGTAGACCAGACCCACATCCAGATCTTTTGCTTTTGATTTATATTTCTTAAAGATACAGTGTGTAGGATTTGGTGGCATCTAGCCGTGTGGTTGCAGATTGCAACCAACTGAATACCCCTCCGCTCACTCCACCCTTTCCAAGACTACGATAACGTGAGCCATCGGGTGCAAACCGTGGTAACGCAGTTCGCCTCGCTCAGAGGCCACCTTTACCATAATAACACTACTTTAGGAGCAACGGAAGACATATTCCATTTCTGCTAATAGATCCCTGAAAAGTTACACACTGTTCCTTTAACTACGCTTCAACAAATTTGGAAGTGAAATGAGCAGATTTTATCAAGGGTGCATTGGTATGAATTTAGTGATGTGAGAAAATAACATCCAGTTTTAGGGCAGAGGGGTTTCAGAGTAAATGATCGGCTGAGGTGAGGACCAGGGTGCTGAGATTTACTGGAATTTACCTCTACCTATGTCTTGTTTGAGACTGAGAAATGCTTCCTTCTTGCCCAGTTGGACCTGATTTGCATTTAGTCATTATCGTTTAAAAGACATTTGTTACTGTGATTTGGTTTTGAATGCACAACCAGAGCATTTGAATGCATCCTGGATGCTGAACATGACACTTCCACTATTGACACTGACTGGCCCAAGTTATGCAATTGTTGGATTTGTTTTCACTAAATACAAGAGTAAAATAAAAGATTTTACTATTTTTCATCATATGTATATATACTACACAGAATCTACCAACTTTCAGAGACTGGTATAGAGTCACAATCCCTTATGCACAATAGATCGTAGTTGCTTCAAAGCTTCTTTTACTGTAATGTGTCTGCTTCTCTTTGTCTCCTTTGTAATTGGTCTTGGATTTAACAAGTATAAACAGTGAGAGTTTTCCCTGTATTCACCTCATCAGTATGCAGTGCCTACATTTTATATATTCTTTGTTGATTTGTGCAGTTAAATTTAGATTGATATTAAGAGTGAATATACTGTAAAGAGAATGACAATAAAATTAACTACCTGGTATAACAGTGGCAAAAGAAAAAGCAAGTACTTGTTTGATTTTAATGGATCTGAGTGAGAAAGATAAATTAAAGCTTTTGAGCAATAAGCTTTTATCTTAGCACAATAACATTTTATAAGCCTGTTATATCTTTCCTCTAATCATTATAAACATTACAAAATTGTTTAATTTTAAGACACAGAACGATTACAGTTTACTTTTGCTCGAGACCATTTCATTTTGAGAAAGTTCACTGACCAGGCCCATTTTTAGTTTCTCAGAAAAGTTAACTAAATCATTACAAAGTGATGTTCCCAAGCTATTTCATGTTCAACGTAAATCATACAGTCTACACTTCTAACCAATAAGAAAGTTTGATTTCTTCCATCACCTCTCAATCTAATTTAATTAGAAAATATATTTTTTTCCAAAAAGTCGTGAAACAAAACATATTAATTCACTCACCAGTAATGTTTACCTCCTTCGCTCCACACTGTGTAGCCTGGGACATTAACACCTTCACCAGATAAATCACCAAAGTGTGTCAGCCTCTTCAACCAGAGAGATGCAAATCCATGAACAGTGAGCTGCTGTGGGGGGAAAGAGGTTTCAAATAACATAGATTGTGGTACACCATGTTTTCAGGTTACACTCAGGTAATTTCTGTTCTCTAACATCTAATCATGGTTGTTTTATTTCTACATGTCTTAACTATTGAGAGATATGATAAAAGTATTCATATTCTTTCCAGCAGTGTAGCCTAATGGTACGAAAGGGATCATTTATTGACGATCATTATCTTCTTTTACCTTGGTTGTCTCATATTCACGACTACAGTGGATTGATACATTTGATAATAGCTCAATTATTTATGTATTTATATCATAATAGTGGATTTCAGGATTTATAATTCATTGCCACAGACACATCATTAATAGTTACATTTTGAGATGTGGGAAATGATACCAGTGGAAATTACCAGCAAGAAGTAGTAAGTGGGGTTTAATATTTAATATATGTGAAAAGTGCCAATTGGATAACATGGCACAAACCACAGGCACAACAAATAACAAAAATATCATTACATCTTTACTTCCTCTATTGTTGTTTCCTTATACATTTCTGTAAAACAGGTAGTTCCCGATTTTTTAGCTGTGTGGTTGTAACAGAAGGCAATAACAGTCCCCCATACCCATTAGATCCTTACTACTTAGATAGATGGAGAGCAGCAAAACTGAACAAGAATAATTCACAAATGTACGCAGACATAACATTTTGGCACATTTACCTGCAATATTATTCAGTATTCAATAAGAATCAGTCTATGCGAACGCAACTAAACAGCAATACCTTCATGCACATGCAACAATAAGAGACCACTGGTGTGTATTGACGAGAGATTATTTGTAACGCGTGAGGTTTATTTTCGAGGGATGTGGATGTAGATATATTTTCAGTTTGTAAATGAATGCATCACATTTCCTCTTTTCGGGATTAGCTGGTATGAAAACACAGAATTGGAAGTTCATGTTGTTATTAAGTGGAATAGAGAACTGAAAAACAAAAAAAAAAGACAATATGCCAGTGTCAGTTCTGCAGGTTGGACATTTTACTTTTTCTTATAGTCGTGTGTTTTCCACGATAGAAGTTGATTACTTTAATTTATTATGTTTAAACTGCAGGGTTTTAAAGGGATGGTATTCATTTTGTGATGGTCATGACATGCTGATTACAACAGACAATAGATCACCGTGTCTGTCGGCTATTGTTTAGTCACAAAAGTGAATTTGGATTCGATCCAATTCTTAAAAACAGGACGTGCACATTCAGATACCACATTACAAAAGTCTTTATATCATGTCCAATGGTGTTATGCACAGACAGAGGAGTCTCTCAGAGCGGTGCTGCTTGTATCCGTGTCGGACCCTCTCCCTGTTAGCCTGCTGCACGTACCGGGAGCCATCTGCAGGGTCTTGAACAGGGTGGTCCTGAAGGATTTACAGAGGAAGAAGTAGATGAGAGGGTCCAAAAGAGAGTTTAAGGATGAGAGGAAGAGCGTACTTTCCTTCAGCTGGAAGAAGAAGAGTTTGAGTTTACAGTCAAAGAGAACCCCTCGGGTCTGGCTCAGGGTGTACGGCACGCGGGCGAAGTGAAACGGCACGAAGCACACGAAGAACACCGCCAGAACCAGGAACACGTTGGCGCTCATTTTTCTTTTGGCCTGGTGGGGCTTCCGAGTGGATGCCCCGCTTGGTGCTCCAGTCCCTCCGGTGCCGTGGGCCTTCGATCGGGAGTAGGATCTGTACAGCTCTTTGGTGATTAGAGTGTAGCACACTATCACAGTCACCAGGTTGCCCCAGAAAATCACTTGACAGACGTGATTTACCACCTCGTGCCAGTACAGCCCGGCCTCCGTCTTCAGGTTGCTGCACTTGAAATATGGAGACTTTGGGGTTTTACTTGTCAGGATCACGTTGGGCAGACAGAGGACCAGCAGGAAAGTCCAGATGGCTCCTGAAAGGATTTTGCGACGGGCCAGCCGGGCCGCGTTAGTCCCCCTAAAGGGCGTGAGGGTCTTTCTGCAGCGATCGATGCTGATGAGGCCGAAGAAGAGGATGCTGATGTACATGGTGAGGTAGAAGAGCACTGAGGAGACCCTACACACGAATATCCTCAGCCCAGTGGAGGCCATGTTGGAGTCTGATAACACCTGCACAAACACAACAGTCAAATGTAAAAGACTGAACACAAATTCAAGACATAGTATATTATATTTCTAAGTTAACAGTACCTCTTTCTAATTAGCCACTATTTATAAAGGGTTTCTAAGTTGGAACTAATGACTTTGTTGTTGGTTAATCATTTAATAATGCTTTATAGCTAAATTATAAGCCAATAATTAGAACAAGGGTTGCCAAGTTGAGAAAAATCTTTCTGGCTGGTGTTTTTAATTTTCTCTCACAGGACACTTACTTTATCTTTTTAGTTGCAGGGCATCTGCTGCACAATCCATTCATTAACTAATTGTTAACATTTACAACTGCAGACCTGATGGATTATTGTAAAAAAAAACACTTATTAACATTTATAACTGTGGATGACTTACTAAGTTTTGCTAATGGCTTGTTAGATACTGAGAAACTCCTGACTCTTAAAGGGATAGTTCGGGTGTTTTTGAAGAGGGAAAAGAAACCCAAAGCACATTAAAAAAATCAGTTTAAGTGTACGCTACAGTTAGAATATTTTCACTGCTTTACCTTGTCGCCAGACAGCCCTTTCCGAGAGGGAATTGAAGATGTATCCATATATGCTCTCGCCAAAACCACCTAGCTCCATTGAAAAAAACTGTAATTTTACCTCGCAGAACATGGGGGTTGCTAGTATATGGTGCTATTGTGTGACTTTGGTGAATTCGAACTAACCAAAATCACACAATAACACAAACTAACCAATCGAGGCAGCAGTAGACCAGCAACACCTGTGTTCTGTGAGGATAAATCCGTTTTTTCAATGGAGTCTGGTTGCTTTGGCGAGAGCATAGACATCGGCTTCAGTTCCCTGTCGGATATATAGATTCTATAGCTGTCCCACTGCAAGGTAAACCTATTAATAAACCTAGGTAAAATATTCTAGATATAGCGTACACTTAAACTGATATGGATTTTTTTAGGTGGGCCTTTCTTTTAGGTGGCTAAAATACATTTTGCTGCCACCCTTGTCCACAGCAGTACATTGCTTTGGTTCCGTGCGGTAACTCCTGTCTACTTCTCCAAACTGGGGGTGCACCGACCGTCATCTACTGTAGGTAATACACTGACTATGGAGAAGTACCTCATACAACCCAACTTCAAAATACCCAAACCATCCCTTTAAATTATGACTATTAACATGTGTAACTTCAAAATGTATGTTTAATACCCTTAATTAATGAGTTATTCACATTCATAACTGCCGACTCGATGCCTTATTAGAAAGCGAGAAACTCATGACTATTTATCAACGACTTGAATATGAATGACTCACCAGCAAGAGAGATTTTTCACAACTGCTCTTGTGAATGACCTATAACTAGTCTATTAGAAATGGTTTAATAACCATTAATAGAGCCATTAGTTACAACTTATAAACCATTTGAAGTTAAAGTGTGCCTCATAAGTAAATGGTACCAGTTAAACCGAACCTTGAAGGGGAACGTGAAGGTCATGATGACATCTGCAACCACAATATTCTTCAGGTATATAATGAAGTGAGACTTCGAGGGGATGCGGAAAAACACCCACACGGCCACGCCGTTGAGTGTGAGCCCCACCAGGAAGAGGAAGGAGTAGAGAACAGGAAAAAACACCGTCTTCAAAGCGTTGTCACGGGAACAGGTGCTGTTGCTGTGGCTGTGATCGCCAGGGAACAGGAGGGATGTTGTATTTCCCTCCATGAGTGTTGTTTCTAAAAAAGTACAAGAGAAAGTTCAGAATTGTTAAAAAACGATTGTTGAAGTCTGATACTTTCATGTAAAAGCGAGTCATTTGTAGCAGAGCATTACATTTATGTTCAATTCATGTTGAGATGTGTCATAGTGTAATATAACATTTCCAAAAACAGAACTTTTTCATTACATTTACAGTATATCTGGTTTTCATGCCTTTATGTGCCTTTAAAATAAATCTGCAGTCGACTTTTGACGAACATTTTCAACATTTGCACAATATGTAACTATATTCTGCACATCTATCCCACTTTATTATAATAAATATAAGTTAAGGTTTTGTAACTAACCTGTTAATGATGCTGCTATGTGTCAGTGAAGTCCCATCAAAATCTCGGTGCAGTTCTTTGGTCCCTCTCTCTTCTGTATGTCATCTGACACTGACCATCTGTCTTGTCCAGTCAGTTTCAATGTTTCAGACAAGTGTGCATGTGTGATTGTGTGTGTGTGAGCGTGTGTGTATTGGTGATATGTACATAAGTCACAGACTTTCTCTTTTCCTTCTCCTTTCTCTTTCCTGTCACGAGGAAAGGCTGAAGACTACTTTTCTAGATCTATTTCAACAGACACGAAGATTTCAGTTCAGCTCACTTCCGTGTATTACAGTAAGTGGCCCAAGAGGACCACCAGATAAACACTAATTTAAACACAAGCAGAGGACATAATTATAAACAGCAAAAAGGCACAAAACCACAGTATCTTGCTAATTTTAAGGCCAGAGCTATTGTTGCACATGTGTTTTTATGGTGGACTCTCTGGTATTGGGAATGGGAATGGTGTAATGTCACCGAGAGTGTGTTGGCCATTTTTGGAGGCTAAAGGGTAAGAGTGCCATCCGCTGGCTGTTTACTGCAAGTGTCAAAAGCTAACGCAAAACACTACACAGTGAATAAGATTCAAAAGCTGAATTGTAGTATATTTAGTATACAGTCAGACACAAAGGTATAGGCTAAAGTTATGGGTTTCATTTTGCGAGATACCGGTAGATTTAATAGACGTTTTCTTTGCAATCCGTTAGCATAACATTAGCTAGCTTATCTTTGTCTGGATGATTGTGTAGTTGGCATTTGGCTTGTAGATCTTAATGTCATGTTTGTAAATTGGACATCAGCCTCCAAAGATTTACATATTGTGAACTGCTGACAGGTGTTCACTAACGCCAAAACACATCAGATCGAATAATCGATATAATTGACTAACTTCAATTTTGTAATATATCGCCCCTTTGCCTCTGTCAGCTTCTCTTTATATGGGTATTTGTCTTCTAATTGATGCATTAATGTGTTCATTACTTTAATATTGCAGCTGGTAAAGGCTGAGCTCATTTTAAGTACTTAATATATTGCTTAATCGATAATATTATTTACGTTTTAATAATCTGAATATATAAAGTAACTAAAGTTAACACATAAATGTAGTGGAGTAAAGTGTACAGTATTTAAATAGATGTATAAAGTAGAATTAAAATAGGAATAGGAGTACTTAGAAATACTCCAGTAAGGAAGTACCTCCAAATTGTATTTAAGTACAGTACTTGAGTAAATGTACTTTCCACCATTGGTTTGGAATAAAGTGTTAAGATGCTATAAATATGTGACCCCTCATTGTTCTTTCAAAATGTGATATAAGCTGATGTGTTTCCTCTTATTCACTTCTACTTTTGTAAGCATTATTGTGAAACCTCCACTGCTTCTGCATTATTTTTATAGAGTGGCTAAATTCACTTTTATTTTTTTATTATTTGTCATATGATTTATGTATTCCTGCACTTGAAAGCATATGTTTAAAGAAATGTACGACATGAGTAAAATCATTTGGTCGTCTGTAAATGTCTCATATTATTCGATAAATCTGTTTGAATCTGATTCATTGTAATGTGATGTGCTGATTCCACATATTCAGATGGTCAGGGTTATGCAAGACAAAATCATTTTGTCACATCATGAGTCACTGAAAAACATCCTTCTCATTATTTCCTATGCCGACTTGTTCCTGAACTTCAGTCTATCCCAGCATGCACTTGGCAAAAAGCAAGAAAACCCTCTGGACAGTCTTGAGTGACCAACACAGGTAGATCATAAATAAGACTTTTGATACGGTTCCTTTAAAAACAAACAGCTTGGAGGCATATGACAGTAAATCCTTCTGTTCCAAGGTGGAAAAATATGAAACTGTTTTTGGCAGATGCTTCACTGATATAAAATCTTCTCATTGCTCCCAATAATACCATTCAGATTTTTTAACTCTCTGCCTTCCCCTGTCATGTCAACGTTTTCTACCATGGGGTTTGTGAAACAGACATTAGTTCCTATTTGCCATCCATGGAGACAGAGCGTGAAGAAACTTCCCCAAACCGTTGACTGTCATAACATATAGAAGCAGACACAGTCCAAAGTGAAGTGAGGACATCATGTCAGCCATCACTGTGGGTGTAATATTGTTGCGGAATAGTGTCATGTTGCCTCAGTATACCCGGGTCCAGACCTCTAAATATATCGAGTATTTCAAGTTTTGGAGTGTTGGGAGTTGCGCACCTTTCAGGCCTCAAGAGTGCGGGGCACACTAACATGATATGTGGGTATCAAGTGGAAGTAAAGCAAAGTATGCTTAATTATTCTCCCAAAATATGAAGCTGTAGGCTTCATAAAGCTGATAACTTATGACATCAAGAAGTGTTTTACTTTACTTATTGTGAAAACTATGTTGATGCTACGTGTGTATTATTTTGTACAGAAAATAAACAAAAATCGTATAGCAAATCGTATGCATATTGCATCACAACAGTATCAGAAATAAGAATTGACAGTACAAGTATTTAAATGAATATGCAAAATTAAACGGGAACTACATCCATTTTTAAAATTCATACATGTTATTCCTATGATCTAAGACAGTCCAATAATATTAGCAAACATGAACAACTCTCTCCCAATTCCAAAAACTAGAGTGCTAAAACTCAAACTTTTCATTTCATAGGGTATAAAGTGTGGAGCTGCCCCATAGACAATGAATTGAGAACAATGCTAGAGATGACACTGAGAGCTACCAGGGGAATGCTCTGAGTAAATGGGGACATTTTCTGTTTCACAACAAAACATTACAATAGAATAAAGCTAATTTGGGTATAAAAAAGTAAACAAACATTCTGTGGGTCCACGAAGTCAGTCTCCCACTCATTGTCTATGAAGCAGCTCCAGACTTTATACCCTATGACATCACAAGTCTGAGACTTCTCTGGTTTCTGGCTTTGGGAGACAGTAGCTCACGTTCATAAATATTGATTGAACTTTACTAGGCCATGGGAATAACATACTGGAATTCTTAATTTAGGTGGTGTTCCCCTTTAATTGTCTAACATCAACCAAACTGCAGCAGCAAGTCTCATCGAATCTAACTCACAAAAAAAAGGAAGAAAAAAATTATGTTATTTTTTTTTGCCAGCACTGCTGCAGAATGAAGGATGATATTCTCCGACTCCGGTATGGAGTCTGGGGTGCGTCACAGGAATAATAATAATACACATTTTTATTGCACTGCGACCTCTAAATGTTCAAGCAGAAGACAAATGAACTGAGAGATAGGATATGACAGGAAGATATATTAACAAATGCAATAACACAAAGTCGAATTTAAAAGTATTTTGTCAATTCATTTAAAACGTAATGTATTCAGTCAGACTGTAAATGTAGAATAATGAGATAGAATCATTCATTTGCACATTTATTGATGTTCTGTAACATTAAGCTGCACTACTAAACACTACTCTGCCAGTAGTGGTTAGTACCATGTTGTGTTGTGTTTTCAGAATATTATACTACAGTAAGGTGTGTGTGGTGTGTATATAAATATATGACCCTGGTTGTGGAGGTTTTTTTATTGCTATTATTTTAGGAATTGAGGACCAATTTCTGCACACATTAGTATGTATTTCTCTCCTCATCATCACATGACCCTGATGGCCTTCTGCCCTTCATTCGATTGAGTGCCAGCAGTTAGCATGGATGGCAATGCTGCAACATCCTGTGTCTGGGGCAACTTTGTCAAAGTCAGCAGCATTCACTTCCTAAACAAACGCACATCTGAATGACTAGTCTGTACATTTGCATGCTCTTGTGGTTGCTGTCGCATGTATAACTCAATCTAAATTTAGTCCTATACACTGTACATGAATCCTCCATATTTACATGCAGTCATGTTTCCCACAGCTGTAATCTCTCCACATCTGGGTCTGATCAGGACTGCGTCAAGCATGCACTCTCCTGGAGAGAACTTGACAGCTACACTGGCTGCTTTTCAGTTTAGCACTCAGTCTATCTGTGTGTCTTTCTGGTCACCTTTCTATTTTTACTCCCTTTCTTTCGCTACTATTCCTCTTTGGATGTCTGACATGAGTTGGTCAAACGATCGTGTTTCTTTTGGTAATTGAGCTCTAAAATCACAGAGCTCTCCAGGACAAGGGCGCTGTGTAATCCTACCTCTTGTATTGATGTTTTAAATTTACATGGATCATTTACGCCAGGGCATAATCAAATAGTGTGTGAATGCACAGTTGCAGACGCAGGCAAAGCTGCACTACATTCACACACACACAGTAATCCTCGTCAGCTCCCTCTCAGACGGACAGGAAGAAGGGAATGAGGGGAGGAAATAAAAAGTTAGTAACACTAGACTTGACTGAATTTCCATTTAAACCCCTCTGAGCCTCCTCAACATCCCCCTCCTCCTTACACACACACACACACAAGCTTCTCTCTGGGTGCACCGCTTTCCTCGCCTCCAACCTCACCTCTTGACCTTTGAGTCACCACTTTCACTTTGTGCCAATCCGGCCTGCTTTAAGACAGCTACCGTCCTGCGCTTTCTTTCATCCTGTGGCGATGATGAAGCTTTGGAGTGAAGGGGGGAAAAAAAAAACTTAATTTCCTCTCTGCACGTGGGGTGTTGCCTTTAGCAGCCCTGCTTTGAGCAAAAATGTCTTTACGTGGCCTTCGGAGGGTCTTTTATCACAACAGTAAGTAGGTTAGGGAAATAAACCCTGGTGTTTGAGGGCAAACATCAAGCTAATAACAGACACAGAGCTGCAACAGCTGTGGTTTGAAAAGCCTGAATGATGCGGCTGAACTGTGACCTCTTGACCCTTACAAACGGTCGACGGTTGATCATGTTGTCACCGTGACAGGTTGGAAGACGTAAGACAGGAACTTCTTACCACATAGAGAGAGAGATAGAAAAATATCCAGGGTGGTCCTTGCTTGTGGTTTGTTTGTGAGTGTCTTCGTCTTTACGTATGAATGTTTACGTGTATACATTTCCATTGGCAGGCTTTCAAATGAGCTTCTGCTTGCATAGTTGAAATGTGCGGGCCACACTTTGTTTTGACAGTGTAAGGTTTCTTTGGCTACTGCTGCTGGTGTGCTGTTCAGTTTAGGTTCCAGCAGGTCTGCCTCCCATATGGTTTACCCGCACTGACAAATCTACAGCAGCTCATATGGAGGTGAAGGGGGGAAAAAATAGTGTGAGCTATAGTGTTTCTAGCATTTATTGAGGATGAAACCACATTTGCTGTCATGCACCATAAGGGGGTAAAGCATAATTTCACGCTGATGAATAAAAATGTATTGAAATGGTCTATTTGTCCTACTATAGCTGCTACTTTTATTTCTTTAGGAGCTTTGTGCTCTACATTGGTAACTGCTGACAAAAGTACATTCCTTCTCATCTCATGAGCCCCATGTGTCCAGTATGGGTGTGTTGACCGTCTGCATCAAAACTGCACATCGGTGGGTCCAACTGGCTCCCGGGCTTTAGATTCTACCGGTGAATGATGTCATTGATTCCATCCTGAGCTTCCAGTTTGTTGCTCACGTAGATGTTTTCCTAGCAACTGCTTTTGTTTGGGTATCGCTACAAATCATTGCTCATCTCTTGGGTCTGGCATATGCATCAGTGAATGACCTACTAAACACTACCGGGCTTACACAAGTGATCTTTTCACAAATGCATGCGTCCCCCTGGACTTCTCCTCAGGAGTGTTTCAGTGTCTTTCCGCTTATTGTTTTGGTTTTACGGCCCATAACTTGCTGTTTTGGTTCACTCTCACTGCTCTCATTGGTGCCGTTTTTGGCCGCAGGAGGCAGCTCTTTTCAGCTAAAAAAAAAGAAGATCTGATAAACCCGCTGTACGCTACCTGCCCAGCTCCAAATGTGAGACAGACAAAGTTAGCAATTCGCTGGTGAACATAGCGGAGCATTTAGCAGCCAGATATTTCCCTCAGGAGTTGGTGGAGACCAAAATAGAGCTAAAAGGCGAGTGAATATTGTACTTAAATTTGGCAGATGAATAGAAACAGGACTCCAAATGAATTCTAGTGTTGCTCTGTGTCTGCTGGATGTTTAAATAGGCAACTGTATCCTACCAAATTCACCATAACATCTTTATAACATCAACATATGTTGTGTTTACAGCTTTTGGGGCTTCCAAGTAACGAAAAAAATCAGTGAAACCAAAGTGGAAAGAGTTTTTGAGAGCCTCATCTGGCACCTGTCAGCAGTGGCATTCCTCTTTTAAATTCTCATCCAGGGTGTTGATGTTTGTCTGATCCTTGCCCTTGTGCCTGAGAAAGCAGGACGCAGAGCTATGGCATGAGAATTAGAAAAAGAAGGACAACAGCTCCCTTTGAGAGGTTGGCCAGTCTGGATACCGGGCATATTTGACAGAGTGTCTCTGTGTGCTCAGCAGAGATCTGTGTGCACACAGAGGGAAGCAGAAAAGCCAAGGGACAGGGCCGAAAGTGTCAGCTTCAGCTGTTAACCACAACGGTGGGGAATACTTGTGCAAAAAGGTCAATGGTGGACTCAGGCTGTCTGAGGGGCAGGGGCGAAAAGCAATACAAAGGGCAACAGCTTCATGCGGTGGGGCATAAGGGCGCAGAAAGTTTCCTAGCACGTAGGGCAGCGTATATGGCACTGCATTATCGTTTCCTAAATTTTAAGGCCATCCCAGAGGGCACTGCATCCCGTTTTCTCCACTGGAAGGGCACTCTAGAGGGCACTATCACATTTTGTCCCATTGAAGGGGACCCTTGGGCACTATCACATTTTCTCCACTGGAGGGGAACCCAAGGGCACTTCATCACATTTTCTGCACTGGAAGGGCACCCTGGAGGGCAATATCACATTTTCTCCAATGGAAGGGCACCCTAGGGCATGATTACATTTTCTCCAAGGACTACTGAAGGGCGCCCTAGAGGGCACTTCATCACATTTTGTCCACTGGAAGGAAACCGTAGGGCACTATCACATTTTCTCCACTGGAAGGACACCCCGGAGGGCACTGCGTCCCATTTTCTCCACTGGAAGGGCACTCTAGAGGGCCCTATCACATTTTGTCCACTAGAAGGGCACCCAAGGGCACTTCATTACATTTTCTCCACTGGAAAGGCACCGTAGAGGCCACTATCACATTTTCTCCACTCGAAATGCACATTGGAGTCACTTCATCACATTTTTGCCACCGGAAGGGCACTTCATTACATTTTCTCCACCAGAAGGGCACCCTAGAAGGCATTTCTGTCAAGGGATCGGGGAGAAGGACGCAATTGCGGACCAGGGGACTCTAAAAGTTAATTCCGAAGGTTAACCACAAAAATCGCAAGCGATTTAAAGGGAGAGGGGAAACACCATATTAAAACAGGCCTAAAAGGAAGGCTCCCTACACTCACAATATACCTTGAAAAGTCTAAAAGTAAAACACCACTGCCGAGCAGCTGACTAGAACATAAATGAAACAAAAGTACCAGCAAAGGCAGGCCACACAGACCTAACCCACTCTAAGAGACTGCCGCTCTGAGAAGAAGCTAAATGGTGAGCACAAAACACATAAAATCACACATGTAAACCCAGAAAGCCAACTGAAGGTGTTGACCCTTTGCAGACACACAACCACTATATAGCTAGAGAAAACGCTGGACAGCACTCTCACTACCTCTGACAAAGACACAATGAGTCAGCACCAGAGCACTGAAACCAGGGGTAGATATAGGCTGCAACCACCTGATCCTCATCAGGGACAATTAGGCTCCACAGCTGCCTCTCCTCAGAGATAATTAACCCGACCAGCCTGCTGAGTGGCAAGTGACCCTCACAATTTCATCACATTTTCTCCACTTGAAGGAGACCCTAGGGCACTTCATCACATTTTCTCCACTGGAAAGGCCCCCTGGAGGGCACTTCATCACATTTTCTCCACTTGAAGGGCACCCTATGGCACGATCATTTTTTTTGCACTGGAAGGGCACCCTGGAGGGCACCCTAGAGGGCATTTCAACACATTTTCTCCACTGGAAAGGCCCCCTTGACGGCACTATCACATTTTCTCACCTGGAAGGGCACCCTAGGAGCACGATCACTTTTTCTCCAAGGACACCCTGGAGGGCCCCCTGGAGGGCACTATCACATTTTCTCCACTGGAAGGGCACCCAAGGGCACTTCATCATATTTTCTCCACTGCAAAGGCACCCTAAGGCACTTTATCCCATTTTCTCCACTGGAACGGCAATATAGAGGGTATATACACTTGAATTCTAAAAAGTCAAATCAAAGACATGTCAAGGCCTTGTGGGAACACATTTATTTGCTACTGAAAACAAAACCACCCCAACCGTTTCCTTGGCACTGGGTGTAAAGCCATGTGTCAGAAAATGAGGACTGAAAACTGCTTTAGGGGATATCTATAATGATCCAAGTAGCAAACCTGACTTCAGTAGCAACCAGTGAACTCAGAGCTATAATGAGGGCCTGTTTTTCCTGTGATGTCATCGTGGTATCTGAGGTTGCTAGGCGCCATAAAGACATGTATGTAGAGCAGACAAGCCGCAGCAGGTGGTCTAAATGATGTCATGTAAATTTATTGACTTCACTTGGTGTGAAACTAAACCCCTGAGTCTGTTTACAAGTTTAACAGAGCGACACAATAAAAAAGATTTTCACGTTTAAATCTTATTTAATCATCTCAGCTATTTAGACTAACAGAACAGATACAGTATGGTTATTAGAGCTGTTGATGCCATCTATTGGTTGGCTGTCAGGATAACACAACCAGGGTACATACAGTAGTTGCATGATTTGGCTGGGTAATATTATCTCAGAGTGAATAAGAAGTTGACAAACAAAATTGGCGTAGTCTTTACTGTGTTTCTAGATACAGTATATAAAAGCTTAAAGTTTAAGTGTGAATGTGTGAATATATGAATAATATAAAATATATGTCTACAAGAATGTCTGTCTAGAGACAATGCATAGGATGGGAACAATTTTTTATATAGAGCTGTCTAAAGCTGAGACTCCTGCTCCTGTCTCATTTTTTTATTTATAGGTGTTTAGTGTTTCCTCAGCCAGTGTTACAGCACCTCCAGATTGCATCTTAATTACACATTGGCTTTACTACATACTGTTAAATTTATTTTCCAGATGCACAGAGGTAATGCTGACCGTGGATGTGTCTGAGTGAAGGATTGCAATTGCTCTTGACTGTCTTTCACAGCAGCCCTCCAACTTGGGCTTTGTCTTCTTCTGCTGGAAACAATGAGATTTCAGAAAGAAATATGGGAAACCAGTTCAACAGGAGAAATACAGACGACCTCATTCCCACAACAATTCCCTCAACTCAGTAAAGATGTGCAGGCCTCAATGAAATGAAAAGCCTGACCAAAGGTAATGTTGGGGATGTTACTATTAAATGTCACCCTCTGAGACCCGCGATGCCGACTGACTTAACTGTCTTTCAGAGGCTGTAGCAGGCTCAGTTTTAGAGCTATAGTGAAGGTAGAGATATCATCATATGAAACTAGAAAAACCTAAGGAATCCATTGGTACCATGTCGTGGTAACTTGTCGGGAAGGAGGGTAAATATCGCTCCAAAGTTGGGCTAAATTTTGGCGAGGAGAAACTGGCATGGCCATTTTCAAAGGGGTCCCTTGACCTTTGACCTCAAGATATGTGAATGAAAATGGGTTCTATGGGTACCCACGAGTCTCCCCTTTACAGACATGCCCACTTTATGATAATCACATGCAGTTTGGGGCAAAAAACATGCAGTTTTCTTAATGCAGTATAAATGTGTTAATTTTGCCTGTTCTAAAATGGTGTGTTTCTGCATACTGGGGTCCCTAAACAGTCCAACAGTGGAATTACATAAATTTAGTAACACTGTAAAGCTGAGACTCTTGTGGATCCAATGAGTCTAATTGTATTCATGTGTGATGATGTTAGTCCCAAGTAGCCATCTCATTGTCGTGATACCATTTTTTTAAATTTGACCTCACTGTATAAAATGACTTGTGGTGACCTCTAGGATAATCACAGCCTCATGAAACTTTACAACCACAAACTAGAGACCTAGAGCATTCAGAGGATGGCTTTCCTTGATAGATTGACAATAAGGGGGTTTCTGAGCAGTTTACAGAACAGAAGTGCTTGTCATCTAATCGCTGAAAAATGCAATTCTTGCAGAAATCTCAAAATGTCAAAAGTTTTTGATACCAAATCACAGCATGACTTTTTCTATGGTGTTCCTCAAGGTCTTGGTGTCTTATTGTGGTATTTTGGAGGGATTATTGATCATTTTTATCAGTTCTTGAATGTTAAAAAATGGTTAAATTTAGCACCAAAACTGTGTAACAAACGGTATCAACCCAAAAATTGCTGCAACAACTTATGAGACATAATAGAGCATGGGAATGGCCATCATATACTTCTATCATAATAATCTAAGCCTTTATACACATTTACAATTTATTTCAATTAATTCAATTAATTCATGTTTATTTCTGATTTATGACTAGAACAACTTGACACACAGTGCTGAGCTGCATCTCAAATTAATCTTCAGGTTCCCAGCTTTCAGATGATGTACACCACTTCTATGTGACATATACTGCTGACCTGCTTTCTCCCCTTAAAGACACACTGTACCCCCCTAAAAAAGACAAAAACTGGTCTATTGTGGGTCTCAGAGGGTTAATGCCAAATCCACCCTTGAAGTTTCTTTCCCCTTAAGGTACCAATACTGACACCCCACCCCACGTATCTTTATCAATTATCACTGAACTTGAAAAGATTCCTGGAAAAGCTAAACCTGTCAGACAGAACTGCTGTAAAGTAGCAGTGCCACATTGTTGATTCAGCCTAATTGGGTGAGCTGGCTTGTTTAAAAGCTTTCCCCCCTTCGGGACTCAATAATTTAGACCTGCTTTGATGTTTTTAGTTTGGTGTTTGTGTGACTGAGGTGAGGAAGGTTAGGTATACAGCAGTGGGCTCCACCAGTCCACCTGGTTACTCTCTGGGGACCAAAGGACCACATCTGCACCCAATCAGGTCGGAGAACCCCCCACTGACGTACTTCCACTGCCCTCAGGACAGAGACTGAGGGATTTGGTCCCATTAAAAAGTGTGTCCCATGCCTTATAATATACATAAAATCCTTTTTTTTATTGTATTTATTAGGGCCCTCTTACATTTAATGGTTGCAGTATTCACTTACTGAAAGCTTTGGGTGATTTATGGATAAACTCAGTTGATTTATGATTGCACCTTTGCCCCTGTGCCTGGCTCTCATACCTGGCTTATAGCGCTTAAAGGCTCACTTTTAACACTTACAGATGATATTCAAAGAAGAAAAAGGCCTTGAGAGCCTTCATATACAGACTCCCACTGTAAATCAACTGTTGATTTAAATGCAACCGCGGGAGCAAGACGACAGCTGATACCTGCGTACTTTCCTTTCCCTGACTAATGGCCAACGTATTAGCTCCCGCCGGTAAAAGAGTCCTTGTAATGGTCCGAGAAACCTGGACCCACCATCGCAGCGTGACAGATCCAACCTGGGAGAGAGGTGCAAAGATGAATCTGTCTTACTTGTGGCAGGAAGGTGGATGTGTGGATTCTGCGATGCCGGTGTGAAATTCCAGCATCGCCACGGGTACTGAGAGAGACGCCTATCTACCGTACGAGCAAGCGTGTGTGTGCATCCACAACGGACGAGCCACTTTGGTTATATTTGAAAAGACTTTTCCACCTATAAGTTTGGATAGCAGCAAAAACGAAGCAAGTGGTCCACTTCATTCTGCTGAGGACTTTGCTTGTTGCCAAGTTTGCAGCATGAAAGAAATAAGACAGACTCTGAGCTAACAGAGAAGTACTGTCTCAGACTGCTGTTGGTCGGCTCCCAGCAGTCCTCTCTTGAGATCAGTTTCCATGTTCAGGCTGCTAGCCTTCTAGCTGAGGTATGGAATTCATACCACAGACCATAAGTATGTCTCACCCTTCCCTGGTTTTCCCCGTCTACCGACTCTGTGGACTTTATCCTTCCTTTCCGCTTTTCCTCACTCAGTTCTAAGTTTACCCTTTTTTTTAATTGTTTGTCATTACTCATTCAGGTATTGCCCACTCAATTTCATAAGTAGGTATGGATTCTTAAATGAATGGAACATTATACAATTTTCTGGCTGTATTTTTAATAATTAGGCAAATGTTGGATTCAAAGACCTTTTAAAAACATAGCAGGTGTAATTAATAATATTAACGTCCCATATCAGAGCATGTTGGCTGACTGATATGACTTCCTGTGACACTGAGCCATCGTTAGTGTTATTAGTCCCACCTGTGCTTTTCCTGCTATGAGAAGTAAAAAGGTCTTTGAAGCAAGCATTTACCTACAATAATCAAAAGGTGTACTGAATGTTGATCAAAAGTGAATTTGCGAAAATGAATCATTAGCAACAGAGTCGGAGTGTTTGTAACTAAGAAAGTAGGTACGACTACCGGGTTTTTACCTAGCAATTTCGTGCAATAACAGATTTGGCAACTTTGGGGGAAACACTGACATATCATCACCTTTTAATATTGATATGGTGAACGTGTTAGCAAACAGTTGCGGATTTACACATCCAGCAGATTTACACATTTTCCAGAAAAGAGGACCCGCTCCCTATGTAGATATAAACGGCTCATTCTAAGGTAACAAAAACACAATGATTCTTAGGTTCATTCAATTAAACTAAAGAAAACATACTTATTAATATTATATTCCATTTCTGCCAGTAGATCCCCCGAAATGCTATAAACTACACCTTTAAGTCCAATAATCCCTTTCCTTTCAGATCTATTTTGTTCAGGCAGATATATCCTCTGATATTACAGTAGCTTAATGCAGATATATCAGTTTCGGTGTATATGTTAGCCAATAGCCTATAACAAGAACTTGCAGTGCAGTACTTCTTTTAGAAACCGTGTCAAAGGGATCCGTATCAAGATTGTTTGTATATGCTATGTGTGTATATTAAAAAAAATTACTATCTCCCAATATATCGTTATTGGAACTCCTAAATATCACTATCAACCTAAACAATGTTAATAAGAACTAATCCTCAATTAAAAATAAGGGGCTTTGCTGTATAAAGTGTATATCTAAGATAAAAACCCTGGTGCACTAGACACATTAAATGCTAGGCTGGAAAATATACATTAGATAGACTTGTGTTTCAGTGGCTTAGCATGTAGTCACTGACTTATTGAGTGACTGAACAGATCATTGGTTCCTGGAGTGGTGATGGACGGCATTGCTGCTGGATGGAAACATGGAGAATACCAAGATAGGAATTGCTGGTTGAACAAAGCATCTATTGTTAAATGTTCCCTGCAGTTTGGGTTAAAGACTATGTTGAGGTAAAGACTGTCTTGGCAGCTGAATCCAGATAAAAAAGTAGAGGTAAATAAATGTGAAAAATCAACGATTTGCTTCAAGGAAATTGTATGTACTGTGAGTCCCTTGGAGAAGTTGGGGCGTGGGGTAATGAGGACAATCTTCCCAGCAACAAGTCATTTGATTCTTTGCAGATTCGTTCTGTTTTTCCACAATCTTCAAGGTGGCCGAGGAGTGGCCATACTTTTACCTACCTCATCTAGTGTAAAAACAGGTTTTGTTTATTCGTCTCCTGAAATGGTTATGGTAGTGCAGTGTCTCACTTTAACAGCTGTAACCAGAAATTGGGTTCAGAGGTACAGCATATTTGACCTGGTAAAAACAAAAAGCACACACCTCTCCTTTCAGTAGCTTCTTATAAAACCATATTTTAAATGGTTCTTGTTAGACTTCAACTCTTTTCCTTTAAACACCCAGGAGGAAAGGAGCAAATGGGAAAATCACATAAATTCCCATAAATATCCAAGTCAGCAGACGGTAAACTCCATCATTCTCATAACATGAACTGCAAAACCAGAACTGAACAAATAAACTCACCATCCGCAGAGGGCACATGGTGCGAATGACGAACTGTCTTTCACATTGAAGAGCCATACATCACAATATGTGGTGGTTTTTTTATAGACATCACTTAATTAGTTTAATTTGTGTGCGGTTGTCACCCAGCTCAAATATGAAAGCAGTCTCTCAAATCATGGAGCGAGTTGCTTGCATTCCAAAGTTTATGGAAGACAATTCCCTATTTCCCCATATCTGTCTGGGTCATAACACACTGCTGTAGACTGGCTCCAAACTTTGGAAAAAATGTGTTTTTTCTGAGATCTCAAAAATTGATTTATTGGAACGTACACACTTGAGGACTAACCACTGACTTCTTTTTTGAGTCTCCTTTAAAATGCAGCTGTTAGCACATTGGAAGCCACCTTAAATTAATTATCTCCTGTTTAACGACTATGTTTAAAGCTGTCCTTCCTACTCCAGCATCGGGAAGAGACTGTAGGAAAGACTCTGGCATCTCTTTATCAGAAACCTTTATATGAAAATTAATTTACAAATACAAGTCTCTACCCCAATCACATACAATGTAGTGGATTTAAAAGTGGAGCTCTATATTAACATACAATTTCATCTCATGGGACACAGAAATTATTCCTTTATTTAATGTATTTTTTCTGTTTTTTCTTTTTTTCCTAATTAGTGTAAAATGATATAACCTCAGTACAAGTCACGGCAGTATTTATGAGGCCTTGCAAAAAGGAAGTTTTAACCTGATTTTAAATGTGCGTCATTATAGGCGATTCACAATTGGTGCAATTTACAGAGAAATTGGTTCCAGTTGTTGCCCTTAAGGCATAGGGAGGTATTTGTCTTCATGAATGCCCTTAAAAAATGACTTAAGATTTTAGTGGTTAGAGAGCAAACATTGCTACAGTCTATAGTATACCATCTCACTCAGGACATTAATTCACCATTATTAATTTAAGGTTTTGTGTTCCATGTCATTAATTTATATATTATCTTAGAATATAACTTTGGAAACAGGAATTTTAAAATATATGTCACTGTTCCCCCTTTCTATCTAAACATCCTCCCTTGTCTGTCTGTATAAATTGCAGGAGGGTAGTAAAATCAGCACTCAATCACAAACAAACCAAAGGCTCCCCTGTGGGTCTTGCACATTGAAGAGCTGGGTAAAGAACTATTTTCACAGCTGGAGAGTTGAAACTATGTGTGTCTGGAAGATTTCTACCGCAGCCAGAGCCATAACCTCCTCCTGTAGGGTGAACTGGATAATCCTAATGACCTTCATTACAACAGCTTTATAATAACCTACTAGTACTAACGGCCAGTTCTGTGTACCATCAACAGTGATGTTTCATATACTGTATATGATGCATGTCTATATTAAACGATTATCAAATAGTACAATAAAACCATTAAAAAGACATGAGCCATGTTTCCCTTTTAATTTCATTTTGCCTCCCATACTTCGATAAAGTAGATACTACAAATAGATAAACATATACTGTATTATTACAGATTAGCATAATGTATAACATTACTGTAAATTCTTGTGTACAACACAATAGATTGGTAGTGTGTGTTTTGACCAATGAACTGCACTGCGAATAGACGTTAAGGAATCTGCTTTAAACTGTCATGAAAATATAAAAAGTATAATAAAGAAATGGGATGTGATAAAAACACTGTAATGTCCATGCAGATATGTATCCAGTGTAAAACAAGCCTCATATACTTTTTTTAACAAATCCTTTTCTTCCACTGTGAAATTCGATGAATTGCTCTTGAAAGATATTTTAATATATACTCTGCCTGCTGTCTTTTTCATTTGCTGTCAAGACAAAGCAATGTGTGATGACAGCAACAACTTCTGGCCAATGTCTGAAGGGAATTAAAAGCGTCTTGGGAGCCTTTTTTTCTGTCACACAATTCTATCTCCCTCTCTGTATGTGCTGTAATAGTATCCCTATGTGCGGCCAGGAACGCCTGGTCAGAGAAATCACTTTAACTTTGACTCTGGCCCTTTTTCACTCCCATGAGGACCACCCCAAATGAAAACTACCTATGAATTTCCAGACCCCCAGTTCCAAAGTTACAATAACAACTTTCTAGCCCAAGGCCGGGTTTTCCAGTTAAAAAAAAACATGTTTTCCCTATAAAATGTCTGTGTCCTTTCTCTTCTTGTGCTCTGTTTATTTTTTTGTAAATCCACGTTTGTCACTTTTTAAAATAATATTCCACAAGCCGTGATCCTCACAAATCCACGTGAGAAAACATGCACTGTACCTCGCAGACACAAGAGTGTTAATTTTTACATTCGTATACGCAACTGTCCTCCCTCAGTCTTGTCTTTTTCTCACAATATATGTACATATGTGGCCTTTGAGTCTGTACCCAGGTTGTTCTTGGCCAGGCACTTGTATGTTCCAGAGTCTGAGGCTTTGGGCCTCTGAATGATAAGTGTGCCCTGAGGGTGGAGAAGTTCGCTACCCATGGGCCGGCCCTGTTCTGCCGCTGACAGAACTGAACGATCGGGCAACTCCCAGGTGATCTCTGGCTTGGGGATCCCAATGGCGGCACAGTTGAGCTGGATAGGTGTCCCGGTCACTACCTTCACACTGGGAGGTGGCCCTGTTGTGATCCGTGGAGGGTAGGCAATGATAATAACAGGGACAGTGAGTACAGCCTCCCCAACATCGCTCCGAGCCCTGCAGATGTAGTTCCCTCGGTCGTGGAGGGTTGTACCCTGAACAACCAAAGTACCATTCTCTAGTAACTGGTAGCGCCCGAGGACTTGAGGCCGAGTAAGAGTGTGGCCTCCAGGAATGGTCCAGTGGATCCTGGGTCTGGGATTCCCATCGGATAGACAATGAAGGAAGAGAGGTTCTCCAGACACACTGCGTATGATGCCCCTAGGCCTTGTCAGGATGTAAGGCTTCTGCCCGACATCCAAAATGATTAGCTTCTCTATGTAGCCCATGAAGTTCTTGGCACCACAGCGGTACTTCCCAGCATCTTCCTTGCCAGTGTTGTGGATGGCTAAAGTCCCATTGTTAACTAGGTGGTGGCCACCAGTAAACCGTGTTCCATTAGGCAAAGTCCAAGTGATCTCCGGCATTGGGTATCCGTTGGCAGAGCAGTTCAGAACTGTGGTTTTCCCAAGCCGAGACACAATACGTTCGTTGAAGGGGTTCTTGAAGATTGGCCTTCTGAGTTTACTGCTCACCTCCAGCTGCACCACCATAACTGCCTCTCCTCCATCATTCCTCGCCATGCAGATGAACTCGGCGGTATCAGTCGGCCGCACGTTACGAATCTCTAATGTCCCATTACGGTGGACATTAATCCTGCTGCCAAAGTATGGTGCTGGCAGAAAGATGTTATCAGGCATAATCCAAGTGATACTAGGCGTGGGATCACCCTCAGCCTTACAGTCTATTAATTTCCTGGTGTATTTAGCAGCTACATCTTTGATTACAGTCCTGTTCTGCCGGTAGCCATTGATCACTGGTGGATTCCCTTCTAGATCAAGCTTGTAGACATTTCTATCTTCTCCAGCAGGATTTCGAGCCATACAGACATACTCCCCAGCATCGATAAGCTTCACATCCCTGATATCCAAGGAGCCGTTGACGTGCATTAGGTAGCGTTCATTAGATGCTGCAATGACATCGTTGGTGGGCAGCATCCACAAGATCTTGGGTTTGGGCTCTCCAAGTGCTTCGCAGTCAAAGCGGACGTTCTCTCCAGGCTTCACCCTGGCATACGTCTGGCCGGTTGGACGTATCCTGGGGGCAGCGGTCACCACAGTGATATGTAAATGCATCTCATCCTTGCCTACCTGGTTCTCAGCATAGCAAGTGTAGTCCCCTTCCTCAGACATACCAACCTGGAGAAGCATAACACAGTGATGTAAATCTTTTGAAAATGTTTTTTATGTTTCATGGAGGAAGATGACATGCCATTGCATACCTGGTTTAGGTAGAGAGTTCCGTTGTCAAACAACGTATAGCGCCGTGCTCGTCCTCCTCCACTGCTAGCGTCAGACTGAAGAGCGCTGTTGACCACTGTACCGTCTGGTAGACCCCAGGAGATCTCTGGCTTTGGTGCTCCCGAGGCTTTACAGTCGACCTTAACGTCATTACCGTAGGGTACCTGCTTCTTCCTATAGAGCTTCGGCTCTATCTTGGCGGGCTTCATTGACACACTGACCTTCATGAAATGGAGATCATCACCAATTTTGTTCCGTGCCACACAGAGATAGTCTCCAGCGTCTTTATCAGTCACAGTGCTAACAATAAGAGTACCATTATCCAGGACCTGGATTCTGCTGCCCATCCTGGAAAAATACATGACAGAAAATTAGAGAGACTTGGAGATGATGAACACAAGTAAGTATCATAGTACATAACAAGGACAAATGACATATACTATTGTCAATGTATGAGTATCTGTACCGTTATAAAACTGGTATTTAGAGAAGTCTGCAAATACTTTAATTCCTGTGCTATGCTTTTTGAGAGGTATGCTAAAGAAAAGAAAGAAAACTCATATGAGAACATTATGGTTGCATAGAAAATCTTCACACTAACAGCGGGAAACTGAACAACTTCCACCAAACAAACATACACATAATCTCTCTAGGGGGGTTGAAGAGACTAAAGATTTTATGATGTGACCAGTAAACCGAGCCAAGGCCTTGGCGACGAATTGAAAAACACCAGCGCTGCATTGTCATGTATTTCTTGAAAATAACAAGCTGTCAGCTTTTTTCCACAGCTGTTGTTTTCTCTTGTTGCATGCATAGAGGGAGGTCATAGAAATTGTTAACAGATACAGTATATACTGTAAGCCACTCATCTTAAGGCACTCTCCTGTTTCTCTAGTGGTGATCAAAATGTGGCCTGCATTATTTATTTTTTAGCAAATATTTCCAGGGTCAGCGATTCACTTTTGTGGTAACACTGAGAATGTGCAGTATTTATGGAGATTGTCCCGAAGCACGAATCTGAACAATGACTTGATTATTTTGTACTTTAGGGGATAACCTAAACAGTCAATATAGGAAACCAAAAACTAGGAAATATGGAAACCTTAGATCAAATGCCAATCCATAGACTTTAGGTTCTTTGTGCATGAATGGGGACTTATTATTAAATCTTGAAGTGAAGCGCACTCCTCTGAAAACAATAAAGCTTCTTTTTGCAAGTTTTGCACGGGCTTAAAACTGTTAAGACATGTTTTATCTGTTTTTTCCAAAATATTGGCAATGTCTGTTTTAGCTTTTAATGATAAATTCGCTGTAAATGCTACCATCTATTCTTCTGTGCTAATGGAGTCATTTTTACCTGTGCCACTGGTCCACTACAGCTTTAGAGGGCAGCCTCCAGATGATCCTGGGTTTGGGGTCTCCTGTAGCTGAACAGTATAATCTCAACTGGTCCCCGAAGAACAACACTGTGATGCGCTGGGACGTCTCCACTATTTGAGGTGCAGACTCTTGCCTCTCTACTATTAGGGTCACCACCCTTCTCTCTGAGCCAGTAGAGCTGGTAGCAATACATTCATATTTGCCACTGTCTGTTAGAGTCACATCCTCAATGTGGAGGGTTCCATTCCCGTGCACTGATATCCTTGTGTCACTGGCAGGTCTGTTAGATCGTACCATTGACCCGTCATGGAGGACCCAGTGAATAGTCGGCGTCGGGCTGCCTTGGCCGGTGCAGGGTAGCCACAAGTTTTGGCTTACACCCGCTTTCACCTGCTGCCGTTTGTCCTCCACAATACCTGGGGGAGCTGCCACCACCTGCAGTCGGACTGTAGCAGTATCAGCTCCAGCTGGATTACTGGCGATGCATTTGTAATGACCTCTGTCATAAACAGACACCTGCTCAATGACCAGAGTCCCCTCAGCAGATACTGATACCCGTCCCTTCTCTGCGTTTTGACCCCTGACCTGGGTTCGGTTGGCCAGAATCCAGGATATCATGGGTGTGGGCCGACCCTCCGCTTTACATTTCATCTCCACGGTGTTTCCTGCATGAGACTTTATCTCACGCATTTTAGGCTCCAGGATGCGTGAGGGGTAGGCCACCACAGAGAGGGTGACAATCAGTTTATCTGATCCATGATCGTTCTCAGCTAGACAGATGTACTGGCCGCGGTCCTTAATGTTGGCATTCTGGATCGACAGCGTGCCGTTGGTCAACACCTCAAACTTGCCCATCTTCCCCTTAACGGTAACGGTGCTTCCTGAAGGAGAGAGAAAGACAATTTCTTCTAGGAAACATTCAACTTAAAAACATAATAAAACAATATTTACAACATTACTGACACAAATACAGATTCAAAACAACAACGAAAAAAACATCAACTGTAGTGTTAGGGCTCTTTCACAATCCATAGTCCCGTTTGGCTAGTCCGAATCAGAGTGAAATTGATACTTTTGGTTCCTTTTCTATTTAGTCTGGTTCGGTTTCACAGTACACAAATTAAAGCGGACCAAATTAAAAAAAAAATAATTTGCTGAGGGATGTGTAGAAAGGAGAAAGGCTGAAGTTTTTTCAGTTTGACTCGGCACAGATCTACTGTACGCACGTATCCCTTCTCCTCCAGTTTATCTCGAATGACTTTATAAACGTCACTATTTTGGTGGACTTCATTTAACGTATTCTGTATGTTTTCTTCAGCCCAGATCTCAAGCAGACATCGGACATCTGCAGAGGTCCAGGTCAGTCCTTTCCCACTCACTCTTAACCTGTTGTTCACCTGTGTTAATCTCAACAAATGCCCACACAGGCAGCCTGCGTTTTGGTTCACTTCTTGCAACTGGGTCGGATTAAGTTCTCACTGCAATCGAACCACACAAGGAAACGATCTGAGACAGGTTGTTTTGGTCTGCGTTCATAACTGCCCAAACAAACTGCACTAGGGGTTGAAGCGCACCAGAGTTAGATTAAACTAGACTATTAATAATATTATAATACTATTACTAATTTTGGCTTGTGAAAGCGCCCTTACTTTAAGTTACTTCTTAAAACGCACTTCCTTCCCTATTGTGATTTGTATTTACTTTATTACCATTTGTATTTTTTTGTTCATTTTGCTATTTTCTCTATGTTTTTGTTTTTGTTGTTACTATGTTATTAAAAATACCATATGAACACACAATAAACACCAAACGTTCATGATAAAACAGACTATATATACATGTATGTACAGTATACAAAATTGCTCTAAGACAATGTCACAACAACATACAGTATTTCAGAATCCTTTGTCAAATTAAAGAATCAACACTGTGCTCCCTGCTCTTCTGAAATCTGAAAAACATAAGTTACCTCACTGACTTTCATTAATAGCACCATTCCTATATTTGAATATAAAGATAAAGAATGCAGTTTTCACTTGGCTTTTGTATTGTTTTTGTTTTGTTTTTCAAAATGATGACAATGAACAAAATAGTTTTTGTACCTGTGGTTGAGGAGAAGCGCTTCCAGGTTATAGCTGGCTGAGGGTTTCCAACAGCCTCGCATGGCAGGAAAGCATCTGAGTTGGATAACACGGTGAAGCTGGCTGCATTTCCCCCAACTATCTTAGGCTTGCTTGTCATGACCTTTGTAGTGGGTTCAAAGCCAACAATATTGGCACTTGTAGCATCATTGCCGGTGACGTGATCATGAACGCTAGAGATGGCATTGTGTGTGTCTATGTTGTTGTATGGGGCAGGGGGGTTGGTGTATCCCTGCTCACTCCTTACTGGTGGCCTACGAGTGGCGTGACCGGCGTTCTTCTGTGTTGGCGGTCTGATGTTGCTGTGGACTTTGGTTCGAGCTGTTGTGTAAGGCACTTTTGTGGTAGCTGGCATGAATGTGGTGGTGGGGGTGAATGTGGTTGAAGGAATCAAAGGTGTCTTGGTTGTAGTGTAGGCTGGTAAACTGCTAGATGTGCTCCAGTCAAATTCCTCATACAGGTCAGTGGAAAGAACTACTGGAGTTCTGTCCTCATTCCTAGATGGTGTGTAAAGGGGTTTGTAGAGTGTAACAGTCCGCTGTGGTGGTGTGGTTGTCTCCATAGTTGTAGTTAAAGCCTCAGCTGTGGTAGTAGGGTGTATTTTAGCGATTGCAGGTTTCTTGAAGGGTCTCCTGCCCCTAAAGGGCCTCTTTCTTCGCCCTTGCCGTCCTCTTGTCCCACCAGGCCTCTGTCTGATTACGAACCAATTATCAGGTAGTACCCCAGACCCAGATGATGAGGTCTCATCAGGACTTTCAATTGAAGGCGGTTTGACAGTTGGTGGGGAAGGTAGAGTCTGCGATTTTGGTGGTGTTTCAGCAGTGGGGGCAGACTTGGAGTAATAGGATGGGTTGGTAGTAGTCAGATGGTGAAAGGTGGGTCGTGGTGTTGTGAACTCAAAATCTGCAGATGACAAATCTCCATAGTCGTCATCTGATGAGCCCTCTTTGGTCCCTGTGTGTCTGGATGGGGTCAGAGTCTCCGGTTCAGAAAGTGAGTTTGCGGTGGTGGAGGTGGTGGGTATAGCAGCAGGGGTGGTGGTTGGGGCGGCTGTTGTAGTTGCAGCTGTAGTTGAGGTTTTTGGGGTGATGGATGGCTTCCTCAGCCTGCCCAGTATCTTCTCCCTCTCTCTGCCTCCAAACAGCCTGTCCCATGGAATTCTTCCACGAATAACCTTCGAGGCGGTTGTAGTAGTGGTCGTGGTGGAGATTGACGGTTCTTCATTTGTGGTCAAAAGTGGATCAACCGTAGGGTCAAACTCCGGGGCATCAGCAGAGGTTATGTAACCGCTGGAAACCTCTTGTCTAGACTCGGTATGGCTGAAGGGGGCATTTGAAGTAATGTAGTGGTTTGTGGTAGAAGCTGCAGGTTTTTGTGTAGAGGCAGGTCTCTCTGTTCTGTGTAAAGATGAACTTGAGGAAGCTGTTGGTGTGACCACCTGCAGATCCGTGGCTGCTGTCTTCTTTTTGTCTTTATCCCAATCACAGTCTGAGGGGAAAAATAAAGAAAAAAGGAAACCCATATATAGAAAATATCAGACACTAAACAATGACGCAAAAATATAACAATTGCTCTATTTGCTTACCTGTGGTCAGTTCAACTCTATAAGGCACCGTGGCATTCCCTTCCTTCTTCGATGAGGGCTGTTTATGTTTATTGATGAAGGACTGTATGTCAGTGATCCTGTTGGGTTTAATGATTCTCCTGCGGCCTTGGAAGGTCCTCCTACGTCCCCCTCCTCTGCCGTTCTTGTTTGGGATGATGTGGATCTGCTGCCGGGAGATGATGGTAGATCCTGCGGGCAGACGGGGGGATTTGATGGTTTGGGTAGTGTGGAAGGTTATCTCATCCTCCTGTCGCTCCGTGGTGGTGACGGCTGTAAACGTTGTCCGGCTTTCTGGGTCTGTGGACGTGTGAACGACTAGCTCCACTGGGCCAGGGCCGTCCCCCATCGGCGTGACATGAGGGTCTGTGGTGAATGATAGCACCACCCCGGTGGACGTCTCTGGCTCTGCGGGATGTTCTCCTGAGAACTGGAGCTGAGTTTCTTGTGAGGTGTCTGTCACAGTAAGTTGGAGAGTGACTGGGCGCCTGTTTGGCTTGGTAGTTCTTTCCAGGGCATAAAAATCAGTGGTCTCATCAAAACTAGAAAAGCCTGCGTTGGGTGAAATTGTGTTATATGGTGTTACCGCATCACTTTGACTTTCCCTCCTTTCTGCTGGATGGTGTGTGAATGTGGACTTGATTGGTGTAGAATCTGACTGCATATATGACTCTGTTGTTGGTGTGTCATGATTGCTGACTGTGGTTGCTACATCACTACCCTGACCTGTCTGAGTGGCTGTTAGTCTACCTTTCTGAGGATTGTCTGTGGTTGGTTTGACTATACTTGGCACAATGATGAGGTGATCTTCACTATGATCCTCACCAGAGCCAATTTCATCATCACCAGAAAGACCAGTGATTGAGTCTTCATTTTTTACCCCCTCTTTTTCTGTCTTTATTCTTGATCCGTCTTGAGCCTTTTTCATAAATTCAGCAAATTGCCGTGGGTCCACTTTCCTGGAAGCTTTATCAAACACCCTGCTACTCCAGATGCGTCTGTTGCTGTTTTTCCCCCTCCTTCTCTGTCCCAGTCTACCTCCAGCACCTCCTCTACCCTGTGACCTGAGTCTGGGATAAGGTCGATCTGAAGTGATGGTCCTGGATTCCTGACTGGTTCTGTCGGAGGGACTGGAAGAGGGGATCTCATTGAAGGTGTTTTCAGTCAAGCCAGGGTCAACCTTGTCCTCTATTTCCACCCCTGAGCCCTCACTGTCCAACACTGTCACCTTTTCAGACGTTTCTCCAATCACTGTCACCTGAGACACGAGCAGATCAGCTCCCAGGTGGTTAGAAACCAAACACCTATAAAATCCTCTGTCTCTCGCTGTGAGACCCTGAATCAGCAACGTTCCATTCTCGTACACTTTCCTGTTCCCGTTAGACTTGTCCAGCACTGAGTGGTCAGGGAGGACCCACTGGACCGAGGCCTCAGGACTCCCTGAGGAGCTACAGTCAAGAACCAGATTTCCACCCAGTGGTCGGGAGAGTTGGACGCCGTTGACCTCAGCTTCTTCCACATCCGGGGACAGAACTGTCACTCGAAAGATGAGGATGTCTGCATCCAGGTAGTTTGTGGTGATGCACCGGTAGAGGCCGGTGTCTGAAGCATCTGCACCCCGTAGCGTGAGCTTCCCTTCAGCGGTGATTATGATCCTCCTGTCCTCACTGGAGTAAGGAGCTCTGACCTTACTTCCATCTGGTAAAATCCACTCCAACAAAGGCTTCGGCTCACCCCGGATTTGACAGCTCAATTGTGCCACACCACCTACGTAAAACAAAAAAAAATGATTACAGTAATTGTCATCAGTAGATTTTTATTCATCAGTTTAATTATAGATACATTGGACTGAAGTGAAGATCAAATCAGCAATTAAGTGTTAATCTCTAACCTGTAATTACAGCGTGCTCAGTCTTGGTTTGATTATCTCGCTTGATCATGGTCCAGGAATAGCGGTCCCTCTTAGGTGCTGTATTTTCCACACGTAGGTTGACCGCAGACTGGTACTTAATGTGCAGAGTAGAGAAAGTGGTAGTGGTGCGGTCCAGCTGGAAGCTCACCTCTCGCTGCATCAACCATGCAGGGGAGATTTTAATCTCAGCCTCAATGTTCGTGTGAATTCCTTCCTCTCCCTCCTTTGTTTTCATCTGACTATACCTGTACACCATTTCTGGGCTTCTGGCCAGCATTAGGCCTCTCTCAAGTGTCATGGGAGAGTCACTGTAGGTGGCCAGGATCTGCCACAGCTGCTGTATGTGTTCATAGTCAATGTTACACACCAAATATGTAGTTATGCCAGCGGTAAGCACGGTGACATTGTTCCCCTCCTCCGCCTCCTCCAAGGTTTGTGTCAGGTTCTCGAAAGCAGAGGGCCTCTGGACGGTGCAGGATAGACTGGAATCACTGTGAAACTGGTCGGTCAGGTTCATTTGTATGGAGCCCAACGGGGCAATGAAGTCCCTGGGGGAAACTGGAGTAAAGTCCCCCTCATCCAGGCTGATGTTTTTCTGCTTCAGATGGGGTTGGATCCAGGGTTTGGTGCAAGTGAAGCCATCACCGGGGAGGAGGGATAGAGGTCTGTTGTGGTGAGGGGAAGGATTTTCACAAACAGGACACAGCTGGCCTCTCGCATATCTCCTGTCTCGCTTGCATTTCAGCACACCTGGAAACATTTAAATCGAGTGGTGACGCGTTTAGTTGTTTGCATGTAAGAAAAGAACATTTACAGTTTCCACACTATGGGCCTGCCAAACCAAAACTGATCTAGTTTTACTTTAGCCAAGTCATGAATGGTGTAACTTGTGCTCCTCTGTGTCTTTAGTGTTTTCTGGAGCCCTCATGATGAGAAGAAATCATGATCTCTGCCTCCAGTGATGTCTCTCTGCAAAGATTTTAATGTTTTCCTTGGATATGCCTTTCTAGCTCTGGATACAATTCCATGCACGAAAAGCATACCTCTTTAAGTGTAAGTAGAATAACCTATTAAAGTGCTATTGCAGTCAGCAACCAGTTACCAGATGTGTCTTATGGTACATGTCCACAGGCTCCGTCCTTTCCACGCTTCCCATTCATTGTGTATGTAAGCAGCCGTACAATGCATTCTGGTAGCGTGGCAGCGCGATTAGAGAGACTGGGCGTCACGTTGGCCGCTCCTCATTTGCATAAAGTTGAGGTCCAGGCTACTTTATGCAAATCAAGGGCGTCCGACGCAACTCTCCGCCTCTGAAAAGTGTTGGCGATCCAAAATAAAGACAGATTCAGCAACTGTATGGCTTATTTCTCGCATAAAATGTTTTCAGAAACACATTTCGGTGAACTGTTTTTGTTATATAAGCGAAGAAAGTTCCCAAACAAGCCACCATGTTGGTTCCGGTTTGAAAGCTGGGAGCAGCAGCTCACGAGGGCAAGCGTTCTTCCAATGAGGTGCCGAGTGCCTTTTGTCTAGTGGCGGCCCATCAAGCGTCCAATGCTGGAAAGCGAGGCGATCGCTCGCAATAAAAAAGGCCCCTGTGGCTATGTACCATTAAAGCTGCTAGCAAATGTAGCTTCACAAAGGTTTATTGCATGCATGCATGGGAAAATGTTTAGATTAAGAAATAGGGGGTTCTCTTACACCTCTATAAATGCTTTCAGACCGCTCCAAAGCAAACACACACTCCTCACCTGTGTTCCTCTGTGCCCACACTGAGAACCACTTCATACGACAGTCACACGTCCACGGGTTGCCATGAAGGAAGAGGTTCTCTAAGTGGCTGCAGCCTGAGAAGATGTCTTCAGGCAGAGTGGTGAGGAGGTTTTCCGACAGGTGGATGCTTCTCACGGAGGAAACCTTGAACACCTGGCTGTGTCTCAGTGTGATGAATGTGTCTGGGTGGAGCTGCTGGAGGTGGTTCCCCTCCAGATGGACCAACTGTAGTTTGGTCAGGCCGTAGAAAGCCTCCGGGCTGATGAACTCAATTTGGTTGTGGTCCATGTGGAGTCTCAGGAGGCCGTCCAGGCCTTTGAATGTCTCTTTCTTGATTTCCTTTACTTTATTAAAGGACATCTTCAGGACCTATATGAGAACGCGATTGAGAAGTTGGAGACGTTTCTTAAAAGAATGTTGACTTACGACTATTATGTTAACACCGAACAGCACGTTGTTGAGAGATACATTGAAATGTTGTCTAGACAGCAGAACATTGTTTATTTAGTCTGGAGAAGTGCAAGCAATTAGTTATTTGAGAGCATACTTTATACAAAATAAATACAAGTGGAAAATTATGCAATCTACTATGAAAGCCCCATAATAATGCTCTCTTTGTAAAGCTTGTGGTGTTTCATTTTTGTGAGGACTGTGCCAGAGAGGAGTTAAAGCAGACTCTAACATTTCTGTGGTCTGCAGCTTGTGGTGCTGATGTACTGGACTATGTAATACTGTACTGATATTTTGATTATTTTGGAAGTATAATTGTATATTCATGATATTTGTGTGTCATCATGTACAAGAACTAAACCATAGGATACTGGCAGGCTTTTCACACTACTATATGCTTTGGACATTCCAGTACAGCGAACATGTATTCCAATATTACAGGACAGGTCTGTAATTTGTTCACAAAAGTCTAACAAACACATGATTATACCTGTAAGGACTTGAGGTCTTGGAAGGCTCTGTCGTCAATGCTGTGGATGGTGTTGCTATGCAGCATCAACAACTCTAAGTTCACAACTCCTGAAAGATCGTTTTCTTTCAAGGCAGTTATACTGTTGTACCTAAAAGCAGAGAAATGAAAACAGACTTCAGTTTATCATCTCAAATGTACCACATATCACTATTTTATGGACATTAATGAACAATGAAAACAGTCTCATTTACACCCACATATGTGTTTCTTATTACTCATCCAGAATTAGACCTCTGCTCTGGTTGAAGATGAGAGAGTTATGCTGGTACAGGAAGGATGATGTTATGGTAATGCATGTTCTTACAAGAAGTATTAACGAGTTTAAGCTGTCCTGCCCTGACAGGTGAAAAATGTTTGGGTGATGTCAATTAAGGCTGAAGTAGGTGAGATTTGAGCAAATATGATTAAAAAAAGTTATTTTTTAAAACGGTTGCTATATCCTGAGAGTAGTACAGGTAATCTGAAAAAAAATCATGACCTCTGTGTCCTCCGGTGTCATCCCGTGCTCCTAATGGCATCGGCAAGATTTCACAGACCGGAGCAAAACAACCAATCAGAGTCGAGCTGGAGCCTTGCCGTCTCTGCGCAGCTGTCAATCACTCGCAAACTCCGATCAAACGGTCAAACTAGGCAGCGTTGATGAAATATTAATCATTATTCTGTTACTTTAATGCCTATTTCTCGCCTCAAATGTTTTCAGAAACATCTTGTAGTGTACTGTTTAGCTGTAAAATGAGAAAGTTTGTGACCCGGGAGCCATGTTGAGATCGGCTGAGGAAATACCAAGCACCGTCCACCAGCCGGAGCAAACTTTCTCATTTTACAGCTAAACAGTACACTACAAGATGTTTCTGAAAACATTTGAGGCAAGAGATAGGCATTACAGTAACAGAATATTAATTCATATTTCATCAGCGCTGCCTAGTTTGACCATTTGATTGGAGTTCAGCTGCCTCCGTTGAATGAACAGCCAATAGGAACGCTCTCTCTCTGAAATGGCCTGTGATTGGCCAAAGTCTCCCGTCACGGGCTAGATTTTTTAGAGCCTGAAAACAGAGGCATGAGGAGGTGCAGAAGTCTAGCTTTCTCTCAGAACACTTAAATTACAATATGCTGAAAGGTTATTATGGAATTTTTGCCCAATGATGCCAAAAATATTCTGCCTACTGTAGGTTTAATGTACTATTTTTTTTTTTTACTACCAACCAGTGATGTTATAACTTTGTTAGTTTAACCTCTGAAAATGCAGTAGCTTTTATAATGTGATCCTGTTTATACAGGCTATAATTTATACAGTCAGTGGTTTAAATCAATCAATACAATTATCGTTGGTCTTCCCCCAGAGAGTATCTGCAGTTCTACAAGCTGTCAAAAGCTAGGAGGAAAGCGAAAGCTCACCCGAGGTTAATTCTTTCCACAGCTGGCTGGATGTGGTCAGGTACTGCGGTCAGGTATCTGAAGGTGCAGTGCACTTCAGTGGGAACGTGGCAGACGCATGATTTGGGGCAGTCACCGCTCGTCGGCTGCACAGCAGCCAAGAACAACAAAGCCTTCAGCAGCCACCTCCACAGGTATGAGGCGCTGCAGCCACACACACTCATTGTGCACGGACAAGAGGGGGGCTAGACTTTATCCTGAACCATTAATGAAACCCACCTGGAAAGAGAAGCACAGAGATAGATAGATAGAGAGATAGATAGATAGATAGATAGATAGATAGATAGATAGATAGATAGATAGATAGAAAGATAGATAGATAGATAGATATACAGATATATAGATAGATAGATGATAGATAGATCGATGATAGATAGATAGATAGATAGATAGATAGATAGATATACAGATAGATAGATAGATGATAGATCGATAGATAGATAGATAGATATTCAGATAGATAGATGATAGATCGATAGATAGATAGATGATAGATAGACAGACAGACAGACAGACAGATAGATGATAGATGATAGATAGATAGATAGATAGATAGATAGATAGATAGATAGATAGATAGATAGATAGATGATAGACAGTTAGATAGATAGATAGATAGATAGATAGATAGATAGATAGACAGACAGAGAGACAGACATATAGATAGATAGATAGATAGATAGATACATTTTTACTATAAATTTCCATCATGTCACACTTAACCTTTTACAGTTCGTATTCCTAATTAGTTTGACATTTATATATTATTATTTAAAAGTACTAAGGAGGTATTTTGATATAGTAAGAGCACAGTTAGGATGGTAATAAGTCATAAAAAACACAAAAATGTCACATGCAAAATCTTATGCAAAGAAACCTAAACATTATCTCTCTAGGCTATATACAATTGTAATGTCAGGGGAAAAAAAAAAATCTGAATTACCTACGGTTTCCTGCACCGCACTTAAACAGCAGTAGAAAACGAAACTGCTGCACTTGTAGTAATGTAGAAATCCCGATGAAAGAGTAAAAGGTCCTCATTCAGTTCCAGTAGTTGTCCAGTTTGTTTCAGATGAGTCTGCTGTGTGTGAGGCGCAGAGGGACGGGAGTCATTTCTGTGTGAGCGCCTGCAGCTGAGCGCACACTTTGGTCTCCCCCGCCCCCCTGCAATCTGCTGTAATGTAATCCTAGAGTAACTGCAACCATGAAATACTCTGCTGGAAATACCATTGCATCTGATAGACTGTAAAACACCATCAAAAGACTTCCTCAACTGAATTGCTAGGGACAATAATAATTGCAATAATATTTGATTTATGGAATGTGATTAAGTTTTGGAAGTAGGTCACCAAATTGTTTTGTACAGAAGCACTTCTTAGAAGAATTTAAATGCTTCCCTGATGTGATTTATTAGATGTAGCCCCTGAATTGAATTATGATCGACTGTGACTCTCTATCATAATAATATACATGATTAAAGTTGGGAATGGTATAACATGTGTGTGACATGTGCCCCGAGATTGTCTACGCCACAAACTCTTTGTAAAACTCTCTGTGTCAGATGAAAGCACCGTTCAGTCATGATGGTCAAGGACAAAATGTGTAACTGATTAGCTCAATAAGCATTTTACTTTCTTCTTCCCCACAAAATGGGTCATTTAAATCCCTTTGTTTGTATTTGTGTGTTCCGCTTATGATAAAAACCACAAACCAACCATTGTTCCAGGCATGTGGGGGCCAGTTTCTTTTTTGTCTTTTTCCAAAATCCAATTCTTTTGACTGGTTTGTTGAATTTTAAGAGTCCCTCTGTGCCCACGAATCAGCACATTTAGAGGTGAAGACTTTTCCTTCGCATGCTGCTGTTAGTGGTATAACTGTATCAGATATGTTAGAGGACAAGTCTGTCTTTTTTTTATTTACTCTATGTCCAAGACTTTTAAGTTAAATTGTATAAATAATTGGTGAATTCACAGAAGTGAAACAAAAAACAAGCGTAGAGGGAAATTCTTTTGATATCGTGTCATGTAGCACCCCAAAGTCCAAAATGTGTAGATAAATGTTAAAATTAGAACAATTGACTGACCTCCAGGTTAAAGTCTGCGTGTCGTCTATTTGGGGGTGAGTCACTGTGGCTGTCGCCATCGACGTTTCTGAGTCATTCGCTTGTAAACAGTTTTTAAATCATACAATGTGTGTTTTTGGCCTCCAAATACTACGTTCCCTCTCACAAAGCTGCTGGTTCACCATATCCCACATCCACACCATTAAACATCAACAGATGCACACACGGTTTGGACACTAATACATGCACACAGACAATCACAACCACACACACAGTTGTACATACAGTATAGGCACATTTGCAGAGGGGATATTTTTAGACTAACTTTAGGAACACAGGAGACTGTTAATGATTACAGTATAACCTTTTAGTCATATTCAAACCACAGAGGAATAAGCAAAGAGATCTGATCTTCATTTCAAATGTGTTGGTGGGCTAATAATGTGCATGGAATGAGGTTTTGCCGGGATCCCTTTCATCAGTTACTTTGAATCACAGGCTTGTTTACTTGAACATCTGGACAACACACCAACACGTGGCCAACAACATCTCTTCTCATCTCTTCTCTTCCTCACTGACGCCTAAACAAGATGTTTTGCTTCGATATGTAATGTTTCTCACCCAGACACCAAGAAGTATAATTGGTTCGCTCTAGCTGTTGTTACTCTTAAAGCTGCAGTAGGTAGAATTGGAGCAAATATGAATATAAAACGGTCACTATATCCTGACAGTAGTGCATGAGACAGGTAATCTGATAAAAAATCATGTGCCTCTGTGTCCTCCGGTGTCCTCCGGTGCTCCTAATGACATCTGCAAGATTTCACAGAGCCTGCCGTCTCTGAGAAGCTGTCAATCACTCACGAACTCTGATCAAACGGTCAAACTAGGCAGCGCTGATCAAATATGAATCAATATTCTGTTACTGTAATGCCTATTTCTCACCTCAAAATGAGAAAGTTTGTGACCCGGCAGCCATGTTGAGATCAGTTGAGGAAATACCAAACCACCGCCCACCAGCCGGAGCAAACTTTCTCATTTTACAGCTAAACAGTACACTACAAGATGGTTCTGTAAACATTTGAGTTGAGAAATAGGCATTACAGTAACAGAATATTGATTCATATTTTATCAGCGTTGCCTAGTTTGACTGTTTGATCGGAGTTTGCGAGTGATCGACAGCTGCCTCCGTTGAATGAACAGCCAATAGGAACGCTCTCTCTCTGAAATGACCTGTGATTGGCCAAAGTCTCCCGTCTCCCGTTTGCCCAATGATGCCAAAAACATTCTGCCTACTGCGGGTTTAAAGAAGAGTAATGCAACAGTCACTGAGGGGAAGACATTCTCTTAAACGTGTTACACTTAATTTACCAACAGTGATGAGAGAAGACTATTAATTCTATATTGTCAGAGGCTCGTTGACAGCCACACACGTGATTCACTAACTTTCATAACAGTTGGTGTTAGGGATTCTCTATTCTCCTCTCCGAGATAATCTTCATGCAAAGAAGACTTAATTCAATTATGCAAGATTTCATGCCTATTACTAAATCCCAATCAAAGTGGATTTGTTCCGTTAATAGAGCAGATTTTTTCTTCTGGGACGCACGTAGTAGAGTTAATTATGTCTTGTCGTCATTATTATAACTGTAGAGTTAAACCTCTTCTTAGAGATGGCAAACTGACAGTGTCAGAAGGTCGAGGAGATGATGGGACGGACGTGGCTGGCAACAGGTTTTGTGTGTGTGTTTGCATATGTGGCCAGTACAAAATGATTTGTTTGTTTGTGATTCTGCTGATCACAAAGTTGAATCTGGTCCATCTTTTTTCCTGCCAAGGAAACTGTTTCCCTTTGGCTTTAATTTACTCCAGATGATGAGTACTACAAGGGCAGCTGTATTATTCTCCAAGCTACAATACTTAAAAGGTTCAGGAGGTAAAATTGTGATTCCTGGTGGGTTTTAAATGACTTTGATTCTGCACAATGTTGTTTGCTCCACATGTCTGCATACACAGTTTATCCCCTCACTGACTGGCCGATGGCGGGAAATGATAAAGTAACATTGCTCTCCTCTTCTCTCCACTTCTTTCTCTCGCTAAAGGGAGTGTGGAGGAACGGGTCGGCTGTTAAAAGTCACAGCTAGCTGGTAGGCTCTGAGGAATCTGTAGACACATACAGCTTTGGCCTCAGCACCTCACACTCACTACGCGGTTATGACTGGGGGCCCACCTCTGTGGGAGGTGAATGACAGGAATAGTGTGGTTCGGAAAAAATATCGCCTTACATGAGACGCTCTTTCAACAACCTTGGCATGTTTTTTATTCATGTGTGGAATTCTCTCTTCAAAATTTTGCACATTTTATGTTCTTTTTCTTTCCTTCACATGTATTAAAGGGACTGTATGTAAGTTTTTAGTAGGGCTGTCAATCGATTAAAATACTTAATCACGATTAATCACAAATTAATCGCACAATATGCTTGCTTTATGCAAATGTATGTATATATTTATTATTGGAAATCGATTAACAACACAAAACAATGACAAATATTGTCCAGAAACCCTCACAGGTACTGCATTTAGCATACAAAGATATACTCAAATCATAACATGGCAAACTCAAGCCCAACAGGCAACAACAGCTGTCAGTGTGTCACTGTGCTGACTTGACTATGACTTGCCCCAAACTGCATGTGATTATCATAAAGTGGGCATGTCTGCAAAGAGGAGACTCGTGGGTACCCATAGAACCTATCTTCATTCACATATCTTGAGGTCAGAGGTCAAGGGACCCCTTTTGAAAATGGCCATGCTAGTTTTACCAAAATTTAGCGTAAGTTTGGAGCGTTATTTAGCCTCCTTTGCGACAAGCTAGTATGACATGGTTGGTACCAATGGATCCCTTAGGTGAGCCCACTGCAATCTAAAAAACGCTACTTGCATTAATGCGTAAAAGAAATTAGTGGCGTTCAAACAAATTTGCATTAACGGGTTATTATCACGTTAACTTTGACAGCCCTAGTTGTAACCTAAAAAATTAGACCTTCCACGTCTTTCTGGGTTTCCTCTATCAGCCGGACGGTTTTTCCGCGAAAATCCAACGGATGTGATGACATGTGCGCTCGTTAGTGCCTTTACTCTCTTCAGCTCCGCCTCAGGGTTATCACTGTGCAACGATAGCTAACGTTAGTTTAGAAATGGAGTCCTCTAACGCCAACAAACAACCAGCCTCCACCACAACTCAGACTCCACGGAAGCATAAAAACAACAAAGTTATATCCAGTGAAGCCCGTCTTGCAAGACAGGAATGTGACCGACGTCGGGGGGAAACTAGGATCAACATCGGCCGAGCCTTTGATTCATGGAGAGCCCTTCGTTTGGTTTTGGGTATCAAAAAGGACCCAGAGCTTGCAAAATCCCTTTGGACAGATAAGCTAACACTACTGCCAAACATGTGAAATATATAGTGATACTGTGGTTTTAGCTGTCAAACACATTCAGTCTCGTGTGTGTCGCCTCACTGTATTGACCGATGCTCGCTCGCGTCTACTTAGTGCGAGCACGGGGGCGAGCAACAGGACGCCGACTGTGGTTGACTTAACGATCACAGGTGTCACCGTTAACAAGCAATTTCTGATTCTTACATCTAGCCCCTTTAATATTTCTGATTAGACACTTATTTGGTATTTGTAATCTACAGCAGAAACTAATTTCTTTGTATGTAAGCCAGCACACGTTTAAAGTTAAATTAAAAGTGCTTCTATGGACCTTTTGGTAAAACATTTCTCTCTAAACTGAAATGTCATCGAAGTTTAATCATCTAAACATCAGTTTGCAGGTGTGCTGGCTCCAGCAGCATGTTTCACGCAGCGGTAAACAAACTGAGAATATCTTTAACAGTTTGGATAGGGAAGCATAAGCATCAAAGGGACTTTGTATATACAGCAAATGACGGGGGTAAGAAGATTTATTGTTTTGTAAGCCCACATTTGGATCGTTTGAGAACGGGATTACAGAATGCAACCCCAGCAGACATCGGCCAGCAATTTGTGGACAGATCGCCAGTAGTTTTTTTTTCTTTACTTTGAAGGTCCTTGTAGCATGAACAATGCAGGAGAAATGGCCAGCAGCAATTTGGATTCTCAACTGTTCAGTCAACCATTCCAGGCCAGTATGGGCTGGAAGCTGTCCATCCACCATTTCATCCAAAATTTGCATTTTTCCACCGTTTATTTGCCTTTTCTGCACAAATTGCAGCATCCATTAGCAAGGTATCTGTTTTTGATCTGGATGTTAATGTCTGTTTTGGAGGGCTGCCCCCTCTTAGTCGACTAATCTGTCGTTTTGGTCTCAGTCGAAGATTTCTTTAGTCGATTAGTTGTTTTTTTTATGCTTTTTCATGCTGAATGTCTCATATCTAAGAACGTTATGAGCACATCTCTGGTAAACACACGATTTAAAGTGTTGCTTTTGTGTGATTCTTTGTGGAGAAGTTTTACAGATCTGTCGATTATATCAACTAATCGATTAGTTGACAAAATCGTATTAGTCAATTAAGAATTTCTTTGGTCAAGGACAGCTCTAATTTTTTGGTAGAGTCACATGCAAGAATCCATGTTTGTGTGATTTCAGGGTTTGCCCACTGAAGCGACTCTTATCATAGTCTACCTATCTGTCATCCAATGTGTTGTCTTCTTTATTTATTGAGTTGCTGATTGTGTGCTTCTCTCTGACTGCAGCAGACTAGTATAGTATGGGAAGTTAGTTTCTTGCTTGTGGTGTTATTAATGTAAACCAATGATGTGGTTGCAGATCCTCCTTGTCCCGAAGGATGGTATGAAATCCTAAATTGATGTAATGACTCTTGATGATGTTGTGCATTCAAAAAAAAGTTCTTTATGTGTTTATGTTTGTGCTGAAATCAAATATGGTCTGTCTGTCTTTGTTTAGATAAGTAGTGTAGAGTAGTGTGTGTTGCATCTCCTCAGCAATTTACTTCCTGGAATTCACTCCTGTGACTTCACTCCTGAACACGCTCTGTCTCAGGTTTCACAGACTCTCAACAGCACTGATGAAAAGGCGCCCGGTTCTCTTGACACGTCTGATCAATGTGACATTAGTCACACATGTTAAGCTGTCTGTCGTGAGTCTGATGTGACCTTTGGCCTTTTAGGGTCATGACATTGCATTTTGTGAGACAGGAAGGCTACAGCAGCTCAGGATATATCTGGCTCAGTCAAAGAGATGTTGTGTACTTGTTTTTTGTTTGACCTTGCTCTATCATTTTGGCTTCACAAAAATTCTCTGAAAGATAAAATAACACTATTAATGCAGTTTATGCTGAGTTTATGCACGTAACTTCCGTACTTAAGTTACCCCACTCCTGGAGTTATTTAAACCCAAACCGCAATCTTTTCCGAAAGCTATCCAAGTAGCTTTTGTCACGTAACTTATGTACTTAGGTTACGTCACTTCCGTAGTTATTTTAACCCAAACCGCAATCTTTTCCTAAACCTAACTAAGTAGTTTGTTGCCTAATCCTAACCAAGTCGATCTTTTCCTAAACCTAACTAAGTAGTTTTATTTTGAAAAGACTGGACCGGAAATAAAAACGCACAAAAAAATAAGTTGTTGAAAGTCGTGCTGAGCGTCACGGAAAACAAAAAGGGAAATTCGTGTCTATGTCCAAGATTCAAATAGATTCAATTTCTTGACTATTTCACGAACTGCCGTGAGACTGTGTTGGCTGATAGGTGCCAATATTGATGATATGATGATAAGTCTTGCCACATTAAACAAGATCACATTTGGTTTCTGGAGCAGTTTAAGTCGAGTGGCTTGATTAAAGATACCTCAACATCAGCATTGGGTAAACAAGAAAAATCATATTACGTTTCCATTACAAATCCCAAAATCATGATTGCATTCTTGTGTCAGATAATTATTAAGAACTTATTTCACAACAAATGACTGTTGCGTGAAAAGTTATATTGTAATTTTCAAAGGTTGTTACCCTTATAGATTTAAATATCACTTCACAGTAGTTGAAATACTTCCAAACACAGAAAGTGAACTTCAGTTTAATGTAAAAATGCTTTGATAGGAATAAATGCAATATCATTACAGTTTAAATTCTTTCTATACTTGCCTTGCACTACTTACAATCCCCAGTTGCCAGTGACCTGGTCAGTTGGGAATCAAAGTAACAACCATCTAGTTATTTATGATCATCTCTAAGTCCTGGTCAGTCTGCCCCCCCCGGACCTCTGTAGGACACTGACCTTTTGTTAGAGAGCTAAAGCCTCTGCTCTCAGTAGGCTTCAGATGCTATGATCAGAAACATGTGTGATGATTTTTGAGGACAAGGCCTTCTGTTGGTGTGTGAGTGGGTCTATTTAATGCCTCAATTGTTTTGCTTGAATAAGTTCCACTACTACATCAAATTGAGATATGCACCAGTTGCTCCTAACAGACAGGTTTTCAAAGAATCCAGTAATGCTTCAGTTCTTGTTACAAACTGGGTTGCTATGGACATTTGGCAGGAGAATAGTAGTTTTAAAACCACATCCTAGATGTAAAATCATGCATAATTTACTGCATTTAGTTTACAATTTGATGCTTGTAGTATTAATGTAGTCATATTAGTATTAATACGCAATTAAATGTATAGTTACAGTAATAACCTATATTGTTGTTGAATGTTCGTCTGTCAATCAGTCTGGGAGTTATTGTAATGTTCCAATTCTGGGTTTTGGATTTTAATTGTGAGGACTAACATTTTGTCAAAATCAGAGGTTATATGGTCCCTTCAAATGGGTTTGTGTTCACCGCGTTCACGAGAAGAGTCCATATGAACGCCCTCCCCCTCTTGTGGTATTCACGACCTCGTAGGTGGAAAGTTTCTGAAAGCTCCGAGTTCACGAGTTGTGACGTGTCTGTCGACGTTGTCAGAAATGGCGGAGGCCATGGAAGTTCATTTTTCGGTGCATAATAAGTTAATATATTGTAATTTTAGTCGTATATTGGTTTTTTTTTTCGTAATTTTTGATTAGGTGCGAGGAAAATGTTGATATTCCCAACAGCCTCATCTTTTTCCTCATTCCGTCATTATGCCGTTGCATTTCCTGCCTTATGTTACCCACTTGCTAGCTTGCTAGATTGTTATCCTCTGTGGCTTCTAGACGCCGACAGTAACGTTAATATTGCCGTTGCTTAGCAGCGGTGTTCTCATGACTTAACCACTTGAACGCCAAGCATGTTGTGTACACGACTTCCCATGATGTAAACACAAGCTCACGAGTTTCATTTGAAGGCACCAATAGCTTCATTAAACTGCATTCAAATTTCACTTGACGTTTATCAAATTCTTGCCACCTTGAGTAGCAAGACTTCAAATGTGCATGAATGTGCACTGACACAACCTGGAGCTTTAAGAAACATGACAACTGTTTAACAGTTAACACATTATTATTCCTCTTGTGAATGTTAATATGAGTGTGTGTGTGTGTGTGTGTGTGTGTGCATACATGTGCGTGAGTTTGTACATACATGTGAGGATATACAATCGTGGAAGTGATTTATGTGTTCTCTCAGTGTGTGTGTGTGTGTGTGTGTGTGTGTGTGTGTGTATGTGTGCATGCACGTATGTGTGTGTGTGTGTCTTTGAGCCTCTGACTGTAGGCCAGAAACGTTCATGTGAAGTTTGCTTTGAAGTGTCGAACGCATTCCAGCGCTCGAGGAAGCCGCTCACTCTATTTGTATTGTGGGAACAAGTTAATTTCCATAAGGACTTTCTCACAAGAATTTCAGTCATACAAAGTAGTGATTGATTGACTGATTAAAGCTGAAGTGGGTAGAATTGGAGCACATATGATTAAAAAAAGTTATTTTTATAAAACGGTCACTATATCCTGACAGTAGTGCATGAGACAGGTAATCTGAAAAAAAAAATCATGTGCCTCTGTGTCCTCCGGTGTCCTCCGGTGCTCCTAATAGCATCTGCAAGATTTCACAGACCGGAGGAAAACAACCAGTCAGAGCCGAGCTGGAGTCTGCTGTACAGCTGCCTTCTATGAGCCGGCTGTCAATCACTCGCAAACTCCGATCAAACGGTCAAACTAGGCAGCGTTGATCAAATATGAATCAATATTCTGTTACTGTAATGCCTATTTCTCACCTCAGATGTTTTCAGAAACATCTTGTAGAGTACTGTTTAGCTGTAAAACGGGAAAGTTTGTGACCCGGCAGCCATGTTGAGATCGGTTTAGGAAATACCAAGCACCGCTCACCAGCTGGAGCACAGCCAATAGGAACGCTCTCTCTCTGAAATGACCTGTGATTGGCCAAAGTCTCCCGTCATGGGCTAGATTTTTTAAAGCCTGAAAACAGAGCCATGAGGAGGTACAGAAGTCTAATTGGCTCTCAGAACACTTGAATTACAATATGCTGAAAGGTTGTTATGGAATTTTTGCCCAAAGATGCCAAAAACTTTCTGCCTACTGCAGGTTTAAATGATCAGCCAGTATCTCTATATGTATCCCTTCAAGACATCCCTGCAGGATTACCGTATATCACATTTGTATTCACTATAATGCGTCTATACATTATTTTTTTTATCATGTACTCACAAATCAGTGATTTGTGTAACTGGGCCATGGTAATATGTCATGCAGTGTATGGATACACTTTTACAGATTACGTCTACCTCAGGACTTTCTGTTGAGCCAGTTTGGAATTTGGTGATATTTTTACCTAGAAATGTTATTGGAGCCCTCAAAATCCACATGGCTGTCTGGCATTGACCTAGTCATCGCTGATTTACAAACATGTCACTGACTGTCTTCTGTGTCAGTGAGCATGTAAATCACAGTGATGGTGAAAATAGTTTTGGCTACACACAGAGGATGCTCATGAAACGCTGGAGATTCTGTGTGTGCGGGCTGCTCGATGAGTTTATGATGGATCTTTGTTTTCCAGCTCTGAGATCAGCAGGATATTCTCTTTGTAGTGACTGTAATGTCAATGTCGACTGTGTGTGTGTGTGAGACTAAGACAAATAAAACCAGATGGTTGGATTTTGGCCTCATGAATATACAAAAGAACAGGTTACCATAAGCTACAGTGAGAACGACAAAGGTAATTTATTTCCACTCTGTTCCCTTTCCTCTCGTTTTGTATACGGCCTTGGGAAAACTCAGTTTGGCTCTGTTTGATTTTGTCACTGGCTTCAGTTGTCAATATATTTCGCTTTTTGTTCTTCAGAATTAAACAGGCTGTGGGATGAATTAATTGTCTTGGTCGCTGAGGAGAGTGCTCTACTGAACTGCTGAACTTGTCATGTTTCTAATATCCCTCACCCAACCCTTCCTAACTCTGGCATTGAGTCTGCAGAGTAGACTTGGAAGCAGAAGTCAGTGGACTAATTACGGTTTGCATGTGTGTGTGTGTTTGTGTGTGTGTGTGTGTGTGTGTGTGTGTGTGTGTGTGTGTGTGTGTGTGTGTGTGTATTTATCTGTCAGGGCAGATAAGGGAGTACTGGAAACTGTAGACTCAATTCTACAGATATACATTATAAAGAGAAATGTGTTTGCCAACGATGAAATTGAATTTGAATGTTAGAAAACTGGCACAATCTGCAAATGGTGTCGCAGCACTGTTTACACATGGGATTGAAGGCTGATGGATGATGGTTAACGGAACATGTACTCTACTGGTCTTTTTTTAATTTATTTAACCTTAATTTAACCAGGAGTAAAAACTAATTGAGATTAAACATCTCTTTTTCAAGAGTTTCCTGGCCAAGATAGGCAGCAGCACAGTTACACGGTTGCAAACATAACAATTTAAAAACGACCACAAAGAGCAAATTACAGAATCATAAGGTGTCGAAAAAACATTCAAAACATCTACAGACAGATGTGCTTGCTTCCAAATCTTTTAGAAGCACTTTGAAGACATCCAGTGAGACCAGCTCTCGAAGATTCAGGTCATTTTGTAACTGATTACTTGAATGTCCCTTTTTCCCCAGTTCAGTACGGACTTTAAGGACAGTTAACAGGATTAACTCCTGAGAGCGAAGACAGTAACATCCCCTACTTTTTTGAAGGATGTAGATCCGTAGGTAAGATGGAAGCAGACCAAGAATAGCCTTATAAATAAGAACACGCCAGTGGTTCAGTCTACGGGTGGACAAGGCAGACCATCCTACCCGAGCATGCAAAGAGCAATGGTTTGAAAGGGCTTTACAATTCGTAATAAATCTCAGTGCTCCATGGTAGCCAGTATCCAGCGTGCGTAGGCTTTGAGAAGATGCATGCATATACTGTAATGTCGCCATAGTCCAGCACAGACATAAAGGTGGCAGCAACGAGCCTCTTTTCGGCCTCAAAGGAAAAGCAAGACTTGTCTTAAATAAGTTATGTGACACTGTGATAAACATTTATAATATCAGTAACTCGCATGGCTGTTTTTAATTAGTCCCCCCTTTATCAGTCAATCAATTTGATAATGATACAGCAGTCTGTCAACAACCGTTTACACCCCATGATGATGTTTATCTCTACGGGTGTCAAACGAGAGGTCATTCTGTAGTTTCTCACGAATTTGCTGGTTTAAACAACACAGAAAGATGTAAACAATACTTTTTTTCCTGGTATGCGTCGCTAAACTATCAATTTGCCTTCCACTTAAAGTCTGCTTATAAACTCACAAAGTGTAAGACCCGTGTTGGTTATTGCTACATAGTCTGTGTATTATACTGTAACTGCTGTAAGTTTGTGGAATTTATACGCTTTCCACATTGGAACAATAATACTTTTTGGTTTAATGGAGATCAACATTGGAGATGGTTATCAATTCTTATTACCATCAGCCTTTTAATATTTAGGCAACGTTGGACAACTCTCTAGAATGCATAAATGTAGTCCGCTCACTGGCTAAACCAGAACTAATCAAAGCATAGCAGCTCTCTGAAGAGGCACTTAATGTTACATTTGACCTGTGACCTCACTATGAGAAACTTTCATGGTTATTGTGAACAATGGAAAAAGTTCTGTAACTCTCATATATTGGTTACTGGTATTGAATGCTGCACTGTGGTTTCACACTGACTGGCCTCAGGTCTGCAGCAGGTCTCAGGTTGTCTAGAATAGATAATATGATATTTGTATGGAAATATAAAGAGACTTTCAGAGAGTAAAGGAAAACCAGAACAGTGGGAGAGGTTAAGTATGTGTTAAGCCAAATAATTCAGGTATGTTAAATGAATCATTAAATAGCACATGTAGTAGGACCTTCCAATTCTTCTCTCCTGCCAATGACAAGAAGGTTTTAGATCTCTTGCACAATTTCGGTGATGTTGTGAGACATTTGCTTAATTTGTCATAATATATCTCTTCTCGGATTAATGTGTTGTGCATGTGCACAAATGGCCTGTAATTCCTGATAAAGACGGGGGAGTTCATAACTTATGCCTACAATATGGTTGAACATATGCAGTCACTTAAGCCCTCAGCTGTAATGCACCCACTGCTCTGTCTGTATTTTTGGTGCGTTCATGCTGATCTGTGCACGTCTTCTTTAGATCCAGCTCGTAAATAATGCTCCAGCTTAACATGCTCAACCTACCCTCTCTTTACAGGTCATATCCAGCAAAACCCAGTGGGGCACAACGAAGGAGCGCAAGGATCAAACTCGCTCACGTAGCAACTGTTTGTTCTTTTCCCCCTCTTTTTCCCTGCATCCCTCCTTTACTGCCGCCTGGAACTTGTGAGTCAGTTTCTGATCAACTGCGAGTTATTTTTACTGCAGGGGAGAAGAAAACACATCAGCAACTCTTTCATATTTTCCATCACCTGCTTCACTTTATCTCTGTTTCTGGCCGTTGTTTTTCCCCTCGTCTGTCACGCCTTTAATCATTTTGATGTTGTCGCTTGAGACTGGTGAAAGAGGCCTGGCTATATTTGTGTCTGTGGTCATTGGTTGATGTGCAGTTGTGTGCACAAGCGTGTCAGCGCATGTGAATCTGACCTCATTCTTGGTATGTATAAACATGCCAGGAAAACACAGTGTCATTCTAGAGCGTTGTAAACTCATGTGTTTACTGTTTTGTTTATCCCTCTGACTGATGATTTGTGATCGGGTTACCATGGTAACCCTATTCAACAGTGCCACAGACATTTTTTCTATATCGCACCCCCTCTGCCCTCATAGCATGGATCGAATAGTCTCAACCAGTCTGGTACTCCAGATTAACTCTTGGTTACACAGATGAATATGAAGCTTGTATATACGTTCTCATCCCAACTTGTCACATACTGACACTTTGTCAGACCCATCTGCGTCAATTTTTCCGTCGCAGTAAACTCGTGCTTAATGTTGTGAATTAAACACTTGCTTTAGGCATTTGCCTTTTTGCATTAGGCAACAAAACCACTTAGGTTTAGGAAAAAAACAACATGGTTGGGCTTACTATGTACACAGGACACGAACGAACAGCTGATTGTAAAGTGAAAGTGAAACGTAACGCACGGGACACAAACAGCGGTCTTCTGGATGGAAGCCTCGTGTTCGTTGGACCCATCCACCTCCCCTTCTGCCCACCCGGTGTGTCCCTTTTGCTCTTTAAACTACGTCACCACAGCACTTTCCCTGAGCGTTAACTGTTGCCGCGGATGGGTTTACACTGTAGTTAGCGGAAAGCCCGGTGCATCTCCCACCGCCGCGAAAGGGTGCCTTGTGTGGCGGTCCATGACAAAGCGTCGGTATTTGACACCCTGGGAATGAGAACGGACTGAATTCTGCAAAGACAACTAAAACACATACTCTGAAAAGACATGCAGTGACACAACTTGCAAAACTATGACACAAATATCATTGTGACGTACCCAATTGTCAAGTTTGGCTGTAAAATGACATGTCATAGCAAGTGAGCAATTCTGTGGTGTAACACTGTTTACTAGTATCTACCATTATCTTGAAGCAAGACAGAATAAATAATAAATTGCACTACGATCAATAAAATAAACCTGCATTCAAATTATAATACACAGTACTAATTTCAATCACTTGTTTGGACGAAGATATTTTTCAGTGCAACAATCCTTGTCCTACAGAGAAAGAGGTCGTCCTATCTGTAATAAAATAGGTCACATGGACCAAGGAAAGTAGAGCAAGCAATACACAGGACGGAGGATGTCACAAGCTTGTGATGTGTCTGGTGTAGCAGTACTCAGCGGTGCACATTACCTGCCTCTGTTTGTTAGGGCTGACTGATCCTGACGTACGGAAGCACTGAGCCCACCGCTGTGCTCTGAGCTTCCTGTCATGTTTAGCTGCTGTAACTCCCAGTGATTCCAGAGGTTACTGCCGTAGGCCTCATTGACTGAAAACATGACAACATGTGTTTCTGATCTAGGTGACCCCGGACCGTGAAAATGAAAGAGTCCCCTGCTGCCTCTTTTATACCAATTTATTTCCGTGCCTAGTGGTCCTTCGGGCCCTAATGGCCCCAATAAACACAGTACATTCCATTAGAGCCATTAGAGGGTATCAAGGCCCTGCTGGTAGTCCTGCAAGTCCTGCTCTCTGTTTATCACAGTTCTCTCTCATCTGCACATACATAAAAATCACCACATTGAACACACATGTGTGAGTTAATTCACTGAAGGACAATGCCATTAATGAAAAACAGCGCTCACTTTTTTCATTAAAATTGAATTAAATATTGAGACCATGATTGGGTAAGAATTCTACATGCATGTATAAGAATTTAATGAACTTGTGGTAGTAAAAGTCGATGATAAAAAGAGTGCAACAGGATGCATGTTAAGTTGAAATTTTTTTTTTGAAACAATTATGTTGCTATAATCATTTCATCGCTAATGGAATAACAGGAAAGATGTGCACTTCCTGACCGGCATAAATTGTAGGCCTTAATGACAGAAGTTATGCAACTGATCTCTCTAGTACCATTAATTATAGAATGGATTCCAGGAATGAAAAACAATGCAGTGCATATGCAAACATGATGTGTGTAAAATGATACAGCAGGTGAAAGTAACAGGATTGTATTTTTACTAGTGGTATTGTGAGGATTTGATGACCAGGCTAAATAAAATGTGATGATGATATATAAATACAGGCAGTAAATGTACAAAAAAATGATGTACTGTATTTTTTAGTAACAGTATCATTTTAGTATCATTAAAATGTGATGTCCGTGCAGCTCTCAATGCACGGAACACAGCCTTCAACTCAGGCTCACCAGAGGAACACAAGCACTCACGCTACACATTAAGGACAACAATTAAACAGGCAAAGAGGGACTACAGACAAAAGGTGGAGTCCAAGCTCACCTCCAACAACCCAAGACACTTGTGGCAAGGACTCCAAACCATGTCTGACTTCAAAGCACCAAAACAACAACCCACAAATACAGCACCCACCCTCCCGGACCAACTTAACCATTTCTACGCCAGGTTTGACACCTCTGTCAGACCCTGTGTCATGTCCCCCCCCGCCCCCACCCCTGCAGACAATCAGAACCCCCCCTTACCACCACTTCCCCCCTGCACTTCCAGCCCCCATCCCCCTCCCCCACCTTTAACACCACTGCACTCCTACAATGACACCCCCCCTCCCTCTACCCCCACCTCATCTGAAAACCTGGATTGCCCACCACCTCCACACCCCTCCTTCACGACTGCTGCAGAACAGGACCGTCCACTTTCCATCACTGTGGCTGATGTTCGCCGGACCCTCCTGCGTATTAATCCACGCAAAGCGGCCGGCCCAGACGGCATCCCTGGACGTGTCCTGAAGACCTGCGCACATCAGTTGGCGGGGGTTTTCACAACCATCTTCAACCTGTCGCTCTCCCTCCGGACTGTCCCCAGCTGCTTTAAATCCACCACCATCATCCCCATCCCCAAACAACAGAGAGTGACCAGCTTAAATGACTGGCGCCCCATAGCCCTCACCCCCATAGCCAGCAAGTGCTTCGAGAGGCTGGTTAAATCCCTTATCTGCCCCATGCTTCCCCCCACCCTCGACCCCCTACAATTTGCATACCGCTCAAACAGAGGCACAGACGACGCCATCGCCCACGTGCTGCACACCGCACTCTCCCACCTGGAAGGGAGGGACACCTATGTGAGGATGCTGTTCTTGGACTACAGCTCAGCATTCAACACCATAGTGCCCTCCCGGCTCGTCATTAAGCTGAAGGATCTGGGCCTGAACACAACACTGTGTGACTGGATCCTGGACTTTCTGACGGAACGCCCCCGGGTGGTGAGAATGGGCAACCTCACCTCCACTTCATTGACCCTCAGCACGGGAGCGCCACAGGGCTGTGTCCTCAGCCCCCTCCTGTACTCCCTCTACACCCACGACTGTGTGGCAACAAGAGCTTCAAACACCATCGTGAAGTTCGCGGATGACACAGCAGTCGTGGGGTTGATCTCCCGTGGCGATGACACGGCCTACAGGGAGGAGGTGACCACCCTGGAACGGTGGTGTCAAAACAACCACCTCTCCCTGAACGTCTCTAAGACTAAGGAGGTCATTGTGGACTACAGGAGGGGGGGTCACACTCACCCCCCAGTCCCTATCAACGGCACAGCGGTGGAGAGGGTGGACACCTTTAAATACCTGGGTGTCAACATCCACAAGAACTTGACATGGGCCACCCACACCACCGCTGTAGTCAGGAAGGCCCAACAGAGACTATACGCTCTGAGGCGCCTAAGGACATTTGGACTAAAACCAGGAATCCTCAGGGACTTCTACCGAGGCACCATAGAGAGCCTCCTGACAGGCTGCTTCACCACCTGGTACGGCAGCTGCACCAATATGGACCGCAAGGCGCTGGGAAGGGTGGTGCGCTCGGCCCAGCACATCACCAGTTGCGAGCTGCCCAGCCTGCAGGAGCTGTACACTCAGCGGTGCCTCAGGAAGTCCCTGAGGGTCATTAAGGACACCACACACCCCCACAACAGCCTGTTCTCCCTCCTGCCCTCTGGCAGAAGATATAGGACCCCCAGGACTCAAACCAGCAGACTGAGGAACAGTTTCTTCCCCCAGGCCATCAGACTGTTGAACAGATAAATCACACCCCCAAACACCCTCTCTCCCACTATGTGCAATAAATAAGTACAATTAAAAAGTGCAATACTCAATACATACCTCTGTGCAATATAAAAACAAAAATGCCTGTGCAATACTTGTATATATTTACCATACACCATATTTCCTTTATTATTATACTGTATATTATTGTAAATACACTTATTTTATATTATTTTTACTTTATTTTATTATGTTATTCTTTGCTACTTAACTTACTGTTTCTTTCTTAATGGAGCTTCCCAGCAAAAAGTATTTCACACGATTGTACCTGTATAACCGGCGTGACAATAAACATCTTGAATCTTGAATCTTGAATCTTGACTCTTGAACAGACCTTTTTTGTTATCTGGAGAATAGTTGCCTACAAGCCTGTTCCTATCAGGCAGCTGAAATATTACTATGTTATTTAATATTTTGGTGATTGATGATTAATGTTTTTTCATTGTCTGACCTCTTGAATGACCTATTAGATCTCCCATCCTTTAAAATGTTTGCTGAAATGCTACCAGGTGCATCTAGCTGTAAAAAACGAAACAAATCACTTTAAAGCTGGGGTCGGCAACATTGGAGAAACCAGCAAGAGTACGCAAGATTTTGATAGTATTCGACTGAAAAACCCAGCCCAGGGCTGCTTACTCTTTCCAATGAAATTAGCCAGCAGTGGCTGGTACTGGTGAACGGTGCACTCCCAAAACGTCCCGAAACAGAATTTCAAACTGCAAACCTCGCCAACATGTCTATGTCCTCCGGTGCACTGTGGCCGGCGTGCTGCGGTGCAGCTCCTTGGTGCAACAGCAGCCACATGACCGCCTCGTCAGGAGGAGACAGTGAAAAAAAGAGAGAGTCGGTGTGTTGCACTAATTCTTGTCTCATTTGTGGTCTGATGAACAATAAATTAATCCAAACTGGGTTGAAAAACGGTGCAATCTGGTGGCTATGGTAAAGAATTACTGACTATTAACCGCATCCCCATTCTCTGTTTGAGAAAGAACGATAACCAAAAAACAGGAAGTAAAACTGGCTGGAGGGGGGCTTTAAATCTAGCAAAAAAGTGGCCAAGTCGGTAGCACGGACAGCTCGTCCCTTCAGGCCTCCCTCCAAAGGCATGTAATGAGCATTTCAACACATATAACAAAAAGGTTTCCAAATGACATTACCTACCCTAGCTTTAAATTACAGATGAAAAGGCAACATAATGAAATTAAGGACATTTATATCTCACAATATTGTGATTAATACTCCTAAAATAACAAAAATAGGTCAATAATGAACCACCAAAGTTCCATCAGAACGATTACAGCTTGTATACAGTTCATTGCTTCTACAATATAAAGCTGTAATGGTAATTTAGTGCTGACTCCTTGCAAAATTCCCAACGTAAACTGCCAGAATATGTCTGTGTATGAGGGACCTGGTAATTAAATCATCCATCCACAATCACTGACACCGTTATGATCTCAGAGTCTCAGATGATGCCAAAAGGCCGTCAAAATCAAACATGTGGCTCAGTGATCTCATCCAGTTGTTCCAGTGTGTCCTCAGCTGGCCAACTTTTCTGTCACAGGAACAAATCTGAGTGCTTTACAAGTCTTACTATCACCCGTCCAGAAACCTCTGTAATTTTAAAAGACAGAAGTCTAAAGCAGGAAGAGATGAGTCAGCCTCTTATCCTCTATGAACTTATTTCTGGAAGTGATACAAAAGAAAGCAATGGACAGCAAAGGCAGGCAAGTTTCCACGTTTTCACCCTCATTATGAGGGAGGGAAAGACAAAACCTCCACCTTGTTGACTTATTATCAGTTTGGGGATCATTTCAGATGAGGGAAACTGACAATATTATACTGAACTTGAACTACTACAAGACTTAAATAGTAGATTAATGAGAGAAAAATAACAGAAACAAAGCAAGAAAAGAAAAACAACCCGCGAGTTTGAGAGCAGCAACCAGTAGTCTCATCAGAGCAGTCTCAGTGGTGTCTGTAAAACCTGCATGCAGGTTGCATCATGTTTTGGCTTGAAATATTGGAGATACTTTAACCTCCGGGGCCTTAAACTGAAGGGACCCACTGCTGTGGAGATCAAACATACAAAAGCAACCACACAGTCTAAATAGGAATTAGGGCTGTCAATCGATTAAAATATTTAATCGTGATTAATTGCATGATTGTCCATGATTAATTGCGATTGATCGCAAATTTATCGCACATTTTTTATCCGTTCAAAATGTACCGTAAAGGGTGATTTGTCAAGTATTTAATACACTTATCCAACATGGGAGTGGACAAATATGCTTGCTTCATGCAAATGTATGTATATATTTATTATTGGAAATCAATTAACAACACAAAACAATGACAAATATTGTCGGGAAACCCTCACAAGTACTGCATTTAGCATAAAAAAATATGCTCAAATCATAACATGGCAAACTCAAGCCCAACAGGCAACAACAGCTGTCAGTGTGTCAGTGTGCTGACTTGACCATGACTTGCCCCAAACTACATGTGATTATCAAAAAGTGGGCATGTCTGTAAAGGGGAGACTTGTAGGTACCCATAGAACCAATTTTCATTCATATATCTTGAGGTCAGAGGTCAAGGGACCCCTTTTGAAAATGGCCATGACAGTTTTTCCTCGCCAAAATTTAGCCTACGTTTGGAGCGTTATCTAACCTCCTTTGCGACAAGCTAGTATTATATTGTTGGTACCAACGGATTCCTTACGTTTTTTCTAGTTTCATCCGATGTCAATATCTTCACTCTAGCTTTAAAAGCCCAGTACAACCTCTGAAAGATCGATTGCATTAATGCGTTTAGGAAATTAGTGGCGTTAAAACGTTGTCTCGTTAACGTTGACAGCCCTAATAGCAATATAAGGAATATTACAAGTCTTATTGGATCCACAACAATTTAAGAAATGCTGTATAAACTGTTCATATCTATTTGTGTGCTTTTTGTTAAAGTTCATGAATTGGAGAGCTATAGCAACCCAGAACTAAACACTCTTCGTTTTGTCTGGATGTGATTCATTGTTAAAACCTGATGAGTAGAGAAGAGAGATTATGAAAGGATGGAAAGTGTTTTATGGGGTTGAATGTGTCCAGTTTGTTTTTACATATAAGTTGCTACTTATAACTTAACTCAAGGCTGTGATTTTCTAAACGGCTGATTCACTTCCTCTGGAGGGCTTGTATGTCGACCTTGGGCATTGCTACAGTATAGCTACTCAGGCTGGAATACATGGACCTATCAAATGACATTAGTTGTGTTTTTGTATAGTATATACAGTAGGCTATACAGCACTCTGCTTATACTTTACCATAATTTGGTCAATTTTGTAAAATGCTTTATTGAAAGAAAATGAAAATAACCTGACTACGTCATCAGTAGCTACAGTTGTGTTACACATGTAGGTGTGTCTGATTCGATTCGTCTCAGCTCTCCGGTATCACGACTCTGGTTTTTCCATCTGCTAAACTCAGACAGAGAACCAGACTGTGGAAGTCTACTGAGTATAGGAAGCAACATTTAAACTGAACATTTAAAGGTGAATCAGAGGTGTCTAGGGGGAAGTGTATGCTACATGGTATGGTATAGTCATTAATGGTGATCTGTGTGTCACTGCATGTCTCCTCCATCACTCACAGCGTGCTTCATCTGTTTTTCAGAATTCATTTGGGACCAATTCATGTTTGACCTTTTATGTGTGTGATTTCACTTTTTAACTGTCAAAGAAGATTACTAACTTTTGATTAGTAAGTTTGTTTAGCTTTTTATTTACATGGTGATATCTTACATGGGAAACTAATACAATGCATGTATTGAATAAATACAGCAAAACCAGTTTAGTTGACTTAAGTGCACAATAAAAAAATATGATTTAGGATAAATAAATAAAAACGGTTTTAAAATCTGTTTTTGCAAATTAAGCCTTAGTTGTGTGGTAGAGCTACAGTTGGTTAAATGCTTCAGTAAAGCTGAACACATGAGCCGTGCCTACCACAGACTGTTACCGTATAGCACAGTTTCCCAACCATCTGACCACTTTAACTGCTCATTATTACATTTCTGAGACCTTTATGTTTGTGTGTGAGTGTGGATGTGTGCTACATAAGCCACAGTGTTTGGGGGTGATTTACACACCTTTGACCTTTCACCTCTAGGTGTCAGCAAAGCAACACACCATGGAACCTTAGGGACCTTTACGTCCCTGTAGGGAAGCTACAGACCAGAAAGTCTGGATGAGTTGGTGTGTGTATAAAATACAAAACTATCCAATCTCGCCCTAATGTAGTCAGCCAGACTCTGATCTATCTGTAAGTTAACTAGTGTAGAAGCTCACAAAATTTGCTATAAAGATGATGAGTGAGTGAAATTATGAGATTACATTGGCTAAATGATCTTTTTCCTGTTAGAATATACATTTGTGAGTCTCATTGAGCCTAAAATGTTATATAGATTATATATTTTTGAGAATTAGATACTGGAAATATACAGTAATCAGGTATAGAGAGATGTTATGATATGACTTGTCCGGCCACTGGGTGGCCTTGTTTGCCCAGCATGCATCTCTATTGGGGTCTGTATAGCAGTGAAGGGAGAAGAGCAACTGTGTTAAAGCTACTGAGGTATCTAAAGCAATGTGTAGCCAGTTTGTGGACATACTGTGCAAACATGGTGGGTTAAATGTTAAATAATGCACTCCATGGGCAAGAATAGTGAACATGCCTCATACAGTGTGCATAGCTTAAGTGCCAACTAGTTATCTCTCTTCTGACCCGTTGACTAGTACAAAGAAGCAGATAAAAGCATTAACAATCAGTCTACATGTATATTGTCACTGTTGGTGATGATGGTGGTTTGCATGCGTCATGTTTTTCCATATGTTGAGACATTTTTTATCATCCTATAGGCTTGTAATCCCCCTCTGGAGAATTTTGAAAAATGAATTATCATCCAGCTAAAGCATGGTTATTGTCATCAGCTCTTTAACAGTTAACATTTTGAAGATCGAGGCTTTTGACCTGATAACTGCAATATGTTGTGAAGTAGATGCATTGAAAGCTGTTCATTTAGGTTATAGCACCATCTGCTGGAAAGTAAAGTTCAACAACTACAGATGGATTGATTTAATTCACATGTATTTGAAGTTACAATTTTTACTTCAACATGCTTTATACTTAAAAGTTAGTTGCATTTTTTCCCCCTATTAGATTAAAAAAAAACAGTTTTTAACCTAGCATATATTTTCAGTATCTTACTGTTCCAGTAAAATCGTGTAATATAATGTAATGTATTGAGTTTCTTAACCATAATTGCTTTATCAGATTGAACTCTTTTTAATTTATTAAAAAAAACAAAAAAAACAAACTATATTGTGACATACAATAGTCGGTAAATTATAAAAGTAGTGTAGGTGTATAACAAGTAAATAAAGACATATCCTGCCCAGGAAATATAATATTGATTAATTAATTATGATAGCCTCAATCAATGAACTCCTCTTGAAGAATGGCATTATAATTTCAAACAAATATTATATTTTGGAATATTTTAATGTTTTTCAAGTACAGAGCCAAGCTTGTTCTTCTGAGAGGGTTGATAATGACAGAGGGTAGATTAATTATAAAACATTAAAACAATGAAATTACAAATTTATGACACAGAATAGAGTAAAACATAAAGAATACATCCCGGTAAAATCAACTAAAGTTGGCCTACTGTACTTAAGTACAGTTTTGAGATAGTTGTATTTGAGTATTTCCATTTTATGCAACTTTATACTTATACTACACTACATTTCAGAAGGAAATATTTTACATTTTACTCCTCTACATTTATTTGACACCTACTGTGTAGTTACTAGTTGTATGTCAAAGTTACATAAACAGTGTTAACAAACATGATATGCTTATGTGATATGATGCAGTACTAAACTACTAATCTACCCAGTAGTATACGAAGTATCTAAGGGTACATCCCAATACTACTAATCTACCCAGTAGTGTACGAAGTATCTAAGGGTACATCCCAATACTACTAATCTACCCAGTAGTATACGAAGTATCTAAGGGTACATCCCAATACTACTAATCTACTCAGTAGTATACGAAGTATCTAAGGGTACATCCCAATACTACTAATCTACCCAGTAGTATACAAAGTATCTTAGGGTACATCCCAATACTACTAATCTACCCAGTAGTATACAAAGTATCTAAACGGTACATCACAATACTACTAATCTACCCAGTAGTATACAAAGTATCTAAGGGTACATCCCAAGTCTCTTATTTGATATTTCTTCGCTCCTCGCTTGAACAAGTCGTTCTGGTCCGCCATCTTGAAGACCGTCTCAAAGCTCTTAGGGATCTTAGGGAGGGATCTCTTAGGAGCCATGAGCGACGATACATGAGAGCAGCCTTCACCATCTTTAACCGACCGACACGCCCCTTATTGGATATCAGTTATTGATTGTTATTATTATTATTGATCACAGATTACTACTCACTCTAAGTGTATCACTCCCAAGTTTTAGACTTTGTTTTGTGATTCCCCACCTAGTTAAAAATGTGTGTTAATTGAAGGTCTGAACAAGAAACTGACCACACACAACTTTCTTCATTTATTAGGAAGATTTTCCTTTCATGATCTGTTATTCCCCCATAAACTTTTATTATGGGTACAATTAAAGTCAGAGAGAGTGGGAGAGTCTGTCTGTCAGCAACAAACACTTTTTACATCATCTATCGTCATTTCCATTCAGTCACACGTGAGGCTGATAATTCCTGAGCGTTGGGTTTGATATGAGTTACATAATTAAATTTTCCCTGAAAAATGTAGCCTAATAAATCATTTCTAGTGTTCAAAAGACTCCATAATCATATTCTGGGTTACTAAATAATGAAATCACAATATCAATAAATACTGACGCAAATAATGAATAAATAATATAAAGGCATTTTGCCAGTAGAAATGGTTCTTGTGTCTCTAAGCAGGACTCAGTACACAGTATAAATACAGACTGCAGGCTGTTATTCATGTGCAGGTGTTTGTTAAACAGGTAACAGAGAGAAAAAAACTGCTGCTCTGGCAGTGATGACTGTGTGCCTTTTATTATACAGTTCAGACACAAACTCCATCAAAAGTCTCTACAGCTGTTAAAGCCGACTGACAGCTGATCCGCGGTCACCAGAAACGGACGGCGCTTCATGTGACGCCTCAGAGGAAAGGACATCTCATTTATCTAAAAGCATATTTCCTTGTTTCCTCTCGCCTTGCATGGTTTCCTTGCGTCTCTCCATGCATCCCCGGTGGGAAGGACTAAATTGCAAGGAAAAGACGCAAGTGAGGGAAACGTGGATGCAATTAAGAGACTAGGGATGCACCCTAAAACTGGCTCCAAAATTAAAATCAAATCAAAATCAAATCAATTTTATTTATATAGCACGTTTACAAATAACCATAGTCCACCAAAGTGCTTTACAGTGGCACAGCAATGATAAAGAGACATTAAAAAATAACAATAAAATAAAAATCACAATAATAACAATAAATAGTAACAATTAAATAAATGGTAATAATAAAGGCCATGTCATGACTAAGAAACAGTAAAAACACTGGAAAAAACTGCTACGGTAAAACACAAAAACAAAGTGCAACCAAAGGCAATTGAAAACATAAATGTTTTGAGATTTTTTCTTAAATGTGTGAATAGTGGGGGAACATTTGATTGATAGTGGAAGGCTGTTCCACAGCTTTGATGCTGCCACTGCCAAGGCACGATCTCTCCTTCCCAGCAGCCTTGATTGTGGAACAGTTAAAAACAATTGATCTGCAGATCTGAGAAGCCTGGGGTTGGTGTAGGGGCAAAGAAGTTCTGAAATGTACTGTGGTGCTAGCCCATGTATTGCGTTAAACACAAATAAAAGAATCTTAAAATCAATCAATGATTGATAGGTAGCCAGGGCAAGGAAGCTATATAGCGCTGGTGTAATGCTGTCTCTCTTTCTGGTGCCAGTTAAGTCTCGCTGCAGCATTTTTCACCCGCTGCAAGCAAGACAGAGAGGACTGGCCGACACCCAGGTACAACGAGTTGCAGTAATTCAGCCTTGAGGAAATTAAAGCAGTTGTTACAATCTTCATATTGTTGAGTGAGAGGATGGACTTAAGCTTGGCAATGTTCCTTAGTTAAAAATAGCAGCGTTTTACCACAGTGTTAATTTGCTTATCAAATTTCAAGTTGGAGTGAAAAATGATCCCCAAGGTTCCTGGCATGGTCCTTAAGGTTCGCTGTTAATTGGCCTAAGTGGCTACCTATAATTCCTGAGGCTTTGGGGCGACCAAAGACAAGCACTTCTGTCTTGCTGTCATTCAACTGGAGGAAGTTTTTGACCAATTTTAACAAAAAAAACTCCCGTCGGTTAAATAGGAGGCAAACCACTATAGTGCAGTGTCTCTGATGCCAACCTGCTCCTTGAAACGCTTTAGTAAAATGCACCGTATCAAAGGCTGCACTGAGGTCTAAAAGAATTAAAATAACACATTTGCCACAGTCTAAAGATAAAAGCAGGTAATTTAAAACTTTGAGAAGATCGGATTCTTTGCTGTGGTGAACCATAAAGCCCAGTTGGAATTTTTGTGAATAGAAACATTTGTCAAGTACCTTTGACAGAAATGGGAGCATGGAGATTGGGTGGAAATTGCTTAGCTCTGACTTTTCGCGGTTAGGGTTTTTGATAAGGGATTGTACTGTACTACATGTTTAAAAAACAGGATGTGGCGGTGCCATTAGAAAGACTAGAAAGAAGAGATTTATGATGAGGGAGATGGTGGACCTACAGTTTCCAATACTTCCTTTAACAAGTGTGAAGGAACAATATCCAGGGGGCAGGTGGTGGACTTTGCGTGAGTGAATATGTCATAAATTTGGGACTGGGACATAGGCTGAAAGTCACTGAGGATGACAGAGCAGTCAGACATCAGAGAAGGATCGTAGCTGGGCGGTGAGATACTGGACTGTGTGGAATCGATTTTTGTTGAGAAGAATTTTAAAAAGCTGTCACAGATGGTTGTGGTTGGAAGAGGACATGGAGCTGCCACAGGGTGGAGAATTGAATTAACTGTGTTCAACAGAACTTTGGGACTGTGAGATTTTCTGGTGATAACGGAGGCAAAATATTTTGCAGATTTGAAAGATTGCTGATAATCTGCCAAACAGCCCTTCATAATTTCAAATGAGACCTGGAGTCTATTTTTATTGCATTTTTTGTTCCGTGTTCTAAGGAAACACAGTTTCCTTAGAACACGGGTTTCACTATTGAGCCATGGCTGAATTTTGGCTTTAGGTTTTCGGGGTAACAGAGGGGCAACAGAATCTAAAATGTCTCCACAGATGAGATTAAAATTAGTAAGCAATTGGTCTGTGTTGGTGGGTACTAATACTGCTGAACAAAGGGCCCTGTAAACATCTGAGAAGTTACTTACAGTAGAAGTGTTGGAGCAGGAGTAACAAACAGGTAGTTGAGGATTGAGGACACCATTATGCAAGTTGGAGAACAAAATGCATTGATGGTCTGAGACACCCAGGTCTTCCACCTCCAAAGAGCTAATGGTCAGACCAAGCGTCAATACTAAATCCAATGTGTGGCCATGGTTGTGATTTGGGCTGGCCACATGCTGAGTAAAATTAAAAGAGTTAATAGTTCCAAGAAATTGAGCCGCACTGGCATTGGATTGGCTGTCCACTTGAAAATTAAAATCCCCAGAAATTAATATCTTGTCAGAATTTCAAACAAGTAAAGATAAAAGTAGAGAATTCAGTTAAAAAGATGGCATTATGTTTGGGAGGGCGATACACAGTTATACATAGGACAGAATCAGTACTATCTGTTTTAAACATAAAAACCTCAAAACCGGTGTGAACACTAGTATGAATGGTAATGCACTTGTGGAGTCTATTGAAAATAACCGCAAAACCCGCTCCACGTCCACTACATCTGGGTCTGCTAAGGAAGTCATAATTTGGGGGACATAATTCTAAGAGCTGGCTGAATCCACCAGGCTTCAGCCATGTTTCAGTAAATCACTCTATTTACTCATGATCCAAACGTCCGATGGCTAAAATCATTTAACTGGTTAGAACATGGAGGTAAAAATAACAAAGATCTAAAAAGTGCAACATGAAATTGTGGATTACAATATAAAATGTCAATTTGTGACAGAGCTTTCTGGCAGACAAACAAAATGCAGACACATGCACTTTCCTAATGCATCAGCATTTAAATGCACTTACATGTATCCATTAGCTATAAAAACAGAATAATATAATACTTTGAATGGAGCCATTTTGCATGATGAGTACTTTTACTTTTGATACTACATTTACTACATACTACATTTTGCTGATAATACGTATGTACTTTTATTTAAGTAAAATTTTGAACTCAGTACTTATCCAGGAGTTTTACTTTACTTTTACATAAGTAAAGGATCTGAGTACTTCCTCCACCACTGAGTAAAACATTTAAACCAGCAATGTCACAACAGTAAATTCCTGCAAGATTAAAGTTAAAAGGATATGATGAAGTAGTGTGATTAAGTCTGGTTTTGAGTATTGAAGATTTGAAAAGGACTTACTGGCAGAACAAAGCTAAATAGAAAAACAGTTTCAGGGCTGAGGCGCTATAAAACATCACAGAGCCGCTAGCGTAGCTGTAGACTCTTGTTTGAATATGTCTGTTAATGTTCATGACAAAACCATTTTATGTTTTTATGTTTCCTCATAAAAAAGTTTATTTACCGACACTTTTAATGTGAATGATTGTCTAATCAATGTGTAACCAAATCCAAATGCCTTCTGGTATCCTTGTGTCTGATGATGGATTGGGGTGAGGGGCCAACATTCCTGATGACTAAAGTAGGCGACTATAGTTTTTTTGTTTTGTTAATACAACACAGAGCCAAGCTTGTTCTTCTGAGATGGTTGATAATGACAGAGGGTAGATTACTTTTAAACATTAAAACAATTAAATAACAAATTTATGACACAGAATAGAGTAAACTATAAAGAATACATTCGGGTAAAACCAACTCAAGTAGGCCTACTGTACTTAAAGGAACAGTGTGTAACATTTAGGGGGATCTATTGGCAGAAATGGAATATAATATTAATAAGTATGTTTTCTTTAGTCTATAATCACCTGAAACTAAGAATCGTTGTGTTTTCATTACCTTAGAATGAGCCGATTATATCTACATAGGAAGCGTGCCCTCTGTTCACAGAGTCGGCCGCCATGTTTCTACAGTAGCCCAGAACAGACAAACCACAGTGTTATCTTTTCCTGCTTGCCGGAGTTGATAACGTTATCGCTCTGGAGTTAACCCCCGTCATTCCTCTCAATCGCGAAACATGACACGGAAAACCTATGTTGGTCTTGAGGAGCTGCAGCAATTTATTCTCCACTTGCTCACTTGTTCGCTTACAGAATCACACATTGGCGGACGATCTCTCTCTCTCTCTTGCTTCACCACTCACTTCCCTAGTACAAACACACTTTACGTACTGGCTCTTGTATTCTCAAAATGACCTACGCTACTCTTACAACAACAGCCCTAGATAGGGCCATTCGCGCTTTCACGTTGGCTACTGTAGTTCTCCTACACGCTTGGCACACGGGAGAATCTGCAATCTGCAACCTCGCAACTAGATTGCGCCAAATGTTACACACTGTTCATTTAAGTACAGTTTTGAGATACTTGTACTTGAGTATATTCATTTAATGCTATTTTATACTTATACTCCACTACATTTGAGAAGGAAATATTGTATATTTTACTCCACTACATTTATTTGACACTTATTGTAAAGTTACTAGTTACTTTTTACATAAAAAATAAACATATGATGTGATATAATGCAGTACTATACTACTAATCTATCCAGTAGTATTCAAAGTATCTAAAACTACATTGATGAACTACAACATTTAAATGCTCTTACATGTATTCATTAGTAAAAAAATCAGAATAATATAATATTTTATAATTTTACAACACTTTAAAAGGAGCCATTCTACATAATGAGTACTTTTACTTTTGATAATTTAAGTACATTTTGCTGATATTGCTGATGTATGTACTGTTACGGTGACATTTTGAATTCAGTACTTATTCAGGAGTATTTATATGGGGTATTTCTACTTTTACCTAAATAAAAGATCTGAGTACTTCCTCCACCACTGGGAAAAAAACATTTAAAACAGCAATGTCACAACAATAAATTCCTGCAAAACTGATGTTAAAAGGATATGGTGAATAAATATGGTTAAGTCTGGTTTTGAGTATTGAAAAGTAGAAAATTTACTTGCTGGCAAAACAAAAACTAAATGGAAAAACAGTTTCAGATTTGAGGTGCTTGCAAAACATTTTTTTAATCAAATCTCTGGAGTGGCCTAAAGTGGAAACACATGTCTTGGGCGTCAATATCCTGTTTACTTAATGTTTACTGGGTGTTTACTGACATTTTAGGCATGTGAACAAGGCTTTACGGGGGTCAAGGCACAACAACATAGAATTATGTATACATCCGTCGCCATTACTAAAAGAGAAAATGTCTGTGGCATTTTAGCCTTGCTAATAGCTTGAATCTATGGAGGATGGTGTCGGTCGGTCCATCACTTCCAGACTGAAATAAGCCTACTGACTTTGGTGACTTCTCCTCTAGAGCCACCATTAGGTTGAAATCTGTGGTTTTGAGTTAAATGTGTCTGCAACTATTGGGTGATGTAATTTGGTTCAGATATCCACTGTCATTGTGAGCATGTTAGCATGCTGACTTTAGCTTTTACCTAAAGCACTGCTGTGCTTAATTACAGCCTCACAGAGCCGCTAGCGTAGACTCTTGTTTGAACATGTCAAAGTTAAAGTTCATCACCAAACCATATTATTTTTCTCAAAGTTTAAGCCATGGTCAAATATAGCCCCAGGAGAAATGTGGCTTTTTATATCCCCCATACAAATTATTTACCAACACTATGAGTGAATGGGTTGTCTTGTCAATGTGTAACAACATCCAAATGCCTTCTGGTATCCTTGTGTCTGGTGATAACATAGAATAAATCCATGTGGAATGGGGTGAGGGGCCAACATTCCTTATGACTAAAGAACTGCATAGGCGACCACTGATAAAGAGCTTATCCATTGCTGTTTCCTACACCCAGTCCCATGATCATGACGCACATTGTGGAAATAATAACCCTCAAGATCCTTACTGCTGCTTTGGTTGCTAGTCACGTAGGGAAGATCTGGTGAAGAAACGTGATGAAAACTAGAGTAAAACACTGAAGAGCATACTTATGTTCACAGTACAGAAAGTACAAGGCAGCTCTATAATCTTCTAGCCAAAATATGATTTCCTTAATGGCTTAGCAGGCAAGGATTCTACAAATGCCATTTTCTTTTGAAAGGGAAATGAAAATGGCAAGCAATTGTGTCTACTGCATTTGAGCCACAATTTTAATCGTCCTTCAAGAACATGAATCTTTATTGTTTAATGCGCTCTTACCTGTTCAAGCACTGCATGTAAAACAAAATGTTTAAGCCTTTTTGTGCGTTGTCTGTAAAGGTTTCCACTAAGTGATTTAATGTGTTGGAGTAGTTCTTAGATGGTGTTGAAGAACAGTTTGTTATGGCATATACATCAAATACATTAGTTTAGATATTTTTTGATATATCAGTAAATTTATGTGAATCTATTATGTCAAATGGCAGTCGTGGGGTTTTTTGGATCTGTTGGCACTTTAAAGGATAAGGCTATATCCTATGTATTCTATATTTTTCCTTGTATATTGTCAGCAAAATCCCAAGAAAAGACCAAAACCAAGAACACTGTGGCACTCAGCACCAAGTGCAATCGTTCCCTCTGAAGACATAAATATATAGTTTCATTAAAACAAAATAAAAAAAGATGGGCCCTGTAGATTTTAGCAGTGTTACTCAAACAGGAGTAAACAACATTAGTTAAGGACTATTTTCAGCCATGGATCAATACACAGTTGTGAGTAGGCTTATTTACAGCAACAGGACACTGTATGTGAGATTGACTTGAAATAAACTATAGTGCATATGTTAATGACAGTATTGTCAGTTACCCAGTGCAATATTGTGTCTTATTTACTGTATGAGTTTTAATAGTTTTTGGACAGAATTAGAGGCTATTTGTAGGATAAATCCATTGTTAGTTTCAGTCTTTCCATTAGATTTGTTTATAATAAGACGAATATTGCCAGCCTTATCATGCCAGGACTTAGTGAATACATGTTAGCTCATATTCTGCTTCAAAAGAAGGATATGCACTAGAGATTATTCTCAAAAGAGAAAAACAGTGTTTTTAATAGGGATGCAAGGTACTGTATATTAGGCTGATAAATTATTGGCAAATAATGGGAAATTTATATTATAATGTATTATAGATAGATAGATAGATAGATAGATAGATACTTTATTGATCCCGAAGGAAATTTAGGATAGGATATTCCGATAATGAAAGTATAGCCGATAAATTGTCTTTTTTATGTTTAAATTAATTGCTTTCATTGGCTTAACAAGCACAGCATCTACACACTTTGATACAGTAGGTGGCGGTATGCACGTTTAAATTTGGTTTGCGAGCCGCCAATACAAATGTGTTGAGTATACATTGACATGTCTGATTTGACAGATTATGGGCCCCATATTACAATCAGTGAAAAGCCGCGCAACTGTCATTGCTAATTTCAGACCGACGCAGTTGTCATTTTCACGCCCAGTGCCCACGTTGTGTACTGTAAGTAGCAAATGTACTTGCGCCCATCTGTGCGCCCATCTGTGCGGCCAAGTGTGGTCAGGTGCTTTGTTGGCGCATTGCTATCTCGAGGCAGCAGAAAGCGATTGCGCCATTGACCAACAAAACCTGGTTTAAAGTCTGGTGCAATTTTCCTGTTATTTAAAGGATGCATTATTCAGATATTTAGCCTAGTGCTTATTATCACTGGTGCCGTCTGCACCAGTTAAATAGGTTAAGGTTATCTGTGCATTTGCTCATATGCAGTCAAATAGAGTTATTGATGGGACAGAGGATTGGGAGACGGCAGAGACAGAGGGTCCACCGGCCAAGCACCACATGCATCTGCTCGCACACTTTCACTTCACGCATATGCAGATCCATTTCATCAGCAGAAAACGGCTCGCTTCTCCAATCTGCCGAATCCGCCTTTTAAATAGCAATGCGCCAATGTGCAGACGCAACCTGGCTTTTAAAGGGAATGGGAGATGACACTCTGATTGGTTTAATTCCTGTTACGCCCAAAACACACCTATAATTAATTAATAGACTAAATACTTTTCCGACTGTAGCCTTACTTTGTGCCCAGATTATGTACTGCTTAACTAGCAGAAGTGGAGTTCGAGCCTTAAATGCACTTGCGCGTTGCACTTTAAAGATTATTTTTTGGGGCTTTTATTGCTTTATTGACAGAGAAAGAGAAAGATTTTTTTGAAAGGGGGGAGAGAGAGGGGATGACATGCGGCAAAGGGCCACAGGTCTTTTGTAGTATTGAAAAAAAAAAAGAGAGGTTATTTTGGCACCGAAGCTGCAACATTTCACTCCATCTCCCTAATGTGAAACAGCAATAGTTTGGCTCGAGAATGTGCTGTCCTTATAACGCTGTCTTATTTACTTAGATCCTGCACCTAAAAGATTGATTACTTATTTAATATCTTGTTCCACTCCTTTGGCAAATACTGTCCTCAATTCCACTCGGTAACAGCAACAAACACGCCTTTCGCAAGCCAATCTGAACTGGAATACCAGCTCAAAGAAAAGATCGCCCATCTTTCAGCCATGTACATACAGTACAGTAATAAAAATATTGGCTAACTAGGCTAAACTATGTAACATGATGCTCCTGGGATAAACAAGTCATTCGCACTTTTACATCCATATTTTCTGCATGCAGTGGTTGAAACCACCCTGATACAATATAATACATTACAACATAATACAACTTCATTGTTTGCTGTGGTCCAGCTTTGTCTCCAAGAAAGATCACTTAGTCCGTATGGATACTGACTGTGATGGCATGGGAAAAACTGTTTTGTGGTAATTTATCACAGTTTTTCTCATTCGCTTTGGCTCAATTCTTGAATGAGAATTATTTTTCTTCACAACAATAACCTGAAATCTCTTAAAGGGACTATATGTAACTTATAACGCGTATAAATCATACCGGGTCGGTGTCCCATGCGCACTCGCTCGTTCTCACCCGCTCGTCTCGCTCCAACTCCACGCGCACGCGCGCACACTACACACTGCAGAAGAGATAGTTTAGCTCTGAGAATATCTAGTGAATGTGCAGTGGACGTTTGTGCAGAAATAAATGCTGCCGCTCCTCCAGACCAACAGAGGTTTCCCGTGTCTTGTGAAGTGACGGGGCTCCGCGGCGAGTTACGCTATTGCTCCGACCGTGTCGGGAGCCTGAAGCAGGAAAAGCCAACACTAGGATCAGCATTGATTCATGGAGAGACCTTCGTCTGGTAATTACTGCCAAGCAGGTGAAATATAGAGTGATATTGTGTTTTAGCTGACGTGTGTCGCCCCACTGTTTAGACCGGTGCTCGTTCATGTCTATGTAGAGCGAGCACAAGCGCGAGCGCAAGCAACAGGACGCTGACTTTCGTTGACATTGCGGCCACAGGTGTCGCTGTTAACAAGCAATTTCTGATTCTTACATATAGTCCCTTTAACAGTTAGTTTGTAGTTGAAAACAGATTTGAAATTCCCATTATTTCAAACAAATTCCATGTGTTTTGGCACATGTCTGCAAAAGAGTAAGTACCATAGTCTACAATGTGCACAATAACCACTTGCACATGACTTGCTGATCAAAGTCATCTAGTTGACATTCAGTGAAGTTATTGCACTCTTCACAACTTATAAACAATCTTTCATCGCTTGAGCACATCGCGTGCGAAAAGATCCATTCAGTTATCAAAATCTGTCAGACATACGGACATATTCCATAAATATTTATTATACGTACTGTGAGGAGGTACAGTTAGTTGATTTTTAATGAACAACTGCAGATTTTTGTCATTGTTGCGGGTTCTTAAAAAAAAAATTATTGGCATGGATGTCATTTCGTGGCAGTACGATACACAACAGCCTTCAGCTGGATAAAACTGCCAATACAGTTTTAGTAACAGTCTTAACATTCTCTGAACCAGGGGTGGGCAAACTTTTTGGCTCAGGGGCCACAATGAGTTTTAAAATTTGACCGACGGGCCGGGCCAGTAGTTTGTGTGAACTAATATAAAATACAAGTAAAAGTAAATGAACACAGCAACCTCATTTGACCAAGGATAACATTACCTAAAAAGTAAAGAAGACTTACATTTAATTTCAGTGGGAACAGTGTTGTTGGTCACCCTTTTTTGCCAGTGCATCAAAGTTTGGTGTCAGTTTGGTTGTGGCAATTCTCAGGACAGACCTGAGGTGTTCATCAGTTAACAGGGATCTGTGGCGTGATTTGTTGATGTTCATCACGCTGAACGTCTGCTCACACACGTAGGTAGAGCCAAACAACACCAGCATCCTCTGTGCCATCCTCCTAATGTTTGGAAACTTGGCGTCGCTTAGTGAAGCATAAAACTCATCCAGTTTAAGGGAGTTGAACTTCTCCTTTAAGACGGAGTCACACTGAAGATCAATCAGTTCCAATTGCAACTCTTGTGGCGCAGTTTCATAGTCTTGTGACAGGGGACATGACAAAGGCTGAAGTGACTTGTCAATTTTTTCAAAATCAGAGAACCGACGGCAGAATTCTCCGTGCAGGTCGTCCAGTGATTTGCGGTATTTCTTCACATGTCGAGGGGCCTCTTTCAGTGTCGCTAGTGTGGGGAAATGAGCGAACGATTTGTTTGAAACTTGTCTTGAGAATAAAGTCAACTTGGCTTTGAAGGCTCTCACATTTGTGTACATTTCGTGCACAAATTGATCTTTCCCTTGTAGCTTAATGTTCAGCTCATTCATGTGTGTCAATATGTCCACAGCAAAAGCAAAATCACAAAGCCAATCTGCGTCGCTCAGCTCGGGAAAATCGTCAGCTTTCCTGATTAACTCCAAAAATTAGCTGATCTCCCCTTTGAGCTCCCACACTCGTTGACATACTTTCCCCAAACTCAACCAGCGGACATGAGAGTGATAAAGCAAGTCCTGGTGATCAGCATCAGTTTCCTCAAGGAACTTAAAAAACTGACGATGCTGAAGTCCCCTCGCTCGTATAAAGTTAACGAGTTTTACGACTGGCTTCACTACGTGATCAAGCTGCAATACAGACTTACACAGGGCTTCTTGATGGATTATGCAGTGTAGGAAAATTACATCCAGCTCAGGGTTTTCCTCTTTCACCTTATCCTGGATTCTTTTCAGCAGCCCGACGTTTTTTCCTGTTAAGTTTGGCGATCCATCTGTGGTGACATTGGCAAGTTTACACCAAGGCAGCTTCAGCCTCTCGATGACACCAGACACCCTGTCATACAAGTCCTCTCCTCGTGTTGTCCCCTTCAGAGATTCCATGGCCAAAAATTCCTCCGTTATCTCAAAATTGTCGTTAATCCCTCTGATAAAAATTAAGAGCTGAGCGGTGTCTTTTACGTCGTTACTTTCGTCCAGTGCCAACGAATATGACTTAAATGACTCAGCTTTTTTGTTTAACTCGCTGGCTAAGTCTTCGTCAATTAGTTCGATACGACGAGTCACTGTCCTGCGTGATAAACTCATTTTTTCAAATTTGTTTTGGCTCTCTGGACACAAGAGACCTGCTGTCTCTACCATGCATTCTTTCAAAAACTCCCCTTCGGAGAAAGGCTTGCTGGCCTTTGCTAATTTGAATGCTAGCAAATAGCTTGCCCTGGTGCTTGACTCTTGAATAGCAGTTTGTCGGAGAAAAATATTTTGCTGAGTCTTTAAATTGGCTGCCAACCTCTGAGCATTAGCCGCCCGCTCTTGCGTTGACTGTTCGCCAGCGTAGTTAGCATGCTTGGTGGAAAAGTGGCGGCTGATATTGTATTCTTTGAAAACCGCAACAGTTTCTTGGCAAATAAGACATACAGCCTTTGATCGCACTTCGGTGAAAAAATATTTAGCTGTCCACTCCTCATTAAACACTCGGCACTCACTGTCCACTTTTCTTTTCTTTGGTCCACTCATTGTTATAGAAGAGTTCAATGCAGTGTCAAAGGTGAAAGGTCAAAGAGAATAGACCAGACTCCAGCAAAGGTCAACAGCTTACTGGAGTGCGCCATCTAGTGGGAAACGCCGAGTATTGCAGGAAAAAGGCAAAATGAATGCGGTCTTTACTATAATTTGGAGGATTTGATTTACCAATATTCGACGGGCCGGATTAAAAAGCCCAAAGGGCCGTATATGGCCCGCGGGCCGTAGTTTGCCCATGCCTGCTCTAAACTGTAAGTGCAATTGTCACAGCTGTTTGATAGGACATCACAACTCTATTGCATGTTTGCAAAAGGTAGTAACTCACCCAAAACACTTCATTCGTGCTTCAAAACCTAGTTATTGTGTCAGTAAATTGGCCACCAAAATGAAAAGTTGTTTTGTCATCGTGTGAGCCATACTGGTCAAAATGTTTATATGTTTTTTCACCATGGCAGTCAACCCTGGAAATGTTTCTTATTTACAAATCTCTGTTTTGCTCTACTTTTTTGTTAACACTGACTGCTTACTGTACTATACCAGAATGTCAGTTTTGTCTAGCTGAATTATGTTGTGTATAGCACGGAGCTGTTTAGATTCCCATTTTAACTGTAGGTCAAATACTCTACAATACTGTAATAGTTACACAGAAAAAGGATGTGCACAGTTGTAGGTATACAGTACATTTATTTGTGTAGCAATGTGTTACATGTATTATAAACAGAAAATTGACTTTTGATCTTTCATGTAAAGTCATATACAGTGAACAGAAATTTTGCCACCAAAACAACCCTGCAACAATGAAAAAACCTGCAGTAGTTCACTTCAGAAACAACAAATTGTACTGTACCTCCTCGTTATAGATATTTATGGAATATACATGTATGTCTGACAGATTTTGATAATTGAATGGAGAATTTTCCATGTGACGGCTCAAACAATGACAGAATGTTTAGAGGTTGTGAAGAGGCCGACACTGAGAATCAACTCCTCAGTTTTGACCAATAAGCCATGTGCACGTGGTTACTGTGGAAATTTTAGACAATTGTACTCACTTTTTGCACACGCGCAAAAACTAGCGGAATTTGCTTGAATGAATGAGAAATTCTAATCTGTTGTGAAAAACAAACTAACTGTTCAGAGATTTGAGCTCATTGTTTTGAAAAAAAAAAAAAGATTCTCATTCGAGAATTGAGCCAAAACGAATTACAAAAACTGACACAATAACTGGTATTGAAGCATGAATTAAATGTTTTGGGTGAGTTACTATTTTTTCAGACATGCAATAGAGTTGTGACAATTGAACTTACAGTTTAGAGAATATCAAGACTGTTTCAAAAAGTGAGCCAAAGTGATTGAGAAAAACTGAAGTGAGTAATCACTGTGTGGGATCCTGCATTTATAAACATTCTCTTAACAATCATATCACCTCCAGACTAGTACAAATTGTGTTTTTCATGACTGACGATGCTAACAGATTCAAGCTTGAACTTTCCTGTTATGCAATCATCAGGTTTTCAATTTTAGCAAATTTCTTTACTATTTAATTAATTATTCATCTGAATATGATATATTTATTCTCAGTTGATTTAGTAGTTGATGGTTTACTCAGTGGTACAAATGGGTCCCCATAGTAACTAACAAAGTTGGCATGGTGGAAGAACCAAAATAGTGAAAAACAAGAACAGGCATGGGAACATGGAGTAAGTTGAGATGCACCATTGCATGCTATTTTGGTTGGACAAGTGACAGGAGGATGGACCAACAACACGAGGCAACCTGCCAGGCTCATAATTACAAATGGACAGGTTGTGGCTCTGTTTCTGGCCTACAGCTTGACATGAAAGCCAGTTGGTTTACCCTGCTCAGCCACACAGGATTACTGTAAATAAACATACAATGCATGACAAGTTATGAGGCGTTTTGTTATCTGTTTAGCTGATTAAAGGTCATGGGAAAAAAACAAAAACACAAAAAAACATTTTCCATTCCATCTCCCTATTGTAGTTTGCATAATCTGGCATAAATCCCAGGAACAGATATTCCTGGAAACTGCCCAGACTTAATTATTTGACTCCACTGCATTTTTTGTTCAACACAGATACTGTTTATTGTATTATTTCATGATGGACCCATGCAGGTACAATATCTTGATAATATAAACATGAAAATATTTGATATATAATATACTTTATAATGTACGGTTTGTGTACATCTCACTCATTGAGCCGTTTAGATCTTTGGAAGTTGAACTTCCTATTTTGGTGGGTTTGGTGAACTTGTTTTTATTTATTTTTTTCACAAAAAAGTCTGACATGTTTTCTCATTGCTTAATTTGGATATGAGCAAGCACAATGAACACTTCCATGTATGGATCGAATCCTGTAAGGTAGCCTAGTTTAGGCAGACAATATGGGTGTGCTGCTACACTCTCTCACACATTATAGTCTACTTGCTGCAACACATATCCAATGTTCCTTTGTAATACAGCAGCGTATTTAAGCCTTCCTGTTTTACCACTCACTTTATCACATCAGCACTCCTCAATCTCAGCTGTGCTGAGCTTAATGTGTGCTTGTTGCTCGTTGGGTGTGACGAGGTCAAGGCCTAGATGCCAAATATTGACTCTATACATATTTGTCATTCAAATAATATTCCATTGGCTGCCTGGTGGACAAAAGAGCTGTAGACTGAGGTTTTGATCATTTGTTAGATTTACATTACAAGGAATCATTTGATTTCATATTAAAAATGATATAAACAATTTAGGACACTATCAGTATCATCAGTCACATGTGGCGAGTGTCAAACTAAAACATACCGACAGTTTTTAATAATTTGAAAACACAATAGAGAATATAGATCTTTTTGTTTGCCATTGCTGCATTTACTTATTTTGAAGAAGTAACAAAAAGTAATGTAAATAATAAAAAGTAAAAAGGATTATAAACTAATATCCACCAAGAGAAATTGTATATGATGATTCTGTACCAGCATACTATGAATTTATTTATTTTTTTGCAGAGTTTTTCCTTATCCGAAGCGAGGGTCAACGGAGAGAGGGGGTTGTATGCTGTACAGATTTTAAAGCCCCTTGAGGCTAATTTGTTATATTGGGCTCTGTAAATAAAATTGACTTGACTTGATATGGTTCAGGTTAAACGTGCATGTATTTGTGCATACGTATTTAGATGCATGATCATGGCTTTTTTCTGCTGCAGATGGGATAATCTAATTTAGTAAGATTAAAACAAGATACAAAAGCTGCACACAATGCCCCTTTTTCCATGCATTAAATAGCTACCCTCCCCTGTTCCCACCACACAGGAATGAAGTCAGCGTTAACAGCTTCTATACATTTTACAGGGGAAACATATGTAGGAGAAGGGAAGTCATTTCTTTAAGAATTGTTGTACATGCAAAGGAAGCCAGAGAATGTATATCCCTAATGTACTGCAAATGTCAAGCTCATGTGATAGATTGCACATCTACTGATTCTCAAACTCAACTGATATTAGTTGGCAGAAATTAGCAATGTACCCAAACCTACTTCTTGATTATCATATCAAAAAATGTTTCTTACACTGATCTCAGGCTGAACTCAGAATGAAGTGCTTGCTTCTTGTCATGCAGCCAATCTACTTTGACTCAGCAAAGCTCTGCGAATTAAAAAGTCACAATGTTTGCTCTCATGCCCCTCATTGGCAGTGGCGGTCTGGCTTGAGCTGCTTAATTATAAGAATTTGCTTTGCCTCAGTAGATGTGTTAAACTCAAGCATGTGCACGCACAAAGGAATGAAACATGGCCAAGCACCCGCACTTCAGACATTTTCACATCTGCTTGAGCTTCCCCCACACGCAGCAGGGTGCTGGGCGGCCACATGGCATAGCATTGCACAGCATGGCTCTACCTAGATGAAGACAACATCTTCACCCACGCACCCTCTGACACCCCACTGACAAGACGCAAAGAGTGAAGAGAGCTCCATGAAAGATTTACTAACCAACTGAGGTGGTCTCCCTTAGAAGCTGAGTGGAGGCCGGTGGTTGGAGGCGAAAAGGAGGGAGGGAATTCCAGGGAGAATCCCGGAGTGTCTGAAGTGTAATTTTGTATTCAGAGAAGAGATTTAGTATTCTACTGCTCAGCAGTGATCTGTCTCACAGAGGCTTTCACCGAGCCTCCGTCACACCCTGCATCCTGCAGATTGCATCTCAATAGAGTTTGACGGCTAATGGAAGGAGACACTTGCCTGCTCCTAAACACCAGCTAATTGCAAATTCCAACTTGACTGAGAGAAAGTTTGAAATGATCATAACACAGAGGTTACCCCAAAGTCACGTGGAGGCATGTGGCTCAGGTTTCTGAGATGGCTTCCTGCAGACAAACGTTACTAATGTACGACACACACTGTTAAACTAACTCACTTTCAAACCAAAGAATGTGAAATAGCACTAAGTGAGTCTTCACCTTGACCAAGGCTTTGGGTGATAATCTCTGCATTGTTTCTCCATCTAAAAACACGAGTAGATATAGTGATAGTTTAACCCCTCTGCTTTAAAGCGGCAGAAGGCCATAATTCCATAATAACCTTTCAGCATATTGTAATTCAAGTGTTCTGAGAGAAAAATAGACTTCTGCACCTCCTCATGGCTCTGTTTTTAGGCTTTAAAAAATCTAGCCCGTGACGGAAGACTTTGACCAATCACAGGTCTTTTACAGAGAGACAGTGTTCCTATTGGCTGTTCATTCAACAAAGGCAGCTGTCAATCACTCGCGAACTCCGATCAAACGGTGAAACTAGGTAGCGCTGATCAAATATGAATCAATATTCTGTTACTGTAATGCCTATTACTCGCCTCAAAATGTTTTCAGAAACATCCTGTAGTGTACTGTTTAGCTATAAAATTAGAAAGTTTGCTCCAACTGGTGTGCGGTGCTTGGTATTTCCTGAACTGATTTCAACATGGCGGCTGAATCACAAACTTTCTAATTTTATAGATAAACAGTACACCACAAGATGTTTCTGAAAACATTTTATGCGAGAAATAGGCATTACAGTAACAGAATATTCATTCATATTTGATCAGCGCCGCCTAGTTTGACCGTCTGATCAGAGTTTGCGAGTGATTGACAGCTGCTCAGAGATGGCAAGGCTCCAGCTCGGCTCTGATTGGTTGTTTTCCTCCAGTCACAGAGGCACTTGATTTTTTTTTCAGATTACCTGTCTCATGCACTACTATCATAATATAGTGACCGTTTTATAAAAAAAAAAAAAAAAAAAAAAAAAAAATCATATTTGCTCCAATTCTACGCACTGCAGCTTTAAGAGCACCAGCATTTTTCTTGAGTGCAACCTTATCCTTTATTCTATTTGACACTGAACAGACTCTGAGGGAAAGGTTTTAGCAGTGTGCGCCAAAGTAGATCCCTGTGAATACATTGATGTCATCAACCTGTCATATGAGAATACTCCATGTGGATAAATGTGTTCTAAGAAGCGTTTCCTTTTGTAAACTCTGATATGGATGTGGTTTGTCAGTACTGGCCTACTGTGAGAATGAATTCTGCCTGAAATAATATTAGACTCACTCCTGTGTGGACCTGTTTCCCACACAAAAGTCATGTTGTCATGACTGTTGTACCTCATGCATGAAAACGTGTGGAGCAAAAAATGAAAATAATATCCTGCAGGGGAGAGTGGTGTGATCTGAGCCTGTGGGGAAGTTGAGCCACCTCTTGTTCCCATTTTCCTGACCCTGTGATGGAAAGAGGCCCATATGACAAGTGGTGAGCACATTCAGGTTCAAAAAACATCTTGTGATTTTTTTATGTTCAAGGAGTCACGATTCTTGTGTCTGAACAATTACAGACCAGTTTGAAAAAAAATGTCACACGTGTTAGTGTTTTAGGAAGATACAATATGAGGCTATACTGTTAGCATGACGTTAGCTCTAAACTGGTGGATGATACACGTTTGTTAAAATGGCGGGGGTGGGATAGAGCCAGATGGCCTGGGGGAAGTTGAGTCATTTATAAATATATATAATTAGATTATAGCTTCAACTTGTTATGTAAATCGCAATGTAAACTGCAATGGTTCAGTAAAGAATAAATAAAAAGATGATCATATAGGCTTATCAACTTCTAATCTTTATAGAGCGTGATTGGTTCACGTTTTAGGGTGCGTCACCATCTGACATGCCGCACTCCCAGCCCAGTCGCACAGCAGTTTGTGAAATAGTCACGAAATTTAATGTATTGATTCGTGTACATGGACACGAATTTCACTTTTTTTTGTGATGGTCAGCACAAAATGAATTTGTGTGTAATCCACGTAATTGTGAACCAGGAAGTATAAACAGCGACGAACGTTGCGTAGGGAGGGAGTTGGGGTGGGGTCAAAAACACAGGACATTTGCCCAGGAGACTGGTGTTTGTGTCCCGTGTGAAACCACAAGTCAAAGTTGATTTATTTGCCACGTAACATCCGTACTTAAGTTACGCCACTTCCGGTAATTTTAACCCAAACCATGATCTATTCCTAAGCCTAACCAAGTTGATCTATTCATAAACCTAACTAAGTAGTTTTATTTATTTTATTAAGACTGGAGCGGAAAGCGACACAAGCGTCACGTGTCGTTGAAAGTCGTGCCGAGCGTCATGAAAAAAATGTGAAATTTGTGTCTATGTACACAAATCAAATATATTCAGTTTCATGACTATTTCATGAACTGCCCCGTGAGACTGTGTTGGCACTCCTGAAGCAACCTCTCTTGGAAGAGCCAGTGCCTTTAGGCACAATGTGGAGGAGTTCTTTGATAACTTCACGTCAGTGATAGACAGGAATGATAGACTAGGCGTAACGCATATGGCTCAACTTACCCCTCATCGGGGGCTAGTTGAGCCAAGAGACCACTTTTTTTTTTGGAAAGTGATTATTATCAAGGATGCACAACCATACTTGCCAACCCTCCCGATTTTCCCGGGAGACCCCCGTTTTTCATTGCCCTCTCTCGGTTTCCTCCCAGGGTCACAATTCTCTGGATGTTCTCCCGATTTATAGCAAATTTTGCAAACTTATTTCTCCTTTTCGTTATCTCAACCTGTTTCTGGCACTGTACGGGGGCTTTGCTCGACGTAGAGAAAAGCCGCTGTGGCGCAATGCAACCCATTGTAAATAACGGGTTTCAGAGCGCAGTGGTGCCATTGTCATGTTGTGTCTGAAAGGGCCTTCAGTGAGTGAGAGACGGAGAGAGAAATGGAGAGAGCTAACTGAAAGGAACTCAACCAGGGGCAAAAAATGAATAAAAACTGCTGTATATTATTTTATGCTAGACATTCACACAAGTTCTCGCCAGAGTTGTAAATTATTCAGTTTTCTTTCCTGAGAATTAAAAGTAAAATGAAAAGTTTAACATTAACATGCTGTTGCAGTGTACTTATTATGTTGTTGTTTTCGTTCTTTAAAAGTCAACAGAATGCAGGAAACAAAGTCTCTGACACTCTAATTTTAATGGGGGAGGACCCCCAGACCCCCCACTTTTGTATTGAAATCCTCTTTTTTTAAGATTGGCAAGTATGTGCACCACATCCTGAAATCTATGTACATGGTTTGGTTTAAGACATTACTTTCATTCCCTCACTTACCCCTAAAAACTGACTCAACTCACCCCACTCTCCCCTACTGGGAGGGAAAAAACTCTCCTTAACCTACAACACCTGCAGCACTAAATCAGTTCCTCCTGCAGGGCCCTTTCAAACAGTGAGTGCATGAGAGAGTCATATTGCTTTGACAGTAAGTCGTGCCAGGAAACGAGACATCTCATCTGGCTCTGTCACCAATAATATAATTAGCTTAGGCTGCCTTGCAACCTGTTTAGCTGCCTGCATTACAGTCGCTGCTTTATGCTGCGGCCCCGTGGTTATGTGCTACACTGATACTGCGGGTTTCTCTCGTTATGAGGAGACTTGGCAACGTAACTTAAACCCGAGAGCCAGAGGCGGATCAGCACAAGACGGGTTTTTCATGGAGCACAGAGCTGACACTTTAGTGCATTAGCTGCAGAAATCTGGAGTGGTTTCCCCTTAAACCTGCAGTAAGCAGAATGTTTTTGGCATCATTGGGCAAACAATCCATAATAACATTTCAGGATATTGTAAGTGCTCTAAGATAAAACTAGACTTCTGCACCTCCTCATGGCTCTGTTTTCAGGCTTTAAAAAATCTAGCCTGTGACGGGAGACTTTGGCCAATCACAGGTCATTTCAGAGAGAGAGCGTTCCTATTGGCTGTGCTCCGGCTTGTGGGCGGTGCTTGGAATTTCCTCGACTGATCTCAACATGGCTGCCGGGTCACAAACTTTCTCATTTTACAGCTAAACACAAGATGTTTCTGAAAACATTTGAGGCGAGAAATAATCATTACAGCAACAGAATATTGTTCATATTGATTAGCGCTGCCTAGTTTGACCATTTTATTGGACAGCAGGCTCCAGCTCGGCTCTGATTGGTTGTTTTCCTCCGGTCTGTGAAATCTTGCAGATGCCATTAGGAGCACCGGAGGACACCGGAGGACACCGAAGGACAGCGGAAGACACAGAGGCACATGATTCTTTTCTAGACCACCTGTCTCATGCACTACTGTCAGGATATAATGACCGTTTTATAAAAAATAACTTTTAAAAAAAAAATCATATTTGCTTCAATTCTACCCACTGCTGCTTTAATAAAATCACTATAGGTCTAATATTTCTGACCTTTAAAATGTATTTTACGTTGAAACATTGGGGAGGAAAAACCTAAGCTGGATGCATGAGCCACTGTTGTTTTATAAACTGTGATATTCAAGCATCAGTTGCATCCTGGCGCAAAGTTCAGTCGCGCGTCCTGCGTAAAGACGCACCTGAGGAATTCGCAGCGCGGGCCAAGGTGGGACGGTTCTGCCTCGTGAGTGCACAGGGGCGCGCGCGTCTCTCCTGTCTCCATATCACTGACACTTAAATTAATTCTCCGGCTTCCACGAGACGGACATGCATTTACGGAGCGCGCACGAGCAGCGAGGACAAGCTCCGGGCATGCACGCCGACAACCATCAAATGACACCAAACACGTGCTGTCATATTTAGCTGGTCTGGATCCAAAATTAATTCCGAGCGTAAAGCATTGGCCGCGCACCAGAGTGACTTGCTGACAAGCGCAGCTTAAACAGCCCGTTTGTGTTTTGCACCCTGCAGTCGGTTGCTGGGGACGCACGCTGGAAAATGAGGTTTGGAAGCATCATTTTATTCGTCGCTCTCTGCTCTCTTACCGCTTATTACATTTACGAGCCCATTCCCGAGGAGATAGAGGAGAGATGGAAACTCATGCTGACCAACTCTTTCTTCAGAAGTCTCAGCAACCTGGTAAGTAACAAAAAAAAACGTATTCTTGGAAGGCTATCCTGACATTAAATCTGCTGGTAGCCTATTACTTTGGAAATAAATCCCTATAGAACAGGCTATCTAACACTGTGGGTGAATGTAACACGTATATATTATTTCAGTTTAATACACGTGAATAACCATATATCAAATCACACATGCAAAAAATTGACTTGGTTTTGTTTGTTCCCTCAGTAGGTACTGTAGGTGACAGGTTACACGTTTATTGCATTATGCTGATATGCTGGATATAGATGCTTGTTACACCAGATTATGTCAGATGCTAATCCATGTGTTATATAGTCCTGCTCACCTGTTCTAATAATAGACCCTATTAAGGAAACTCGACTCTGTTAGACGCCCGTGGTTTACAATATGGTGCAGCTAATGCGACTCTATAGGTTTAAAACACTATATAAGTAAGTAATAGCCTATTGCATGGCTAACATTAGTTTAAATACGAGTAATGGCTTTGTTTTGCCACACCTTTGGCACTACTATAAGCAACATGATATTCCATTCAACAACTAGAAAGGTGTTGCAGTAGTAGGAGTATTACATGTTTGTCAAATATTAGATTATAGATTGAGTGGAGAACAAAAGTGCAGTTGCAGGCTACTGCCTTAAACACAACAGGGTATTGTTATTATTATTATTAATAACAGTATTTTATTAAGTAAGAGAGTCTATTTTCATTATTATAATGTATGTAATGCATCGCAGTCAAACATTTTATTTCAACCTGCATTGTTGAATTATAGAGCCACATTCATGCCCCTCGACCAGGCACGCTTCCATTCACTTAAACCTTATGCATTACTAGGGAGATTTGGGGGATTTTAATTACATTTTCTTTTGTTATTATTGTTTTGGCTGCGTGAATGCATATGGAATACATTTTGACAAGGATGTCATTTTTTTTATATTTTCTTTTTTTCTTTTTGAAGTTCAACCTCAGCTCCTATAATAAGTCCATAATAAACTGTGTACATATACATACAGGACAAAAATGTCCCCATTAGAATCCAGTAAAACCACAAGTTTTGATCCCACGGCCATTACAGCATAACATCATGCATTTTATTATATCAGGCTTTTGATCCAGAGCCCTGACTTCAAATTCTAGTTTTTGCCACCAGATTGAGCCATCATTCATGTTTGCCCTGTGGGGCAAATGCATACTATTTTCCCTGATTTCCTTTTAGGGTTATTGCTGCTGTGTTATGAAACAATGCAGTGTTTGATGCAATGCATCAAAATCATGATAGTATACAGATTTACTATACAGAAATACTTTTTTTTCTTCTTCTTCTCCTTAAAAAAACAAGAGTGGTATTATGTAAACAAACTGGAATTTAGAGGGTGACAATTCTGAATATAAATCAAAAACAATATGAATAATAATTTTATGGTAGCTTTTTTTTACGTGGGCACTTTTGTCCCCTAAGGGGACAACTCTTTTAAAGGGATGCACAAAGGTTAAAAGATTAATTGATTGAATGATTACCCGATCATGGTGTAATTACAATAAGTTTTTTTTTATGAGTTTTTACTCTTGGAAGATGTGGACAGTGATATAAGTGACTTATATCTCGTTCTGTTACAAACCAAATATTCAATATTTTTACAAGTTAAACCTGCAGTAGGCAGATTTTTTTGCCCTCATGGGGCAAAAATTCCATAATAACCTTTCAGCATATTGTAATTCAAGTGCTCTGAGAGAAAACTAGACTTCTGCACCTCCTCATGGCTCTGTTTTTCAGGCTTCAAAAAATCTGGCTGTTCATTCAGGAGGCAGCTGTCAATCACTCGCAAACTCTGATCAAACGGTCAAACTAGGCAGCGCTGATCAAATATGAATTAATATTCTCTTACTGTAGTGACTATTTCTCGCCTCAAATGTTTTCAGAAACATGAGAAAGTTTGCTCCGGCTGGTGGGCGGTGCTTGCTATTTCCTCAACTGATCTCAACATGGCTGCCGGGTCACAAACTTTCTCATTTTACAGCTTAACAGTACACTACAAGATGTTTCTGAAAACATTTGAGGCGACAAATAGGCATTACAGTAACAGAATATTAATTCATATTTGATCAGCGCTGCCTAGTTTGACTGATATGCTCAGAGATGGCAAGGCTCCAGCTCGGCTGCGATTGGTTGTTTTCCTCCAGTCTGTGAAATTTTGCAGATGCCATTAGGAGCACCGGAGAACACAGAGGCACATGATTTCTCTCAGATTACCTGTCTCATGCACTACTGTCAGGATATAGTTACCATTTTATAAAAATAACTTTTTTTAATCATATTTGCTCTATTTCTACCCACTGCAGCTTTAAGCAAATGGCCTGTTTGGCTTCTTAAACAGAGAGAGATAGACGGCTTCAGTGTTTTGTTTTTTTCCTGACTGATATGAGTGCTTGACTGTATGTAGAGCTTGCAGTGGATGACTCTTTGATAGGTCTATTGTGGTCACAGTAGAAGAGGATCAGCTGATTAGCCTCATGCCAGCCATTGAGTGCTTACCTCATCAAACATAATGGAATATGAGTCATGCTTTTATAACTTATCATGTAGTTATGACTTCTCCAAACAAATTACTGTAGGGGGCTGTTGACATTTTACGAGGCAACATTCACATGACTACAGTTTCCCTCTCTCCCTCTGTAATACCGCCACATAGTTTAGCATCTTAACCCTTTCTGTTTGGAATATTATGAGCTTTGGTCAAGGTGATTTATTAACATAGGATAAACTCCCTGCAATAGCTTTACTGTATATATATATATATATATATATATATATATATATATATAAGACGTAACAGTAATGATGAACAATGATCCATTCTGTAATGTGTCTGTCTCTCTGCTTCGCTTTCCAGGCAGACCTCAGTGAATTGCTGGGGCTGAAGGACTACATGGGGGTAATGTACTTCATCACTCTGGCTGAGAGGGTAGTGCCTGTGTCTGATGAGCACGTCAAGGTGACAGAGGAGAAATTTGATGAAGTGGAGGTGGTGCTGTACCAGCCCAAGCTGAGGAGCGATGACACCGAGCTCCGGAGAGCTGTCATATACCTGCACGGTGGAGGATGGTGCCTCGGTAGTTCCCGTAAGTTGATAGGCCGGCCCGTCTTCTCCTTTATCACGCAGAATTATGACTCTGACTTTTAAGGGCGGATGGAAAGATGAATGAATGGGGTAATACATATTCTCGTGATGTGTTCATCACACAGTAATTCCACTATTTTATTGAGGAGGTACTCTGAAATTGATGCGACAAATGGCTCCCCGTGACAGCTATTATGACAGGATTATAAATAACGAACAAACTACACAAGCCGCTAAGCTTTCCAAGTTGCCTGAGGAAATAACACACCGTCTGCTGGAGCGGTGGGAACCTCAGAGGGTGGTAACCCTCGCTAATCCGAAACGTAAAGACATGAGTGTGCATGCAGTTTGACACATCTCATGCTGTTGTTGCAATCTGTTGAAAGGCTGTAGCAATTACAGTAGCACAGATCTTGCCAGGAAGTACCGCTAGGCTAGATGGCAGGTTCATCTCTGTTACTGCAGTGTTCATCAGGGCTGTGTATTGGCAAGAATCTGGCGATACGATACGTATCGTGATACACGGGGGAACGATTCAGTATATTGCGATATATTGCGATACTGTAAGCAAGGCCATTTTTAAATTTGTTTTAATAAAATTTTAGGAAATCTGTCATAGGTTGCGTACGAAATTCCAAACTAACATGCTATTTAGTACGCTAAAACACTAGGTGCGATTTTTTAGTATGTCTGAAACCTTAGTATGAAACCAATAGTATGTGAATTGAATAATATTTCCAGTGAAATATTACAGTATGCAAACAATGGACACTACAGCAGCATAAATATCCCACAATGCAATGCGGTAGTGACGACAACGTTCATAACAGACAGTGGCGGACAGCTCTGTGACGTCAATAATGCTTCAGTTTAAGTGTACGTATAAGATTTCACTTTGCTAGATGTAATATATATTTACATTAATTCAGACTTTGATTCTCACAAACCGTCGTTTTTGGTCACATGAAGTGATGACATAAATTACTGCTCAGTGCGTCCAAAAAGATATATACTACTGTTTATTCACTCAAAAGTATGTTGATAGTGCACCATATCGGGTATGTAGTGCATAGTATGCAATTTTGGGTGCAGCCATTGTATAAAGAACACACCAGAAATTAACAATTTTAGAATAGGCAATATTAAAAAAATAACACTTTATTCTGCATGCAAAAAACGGCATGGTTTTTGCCATTAACTGTATGTGATTATCATAAAGTGGGCGTGTCTGTAAAGGGGAGACTCGTGGGTACCCACAGAACCCATTTTCATTCACATATCTTGAGGTCAGATGCCAAGGGACCCATGGGACCCGTGAAAATGGCCATGCCACTTTTTCCTCGCCAAAATTTAGCGTACATTTGGAGCGTTATTTAGCTCCTTTGTGATAAGCTAGTATGACATGGTTGGTACCAATGATTCTTTAGGTTTTCTAGTTTCATATGATGGCGGGCCGTCGGATTTTTAAGAGGTTAATTAAAAATCGACACAGTGTTTTGGAGAATCGATACAGTATCGCACAACATAATATCGCGATACTCATGTGTATCGATATTTTGTTACACCCTTAGTGTTCATGTAAGGTGATGTGTGATTTCAGGAATGAATGGATGTCAATAGTTATGGTGGTTTGCGTTGCTTTAGAATCTCTGTTCTGATCTGTGTCTGTCTTCTCATGCAGGGATGAGTCCGTATGATCTCCTAGCCAGAAAAATGGTCACTGAGCTTGATGCAGTGGTTCTTTCTGTGGAGTAAGTATTTCATATTTTATAGCCAGTTATATGCAGCTACTGTAACATTTCATTTGTATTATTTATAGTTAAAGCTACAGTGGGTAGAAATGGAGGAAAAATGATTAAAAAAAAGTAAGTTTTATAAAACGGTCACTATATCCTGACAGTCGTGCATGAGACAGGTCATCTGAAAAAAATCAAGTGCCTCTGTGTCCTACGGTGCTCCTAATGGCATCAGAAAGATTTCACAGACCTGAGGAAAAGAACCAATCAGAGCCGAGCTGGAGCCTTGCCGTCTCTGAGCAGCTGTCAATCACTCGTGAACTCCGATCAAACGGTCAAACTAGGCAGCGCTGATCAAATATGAATCAATATTCTGTTACTGTAATGCCTATTTCTCACATAAAATGTTTTCAGAATCATCTTGTAATGTACTGTTTAGCTGTAAAATGAGAAAGTTTGTGACCCGGCAGCCATGTTGAGATCAGTTGAGAAAATACCAAGCACCGCCCACCAGCCAGAGCACAGCCAATAGGAACGCTCTCTCTGAAATGACCTGTGATTGGCCAAAGTCTCCCGTCACGGGCTAGAGTTTTTAAAGCCTGAAAACAGAGCCATGAGGAGGTGCAGAAGTCTAATTTTCTCTCAGAACACTTGAATTACAATATGCTGAAAGGTTATTATGGAATTTTTGCCCGATGATGCCAAAAACGTTCTGCCTACTGAAGCTTTAAGTCTACAATTCCCCCAACTCTTTCTCTCAGCCACTCGCACATAGTTTTCTGTTATGCCTGTCGTCCCTCATTAGTCACAGGCTAGATGGATGCATTAGAGTGAAGCTAACAGGTTTGCATTCAGATCTCGCCAGGCCTTTCCCTGTCCCAGCTAAACTCACTGTTGTTCTTTGGCACATCCTGCTCTAACTCTGCCTCTCAGTACTGTAACTTTCTTTTGCCAATACTCTCTATAAATCCTCACAGTTTGTCAGCTTTAGCAATCAACAGTTAGGTGAAAGACCAGTACTTTCATTTTTGTGTGTATAACTTGGTTGTGCTTGTTGACATTCAGTACTTGACAGTGGGAGGTAGAGTGGATCTGTGTAATGGTGTCTGGTGTGTGGGGGTATTGCCTTATCTGCTTCATCCGAATTCCTGCAATTTAGTAAGAGTTCAATGAGTTATTACAGCATTTCCTAATCTCAGAGTCAGCCACGTATAACATCTGGTTTATAGATTGAAACACAAAACAATTTAGAACATAGAACTTTAAGCAAATGTACGTAATGTACCTTATTTCATAATGTAGGCGCAATTTGCAGCTGTTGCAACGCTCAAAGTCTGCAATATTTGAGGTATTTATTTGAAACAATCAGGGTGTTAATCTTTGCAGGCTTTTTATGGGTCTAAAATAGAAGAGATGTTTTTTTAATAGAACGCTAAATAAAACAATTCAAATTGTTTTGTTTTTTAATGCATTTATTTCTTCTCCCAAACATGGCCAAATGAAGAGAGAAAGCTGATTTGTAAAACAACTGCTTGTAAATGTGTTAAAGTAATTTAAGAAAAAAAACAGGGTACATTTACCCTAGATCTGATGATCTGGTAATCCCCCTTGAAAATGTCTTCATGTTTATTTTCCGTGGCTCAAAATATTTTCTGTGCACATGACCTTCAAAGCTCATGTTTATTTACGCTCAGGTTTTAATCTGCACCTTTCTGCTTTTTCAGGTACCGACTTGCACCCGCTCACCACTTCCCTGTCCCATATGAGGACGTATACCGTGTGGTCAAACGCTTCCTCCAGAAGGGGGTGCTAGCCCAGTACTCTGTGGACCCAGGACGCATTGCTGTGTCAGGGGATAGTGCTGGGGGGAACCTGGCAGCTGCTGTCTCCCAGCAGGTACTGAATCTGTTTGTTTCTTTCTCGGTCAGCTCTATGTTTCTGGTTCACACATGGAAAAAGAACTGTATGAAGAAGTATCATGAGGCAAGGTTAATGAGCCAGTTAATGATAAATAGTATTGTATTACCCTGAACAGAAAGTACATGTGCTCAGTGCTGGGTCAGAGGTGACCAACAGTGACCAACTTTTTCGTATGACTTTGTTTTATAACTATTCAGCAGGCAATTACGTTCACTTTAAGCAAATTTCTCTGGTTCATATTCATTAATAATGAGTTGTATGCTTTTAAAATTGTTTATACTGTATGAGTGCTATAACATAACATTCAGGCTAGTCTTTATAACATCAATGATCATGGGGAACTGGCCATTTCAAATTACAGTAGGATCAAAATATACAAAAATACATAGTAAAAAAATGAGGATGGGGTCAGAGGTGCACTTGCTCTTACATTAAAAATGTATTCCGTTACAATTATTAATTATCTTTTAAAAAGTAGTCAGTAACCTAATCCAAGTATCACAATATTAAAGTATTGTAATTTGTTCACTTTCTGTTACTTTTGGATTACCTCAATACCAAATATGCAAATAAAGACAAGAGAAAAGAAATATCAATAAGACAACTTTTATTTAAACTAGGGCTGTCAAAGTTAACGCGATAGCGCGTTAACTCAAATTCGTTTTAACGTCACTAAATTCTTTAGCGCATTAACGCAACTTGCTATTTTTAGGTTGTAGTGGGCTCAGTTTAAAGCGAAGTGAAGATACTGGCATCATATGAAACTAGAAAACCTAAGGAATCCATTGTTATCAACCATATCATACTAGCTTGTCGCGAAGGAAATAACACTCCAAACTTACAAACTTAAATTTTGGCGAGGAAAAACTGGCATGACAATTTTCAAAGGGGTCCCTTGACCTCTGACCTCAAGATATGTGAATGAAAATGGGTTCTATGGGTACCCACGAGTCTCCCCTTTACAGACATGCCCACTTAAAACACGCATAATCACATGCAGTTTTTGGCAAGTCATAGTCAAGTCAGCACACTGACATGTTGATAAGAGTATCAAATACTTGACAATTCTCCCTTTAAGGTACAATTTTACAATTACAAAATGTGTGATCAATTTGCGATTAATCGCAATTAACTGTGGAAAATCATGCGATTAAATATTTTAATCGATTGACAGCCCTAAATTAAACTTAAGTACTGATGTTCATATGTTTTTTGTAGGCTGCAGTGTTATTTTAAGCAGTATGTTTTGGAATGCGCTGCACGGTTTTCGCCACCGGATAGTGCCTGTGAGTGAGTAGCAAGATAAGTAGAAGTTGGAGAAGAAGAGGTACTCTTCCTCTATCGTTGTTGTTACCTGCCGTAGCAAGAAGATAACTTCCGGCAGCAGAGAACACATGTAGGCAGACTTTAGAGTGGGGATATATGCTGATTTGTTTTGTTACGTACAGAACTAAAATCGCTACACGTGAAACTACATCCCAGCGTCCGCCCGCTGCTATTCACACATCATGTGCATTTTCACTGCTGTAAGGCACAACTTGCACCGTACTGTGATGTTGTTCCCCTTTTCTGCTCTACATTCTAAATAATGCTGAAATTGCCACCGAGTGAAAGCATTTTTTTGGCCATTGTGTGAGACTCATGTCGTGAAGTGTTGTCATGTGTGCGCATCTGCATGGTAGTATATTGTTTTTTATTTAAACATTTATTTTAAAATTGTAATCCAATTTTTACCCCTCAGATTACGTACTTTTTTCTCCATCCATGGAAGCTCATGAAAGAGAAAAAAATAAAAAAAATAACTGTACATTTTCAGCAGTGCAATTGGCAACTGGTACCGTAACTGATACGAGGGTGCAGAAAATAAGCCTTAAAGCAAGGAGCTCTCCTCAGATAATCTCTTTGGAATTTACTTTCGCAAAATTAAGTGCCTTGAAGAGGAATTCATCTTTCTATGCTCTGCTAGAAGATCACTTGTGGCAGTACTATGCTGAAATGTATGCCCAAACACCAGTTTAGGTCCATAAAGACGTTTACGTGTATCTCTGCAGAAGCATAATTCTAGCTTTATTCTACTTAGACAGCCTCAATCTGATGGCCCATTCTGGGCAATGGGCCTTGTCGCACACAGTCCAGTTGACACAGCACCTAACACTGTAGGGGGTTGGAATCAACTCAAAGAAAAGCACCTCATCCCAGCCAACAGGTGCACTGCCTCCTATGGAGGACTTTCATGGAGAACTTCTGGTGTTGCACCATGGAGAGTAGCTGATCCCATTTAATGCTTCACTGTCAGGCCTACAAGTTTCTGGAGCAGACATCACGTCCCTTGGCACCCTATTAGTAGACAACACTGACGTCATGAGTCAGACATCAGGCTGGTAGATAGGAATCGGTTTTTTTCAAGGCAAATACCCTGCACACTCACTGGTGCACACTGTCATTAGGTCGATGCCATGATCCACTCTCATGGAACATGGCTATCCCCCCCCAAAAAAATTGCTGTACGCCTTTCCTCCCCTTTGTCATATTCCCCAAAAAGTCAGCCAGAGGAGCTCTCAGGCAGGTAGATAATACGGAACTGGTTGTGCTAACTTTCCTGCAGCTTCTGGTGCAGCCGAGCAGGATGCATTGTACTGTAATGCCTATTTCTCTCCTCAAATGTTTTCAGAAACATCTTGTAGTGTACTGTTTAGCCGTAAAATGAGAAAGTTTGCTGGTGGGCGGTGCTTGGTATTTCTTCAACTGATCTCAACATGGCTGCCAGGTCACAAACTTTCTCATTTGACAGCTAAACAGTACACTACAAGATGTTTCTGAAAACATTTTATGCGAGAAATAGGCATTACAGTAACAGAATATTGATTCATATTTGATCAGCGCTGCCTAGTTTGACCGTTTGATTGGAGTTCGTGAGTGATTGACAGCTGCTCAGAGAAGGCAAGGCTCCAGCTCGGCTCTGATTGGTTGTTTTCCTCCTTTCTGTGAAATCTTGCAGATGCCATTAGGAGCACCAGAGGACACAGAGGCACATGATTTCTTTCAGATTACCTGTCTCATGCTACTACTACTGTCAGTATATAGTGACCGTTTTATAAAAATAACTTTTTTTAAAATCGTACTTTCTTCCTACTGCAGCTTTAAGACGTTTTTTGTTTTTTTTGGCGTATGGGCTTGCTGAGCTTTTTATGTTTTAGAAGACATCTGTACTGTCACGCCAATCCAGTTGTTACTACATCCATGAGTTAAGAGATTTCAACAGCTCAGTGAAGAAAAACAAAAACACTGAGGGTGTTGCAATTCTTCCTGTAAACAACCATGACTAGTGCATTTCATCTGATTAAGAAATACTGAATGGAATTGTCTTTGAATACATGCCAATCTCTCTCTTCACAGTTACAAAAAGAGCCTGGGCGGCAGGTTCAGTTGAAGGCCCAAGCACTCATCTACCCCGTACTGCAGGCCCTGGATCTGAACACGCCTTCCTATCAGCAGAATCAGGACATGCCCATTCTGCCCCGCACCCTCATGGTGCGTTTCTGGAGTGAGTACTTCACCAGCGACAAGGCCTTTTTCAGAGCCATGATGGCCAACACCCACAACAACCCCGAGTCTTCCAGCCTGCTGAAGTTTGTCAACTGGAGCGCCTTTCTGCCAGAAACATATCATAAAAAATACAACTACAGCGCTCCCGCCGTGGCGCAGGGAGCCGGAGGGGAGGCGGTCGGGATGGATGGACCATCTCGATCTCTCGCCGACCCGAGGGCGTCACCCCTGCTGGTTCCAGACACTGACTTACGCTCTCTGCCCAAGGCCTACATTCTGACATGTGAGTATGACGTTCTCCGAGATGACGGGATCATGTATGTCACACGGCTCCGCGCTGCTGGCGTTGAGGTGACGCATGAACACTATGACACAGGATTTCATGGAGGGCTGATGTTCACCGTGTGGCCAACTGACTTCCTGATTGCACGCCGTATGACAGACAACTATATCAAATGGCTCAAGGAAAACTTGTAAAAAACTCTTGACTATCAATATTCATTCCATTTTTTTTCCACACAACACACCTGTGTTTGGTTAGGTGCGACTTTTTCCCATCTGGTGGTTCAAGTTTTGTTGTTCATTTCTATTTCTTTTTGTCATGCTACTTTTCTGTAAATATATTGAGAAATATATCGACTTCTTCTGTTTTTCCACTCATGGTTTTTTCCACGTTAGATACCAGTAGGAAACAGGATTTTGAAAGAACTGCTCTGATTTGTTCACATAAGTTGGTTTGAGTAAAAATCATATGACACCATCACTCAAGTATTGTTCTTGATTGTAGTACTTTGTTCCAACTAACACAATACTGAGCGGAAAGATCTGAGGGGGAAAAATCAAACTGTGGAATATCACAAAAGTTGTTGTATTGTGGAAAGCTGAGCTAGCTGGCCTTTTGTGGTGCTGCTCATTCTTGTTTCCCATCACAGGACCTTCTACCTGACCTTATATAACTATTGCGTCAGAACCGATACTGTAAATTAGCAATGCATGCCACAAAAGAAATCCGAGCAATCCCGTTTGGTGTTTTAAGAATCCAGTGTAAGTCTTGGCAAAGGGGGAAAGGATTTTCACAACTACAAAAAAGTATATTCAGTTTGGCCAAAGTTAACACAGAGTGCAGCTCGTACTGAAACCTAAGATTGTTTGGATGTGTTTCCAAAACTCCTGCGTAATGTTTCCTGATATTGCATCAAAGATTGGCGAGATGTATTCTGTTAAAAACTGTTTTCAACAAGGAAAGAACGAGCCAATAGTTGTGTAACCCATGCAAACGTGGTGCACAGGGAGCTGCATGCTGGTATGGTAAATGATTTAAATTGAAGAGTGAATGGCATCTTCATCAGCACAACATCTAATTGCATCTAATCGTCTAATCTCCACATACTTTAAGAAGTGTAACAACTTGTTTGCTTTGTAATGGCTGCACATCTGAGCAGCAGTGCACACGATGGCATTTGATGAGTCACATTCCACGCAAAATATTGGTATTTATAGGTAAAGATCATGCTGTAACAATGTGCATACCTCCAAACTCTCCTTCACACCTTGTGTACACACATTTTTGTGATTGAGTTTAGCTGAGTATGATGTAGAAATATGGCAAAGAGAGGGACAATTTCCAAGAGGGAATTTGGGCAACATTTTATTTGGAGCCTTAATATTTACGGCACATCACAAGTCTCAAGTGAGTTCCCTATTATAGTATAATACGATTTATAGGTGTGTGTGTACAAATCCCTCTCTTTGTTCATGTATGATTTTATTGTAGTGTGAGTAAACAGCTTTGCATGTGGTAAATTTGACTATCAGGGCTATTCAAGAGTTCCAGTTACTAAAATTTACTTCCACAAGGGAGGCAAAGGTCCAAACCTCATAATCTCTAAATTGCGTCCTATAGCCTACCCCTACGCTTATCAAACAAAATGAACAATGTGCATGTCCATATCATTTCAACCATATTTATTGTCTATTTTCAAAGTAGGATACTTTGAAAACAAATAGCTATCTTTACCACTAATTAATAAAATTAGTCCAAGCACAATGAACTTAAGGCCTACATTTCAAGTAAAAGAAAACAAGACTGAATCTTCTGGAATTAATACAAATTTTAGAAAAAGTACAAACAAAGCTTTGAGCAGACACTTTTGTCTTTTTAAAAAAAAAACATTTTTCCTTTCCTACTGAGAGAAATGGGTCTGTGACTGCCCTGCCAGTAGTTTGAATCTTGGCTTGAATGGAGTTAGTGCCAGTGACTGGTGAGCCTGCATCGGCAATTGATTTTAATAACGTTCATAGCAGTTAAAAGCTGACTCACAGCTATAAGTCGATCTAAACATGGTCAAGGTGTGTAGTGCTACTTTGCTCCGTCATTCGGTGATGCCCGTTCTACATATTAAAAATGAATAAGCTACTATAGCTCCCAATATAGACCTGCCTTTGTGTAATGGATGTAGGCAATGACGCAAAGGCTGCTTTGTAAGAGGAAGTTGCCAGTACAAGATGAAATTTGAAACATTAACAGTGTGTTTAAAAATTCGATGGCTGGCACTAAAACTGTATGCCTGTTTCTGTTTCTGACTTCAGTTTATTAGCCCTCAGACAACTTTTAGTCCCTGAACCTCTGCTGTAACAGCATTCAGAGGAAATTTGGTTGCATTTATTTTCACCCGAGGCCCAACAATCATATGAGGTGCCTTGAAACCATTCACTTGTCTCTCCTTTCTATGTCCTTTATCTTTCTGTCTGTGAGTGGCATCACCCAGCACATGCACCCAATTAGACTGTTAACAGGCCATTAAATAGGCGTTATCAGTCGCTATAAGCACCATAGATGTGGGTCATTAGGGACCTACTACGTTGTAAAAGTGAAAGTGAAACTTAAAAGCAACACATTCTAACATGTTGTAAAACTGAACTAGGATAGCACTCGGAGAGCGCAGACCTCCGCCCCCCTCTCCGTTCAGCTTGCGTCATCATCCACGTGTATTTTTGTTAATGTTGAGATCAGCTGAACGTAGCGGAGCATTGTAAAACACTTCATTCAAACTGGAAAGAAACAAAATAAAACTCACCTAAACCGTCGTCGTTACTCTTTCCAACAATCACCAAGTGTGCTTTGGTCAAACTCAACTGTAATTTCACCGAGTTTAGTGTGAAAAAACGCCAAATGTACAGTCGTCGTCCGCCCCCCATAACCTCCTTCCTAGGCCTTTGGCCTTGGCAGAGGTAATAAAACGTCACGTTTTGAACAGAGAACTAAACGGCTTCTTTAGCTTTAGGCAACAAAACTACAACTTCTTTAGGTTTAGGCAAAAAAACCCAGCTTGGTTTAGGCAATAAAACTATAACGTCTTTAGGCTTAGGCAATAAAACTACAACTTCTTTAGGTTTAGGCAAGAAAAACCCACTTAGTTAAGTTTAGGGAAAAACACAGTGTTTTGGGTTAAAATAACGATGAACAAAAAGACAATAACACATTGTTGGTTTCACACTGGATGCGAACACCAGTCTCCTGGGTGAAAACCCTGTGTTTTGTGTCCCAGCCCCTACCTCCACACCTTATGGAGTTTCACATCGTCTATACTACAGCGCCTGACTTCCGTTTCTGCTCCTGTCACTGTAATGTTCTTTTAATCCTTCTTTCGGTGATCTACCACGTGAATAGATGATAAAACCTAACAGTGGGTGTAGTAGGCCCTTATCAACCCACACCTATGGGGTTTATGGCAACTGATAACGTCTATTTAATAGCCTGGCAACTGTCTAATTGGAGAGCGATCTAAAAGATAACAGGGAGGTAAAGGTTACCAAAAAATAATCCTTCATATGAATGTCTTTGTTCTTTAATGTCTCGCTGGTCTTCAAGCTTTACCGTTCAAGAAGAGTCACAGCTGATATGAAAAACCTGAAAGTCACTTTCACGTCATTTTTAGGCATATTATTGCTTGATTTTTTTTTTTTTTACCAGTTTCTCATTTTAAGAAAATAGAGTATCACATGAAGTGTGTAACTTTTTAACCAAGTGACATTCAGAGAAACCTGGCTCATTTGCATAAGCACTGCTACATTCTCAATTGTAAATATGGTTATTTCTATTTTTGGTTTGGATTCCCTCTTGGATGAAACTCACGATTTGCATCATTTTTAATTTCAATGTTATCTGTCAATAAATTGACCTGTAACTACTGATCAGTTGTACTTGTGTGTGTGCAATCAAATACCGTGTAAAGAGATAAATGTACTAGAATAGAGGGAAAAGAGGAATAGAAGTGCCTTGTCATCTTTCATGATGTTGAGAAATACATTACACAAAGCGAACAGGATGATATGCTATAAGGACATTCTGTGTAGACTGACTCAGACACTAAATCCACTTGGCGCCATCGGTGAAGCAGTCCAGGTTGGGGGTTCATATAGCTGAGGGAGAGAGTACAGTTGATCTGCGAACATACTGCAGACTATGTCCACAAATCTACCACTAAACACGCCTACACACTTTCTATCAAAGAGGTTTGGAAAAAACAGGCAGTTTTTTTTTTCTCTGGATAGCAAAGAGGATGATGCATGAGTGCGAACAAACCATTTACACACAAGGATGATTCAAATAGGTCAAACTCGTTCATCAGGACACGTTAAACAAAACACTCCACGCCTCCTGAGTATAGAGGGGACTATTTATGTGCTACAACTGTGCTGGTCATATTCCTCTGTTTGCTGGCCTTGTGTGCAGGTGTGCGTACATGTACTCTATGTGTATTATGCACTTACTTATCCCTCTGGAGAGGAAATGGTGGGACTGTTCCCGAATTCCTTCTCTGCTATGGAGGGCTAATACCATTAACGTGAAATGGATTATGGCAGATGATTCTTTGAAACTTAGTAATATATAATGGTTTTGCACGGATTATACCTACATACAGTACAGAGTGTGCACAAATACTTACTCTGTTCACAAACAGGAATGTGACAAAGCATGCATATGCTGCTAATGCAAATAGGCACTTTGTGTAACATGATTTTCTCTTTGGTTTGCTGCGACACTGTTCTACCTTGAGGCTTGTAAATAAATCATGGCATTTTCAAAAGGTCAAATACTGAATGATTTGACACCAAAGCCAGTCAAGGCAGATTTATTTTCTTCATTAATTTTGAGTCTAAGGCAAATTATAATAACTCATTACATTGTTCACACTAGAGCAGAACCCATTGAAACATGCCTGTTCAGAACAGGCTGAATGCTTGGCCTGTGTTGTTGCTGCTTTCAGCTTTCTCGAGCCGCTCATACAATCAATTTCATACTCTACGCTGCACTCCCTTGGACCCTCAATACACCTGCCATGACAGTTTAGTCACATGCCCAAGTCGCGCTACTCACAGTCAGAAACACCGGTGAAATTCACTTATGGATGGCCCACACTTAAAGATTTTAGTGACATAACGACAGTTTTGTTCCTATAGTGTGTAGTGAGCAACGATTTGGCCAAAACAGCACACCACACACTAACAGATTCTATTCATGAACAACAAGAGTCCCGACTCAAAAAAACGGAAATCTCGCAAAATCTCTCGCGATCAAGTGTAGCTTTGGTGTAAACAAACATGCTGGATGATGGGCAGGAAGTATTAGCGAAGTTAGTTTTCGCACTGCTTTGTACTGAAAATTCACGAAGGATGGATGGATGAAGTCATGGTGATAAAGAAATAAACACTTGCGTTGTTGCCACAAATTAAGAAGTTGGTCCTCCATTTCTGTGGTCCATCTTACTAATACTTTATGCTTCGCGTTTTGCATTAGCTCATGCATTAGCCGCGGCCGCCATGACATAGGTGGGTGTCCTTCCGCTTAAGTCAGCTTGGTTTTCAGATGGCTATCGTTCTTTCCCACGCGACTGTGTCATTGGCTGTCCTCGGGGTTCCCCACACACAACAGGATATACGATCGTAAATATTTAACATGTTTAATATTTACGATTTGACATCGGTGCAGGAAGGATGGACGTTGGATGTAAAAAAACACTCTTAACATACTTCACACCAAAGGAATATCTGGAAAGATAATCTTTGGAATCATCAGAATGTCGGGAGGGGGGAATTGGGCCCCAAATCGGCTTGATTCTGGTGTAGTGTGTAACCGGCATTAGCGGAGGTTATTTCCAAATAGGCGTATTAGTCGCTTGTGTTTACATAACCACCACTGCCGTTATAAAGTAGAGCAAAGATTTAATTAGCGGAGGTATTTTGCTGGTGGAAGTACGTTATCCAGCATTAGCGGACTATATCCAGGATCCAGCAGCATTGCACAGCAGACGACATGTTGGATTCAGTCTGCAGAGCCCTGAAGCCCCGTCCTCGCTGCTGCACAGAGCGCTGTGTGCTTGTTTATTCAAAGTTCATTAATATTGAACGTGACGCATGTCCAAATTACTCCAAATTCCACAGAGCACTACATGGGGTCCCCAGCAATACAGCCGCAAAGTGTGAAGTCGATCAGAAGATCAGTTCTCGAGATATGCAAAGGACATACCCACACACGCATACACACATACTCTCGCATTATAGTTAGATACACATTTTATCACCACAACATTATTACGGCTCATAATAAGTTCTTTCTTTAAGAAACCATTCTTTTATGTAAAATACAGCAAACTACCTAAAACCTCTATAAAGACCAAGTGCCCTGTAACGCCATCATTGCCACAGTTGTCTGAATTGCAATATTGAATTATCTTACCAAAATGTAATATAGAGATTTAGGTTTTGTATTTATCCTCACATGAACTTTTCTGCTGCTTGTTCTCATCGGCTCTGTCTCCATACAGCACCTTTGGCTTTTATTATGAAACTTGAAATGCACACACAGAACGCAACCGAGCATTTCACTGCTGCTTCTTTTCTTTGCACATTCCAGGAGAGACGTTAATGTAAATGGAATGGGGGATCAAGCATGGCGTTTAGACATGGCTGAAAGAAAGCACCTGATCCTGTGTGTCGTATTAAAGCCCTATGAAGTTAAGTGTGTTTGATGGGGTTTCAGGGCCGAAATAAGCATCAAAGGTCACTGGCAGTCCAATATGAAGGAGGAGAGCTGAACTTTAGACATATGTTTATTAGAATGGTATTAGAATAAACCAGATCAACCAATAATAGAAACAAATTTTATGGGAAAAAATTCATAGAATGTAAAAAATATGGACTTAGTCTCCGTGACGTCACCCATAGGTTTCTGAAGAGCTGTTGTGAAGCTCAAAGTGGGTGGCTCCGGCCGTCGCCATCTTGGTAATGACGACACAGCCTAATGGTGCCTTCAAAAGGGGTTGCGTTTACCGTGTTCACGAGAAGAGTCCATATGAACGGCCCCCTCTTGTGGTATTCACGACCTCGTGGAAAGTTTCTGAGAGCTCAGAGTTCACGAGTTGTGACGTGTTTGTTGACGTTGTCAGATATGGTGGAGGCCATGGAAGTTCATTTTTAGGTTACATAATAAGTTAACATATTGTAATTTTAGTTGTATATTGTTTTTATTCGTAATTCTATAATAGGTATGAGGAAAATGTTGATATTCCCAACGGCCTCATCTTTTTGCTCTTTCATTATGCCTTTGCATTTCCTGCATTATGTTACCCACTTGTTAGCTTGGTAAATTGTTATCCTCTGTGGTTTCTAGACGCCGACAGTAACGTTAATATTGCCGTTGCTTGGCAGCGGTGTTCTCACGACTTAAGCACTTGAACGCCAAGCATATCGTGTACACAACTTCCCATGTTGTAAATATGAGCTCAAGGCACCCTAACTCCCAGCTAATCCAAAAATGGGCAAAGAGGTGGATCGTTGGCGGAGCTGAGGCGGGCCCGGGTGATACATCAGAGCAGACAGCTAGCAGCTAGCGACCTGGTACGGCACCCACCTGTCAATCAAAGCAATATTATGCCTAACTTTAAGCCTTAATATAAATTAAACGGGTGAGTTATATAAAAATTCACCCCCCGTACAGTTATATCATCAACGGGGATATTATAGAGGCCTAACCTGTTTTTTGTACCAGGCTGTAAACATGTTTGTTTCTGCTGTTAAGTCGGGCATTTTAACATAGGGGTCTATGGGGACTGACTCCTTTTTGGAGCCAGCCTCAAGTGGCCATTCGAAGAACTGCAGTTTTTGGCACTTCCGTGTTGGCTTTCCCTTATTAAAAAAGTGTGCTATAAGTATACTTCTTTTAAACTTAAAATAAAAAAGTATACTTCTAGTTTACTTTTTAGGTACTTATCAGAGATATACTTAACAAAAGTATACTTGGATCATACTGACAAGTATACAGAAAAGTCTAAGTATACTTGGCTTATACTGACAAGTATACAGAAAAGTCTAAGTATACTTGGCTTATGCTGAAAAGTACACAGAAATGTCTAATTGGCTTATACTGACAAGTATACAGAAAAGTCTAAGTATACTTGGCTTATAGGCCTACTTGTACTTAATCTTTTGATCGAGATATACTTAAGAAAAGTATATTTACATATTCTTGACTTATAGGTCTACGGAAAGGTATACTTGGCTTGTAGTCGTGCTTATATTTTGATAGAGTAGCCTATTAAAGTCTGTTAGCACCGGAGGTTGCTGCTTGAAGAAATATATAATTTGTGTCAAAACTAGAGCCTGATTTAGTATTTCCCATACTGCAACAACGTTTCCACAGTAGATGAAGTTCTTTCAAGACGGGAATGAAATGATTTAGTAATTGGAGGTCCTGACTCCTGAGAAAAAAAACTGAGCTTTTCGTTCCTCTGATTTTTTGTGTGATTTTTGTTTAGTGTTGAATCTGAATGTGAAAGACAAGAGGAACAAGACTCGGTCAAAACCGAGAATATGGCTGGACCTCATATGGTCAGTCTATGAAATTGTGGCTAAATTGTTATACAAATACTCAGTGGTCATATCTATAATGTTAAATCCAGCGGTACATATCCACCAGGTCCAGCGAGGACATTAGGGGACGCGCTGCTCCACTCAACTGGCCGTTCAAGAGGTGACGTACCCTGTCATGGAATGCACCTGATTGGTCCCTGGTTTTCTGCTTGCCATTTCAAACAGGAAACAACATGGCCGCCTGCTCGTAAACTTTCCGTTATTCCGTCTAAACGATCCACCAAAATCTACTTCTGAAAACATTTTAAGCGAGAAATAGGCAACGCCACTGCTGAATCTCGTTTCAATCTCGTTAGACTGCTTGGTCCAAGTTTCGTGAGCCGGACGCATCGCGCTGGACAGGCTCATTTGCATAAAGGATTGCTCCCTGCCTTTTCATTCTGAAAGAGCAACGGCCAATGAGGAAACTCCAACACTCAGCCGACCAATCGTTTAACTTCGTCACTCACTCAGTGACAGACTTTTGTGTTTGTACCCTCTGCGGTCCAGCCAAAAAGGAGGAAATGATATACTGTTGTAACGGAGGTGGTGAAGTGGGTATGTAGGAACTCAAAGTAAGCGTCTCAAGGCTGACGCAATTACACATGCATACTTTTCGAATACACACATTCACACAAATAAAATGAATGACACACACTGTATGCTACAGTGATATTGCTTACTCATAAGCCAAATCTAAACCCTTCAATTCTCTATTCTAAGACCGTGACATTACTCAGGAAATTGCACAATAAACCTTGGTTATCTAAAACAATGAGAAGCTTCTCAGAATGAAAATGAAAATCATGCTGATGACTCAGTGGAAAAGGTCACAATGTAAGGCGCTACATAACTCAGCAAGCTGGGGTCACTTAAGTCCATGAAAACCAAAGTCAACAGAGATCAAATCATGAAACTGTTTTCCTTGACTGGTTTTCAGGATCATCCTCGTTTAGTATGTGTTAAGGATAACAAATACCCTTTTTCCAATGTTTGAGTTGTAGAGTATCCCATTTCAAAAGATACAGATAGGAAAGACATAGAGAGCTGAGGAATAAAAAAAACAGCTAAAGTGCTCAGACATACTCACAGTTTCACATTACACAGGAAAAGTTCTGAGAAAAATCCGTCAAAGCCAAAACATTGGTTGGCAGGGTTGAGTTTCATTGGGATTTTATTAATACCGGTATTGATACTGATTAAAAGTGTAAAAGTACCAGGTATTCAGTCAGCCAATATGGAATGGATTGTAATGTGAATGACGGAAATGTACATAATTGATATTTGGTATCTAGGCTCTCTGTCACCTCCCGCAAACATACACTTATCTCAGTTCAGCAGGGATTGAGGACTGACGATAACGGTGTGATTTGACAAATGTGTTAACTGGAGATGTTGCTGTTATCATAAACCATTAGGACAATCCTCATTTTTACCTTTTGGTATTGCTTGTGCTATAAGGAAATTCAAATTCAACACTTTGAATTTGAAAAGTCTGTTTAAAGTATGACTGACTTGTGGTGCTGATGAAAAACCCAGAAATCCGAAGAGGTGGTTTCTGACAGCAGTTCAGTCAAATTTTAGTTTCAAATAACATCCTGATCTAAAATGGACATCATGAAAACAATGAAATATGGCTGTCAATCGATTAAAATTTTTAATCGCCATTAACCACATGATCGTCCATTATTAATGGCGATTAATCGCACATTTTTTATCGGTTCAAAATGTACCTTAAAGGCAGATTTGTCAAGTATGTAATACTCTTATCAACATGGAAGTGGGCAAATATGCAACGAGATACTAAAATTTTTCTCCTAGGGGACTAGGGGGGCTCCGTAGAATTGCGATGCTCAAAAGACAATTTTTTTTTTTTTCAAGATAATGAATATTTAAAGATAAAAGTGACACACAGAAAAAAGAAAGATATATGTGATTTTCTCAGAAATCATATAGTAGTTATGTTTTATTGAAGTACATTTAAAAGTAATACAGTATAATGTTGACTTTAGTGCAAACGTGCCAAAATAATTATGCTTTTTCAACAAATACAGATACAAGTACAAACCTCAACATATCTGCACATACATACATACATATGCTTAAATAGAATGTTAATATAAAAACAGCCTTAAGTTATTTTACGTTACTTTACTTTGTCAACATGAAGGGTAACTTTGCCTCAAGTTCACTTTATGGATATCCTGACATGTTTTCTATCACATATAATCATAAAATATATGTGGATATGGTCACCATGACAAAGTATCCGCATCATTAATAGGCATGACAAATATGTTTGGCTAAGTCCAAATGTGTCATGCGATATCAATACTGCAGTTTGACACTATTTTAATGGCTGAAAATTACATCAATGAAAATATTAAACTATTAAAATGCGACAGAAATACAAAAAATGCATAAAACTTTGAACAAAACACACGTAAAGATAGAGCTGATTCACATGTTTGGATATGTTGATGTGTGTGTCATGTGTAGGGACTTTGAATTTCGTCAGGCTGGTTCTCTGGGCCGCTCTTTCCTTCTGACCAGCTTTCTGAGCTTAGCCAATAGGAGCTCTCTGAACTTGTCACCCATGAGGAAGTAGAAGACGGGGTTGATGACGCTGTGCATGAAGGCCAACGGTCGGGTCATGATGTACGCGCCCTCTATGTACATCCTCGTACACAGTTGCAGCCCTGCCCAGGCCTGCCGAGATACTATTCTGACGTTTCTCAGCACATGGTAGGGAGTGTAGAGAACCAGAAACATGACTGCAGCCGATGCAGCGACCCTGAGAGGCCGCTTGTACGACGCTGTCCTGCGCTGTACAGCCCTTTCCTGGACGCGGAGCAGATGTGCAATTTGGTAGGAGAAACCGCAAAGTCCAAGCAGAGGGAGAATGTAACCAGTCAGGGTTAGCCCTAGGCTGTAGCCCAATATATCGATGTGGCCATTCAGGCTAGCAAAATCCTTGCAGCGACTCCAGTTTCCGCTCTGAAGGTCGTGGACCATCAGCGATATCATCGGAGCAACTTCCACATTGACAGCCAGCCAGCTCAGCCCCGCCACGATCAGGGCCGTTCGTGTCCTCAGCAGGTAGTGGTTCCGTGTCGGGTGTCTTATGAGCAGGAAGCGGTCCATGCTGAGCCAAACCATAAACAGGATGGAAGAGTAAAGATTGAGATGCAGGACATAGCGGTTGATGATGCAAGCATAGGGAGAGGTCTCTGATTGGTCATTCGCATAGAGGTACGAGAGGCGTGGCAGCGTGCAGAGGAAAATAAGGTCGGAGACTGCCAGGTTGAAGAGGTAAACATTGCAGCTCTGCCACTTCGGCAAACAGAATAAGTAGCCAAGTACAACCAAAAGGTTGCCAGGGAAACCGATGCAGAACTCGATGGCATAGAACGGTGACAGGTAGTACCTCTCCAGCACGTCATCGATCTCTGTACAGTTGAGTACCTGTAGAAAAGACGGAGAAAACAGAAGGAGAAGAGTGAAAGGGGGGAAGAGGAAACAAACGATTGAGAGTAATGATAGAAGCAAAGTCCTATGACTTGGAACTGTGATCTTTAAAGACAATTTTCAATAACAGACACAACAGAAACTCATTTTAGGTTCAGCACATTCATATTGTATGTGTTAGTATAAGACTTACCATGCTGTAGATGTTCTAGTAGTTGCTGGTAACGTGAGAATAGGGAGTGCGATCATGAGCAGGTGCAGTCACTATCTTTAAACTGGAAACAGTAAACACTGAGTTCTGAGGGTGCTGGAGCCTTTAATATGACATGGCTGAGTAAACACACAGGCAGTATGATTGTTAGTATTTGAATATTAAATATGGAAACATGATACAAACCAAACAAAACCTCATAGAAGACTTGATAGGTTACTTAATAACTGCACACCCTCGGTTTGTCTGGTTACCTGGCACTCCAGCTGGCATATTTATTAAATTGGATATGACTTGCTTTTGTACTTATTGAAATGCCATAGAAACATGGGTCTTGCATTACTTAAATGTCTGAAAACATTCTAACTTCTCAACCAAATTTAACCTGTCATCGGCTGTTCCAACAGTTATTTCAAACCTTTGCAGTCATTTTTTGAAAAAAAGTTTAAGTTTTCATTTAATCTCTAGAAGAAGAGTGCTCAACCTAAAACAATTTCATGTTTCCAAATTGTTTGTATTTCATCCGATTACAATGCAAGACATTATGCATCATTAGGCCTACAAGTTTGCAGGATGAATAAGCAGATGCTAGCAAATGAAGTCTGGAAACTAATGTTAGCAACTAGTAAAAAGTAGAAACATACATTTCTATTTGTCTCCCAAAGTGTAATTGTTTTTAGACTGGACAATATCCATATTCAAATACAGTATGCTACCTTCATCTGTTAGATGGGTCCATTGCTGATCAGCCAACCATCAATGTGTTCACTGTCAGTGAAACAACTTTGAGTTCTAGTCTGCCACTGACTTAATTGTAGCATTGCCAGAGAGTGCAACAAATAAATCACATTGTTTTTACTTAGCGGAGGACAGATTTTGATTCAAACCCTTTTATATTGCGATAAAGAGTAGGCTTAGCTAGGCATGCCTACAGTTTACAGTACGTGCTATTCATGTACAACCGGCAATAAGCAGTTAAAATGTGAAACGGAATAATGAATAAGAGAATTATCGATCCCTTTCCTAAATTTATTCCAAAGTTGTACTTACAGTCACCCAAGAGCTGAAGAATCCGTCTGGTCTCAAGCAAAAATGAAAAGCTGCATTTCAAAAGATGCACAAGAAGAAAATTCCTTTTTTTCCTTCCAATATTTATTTTCTTTCCTCGCTTGCCAGAGAATAAATGTAGATGTAATGGTAAAAAAATGTAAAATGTAAGGGATTCTTAGTTTTGAGCGATGCTGTATACCCGACAGTAGCTATTGATTTTGAGTCCACTTCTCTAAATTCTAGGGTTTATATACTCTTTCTTTTTGTCCTGTGTAAGACGATTACAGTGTCCACAAGATGAGATAATGAAGATTTCTTCTCTTGATTTCTCGTGAAATTTATTTATGGCGTCCGTGGTACTTTCCACGAGCACTTCAAAGTTCCCTTTTTTATTTCAGTCAATGCAAACACATTTATTTCCTCTCATGATCTCACACTTAAAGATATGGTCGACGATGTTGGAAAGCTAGCATAATTTGAAAGTAGCATCGCCTCAGGAGCTCCGTCTAAACCCACCCCCTCCCCTCGGGGCTCCTTCCAAGGCAACGCCCCCCACACACATGCACGAGCACCGCCGCATCGTAACTACTTCACAGACACAGAGCGGAGAGAGGACCTCAACTCAACAACGCTACCTCATGACAAGTAACCGCGGCAGTGCTACTTTTGGCTGAGTTTTCTCTTCCATTCTCCAGTAAACGTGAGGCGGCGACGCGCTTTGAGTTCAGGCTGGTGCACGCCAAGGGTAGAGTACGAGCAGTAAGGCAGGGAGGCATCTGATTGGTTCTTTCCAAGCGGACCACGAGGCAGTGATTGGTAGACGTTTTTACAGGATTACAGCAGCTACAGATGACGGCTCTTTTCCGGTCCTTTTTCAGAGCTCGTAAGTGATGGATCGCTGTCGGGGTGTAAAGACCATTTCAACCAATATAACAAATAGCGTATACTGGATAACATCGTCAACCCTGCCTTTAATGTCTTAAATTAAATGTTGGATTAGTTTAAAAATCAGCATATTATCTTCATTATCATTCACTCTACATAGCATTGTGATTCATTATTAGGGTAGCATTGCTGCCACACCTCTTGAGCTAATTCAGGAAGTTCTGACCGCACAACTTGTCGCTGTCATTCTGCACAAATGGGAACCTCTCAAAGCAGAAGTTCAATGTGCTTGAATTGCAGCATGGGTTTAAAAGAATTCTTTGAATGTACTACTGCTTCTTTGAAAACGAGGGCACATTTTCTTTCTTCGTTGAATTCAATAATTCAGACTTGGATATAGTTTGAAAAGAGGCTTTGGAATGCAGCATTGTGTCATCTGCATAAAATGATATTTAGACTTTTGGTAGCACTTTCTATGACGCCCATGTCTATAATGCATTATAAACATACTGTTACTGCGTTAAAGTTAAAGTTGTGTCAAATTGGAGTACCTTGCCAGTACTTAGATGTAGATAGATGTAACCCAAACCTGATCCTCTTCTGGACTGTCTGTGGACATACAGTAGGTGTCTTTAGTGTAATTCTAACCCTTTTTAAATTGAACATGGTGGTTTGACATGCTGATTAAAAACAGACAGAGACCTTCAGATGCTCTCTCCACATGAGAAGAGAGTCTTAGAGCAATTGTAATGGCTATCATGAGCAATAAATGCATCACAATGTTCCCGTTTGTAATTCGATATGCGTCAATGATGTGGAACTAAATTCATTCACTTTGCTTTGGATCACATATGCAGTTCACAAAACAATACAACAGTGTTGTTCAATCTATGGTGTCAAGCACCTTTCCTGTGGTTGCACAACACATTTGGATGATGTTGATTCTGATAGGGAGCCTACAGTGTATTTTGGCAACAAAGCTTACAATGTCGTTCAGCCTTTGCAAAGCACATGATCTACTGCTGAGAGACATGTGAGACAAAGGTTGGATTAGACAAAGGGTCGATTATTAATTTTGTTTTACCTTGCCCTGCAGAGACAGTAAACTAGGTATAATAGAAGGGACATATCCTTAAGAAACCCAGCCTGAGACTGACAGTGGTTTGTTTGGTTAAATTACTCTGGAATCAAGAGATATCGCTCAGCATTCCTGTGTTTTAGTTTTAGGATTTGTTCTAGTGGAGGCCAACAGTGGGGCAACGTCACAAGTCTTATTTTTAATGCTGACCTTAGTTAGTGTATCCTTTGGTTTATATCATTTATAAAGTTTGATCATCTATGAATCATTAAATAAGATAAGATAAAACTGTACTGGCCTTGTTCCAGATTATACAAAACAAATGTTCGTCCAATATCAGCTGCAGAAAAATTCTCCAACCATGAGGCAGTGTTCTCCTGGCTGTGTCCTCAGTTGAAGACAGCAGGATTTATGTTGTTCAGACATTTAGTGTATACATCCTGCCTCGAGGATAGGTTGATTTGAGGACACAGATGTAAAACATTACTTTTTGTTGTGTAATATATCGTACATTTACCTTGCTTTTGATTTCATGTTTAATATTTAATACTTAACACAAATTACACTTTTCTTTGTTTTCTGTAATTACTCTGTAAAATGTAAATAAATGTTGTCTTGTCTCACTTTTTTCATAGCAGAGTTCAGCACATTTTTCCTGTCTGGAAGTTTTAAGAGAAGATGCCTTTGGTTGAATCAGCTTACTTGCTTACTTACTTGCCCGTTTTTTATTAACCTCTCCCGGTTTCCGGGTCACAATTCCCCCGATTTCTGACACATTTTCACACAACGCAGTTTGAGCTGTGCTCGCCGCTGGGTTAAGCGCACATCACAGCGTGCAGCACCCAAAGTTGGGCTCTGCTCGATGCAGCAAAAAGCAAAAAGTCGTGACGCTGTGCAAGCCATTGGAAATAATGGGTTTCAGAGCGCAGTTTGTGCCCGTTGTCGCATTGTGTCTGAAAGGGCCTTCAGTGAGAGACAGAGACAGAAATGGAGAACAGAAAGAAATACTCAACCAGGGGAAAAATAAATAATGAATGAATGAAAGCTGATGAATATCAGTCGCAGCCAGAGATTCACACAAGTTCATGCCAGAGGGGTGAATTATTCTGTATTTTTTCCTAAGAATTAAAATAAAATTAAAAGTATTTAAGCCTAGCTATTTTCATTCTTTAAAAGTCACTAGAATGCAGGAAACAAAGTCTCTGAAACTCATTTTATTTGTGGGGGAGGACCCCCAGACCCCCATTGTGGTTTTGAAATCCTCCCTATTTTTGAGGTCTCAAGGTTGGCACGTATGTGAATCAGACAAATAATTTAATCATATATCATATTTTGTATAGAATAGAGTACTATGAAACTGTTTTAGTTGCCATTTTATATAATGAGAGTGCCCTCTGGTGGCAGACTACATAGACAAAATATCAGCAGTAGCAAGTACTGATAAAAGGTTAATGTCTTTATGTGGCCAGCCTGAGCACATGGAGTGGAGGCTTCTAGAGGTTTCTCAGCTTTGAACAATTCACAGTGACTGACCTGTGGATTTTGTGTTTGGTGGCTGACAGTGAAGCAGTACTCAGTATTGGTGTTGTAGGTGGAGAGAAGAAAAACACTAGAAGCCTAGGGGCTGGAGAGACACTCAGAATTTGAACCTCCCAGCCACCAAACTCTTATATTTTTTATAGACTTCATAAGACCTTCAATAATTTGTAGCCCTGCAGAGGAAGTCTTGACACTGGCCAATACATCATGCCCTCTAACACTCACTAGTGCCATATTTCTTCATATCTCTATTTCAGACAAATAGGTCGTGACTTCAGCAGATTTATTAACTTAAAATAAGACGAAACTCCGGTGTTTTTTGACAACAGCCGCTGCCGCCATTTTTGACTAAAAACGCTTATTATATTTATAATATTTTATTGTTCAACACAGGCCATTTCGGTAGAATATGACAATAGAATAGAAATAATTTTGTTTTACTTTTGTACAGCTCTTTTTAGGCGGACGTTTTACTGGCATCCAGTAGTCGCTTTCAGTCCACAATGGCGGAAGCGTAGCTATGCTGCCAAATAGGGTGAAAAGAGGAGACCTCGGTCACACGTCATCAACGCGTCATATCTTTGGGGTACCAAACATGCGCAGTAAAATCTGGTCGGCACTCGCCAATATTGAGCAAATTGCAATGCACATCCGCAGCTCCAGTTACACTGCGCATGTGTTGTACCCCCCATACCCCAAGACCCGTGTCCCAGCCTCTTTCAATAGACCTTGTCTGCTGCTGGGCGCTGATGTTGCAATGGAATGAACAATTGACTGTCTCTTCTTGGCAGTATACGTTCTTTGCTATGACTACAATACAGTACACTGTACACCAAACCAGTGTGACCTTATCACCAGTTTCTATATCAACCACTCGTGACCAGCTCAAACAAAGGGATTTGTGTTTTATTTAAACTGTTTTCAGAGTCCTGAGGAAGTAAGATTAGCCTGAAACTGACAAGAAAAAAGGCAAAAACTAGAGGAAAATCTGAAAACCTTTGTGTAGCAGAAATATTTTTGCTTTCTCATCTCACAAGCACTCCGATTCTGGTCTTGCGACCTTTTGTAGCGGTCAAAACATTCAGGTTGGGAACCAGTGCACTAAACTACCTCCCATGTGTACCATTTAATTAAAATTAGAATGCAGTTAGTGGAAAAGCACAGTAGTCTCTTGCCACCTGTAGTGTTTGTGTCGAGTTGTGAGACGGGTATAAAAGGAGCACATAAAACTAAATTGTCATACAAGTGAGACCCACCAGAACAGGAAATTGACGGGAACTGTATATAAATCATAAATAGCACATTTATTCCAGAAGCACATGTCATCACCAGCCCCTACAGACATGTGATACAAATATAATCCAGCAGAGGTCAGTATTAACCCAAAGCTCAGACAGTGGGCTAAACTCAACAAGTGTCCTGCCTTATGTTTGTGGGAAATGACATAGATTTTCATCAATTAAGCAACAAAAACAAAACAAAAAAATACTTTAAAGTTAGATCAAATTAACTGAAATAATGTATGAAAGTTATGCATCAATCTGATGGATTAATGAGGGACAATGCACGAGAGCGAGTCCTAATAGTTGCCAGTTAGATGGAAATGAAGTTGGAAACAGAATGACAGAATGAGGACCAGTGAAACAGATGACAGAGCTTGTGATGGACTAGTTAGTAGAGGGCGGAGCTGTGCCAATCGGTGTGTCACAGTGCCCTCATCACTTGTGATTGTCGTGGCGTGTCTGTGGGTGAAATGAAGAAATGAAAAGGTGATGGACTGTATCTGCTAGTTTCACTCATTCCTCCCTCTCCTCCTTAGATGGGCAATTTGTCCCAAATGTACCCTGACGCATATACGCATATACGCATATACGCACATACGCATATACACACACACACACACACACACACACACACAAACAAAGACAGAGAGAGAGAGGGAGAGAGAGACGACCTAAATGAGTGACCTAAAAGAAACGCCAAAAATCAATTCTGCTGATAAAACAAGAATAAATTATTTGGCCTGACAGCAGTATGTGGGTATTATTTGAACTAGATTGTCATGTTAACACATGTGAGTGTCTCATGCTGTGAGTGAGCGTTCCTGTTACCCCCTGTAGCTTAAAGTGTCCCAGTTCTGGAAGGTGACACACTTACAGCTTTATCACTACAACTCTGCACTAATTATCAGCGTGGTTCACATTTGTCAGCGAGTTAATTGGATCAAAGCGGATGCAGAGCGTGGGCTTATGGGTGTTTTAGTGCGTATCGCATGAGACGGAGGTAGAGGAAAGTGAGGGGCAGCATCTTTTTTTACTGCATAGTGCTAAGGTTGTTGTCCAAAAGTTGTATGTGCAGCACAAATTCCTCAAGCTCTCTCCTCTGCTCTTTTGAGTTTTTATTATTTTTAGATTTCTCTCCCCCCCATGGTCTCCTCACTTCCTTTATGATCATTGCAACCTTCTCTCTCATTCTTTTTCAATCCCGTCTCCTTTATTTTCTTCCAAACTTCAAATTCCACTGGGTTCTCATAGGCTCGAGTCAGAGGGCGCTTCAATAATTCATCCAGTGTTTTTCTGAGCAGCAAACATGCTCAGACAGGGGTGAGATTGAGGGCTTCTCCCGCTCCCGTCCCTTTCTCGGGGTCACATGCCCGGACCAGGTTATGCAAACTGGTTTAAAAATGTCCTTAAAAGCCCAGAAACAGTCCTTGTTGTTTTCATGTTTCAGATGGTCACTCTGTCCCAGTGAAACAGGATCATTAGTTGTGGGAAATATACAGCTAGCTATTGCTTTTTTTGGCCAATTTACAGTTTTACTTCAGTGAGGGAAGCAGTTAGGCTCATGCTGTTTTATCTGTGTCAGAGACACTGTCAAATTAAGTCCCCCTTCCTCTCTTTCCTCCTGACTACTGCAGAAAGAAAGTAAAACTGAACCCTAACGAAGGAAGTAATTGTCAGACTTTGGCATAAAGTAACATTGCTGGGATCATTTTTTTTTTCAAAATTGCGGTTTGTGGTTTATAGCGCTAACTTTTCCCGACATCTGTGGTCGCCAAGACGCTAAAGCTTCACAGGGGGTCGCGATGCCTTTTTGATTTGAAGGGGTGTAAGACAACTTTTTTTGAAAATATACAGATGGCCTATATCTCAGTATTTCATTTGTTTCTGTGAAGAAAACTAAATGAAATTGTTATTTTTAAAGTTTGAATTATTATTTAAGATGTAAACTTAAAAGAATCTCACAGCATATAGGCACGATGAAGACCTGAACACAGAGCCTTCCCTCTCTCCTCTCTCTCATTCTGCATTAGAAAAGTACGCAGTTAATCAAAGCGCGTGTCCGCCGCACGTTCACTGGAGAGTGGAAGAGAAAACTCAGCTCTTAAAACACCGGACAACGAGAACGAACTCGTACCACTATTACCATATTATCGAAAAATACAACTTTGATTTAGTTGTTTATGTTCTGTTAGTTTACTTTATAAGATACTGCAGATTTAAACTATTTATTCAGCAGCTCAAAGTGAAGTCAGACAAACAGGATTATCAACGAGGGGAGACGGCGGATAGAAAACATTGCCGAACAAAATTTACGTTACTCAAACTGCTTTTTCAGTTACAGAAACAAACGAGTGGACTGATCTCCCTCCAGATATTAGAGTAATGTTAAAAAGGGTCGTGTTGTCTCAGCAGGTATCTCTCTCTTTCCCTCGCCTCTCTGCTGCTCTGTGGCTCTCCAGCGAGCTGCCGCCCCCCCCCCTTCCCCTCCGTCAACAAGGAAATAAAGCCCCTCGTCTACGAGACCGGTCTCTTGAGAGAGCTCCAGCTAGCTAATAGAACAATGGCCAAGTGTCAGGGGGAAGAAAACGCTAAATTTGTCAAAATAGAAGCCTATAGCATGTATGATTGTTAAAAATTAAAACAAATACATAATACAGACAGAGAATTGCATTAAAAGTTACTAAAAATAACAGGATGCAATATTCACAGGAAATAATCTGCTCAAAATTCATCCAAATCGCTCATTTTACACAAACTTCTTGTATTTATTTTATTCACTATTTGGGTTAACTGTACAGTTAATCAGTTGTTTTGAACTGTTGTTGTTATGCATTGAGTATTATATGAAATATCCATGAAATATGTCACTTAATCAGGGGTCAGTCAGTTTACTCAATGATACAAAAAAAGGTTGGGAACAACTTGTTTATAGAGTCCCTATAAACCACAAATTCTCATTCAAAAGTATCATAAATTACAGCATGACAGATTATTTGTACACTTTGATAAAAATCTACACACGTGACTGTGTGACAGGCGTCGGAGGAAGGTGCGATCTCGAAAACAGTGAGAAGAACTCCTGAATATTGTCTTGCTTTCTGCTGAAATATTTAATTAATTCATTTATTTAATTACAACGTTTCGGTCTGGTATATATTATTTGTACCCCGATCATTATGACAGAGAATGACTAGAATTATTTCCTTCAGAAAATATTCTACATTATTATGACTTATTACACGGCTTTGTTGATTACTCGTTTCTGATTGATCAATCAAGGCGTTCTACTGTCTGTTACTTCTTTACAGCAGACCGTTGCTATGTATAACAGACCGTTGCTATGGATGCAGTTCTGATCTCAGACTCTGGCGGACCGTTTTTGTGTCAAATTATTGATTTCTTAAGTAAGTGGCTGTGTAATAAGTGGGTTAATGTACAGCTAGTAGGTCATGAAATAAAATCCGTCAGGGTGATGCAAGATCCCTCGGCTTTTCGTCCGGGTGCTGTATCGCCCTGTCGGGGTTTATTTCACAACAATGCTCGCTGTACATTATTCCTTACATACAGTACCCCCCCCCCCCCCCCTTCCCCCCAAGGTACTGACAAGGTGATGCAACCAAGTCACGTCAGGGCATTCATTTTGTAATTTTGTAATTAAATAGCCGCCCCCTGTTCTATGTTAAGTCCTATAGGTGGTGTAGCTGGGGCCTTCATCCCCCCCTCAGTTTGAACCCCGTGCCTCCTACATGTCTCTTTGTATTCTTTGCCCTGCTGCGGATCTATTTCATTTTCAGTCACGGCAGCTCCAGAGGCTTGTTTTACACACGCTGCTGGTGTATGCTGTGTCAGGCCTTCTCAGCGTTACTGATATGATTGCCTCCGCTGTCTACTGGGACTTATGAATTCAAAACCACCGTCAGGTCAGCTAACCGTCAGCTAATCGCCACGCTAGTCACTGGACACGTTGCAGAGCTAAGACTTCCTGGCCTCGACGGGGTCTAATATCTAACCCTGCCATGTTTTCACTTCAGCCTCTGGTAGTCAGCTCTCAGGGTCAGTCAAGCACAACTAATGTCATGCTGTGGGTTTACATTTGCGTGTGAAGCTTGTGCAGAACCTCGGCGTTAACGCCGCTCTGAATAATGCATGGTGGATACTTTTCCATATAGGGAACAGTCAGTAAGCAGCTGCCTGTTTTTAATTTTCCTAAACGGTAGCTTGAGTGAGTCTTTGTAGGATTTTTTTGTTTTTTCACAAGCTATGAAACTTGTTACCCGCATTAAACTGGCAGCTGTGTGACACACACAGGGGTGCACGCTCCCAAATGCAACATCTGTGTGTGATTTGCCAGTTTGCGTACTTGTCGGAGTTCACGTGAATCGCTACCATTCATTTCGGCAGGTGGCAGTTGTGCGTTTTCTTTTGCGGGAGTTGTTTTCCAAGCACATGCACACACTTCGGGGGCTTTTTGCAAAGTTTTCCCTTGTTTCATTACCGGCATTACCAGGTTTTACAGATGTGAACATTACCGCACCGCACAGAAAATAATGGCCCTCCTGTTCTGTGTCTCGACTTGATGACATCATAGCGCTGCTGTGGGGGAGCCTGGGAGCCGTAAAACAGGCTGTATTATGTAAAACACATTGTAATGGTTTAGTAAGGTTAGTAGAGACAGTGAGCGCCTTGTAAACCTCTGTGGGGATTGTAAAATACTGTACATTGCTCTAAACAGCAAGGGGGGGTGAGTACTCTTTACATCTCAGATTTCCAAGCACTCTTAGCAGCACATCAGCTCTCTTGTCACTCCTCTTCTGCGAGGCCTGAATCGGCAGCTCTGTCAGTTGACAGTCAAGCGTGGGCTGACGACAGAAAGCTTCCCTTTGCAACACTGACATCAGCCGTTTTTCCTTCCCTTTTTCTCCCTTTTAACTTCCTGTGAGGGGTTTTTCCTCCCCCCCCGCCCTTCCTCATCGTTGTAATTCTCTTGACTTGTCTCCGTTTTGCTCCCTCCCATCTCTCTATAATATCAGACACAAAGAAACACAGCTTGAAAGGTTTTTTTGTCAGTTACAGCGTTTGGACCAATGGCTTGTCATATCCGCAGCCTCCTAATTGGTGTCACAAGGTGTCAGGGGACTGGGAAGTCTCGTAGCGCCGCGGAGGACGTCACTTAGATCAGTCTCCGCGCTCGAGAAAAGAGAGTTTGCAATAGGCGTCTGGAGGAAAATAATGCATTAAGCAGCAGTGACATAATTTGGGTGTTTTTCACCGTCAATTTGTCGAGATAAAAAGTAAGATGATGCGACACAAAAGTAGAGTTTGCTGAGTTCACAAAATATAATCTAAATAACTCCTGACAAATTCTAAATATTTCGCTATAAGGGCTAAAATTAGGGTTAAAATGTTTAGTCGCGATTAATCGCATGATTGTCCACAGTTAATTGCGATTAATTACAAATTAATTGCACATTTGTCTCTGTTCAAAATGTACCTTAAAAGGAGATTTGCATTGGCAAATATGCTTGCTTTATGTATGTATTTATAACACAAAACAATGACAAATATTGTCCAGAAACCCTCACAGGTACTGCATTTAGCATAACAATTATGCTCAAGTCATAACATGGAAAACTCAAGCCCACCAGGGAACAACAGCTGTCAGTGTGTCAGTGTGCTGACTTGACTCTGTCTTGCCCCAAACTGCATGTGATTATCATAAAGTGGGCATGTCTGTAAAGGGGAGACTCGTGGGTATCCATAGAACCCATTTTCATTCACATATCTTGAGGTCAGAGGTCAAGGGACCCCTTTGAAAATTGCCATTACAGTTTTTCCTCGTCAAAATGAAGCGTTAATATGGAGCGTTATTTAGCCTCCTTCTCAAGCTAGTATGACATGGTTGGTACCAATGGATTCCTTAGGTTTTGTAGTTTCATATGATGCCAGCAACTTCACTAAAAATCGCAAGGTGCGTTAAAGAAATTAGTGGCGTTAAAACAAATTTGCATTAACTTTGACAGCCCTACTCTCTATATATGCACGTATGTCTCAGAGGTCAGAGGTGGAGAATGAATTTTCCCTATTGGGGTGTTTGACTTCCTGGCTTGTATGTCTTGGCACCAAAGGACAGGACTCACTTTGCCAGCCATTGTCAAAATGGTCAACAGTTCTTTTAAATAACACACCCACAGGAATTTGTCCCAGTCTGCTTGGTTTTATGAAAATAAAGAAAGGAAATAAAGAGGTTGTGTTTGGAGGTGCTCGAGTTTAAATGTTTGTTCTGTGGTCGTGGTTATCCTGTTGTTTTCTCATTATGGAGAGAAATACTGCGAGATACAGTTTATAATGCAAGCCTGCTTGCATTTGTGCATGTGGTGGTGTGCCCGTCCATGCACCTGATCCAGTGTTTCCTCATCCTCATGCCTCTGCTTTCTCCTTTCTTCCTCATTGGTCAGTCGCTCTGCCTTCCTCTCTTTACTCACTCCTCCCCAGGTGGTGATTATGAGTGGCGTGATACTAATGTCTCAACTTCGTGCACCGCTGCACACAGACGAGGAAAAAAAACAAAACACAAACAGCATCAGTGTTGGAAGGAGGGAAGCAGTTTCTCCCGTCTCCCATCCTCTTGTTTCCACTCGTCGTCCCTCTCAGCAGGTAGATGGGGAGGAGGTCTCGCCCTGTGACATCACGGCTCTCTGCTTGTCTCGTGGCGACTCAGGTTTCAGCGCCACGGATATTGGTTGGCTGACTCACTGTCCTTGGATTGTGTTGTGCTGTGAAGGGGGGGCGGCTTGGGTATGTGGTCAAGGGGGGGAGCGGTGGATCTAAATTGGATTTTTGCTCAGATGGAGATAAATCTGAAATGAACCTGCATAGACTCTGTGCTCTCTCCTCTCTTGCCGCAGTTCCTCATTTGCTTTGTAATTCAAAGCGCTGCCTTGTCTTTTCATAGAAGCCTGTGTTTTAAATTCTCATATTCCCACATTTTTAGACAGGGATGGCAATGGTGGTCGATCCACCACTCTGGTCAAGAATATCTCAACAACTACAGGATGGATTGCCATAAACGTTTGTACAGACACCCGTGGTGCTCAGAGGATGAATCCTACTGACGTTGGTGGTCCTCTGACTTTGCCCTTTAGTGCAGGTTTACATTTTTGGCCTTTAGTCAAATATCACGACAACTAGTTTATGGATTGCCATGAAATTTGGCACATAGACTCATGGTCCCCAGAGGATGAATCCTAATCACTCTGTGACCCTCTGACTTTTCCTCTAGCGCCACCATGAGGTTGGCAATTGGTCAGGAAGAATTAAAATAACTTTGGTGATCCCCGGTGGGCAATTCCGGATCATGTCTAGGAGGAAGCCCGCAAACAGCAAAATCTGATCTGAAATCTGCAAAAACTCTTGCGAGACTCGCTGCCCGACAACCTATCCTATCCTAACCTTAACTATTCAAGGTGTAACCTTAACAATCTAGCGAGAGTTTTCCCCAGTTTGGGGGCTCCCTTCTTCAATACAGCATGATGTTCATTTAGTAAATTATGTTCCCATTTAGAGTCAAATAGACCATAAAGCAGGGCATCTTTTGCTGTCAAATTAGCTTTTTTCTATCAAATCCCTGTCGCCACCATCATGGTTATATTACGCCTCCTTTCTGACCCCTGAATTAACCGTTATGACATCCATTCTCATATATACCTGTGATGGAACAGCCAACATTTCCTGAGACAAGTTTCTATTTAAAACCTTAAACCTTTGAATATTAACTGAGTCGCTATGAACTGATCTTTATTTGTCAATGATATAAAGGTTGGGAAGCTGAGAATAATTCTTATTAGAATCTTTTGTTCTATTGGTGTGTATAATGTGGTATATTGGAGTTAGTTTGAATACTGTCTTATTATCACAGTTTTATTGGTCTTTTTTATTTCACTCCCTCTGACTGGGAGGGGGATTTATATAATGTATATGTTCTTTCTTCTATAAGGACACTTAACACACGTACACACACCTGGCTCAGATAGATGTGTGTAGAAATGTGCTCAGGAGCCACAGAGATATGCGAAACAGATGTGCTGCTGATAGGCAGCATGAAACAAAGAGGATGAAGAGGATGATGAAGAATGCACTCTGCAGTGGAGATGGAAATGGTAGAAATGGTGCAGTAGGGCAGGAAGGGCTTTGATTCAATTCCAAAGAGAGCTTCGCGGATTTCATTAAACCTGAGACTGCATTCTTATGGAGAGTGTAAAACTCTCCTCAATGGACAACGCGCCTGAGATTTCTCTTTATGGATCCCATCCTTTTCTTTTATTCTCATTCGCCCGTTTTCTCTCTTTTCTTCATTTTTTTTTTCCCCATCACTGCTTTGGCAGAGCTCCAACACCTAAGCCTTTTCATTGGCCTGCTGACTCTACACACAGCTTTACAACATTCCTGAGTAAGAATCATGCCTCCTCCTCACCTCTGTGTACACACTACACCTTGCCCCTGAAAAGCTCTGATACCCTTTACAAAGACCTCCCTGGAACATCCTCGTCCTCGTGTTGTGCTTCTTCTTTATTTAACCACAGCCTCACAGATTGCAGCCTTTACCTCCTGCTCTGGTTATATTTCTCTATCTGTTCTGTGTAAACACCGCGTACACACACAAGCGCGCACATGGTCGGACGCATTCTGTGTTTATACGAGCGGGGCTGCAGGCATTCCGGCGGTTTAAGCACTGTAAACACGTCTTAAACGGATGTCTGCCGCACAGTGTGGGTGATGTCATCCCCATGCGCGGCCTGGGCCAAGTTCAACATTCTACGCATGCGAGCGGCGGAGAGGGTTCGTCGCGCACAGGAAAACATATGACCAAAAAAAGGCAATCCAGCGTTGCCCGTGGCATCAGTAGTCTGCAGCAAACATCATTAAGCTAAGAACTGTGACTAGCAGAGCAAAGAATTGAGTTAGTTCAGACAGTCAGCTTTCATCGAGAATCATTAGGTTACAGCTCATTCTTAGGCCTGACACACGACTGCTCCTGTTTCTTCTTCTTCTTTTCCCCCTTCATTCCTTTGTAGCTTCCTCTTTCCTTCCTTGAGTCTACATCGTTTTCTCCGTCTCTCTCTCTCTCTCGCGCACACACACAGAAAAAGAGAAAAACAAAAAACAAAATTGACTCTGTGCAGCAGAGTGATTACTTTTAAGCTGATGCCGTGGCAGACTGCAGCCTGTTTTCAAGTCAATGGCTCACTGTGAGCAATGGGTAACGGCTGAGAGATGGAGATGGAGTCAAGAAGCGGAGTGGTTGGCAGGCAGAGGCTGGGAGGGAGGAAGACAAGTCCTCTGCTGGTTGGCTTGGTGTTGCTCTGCCTTAGAAGGCAGTGTTTGGGAACACAGTTTGTTTGCAATGTGAGGCTAATGGACCATTCAGAGATGACTGCACAAATATCTATCTATCTATCTATCTATCTATCTGTCTACTGTATCTATCTATCTATCTATCTGTCTACTGTATCTATCTATCTGTCTACTGTATCTATCTATCTGGCTACTGTATCTAACTATCTATCTATCTATCTATCTATCTATCTATCTATCTAGCTTTGCAGAAACATACAACATGCATGTAGGCAGCACACACAAACACATTTACATGCAAATGCTTGTCAGCTCTGCGTGTAAATGAATAATTCAGGAACATTGCAGCAGATTCCAAACACACCACGGTGCTGTAGTGAATTCCAATCTGAAATAATCATGTTACATGTTACATCTTTTCACAATGTTTACTCATCAAAACACATGAGCATGTTTAACATGTTCCTGAATTTGTTTTTCATAATTCATGTGGTCATGCATACACATGCACACAGGAAGTAGGACACAGTGATTGGCAGAAATATATCAATCGTCTTATAGTCATTGAAAGTTACAACTTAACAAATATGCACTGAAATGCATGGTTGAAATAAAGAAGACTTTTACATCACTGGAGGATGAAAAATATGTGTATAGCTGTACATCATATTTCTATACTAACACTGGAATAATTCACACTAAATGAGCCATTATGCAGAACTAATTAGCTTATAGGTAGAATACTGTATGGCCTATCAATAAGAAATCAATGGAGTGATCACAGTGTAAGTACCAGCAAATCCCACTGCCTCTCCCGAGGCAGCTTTTGCTCATGTTTTCTAGGGGTGGAGGAAAAAAATCGATACAACGTATCGCAATATGTCTTAAAGCTAGAGTGAAGATAATGGTATTATATGAAACTAGAAAACCTATGGAATCGAATTAGCTAATGGGAAGAATGCTAAATAAAACTTCAAAGTTGCGCAAAAATTTGGCGAGGAAAAACTGGCATGGCCATTTTCAAAGGGGTCCCTTGACCTTTGACCTCAAGATCTGTGAGTGAAAACTTGATGACGGAGTGAAAACTGCAACTTGACAAACAGATGTTGACTTAATTTGCAGTTAAAAAAAGGTAATAAATTACAATATATCTTATCACAATACTCAGCATATCGCAAAATGTTTATAATCTCAATAACATTGTATCGTGACTTAAGTATCGTGATAATATCGTATCGTAATAACATCGTGACTTAAGTATCTTGACAATATTGTATCGTAATAATATCGTATTGTGAATTAAGTACTGTGATAATATTGTATCGTAATAACATTGAATCATAATAATATCGTATCATGATAAGATAGATAGATAGATAGATAGATACTTTATTGATCCCGAAGGAAATTTAGGATAATAATGTATCGTAATAATATCGTATCATGATAATATCCAATTTTGATAATATCGTATCGTGATAACAATGTATCGTAATAATATTGTATCATGATAATATCGTATCGTGATAATATCGTATCGTGACTTAAGTATTGTGATAATATCGTATCGTAATAATATCGTATCGTGATAATATCGTATTGCGAGGCCTCTGGTGATTCCCACCCCTAATGTTTTCTGTTCCAGTTTTGATGATTTTTCATATTCTCTACAAATCTTGTCACACACTTATGCATAGCTTTTCTCATAGTACTCCCTACAAAAAACACTCTGCAGTAACTGTGTCTGGGTGTCTCTGTGATAATACACTGCACGGCTTTTTACTCTTTATTTCATCTTTGTTTTAGTTTACTTTAATCAATAATGAGCTGAGCAGCGTGCATGGATTTCCTAAGGCAGTATGGGTAGTGTAGTCCCCCAGAGTGTCTGTCTCTGTGTAGGTCTGAGCTCTGTGCTCCCTGTCGGGGTACTAAGGGGATTGGATATGCTCTGCTAATGCTATTAGTGCTGCAGCTTGGGATTACTGTCTCTAAAGGAAAGGGGGAAAGGGCGTGAAAAGTGAAAAACTATCGCGTTGGGGTGGGGAGTATGAGTGTGACAGAGATTTGCATGTTTGTACATGTATTTGAGAGAAAAAAGAGAGATTAAAAAAGGGATATTCATGCAGACGATTGCACACTAACAAAAATACTAAGTCACTGGCTCTAATGCAAAGTGTTGTGTGAGCTGTTTTTTAATTTCGTTTGGCTGTTACAGTACTCCTGGGATTTGAGTTAATTAGTCTATTAAGATGGCCAGCACCTCTTAGAAGCAGACTTATTTTTAGCTAAAGGAAAGGCAGATGTAGTGATTAGTTTTTTTTTCGAAGGCCAAAGTTGAAATGTGATACAGAAGCAGAGATCTGGTCCGTTTGGACAGTCTTGAGTCAAAAAAGCCTGTTAAAGTATCGTGTGACATGTCGACAAAGCAAAATTTAAAAGTGCTAAATTCGATATCCAGAGCATTAATACAGAAGCAAACAACTATTTGCCATGTAAAGATATAGAGGAGTGATGTCTACCTGAGCAGAGAATGAAGTCACTCTCCCTCTGTGTGTTATCAGAGCTTCTCCTCGCTGCGTTGACATCGCCGGGTCGGCTGCACATGCTTTTAATGCATGTTTGTTGGGGCTGACCCGAATGCTTAGAACCTTCGAAGCTTCGACCATTGCCATGGTAATTGACCTCCAAATCAGTATTTGAATGCTTCTGGTTTATTTTAGTTTGTTTGTTTTTTATATAAATATGTAATAATAAAGTATAAATCCCCAAATAGCCAATAAAATAAGGAGTAATCCCACAACATTATTCATATTAAACATTAATTATTATTATTAGTTATTCTCAGACGGATATTGCAGTTTGTTGTGTGTAGAGGTGCGTGTGTGTACAGTAGTGCGGCAGCGGTACTGTCTTTCACTGAAAAGGGCGAGATGGAGATAGATATTCAGAAGAACATGTCAGCCTGCTGCGCTGCTTTGCATCGCACCGCATTACGCTGCATCGCCCTGATGTTTGTGCATGTGAGCGTGCCCAACTGGCAGTTACCGCTAATAATGTCGGCACCATTGCGAAAGCGTAGCACCCACCGTCTGGTTCCCCCCTGGGTAAAGACTGTTAGCTCTGTCAGCACTTTTGCCGTTGTTTGCACTGTTAGCTACGAGCCACCGGTCAGCCGTCGCCATGTTGAGAGCCGTGCGGAGGCAATAGAAATGCTCCCAATCTCGCATTTAGCACCATTAAGTTAAAGCAAAACAGTTATAGTAAAGTCTCATTTTTTCAGGAAATACCCAGCACTGCTGAGAACGTTGCTGTTGGAGCACATAATGGCATGCTCCATTTCTTACATTTCCACCTGTGTGACAACTGGTCAGTGTATATGTAAGTGATATTACTAAGCTCAGAGGAGATCTTCGTATTGGGTAGCAGCAGGCATACTGTACAGCGTGTGCATTGCTTGAGATCAATAGGAAAATGAGAAGCATCCTCACTATCCAACACTCAGAATATCCAACCCTGACAGGAGGACAGAGTTTCAGAAGGTCAGCGTTTTGTTTTCTGAGTTAAGCTTTATATATCACCCCTGTAAAAAGAAGGTGTGGAAGACAAGCAGAGGATTACAGTATACAGGTATGTGTGGTGCACACTGGGCTGGACATGATCTGCTCTGCCCACCAGGATTTCCCCATAGCTTTCCTTCTGGGTTGTGAATTGTGCATCTATTAGCAGCTGCTGAATAAGAGTGTGCGCCTTCAGGGAAAGACCTGAATTATATATATATAAAAAAATGAATAAGTGTTCTAAATCATTAAATACCAAGTGCATCATCTGGCGAAAAACACGGCCTTATGAATATGTACAATGTGTGTCGAGGACTCGCATCCACCACAGGCGATGTTATTTCACGAGGCATTTGTTTGTCCAATCAAACAGAAAATCTCGATTTCATATTGCCCGGGGGCTGCTGCAGGTGATGCTTTTCTCACTGCAACAAAAGTAACAGTTTGATATTCCCAGTCAAGTTTCGTAGACGTAAAAACTGTAGACATGCGTTGTGTACACTTGGAATCGGTTTCAAGATGTTATTATCAACCCTATCAGCTCAGAAAGTCAGTGATCCAGTTATGTTGCGTTGTGCTCTCTGATAGTTTTGTTTATGCATCTCTAATCGGCTATTCATCTCCACGTAAACAAAGTGCAGTTTAGCTGTGTTTATGCATTAGTAAGCTACCGTAATTGCCAATTACAGTAGTTCCAAAAAGTATGTGCATGTTTCCACTGTTATCCTTCACCCTCCGTCTCTCTGTAGAAGCATCTGTTCTCTTTCTCCAAACACAACCTCCAATAATCATTATCTCCCCTTATCACACATCGCTCTGCTAGTTTTTCCTTATGAATATTTACCAACAGTAAGTTACCAAGGGCAATATGCTGAGGTTTGTTCACTCCCACCCTGTTTCATGTGTATGCATGCATATGCCTGTGGGCTTCTGACTAGATATGAGTGTGTGTGTATTATTTCTCAGTACTCTCCTCGAGGCAGGGTCAGGCATTTGGATCAAACCTATGTTATCAGGGATGTCAACATCTCTCCCACGTACAGAGCCCGACCCGCTGTAGATTAATATTATTATTATTCATTTTCATGGGTTTTTGAAAGTGGAGTTCCTCATTTCCACAGCTCTTTCTGCATTGTTGGGTTACTGACTGTACCCACACAACAGCCTGTACATTGCACTGTGGTTTAGCTGTGAGCATACAGTATACACCCAGCCAGACACTGCTACAAAACAGACAAGGTTGCAGCAACGTTGCACCATTCTGTCTGAGTGGCGTTAACAAGGAATTTTCCTTCTATCCAACACTTTTCAACAATTCACATTATTGTCCCAACAACGGAGTGTCATTCATCTGGGGAACGCAGTCAGGAGCAGCAGCGCTGAACTGGTTGTTGAGCTGACAGCCAGAGGACGGTAAGCACATTTGACTGTCTTTTAACTGTAACAAATGAATGTTAGCTTTCTGATTGCATGACCTCTTATCATACATTATCGAAGTATTTCAGTTCCAGTGCTGTTTGGTGGCCTGTGTGTTCACTTATATGGGTCAAGGCTCTTTCCTGGCCCCACAGTAGTGGAATGAACTCCCCACTTCCCCACTGAAGGCAGTGCAGCACAGTCACTGTCCATCTCCAGCCGCAGGCTGAAAACCCACATTTTCAGACTACAGTACACCTGGACTACTGTAGCACGTCTCATTTCTTATAGGAAAAAACACCTCTAAGCATTAGTATTGTAGCATTGAACACGTTTAGTTTTTTTTTTTTGAGGGGGGGTGCACTTCTAATTTTTGATGATATCCAGCTGTTGTTTCTACAGAGTTGTATAACACTCATTGTAATTCACTTTGAACTAAAGCTCTAACCAAATGTAATGAAACGTTCAGCGTTGAAATTTCAAGGTTAAAAGTGAGATTTTGATTTAAACTTGGGACTCGGATATCGGGTTGATACTGACTCAAATAGCTGGATCGGTTATCGGTGACAATGGGGCTGATCTATTCAATTAAATTCTATGTTTATATACTATATACATTATATAGTGGAATTTTAATTCCTGTTTAAGTTTTGACTTATTATTTATTTGTTGCTGCATCGAAAAGGTTTACACTTGTATTTCCTGTTAATTTTGAAGATTTTTATTACCAAGTTGCTGGTGTACGTTTTATTATTGTAATAATAAATAACAATTCAATAAATTTATATCCATGTATTTATTTGTTACATTTTGTTTTACAAAGTTAGGAAAGCAATGTTTGAGTGAGGTCGATGTTTTTTACACAACGGAATGATCCCAGTCACTTCTACACGGTGAGGCATACAGCTCATTAATTAAACACTGATATCGGATCGGTACTCGGTATCGGCCAATGCCCAAAGCCCAGGTATCGCTATCAGTATCGGGACTGAAAAAGTTGGATCGGTGCATCCATCTTGTCATGCTTCAAGTAATGCTTTTGTGTCCTGTGAGGAGTTACTGGCAGCTACGGGCGTGGCTGGGTGTGTGTGATGCGACACAGAGTGGTGACTATTCATTCTAAACAAAAATGGCAGCTCCTGAAGAAGTTAGCGTAGACGCTGCAATAGCATCAGTCACATCAGAACATTGAAAGAAGAGCAAAGAACGGCGCTGAAGGCTCTTCTCCGGACTGGCTTCGGCAAGAGTTTGATTGACGGATGGTTCATCCAATCACCTGCCAGTTATTTTTTTAAAAGTGCCTTCCCTTTTCCAAACAGTTTCCAATGGCGGTTTCCCGGATGGTTCTGTGTAACAAACCATCTGGCGGGTCAGGTTAAGATTTTAATATTTTTTAGTGATTAAGTGTGTTAGCTTATTCCTGGCTTTCTTTTACGTGTTATTTATTTGGGAGGGGCTACTGGTTTACTATTTGTAGGTCAGTTGTTGGTGTTTTCTTCCATGACTTACAGAAGCTGCATTTCATTGGCATTTTATTGGTGTCTTGTGGTGGGATTTCTCAGCCGCAAACACCAATAACTTTTAATTTAAGGGTGATGACAACATTTTGGCATTCCGTTTAGCTCTTAGCCTAAGCAGGAAACAGATTGCTGGATACTGTTTGTGTGGGCTTCTCTTTAAGAGGTTACAGCAGTTGTTTGTTATTCCTCCGTGCTGGCGACAGCTGCGGCCGAAGGCATTGTGTTTTCATGTTGTACATCCGTCTAGACCATTCTCTTGAAAGTTATGTCTCACAAACACCTGGTTGTCAAAGGTCAAAGGTCAAGGTCACTGTCACCTCACGTCCGTCCCATTCTTGTGATATCTCAGGAACACCTTGAGGGATTTTTTTTTCATATTTAGCACAAACGTCCACTTGGAATCAAGGATGACCCGATTAGATTTTGGTGGTCAAAGGTCAGGGTCACTGTGACCTTACAAAGCATGTTTTTTGGCCATACCTCAAGAATTAATATGCTAATTATGACAATTTCACAGAAATGTCTAATACGATTAAATGATGAAGTGATGACATTTTGGACAGACATGGATGTAAACTGCTAGTTGACTGGTTTGCGGAGGCATACAACCGCAAGGCGGTAATTTTAGTTTTTTTGTTACACAAATTAAGCAAAAATATAAGTTTTGTTAATGTTTTTTCTATTTGCCATGATGTGACCTTGTTAAAAGCATGACTCATTACTAATATTACTCTACTGACAGCCTGTATTGTTGGGTTGATACAGAGGAGACTGTTGCTAGTTTGCATATGAAGGAATATTAACAAGAATTCAACACTGTGATGCTTCCCCATTCTGTTTGGTGTGCGTCCCTCTCTCTGCGGGTACAGACTGATTATAACAGACTCAGACATCGAGCCCCTCACCCATCCCCACTCCGTCTCTCAGATAGAGATGAGGGAAGATGTGTTTAAAAAGAAATGGGTAAATATTATTTTGCTGTCAGATGCACCATTTGAAAAGCCTGTTCAACCTCACAGTAGCAACTGGAAGCCTTTAATGCAATAATGTAGTTCTGCTGTTTTACAGATCAGACGCAGGATCCCACGCTTTAAATAGATATTTGAAATGCATCGCTGTTTAGATGCTCATTTTAAAATGTTTGTGATGTGGTACTGTGCTCACATCAACAAACCAGGCCTTTAGAAATATTTTGTCCTCAAGCTAAATGAGAAACTAGGCAATACTTCAACTACAGACTTCTCACAATGCTTATCTGCATATGATCATGAACAGAAAACTAATGATATCCACTGCAGCAGAACATTCCCTCTGTTTTGACTTTCCCTGTACTTACATGCAACGTGATACAGTAAACGAAAAATCATATTTGTACCATACCATACTGTATTTATCCTTCAGCAACTATCACAAGTAATGCACAGTGAGTGCCAATAACCATTCACAAATGCTATCATTGTATCTGCAAACAACTACTCAAATATTTCAAATGCCACTACAGTCTCTGTATCGTCGGATAGCTGAAAATGGGGGAACAAATCTGGAGTAAATATGTTAAAGCCGTGTTCACATTATCCCGTAAGACAACTTTTGTGTGGGCCTCCTTCATAGTATTAGATGTAGTGTTTTTGTTTTTCTGGGAATAGTCATGTTTTTTGGGATACAAACTGTGCCCAAATGTGTTGAACTTTGACCCCAAGCTTCTCTGACCTTTACAGGCGCAGCTAATTGCTGAAGGCTTCGGAGCACCTCTGGACTCATATGGTAGAAAAACAAAACTCAAAATGTAAATTTGTGCGAACGGGTTTGTAAACCGTGCCCTCGGATTCACCATCCCTGCACACGGATTCGTGGCGGACATTTGTCCTTAAAAAACACTGCCATACCATATAATAATAGGCACCGACATCTAAACCTATTTCATCCAGCGATTTGGGGATCTCTCTTAACATCAAATATGTATGTTTTGGTATTGTTAGAAAGATAAACTTATCTTTCATTTGAACCCATTTCTGTCAGATGAACACAGATGTCACTGGATCTCTTGAAGTGGAACCTGTCCCATTACCTCGCCTAAACTACAGTATGATTTGTGTGTTTACTATGAGCTCTAAAACAACTGATACCTCCAGCACCCTAATAGCCTCACATCAGGTAAAATAGAAACATGTAGTAACATGCTAAAGAGGTGTTTTGAGCCTAGGCCATTAATCATAATGATAAAGAATACTAACTCTGTTAATATCTTGGTTGTATTTTATAAAACGCTACGTCACAGGCAACATCAAATTTGCGTTCTGATATAAAACCGGCAGCAGGTGATAAATCAAGTGTTCCAGTGGTTGTGAATCATGGGAAGGTGTTTAAATAGCACAACATTTTAAGGGCATTAAATTGCATTTTAGGCTTTTCGCTTGCCATTTCACGCCACGGGGATAACATTGTGAAACAGCTTCTCGCATGTCATTTAAAACCATGTTGTTACCGTGAAACGGTCGCGGTTAGGTTTAGGCAACAAAACCACTTGGTTGGTAAAATACGTACATAAACAACGTAACACAAGTATAATAAAACACGTCATAAACATAACTTTGAAATAACTAAACAACACTGCGACACAAACACCGGTCTCCTGGTTGTAAGTCCTGTGTTTGTTTGACCCATCCACCTCCCCTCCTTCACGCATTAAGAAGTCTCTCTGACTTTTTATTCTTCGTCACTACCTCTGAGTGAAGCATATTCACGCGGATGCATTTACACTGCAGTCAGTACAGGCTACATAAAATGCAAAAACACTGTTATGATTCTACACAAAATGACTTACAAATTGCAGTGTCATTCATACGCCATTTGGTGAGACTGGGCTGTTTTTGAATTACTAAAACTTACACGAATTAACACATCAAGGTTTTTCTTTCTACCATGTGACCCCATGGGGCTCCGTAGAAGGCTACTGGTTGTGCTGAGAATAAAAATGGACGATACAATATTAAAGAGTAGTTCTGAAAGTATCTATTCAATAACAAATCAATATAATATTGAGAACAAACAAACATATTTACTGGGCGTAATAACAGCCTAAAGGTCTCTGTAGTGATGTAACTACTGTTAGCAATGGCATTTGGGTATTTGGAAATGACACCAAGTAAAAGTTGCAAATAAGCTAAAAACAAAGTATTTGTAAATTCATATTTGCCAGTAAGTTAGTTCTCACAGACTCCCACTGAGTAAGGCAAGAGACTTTTTTTTTTTCTTCACTGCTGTAATGCAGCATACACACATTAATACTGTATGTATGCTTACAATACAGGTGTGCTATAAAGACTCCAAATCCGCACCCGGGTGAACAAAAGTCTGAGGGTAGTAATACTTACACCAGCAGTTGCGCCACCATCATTATGCATAAGCCTAATCAATGGTCATTGCGCTTAAGGGGAGCTGCGATGTTGTTAATGAATAGTTCCAATGAGCAGTGAGCCCTGTGTGTGTGTACGTGCGCGAGTGGTTAGTGTTAATGCCTGTAATGAATAGACGTGGCACACGGAGCCTGTGGACACCTGCTGTTGCCATTAGTTCCAAAGAGCTTGCTAATCACTGTGGCTTTCAAATCTGAGCAGGTTATTCAGTGTCCCTCAAACTCAAGGACCCTTCATTACTCGGAGGAGCACATGAGGGTTCGGTGGTAATGGCAGCTCGTTCAGACACATGCAAGTTCTTCCAGAGGCACGGTAAAGGTCCCTTTTATTGATTCAATGCAGTTTTCTCTCCCGCAGAGCGCTGGGCGCCTGGAGGAGTAGCTTTAACTTAGTGGCACCTTCTCCTTTACAGAATAAAGTAGAGCAGCAAGTGTGAATTGGCAACCTGCACGGACAAACAAGCTACCATCTGTTGCCTCCCACCTTGTCTATACCTTACTCTGCTCCCGTTCCCTTCCTTGGCCAAGCTCACCGATTAAGTCATCCTCGTAAGAATCAATGTTCAGTGAATCCCAGTTCCTATACCGGTTCCCATGGCTACTGGGAAAGACAGAGAACAGAACTGTGGGAGATGTAGTTTTTTTTCTTAACTGGTCTGACTACTCAGGTTCTTTCTGGCTCTGGTGGCATGGTGGTAGTGCTGCACAATTATTCAAATTTGAATCGCAATCACGATTTTGGCTTCCCACAATTAAATGAACATAATCTACTGCGAAATTGACGTTTAAAGTGCTCCGCTCATAGAAAACTCTGCTGCATAAATCAAGCGCTTCCTAAACTAACAGCTATAGATGCACCGTCAATCAGCAGCCGATTTCAGCACAGTCAGTAACGTCACACACACACACACAACATATCGTAGGTGTGGAAGTTCTTCAGCTGAGTGAAGAACACATAAAACTCATCGGAGCCAGCATTAACTTTTTCAGCAATTTGAGCTTGAATTATAAATACCCACTATAGATGACACTAACAAAGTAAAAGGATAGCATTTCCAATTTTTGACAGTTCGAATGTAGCACAACATGGAAGTGAAAGCAGACAAATATTTTGTCCCTAAAATCTATGAATAATTGTGATAATGATCGTAATCTCAATATTGATCAAAATAATAGTGATTATCATTTTGGCCATAATCGTGCAGCCCTACATGGTGGTACCACTCATTTTAATCTAAATATTAACATGTAAAGCGGGGCATACCCTGTACGATTAATAGCCCGTTTAGAGTCGGACCGAATTTCAGCTTCGTTGGGCGTCGTTTGCCGTGCAGTGTACGGAGGGGCCGAGGACCGATTAACTCCTCCCGACTGGCCGTTGGACAGTCGGATGAATTTCTGACATGTCCAAAATTTTGGTCGGCCGTCCACAGGCTCTCACACACGAGCCGATTCTCCAACGTCAGTGTGTTTTTTCTCCTTTTTTTTTTTACAGTAATCAGAGCGTAGCTATCGAGGTAACAATGTACAATAGATATAGTAAAACTTAGCTAGCTTACCTCCAATTCTGTCTGCAAAATGGAGAAGCCATACTGTCTACGTCTTCCTAGCCACCTGGAGTCCAAAAATGCCGGTGCCTCTTTTTTTTAAGACTTTTGATCAAGGCAACACATTTCTGCCTTGTTAGAATTGTGACCCCTACAGACCTCTGCCATCAAACAAACTTTGCCTGCCTCGGAGCTTTCAAACAAATCTTTATTGATAACTGTCAACAGCCAGAACGTCCCTCAGGGGCCGACGGGTCATTTTTTTTTTTTTTTTTTAATTTTACACGTACAGTGTGAGCACTCAAGTCATGGCTGACGATCGGACCGTACAGCGTGAGCACATGAATCGGGAGCTTTGGCTTTACATCGCAAACGATCTACTCGTAGAGTAGGAGTAGGAATTACACAACAACATTTCTAAAATCGTACAGTGTATGCCTAGCTTAATATATACGTTTCGGTGACAGAGAGGATCCTTGTAGGATCAGAGACAGCGATGACAGCTGCGAGACAACAAGGCTAGATGTTGAAAGATTGAGCGTTGGGGGTTACCAGTGCGATGGTTGCGCTGCAGGACTCAGCTGCGAGCTGCTGATTTACAGGGCCTGAAGGACAGCCACGGCCTTCCACCCACTCTGTCGCCATGGGAGACGGCGGAGAGGAGGTCTTGTTTCCTTTTCTCCCTCACCGTCATTCTCTCTCCTTTACAGTACTTTATCCCTCTATCTCTCTCTCTCCCTCTGTCTGTCTCTCTGTTCTTTTTCTGCCTGTCAACCCCCCTCCCTTCTCGATAACCCACTGAGCTCCTATTATCATTCTGAATCAGCCACTAAATAACAGTTAAAACCAACCTCCAGGAAGTTGAATAATGATGAAAATTTAAATAATTACACCACAGTCAGTCTTTTTGTGTGTCTGTCTGTGCGCGTGAGTATGTGCACAGCACACGACCAATTCATTTTATTGGTCAGTCCAGCTGTACTTCCATTGTTGGTGATGTGTGTTATCAAAGGGCTGCAAGCCTCAGTGCACTGGCAGTAGCAATGGAGAGAAGGAAAGAGACCACAAACAGGAACTATAGCCTGCTTCCAGGAACCACCATCAACCCACACACTCAAACACACACACCGAAAGACACACACAAGCAAAGAGATGCATGTGCATACAGACAAACACTCTGTTTGTCTCTATTCCCTCTGACTACACACCACCCTCGCTTTATCTCAGAAGGCAGAAGCAACAGTTGATCACATGACCGCAAGAGTCTCTTCTAATTTCTGCGTTAGCTGAGTAGCAAAGTAAATGCTAAGTAGGAGAATATAAATAATATAAAGAAATATAAAAGAGAAAAAAAAAAGAGTAGAACGAGTGCAGTTAGTTCACTTTTTCACTATTTAAACAGAATACACCGAGAAACTGTGGAGCTACAGGAGCGAGAGGGCTTGGGGAGGGGGAGGCTGTTGCTACGGCAACCAGAGTCGCGGCGCTCGTCATCACGAGGCTTCTTCTGCATTGTGTGTGTGTGTGGACACAGCTCGTGTGAGTTCACCCTCCTCTCTCCAGACAGGAGGCGAGGACATCCCCCTCTAACACTGTGCCAACAGAGAGAGGAAGAGAGAGAGAGAGACACACACAGCAGAGAGAGAGAGAGAGAGAGAGAGAGAGAGAGAGAGAGAGAGAGAGAGACTGAAACCCCATAATGCACTGCACGCTGCAGGGCTGAAGTCGTGCAGATTCATCAGTTCCTGTTCGGAGGGATTGTGTGTGAGCGCACACACACCCGTACACCCCAGACGGAGCGCAAGTGAAACACACAGACAACCAGGCAGGTAAGACAGCTTTTTCTCTGACCATGCGGACGGACAGCCACTGGCTTTACAAGATGATCCGTGCGAGTGTCCGTTACTGCCTCCTGAGAGGAGGAGAGGGGAGAGTTGCTCTGTGGAGATGGCAGGGTGTCATTAATATTTGACATGTTATGATTCCGACAACTTCCCTGCCTGTTGCTAGTGATTGCTGCTGTGTTTTTTTTCCCTCACTTGGATACGTCTGAGTTTGGGATTTTTCAAAAGCGAGGATATACCTTAGAGAGATTTGAAATATCTGACATGCATGTAGTTTTTATCTGTCACTGGCTTTGTTTTTTTTGCATAGTTTTTTCTTCCAGCTTGCAGATAGTGTTAGCTGATTTGAATATGCTGGGAAGGTTTTGCATGTATTGGAGAGCTGGTGAACACAGTGTAACTTTTAGGAAAGGATAACTTGTCTCATGGAAATGCACACTGTGTACTTTGCCATTTTGTCGACTGTTTACCTTTTCATGTACATCGGGTACAATCCAGAATATTTATGTTATAGAATAGTCAATCTTCAAAACGTATTGAACAAAAGCAATGGGAATTCAATAGGAATGTAGAAAGTTTGGCTTTAAAGGTTTAATCGCCAAAAAAAATCTAGTTAATGTTGCATGATTTTGTCCAACGTGCTTCATGTAACACTAAAGGAAGACAAATTATGTTATTTAAAAAGTAAGCCCAATGTGCCCCGTGAAGAACAACTTGACCCAATGATGCATTATAAGTTACATTTTCATTATGACAATCACTGATGAGGCATTTGTGGTTTCCAAAGCTGTTTGTAATTAAAACTAAATATACAGAATTTGGTCCCACAGCACTACAAATACTTCAATAAACTAAGCCTGTTTTTGAGGTATATACAGCTAATGCAAGCTGACTGGCGGTTAAACGCGTGGCTTCTCCATTACGGGTCAGTTTGTGGTTTAACGGCCACTGATGCTTGCGACCGTATCTGTTGCGCCAGAGACACAGACAGGCTGGAAAGTGCGATTGCAGCAGCTTAGGGCAGGGACTCTTAAACTTTATTACCCCAGGACTCAAATGGGAAATTTCAGTCCTCCACCCACGGGACCCCTGTCGTGAAATCATGTCTCAATGCTGTCATGTGGAGACACAACTTTGAAGATCAAAATGAGGGCTTTGGAGTGATAAATAGCTTTGAAATAAAACCCAGTGATTTGAAGTTGTATTGTCTCGAAATCCAGCTTTTAAATAAAATCCAGCTCATTACCCTTTATCACACAAAGGAGCTTTGAGACTGTTTTACTTGTGTGTCTCGCACCTTTTGACAGTGTGTATTATGTGGATGTGTGAAGCTGTTTGTGCTGTAACGGACTATGCAAAGAGCTTTTGCGGCTTTGGGAAATGCAAAAAAAGCCATAATGCAGATCAGACAAAAAAAAAAATCTTTTGAATAATCAGTTTGTCTCCATTTAGCTCTGAGAGAGAGCACGACTTCTATCTGCACTTCCCCTGCAGAAATCCACCTGTCAGAACTCAAAATGGAGAGGCTCCTCTTTTTCATTATGGCTCCTTTCATTAAGAGCCCCCCCTTCACTGTCCGTGTTGCGGCGTGATAGAATTATCCACCAGACACCTATATGACAGTAGCATCCATATCTCTGCCTCCGCTTTGCAATAATTCAGCGTTGGGTGTTCGGGAGACCGAAAGCTGCCCGATAAAAGTATGTACATAATGTATATGTTTCTATAGTCAGCTGGGTATATAAGGTCTCCTTTAAAGTTAGTGTAGGATAAAGGCGAGGGAAGAGACACTGAGTCAGAAAAAGAAAAGCAGAAGGATGTCTTGTTGAAAAATAACAGTGGTCATACCAGAGCTATTTCTGTGGTGAGTTTAGGAGTTTTTTGAACAATGGTCATTCATATATTCCACTACTGGTCTGTTATAGAGCTCAGTGTTGACAGATTCCCACATTTTCCACTGAGGTCACATCTCAGGGCCCCAGAATTGGTACCAGAACACAGAGCTGTTCTCAGAGGAAAGACGTATGGCACATGAAGCTTTAACAGACTGAAATACTACTACTAATGCTACTGTTGTTTGAATATCATCTGTTTAATGATTGGACCTTCAACAATAGAGCAGAGGTCTGCTTTGAATGTTGAAAGCCTCTCAGACTCGCACCGGGTCGCCCTGCTGGATTTTCCATTCGGTAAGATCCTTCTCCAGGTTCTCCGCTAGATATTCTTTTGCTCTCGGTCCAGCTCTGGCTTTGCTTAGCGGCGTGGATCAAAGGTGATATATGGATCCAGATCTCCTTGTCCAACTTTAACTCCTCCTGTCTTTGTTCTTTTTTTTTGTTTTTCAAATGTTTTCCTCGTTCCTGTCTTTAGTGATCTGGAACACAAGGGACACGTGTTCATGGATCCGTGGCCTCGTTTTGACGCGATCAGAACGAGCGAGGACGTGAGAGACACCGTTAGAAAGCAGTGCCTCAAAAGTCCTTTTTCACTCTCTCCTCCGTACACAGACATCAGCAGTGCAGTGAGCAGGAACCTTAGTGTGCATTAAATTATCTGCAATTGCAGCAATTATCTGCAAGTCCAAAACCTTTCAGTGTGCCTTGTTTCTTCATCACTGTGTCTCTCCCTTTAGACCAGAAGCCCGCCAGTGGAAAGTACACTTACTCAAGTGTATGATTCTGAAGTAGGCCTACTTGTTATTTACTTGAGTATTTCCATTTTGTACTACTCTGCACTTCTACTTCACTGTGTCTCAGGGGAACAAGTGCTTTGCAGTTTCACGTTTTAAAACCTTACATTGAGAATTTAAAATATAATGCTCAGTAAATCAAACTACAACCACAGTATATAAACTAAAAACTTTAAATTAGCTAAAATTTGGCCACCTACAACATTGGGATGCTGCTTACATGTTAATACACAAATAATAATACTCCAATAATATAATATAAAATAATATACCGGAACATGGACAAGGATTTTTCTGCCTCAATTAGGGAGTACTTTTAATTTTGATACTAAGTACATTTAAATTTTTGCAGCTTTTTAATTAAAGCTTAAATCAATATTTTCATTTTAACATTAGCCATGTTTCCATTCAATTGTCAGGCGAATTTTAAGTGAACTTTTGAAATGTCGCAAAAAAGAAATGCGACTTAGGCGCATTTTCATCAACTGGTTTGGAGCGAATAAACTTGTTTGGCAGAAATAGGCACTATACTTTAGGCTACGCATGGCTGTAATCCGCCAGTAAATAGAGGAGAAGAATTACTGTAGAGGTTTCGAACCGGAAACAAAACAAGTCGCCTTGGGCATCGAAGGCTGCATTCACAATTTTAGCGATTTTTTGCAGTTCTGATACAGCTTTTCTAATGAGATACTTCAAAATGTGCATACAAAATACGTGAACGGAAATATGGCTAATGACTATGTGTAATGTGAAACATGTCGCTCGTGGTGACGAAACCACAGAAAATGATCACCTGACTCTGCAGTTCCCCTCAGCTCTATGGAGCGATTTAGCCACTTTTAGCTCATTGTTTTGGTTTTCTGGGCTGCAACTTTAATGTTTTGATTCGCTCTCAACGCTCTCATCAGCGTTTTTTTCAGTTGCAGCAGGCAGCTTTTCTCGCGAAAAAGCCCTAAAAACCGACTCATCCAGCACAAAAGGGAAGACAAAGTTTGCAACGAGCTGGTGAAAATAGTGGAGCATTTGGCAGCTAAAGAACCAGTTATTTTACTCAGAAAACCAGAGGTAAAAGGAAAGTGGATATTGGACTTACATTTCCAAGGTCACCAGAAGCACGTGTGTATATTGGCAACTGTTTGTTAGCACGTTCACCATAACAACTTTAAGTTGATAATATGTCAATGTGGTGTTTACAGCTTGTTTCTGCTGCTCCCAAGTGGCCAAACAATCTGTAATTGCAGGTTTAAGTACAATTTGCTCAAAGTGCTTTTTCACTTTCACTAAAGTTAAATTTTGAATGCAAGATTTTTGCTTGTAATGGAGTATTTTTACATCGTGGTGCTGCTACTTTAACATAGGTAAAGGATCTTCTACTGATACTGTTCGCAGTGGTAGGAGATGTCATGTAGCATATGATTGAATCAGGCGGCAACCACTGGGCCTGAAACATGAAGCCAATGAGGAAGTGCCTTAAACCTGCATTCTTTCTAACAGCCAGCAGGGGGCGACTCCTCTGGTTGCAAAAAGAAGTCTGATTGTATAGAAGTCTATGAGAAAATGACCCTACTTCTCACTTGATTTATTACCTCAGTAAACATTGTAAACATGAGTTTATGGTCTCAATCGCTAGTTTCAAGTTTTCTTCAATACAGCATGATGTTCATTTAGTAAATTATGGTCCAATTTAGAGTAAAATAGACCATAAAGCAGGGTATGCTTAGGGCGTGGCTAACTTGGGAATGACAGGTCGTTACCACGGCGTTGTCAGGTCTGGGTGTTGTCCGTGTTTTGGTCTTACAACTTTAATCCTTTCACAGTGCGTTTTCAGTTCATGAAAGTTAGTTAAAACCTTTTTGGTCGCCTAAAAATGTCTTTATCAGCATTCTGTTGTACTTAGTTCCACCCTCTCGTGTCGCTTCTGGTTGCAAAAAAACAAGATGGCGACGGACAAAATGCTGAACTCAAGGCTTCAAAACCGTAGTCCACAAACAAATAGGTGACGTCATATGTCCACTTGTTATATATACAGTCTATGGTTTGAATGCAGCTGACCTACTGAAGTGTCCACGAGCAAGACACTAAATCTGTAGCTGACAGTTGTGCCCTGAGTGGGGCAAGTGATAAGTATTTCCTCACAGAGCATAACTCAGACAGTACTTTACAGACAGAGCTTTTTTTCCAGAGAAAAGTGCTATTGTGTCCCGCAGTTTTAGAGTCTATTTGTATAATCTAGACAACCACAACACAACATGTACACATTTGGAGACACTGCATCCCATCCTGAAAGACAACTGCAGGGCCTTTTTTGGGCACACAGTCGGTGACTTGTCATCTCTAAAATCGAAATTCCATATTACCGCCGTCTGTAGTGCGTTGCTTTGACTCTATGAACAAATTGATAAATATTTATAGAAACTGTAGCTAAACATTAACACTTAGAGCAGCACAGAGATCCATCATAGGTGCTTTTGAGGGCAGGCTGCAGGCTGCCGTTCAATCAACACCTTTCCCTTGCACACATACACACACATACACACACACACACACACACACACACACACACTCATGCACACACAAGCCAATACAGTGATAAATTCCAAACACCCTGATATATTGCAGCCACAAGTCAGTGATGTGGCTCTGAGTCACTTGGTAACACCCACCATACACACACACACTCCTCCGCAAACACACACACACACACACACACACACACACACACACGCTCGCATATACACACATGCACCTGACGTACTGTTTGATGGAGTTAGACGCCATGGCAACAGAGCTGTGACTCTTGCTGTCCTGTGAGTGGACTGAAGCTGTGGAGGAGGGAGGAGAAAGCTACCAGCTAGCGCACAGCTACTCAAGTGCAGCTATTATTATTCCCAATCTCTCTTTCTCTCTATTTTTCCTTCTCTTCATCTACATTTCTGTTGTCCCCCCCCCCCCCCCCAAGTGCAATATAAAGGCTGTAAGTTGAAAAAAAAAAAAAAAACTCATCCAGGGGAAGTAGTGGAGGCAGAACAGAGGTCAGCAGGCATGTATTTTTAAAGCAAAACCTGACACATCATCAGACGGAATCGCACTGTTTCTCACAGCCGCAACCAGACAGCACTCCGAATGGCGTCTTATTTGTTGACATATTATTTTTATCTCGCCCTCCTCGCACTCTCACTCGCTGCATCACCCTGTTTCAATCACAAAATGATTTAACTCCTCTCTCTCGCTTTTTCTGCCTCTGTTTAACCCTTTTTTTTTTTTAAATGTTTTTTTTTTTTGTGGCCTTGCGGTTTGTTTTCTCCCCCTCTCTGTTCCTGTCAGTCATGTTTTATAAAGGCAGCAGCACAGATAAGGAGAGCAGAGGGAGGCGGGCAGGTGGACGGGTCTCACAAACAGCATCTGTATGAGATTTACTGCCTGCAGATACAGATGGTGGAGAGACTGCGAGGAAGAAAAGGAGGGGGTTGTTGGAACAGTGCAGGTGAATTGCATTTTGGTCTCGGGTAGCATTTTCACGGTCTGATTGTCAGCATTTGTTAACATACACGCATGCACGCAGAGACGCACGCACACACGCTCTCCCATGCAGTGTGAAATTGTGGGAACGTGGCTGTTGACAGTAGAAGTTTGTCTGAGTTAAGTTCCCTCCTGCGTCGCACTCCTCCTCCCTCTTTTGCATACGATCCAAGCGCGAGCTGTGAAAGGTGAACTCGCAGCCTGCTGTGGATAAATTATGTGTGACATGTTTAGCTGTGCTGCCTTATATGGAGACTGGTGTGTCTGAATACAGTAGGGCTCTGCCAAGAGGGAAGGAGGGAGAGAGAGAGAAGAAGGGAGCGAGGAAGTGAAGGGCAAGGAGGAGGAGGAAGGAAGGAAAAGAGGCAGGGGAGGGAGAAAGGAAAAAAAAGGAGAGAGGAGGGGGCAGTGACGGAGGGAGTGAAAGAGAGAGGAGTGCCGCGAAGCAAGCATGAGGTTTTCACTTTCCATTCTCCCCTCAGCAGCAGTCAGATGAGTCCTTGCAGAGATACAGTAAGTCTTTGCTGTTTACTCTGTGTGTGTGTGTGTGTGTGTGTGTGTGTGTTTGTGTGTGTGTGTCACTTACTTTATGTTTGTTTAGACACAAGACTATAAGTTGTCCCTGCTTACAGTTTCTGCCATTTCGCTTTTGGAATCTTTTTTATTCACCATCTGGATGTTGAGTGTGATGTGAGTGAGTTCTACGTGTGTGCTTGAACGTGTGTACATATGCAGATGGCAACCGTGCTTCACTGCTAATGTGTGGTAGTTTGAGGCGGGACAGTTTTAATGTGGAAAAGAGCTGAGCGGACAAAAGAATGGGTTACGTTAGTGTTTAATGTTCCGCGGGGTAGTTAGTTAGCACACATTTATGCACAGAGACACACACACACACACACACACACACACACACACACTGACACATCCCCTTCTCTGGCAGACTAAACTCTCTCTCTCTTTCCCTTGGACTAGAAATCCCTGTTGTGTGACTCCTACTGTTAACACTATACGCGCTCACGTTTACGGATGAATGAATGAAAACACACACCGACTCACTCTCACACATATGAGCAGCTCTGCGCTCCTCCCGTACTGTATAATGACTGCACTACTGGTGTTTACATTACAGCTGCCCTCAGGAAATGATTAAACTCCCGCTTTACCCAGGGCCGTCTGCACCAGTCTGACACACAAACACATTGACACTCATACATGTGCACACACAAAATCATCACTGGAATGTGCATGTGCAAAAAAAGTGAACATAATTTGGATATAATTGCTTAATATTCGTAAGTTTGTAGGAAGTAAACAGATGCATTAATAAAGTGTATATAGATGCAGTCATATTTCTGTCAACAAATTTCTGAATGTTAGTTATAATGGCTGTTGATTGGATATGGGCCAATTATGAATTTATAAAGGGCTATGCTTAGGCCTAATACGTGTACGGCGTTTTCATGGAGAAGATAATAGAATAAACAGAGCACTACAGAGGATTCTCTGTATTTTTTCAGTATAAGCAGGATTTTAGAACACTTGTCTGTTCTGCATTAAAAGCTTAATTAGTGAAATAGGTTCAAAGTGTATGAGATGCATTAGCTTTGGGGTCTAAACACTTTTCAATGTGCACAACTCATTTGCCATTTTTCCACACGTTTTGGACACCTGCACTGCACTGTACTGAGAACAACTGTGATCAGAGCTTATGGAATATAAACTAAGTACATTTACTCAAGTACTGTTCTAAAGTACAATTTCCAGGTGCTTGTACTTTACTTGAGTATTTCCATTTCATGCTACTTTATACTTCTACGCCGCTACATTTTGGAGGAAAACATTTTACTTTTTACTGCACTACATTTGTTTGACAGCTTTAGTTACTAGTTACTTTGCAGATTCAGGTTATCAATACAAAATATAAAGCACATTCAACAAATACATTATGATGTAATATTATGGTTTAAACCTGCAGTAGGCAGAATATTTTTGGCATCATTGGGCAAAAATTTCATAATAACCTTTCAGCATATTGTAATTCAAGTGTTCTGAGAGAAAACTAGATTTCTGCTCCTCCTCATGGCTCTTTTTTTCAGGCTTTAAAAAAAATGTAGCCAGTGACTGGAGACTTTGGCCAATCACAGGTCATTTCTGAGAGAGAGCGTTCCTATTGGCTGTTCAATCAATGGAGGCAGCTGTCAATCACTCGCAAACTTCGATCAAACGGTCAAACTAGGCAGCACTCATCAAATATGAATCAATATTCTGTTCAGATGTTTTCAGAAACATCTTGTAGTGTACTGTTTAGCTGTAAAATGAGAAACTGTGCTCCGGCTGGTTGGCGGTGCTTGGTATTTCCTCAACTGATCTCAACATGGCTGCCGGGTTATAAACTTTCTCATTTTACAGCTAAACAGTACACTACAAGATGTTTCTGAAAACATTTGAAGCGAGAAAAAGGCATTACAGTAACAGAATATTGATTCATATTTGATCAGCGCTGTCTAGTTTGACCGTTTGATCAGAGTTTGTGAGTGATTGATAGCTGCTCAGAGACGGCAAGGCTCCAGCTCAGCTCTGATTGGTTGTTTTCCTCCAGTCTGTGAAATTTGCAGATGCCAGTAGGAGCCCCGGTTGACACAGAGGCACATGATTTTTTTTTCAGATTACCTGTCTCATGCACTACTGTAAGGTAATAGTGACCGTTTTATAAAAATAATATCTTTAATCATATTTGCTCCATTTCTACCCACTGATGCTTTAAGGTACCCAGTACTATACAAAGTACTTAAAATCTGCCCCACCTTTACCAGTTAAAGTGATGTACACATTTAATGCATCACTAATTATAATCCAGTGCTATACTATATGATTCTGAAATGTATCTGTATAATGACTACTTTTACTTTTGGTGCTTTAAGCATATTTTGATGCAAATACTTTTGTACTTTTACTTAAGATTTTGAATGCAGGACTTGTAACAGAGTATTTTTACACAGTAGTATTGCTACTTTTACTCAAGTAAAAGATCTGTAGTACTTATTCCACCAGTGCTTATGATGCCAGTTTCCCATACCGCATGCAGGAAGTTGTGGTGAAAGGTGTCACTTACTTTAATAACATTTTGGAGGTCGGAGGCTTAATGTAGCTTCATCCTCTTTTACCATTTATCATTTACAATGTTCAAAACTGATCCACTGATAAAAAAAAGAATTTTTTTTTCTTTAATTCAATTACTTAAATAGTTTGCACATTTGCTAACCTTCAGGACTAAGGCTACTTTTTCTGTAGCTACATACTTATCACAATAAAAGCCTTGCAGTACTTTGCTGGTAAAAGACTTTCTTTCCAATATCATGGCAAATCAGAGTGCCTCAAAAAATAAGAAAGCAGTGATATTAAAGTAATCTAAATTTTGGAATAGAAGACGTCATGTTGCCTGAATGTTGATGGGAATTTGCAGGTGGCACCGACTATTATGTATGGAAGAGGAAACACTGTATGAGTATGTTATTTACCCATTTATTTTTTGTAATACGATTGATTCCCTTCGTTTGAACTTGTATTATTTACCTAACTGATGCTGCAATAGACACTGCGTCTATCTAGCTATATATTCCCTGTTGTTTTGAGTACACACCCTCTTCTCACCCCCTGATCTCAACACCTCTGTCTCTCTTTCACAGTTTCACTTCCTCACCCCTCTCCTCTGTCGTTCTGCTTTTTTTTTTTTCATGCCTCACTTTGTATTTCTCTTTCGGCGTCTGACTCTCGGTGGGTTTGAAAAAAAAAGCTTCTCGGCAGATCAGAGCAGGCAGATCTACAAGGTCATTAGAGTATAGAACAGCGAGAGAGCGCAGAGGCACTCAGATACATACTGAATTTCACAGCACACACGACTCCGACTAAACAACTGTGTGCGGGAGAAGAAAGAGGAGAAAGAGTGAGGGGGAGAGGATGCACGGTTACCTGCGTTTGACTGCTGAAAAATGAGGTTTTTCTATGAATTTGCCCTCTTTTCTTTTCCTCCCCCATCTCCTCGTTTCAACTAATATGTCCTTTAGAAGTGATGTCATCTCCCTGCTGTCCTCAGCAGGCACGGGGCAGCTTGTCGAATGCAGATGAGTCGTGTGTTTGTGTGTGCGTGAGAGGAAATTAGTGTGCATGTGCGTAATGACATGAGCGCCCTGATTTACATTATTCAATTATCGAGAAAAAAAAGAAAAAGTGGGACGGATGCTGTGATCAAGGTGACAGCAGGAGAGCGTCAGTGGAGATGACTTTGAGTCCCTCAGAAATTCAACACAGAGCACATAACTGGCAGATAGACAGTCGGTCACTCAGACAAATGGTCGGGAGAGTCCGTTTGGCAAGTGGCAAAAATCACAGTGAGTCAGTCAGTAACGTATGATTGCTATTTTCCCTGCCGTCTGCAAAGCTGTCACCGGACTAATGCACACGAGTGGAAGATGTAATCTATAGTAAATACAGTTGGCTCCACGGTGGAGCCCTCTGTGATTTCCACAGATTAAGGTGTCAAACTGAATCACTGGTCATAGACAGCTGAAGAGTACAGATTATCCCCCGTTTGGCCAAATGCTGCTCTGATGACAAGCCTGCACTTCGTGTGTGTGTGTGTGTGTCTGTGTGTGTGTGTGTGTGTGTGTGTGGCTGCGATTAGGAAAACTGATTTTTTTTTTCTGAGGGAGCATCCACTCCTTTGGTATTTCCTGATTTGATCACAGAATGTGAAAGATTCACAGAAGGCCAAATCATTAGCGTTAATCATCTCCATCAATTGAGCTCCCTAATCTTTACAACAATTCCGCTATTAAGCTTTGCAGCCATTCAGCTTCTAATCAGTTACTGAACCGTCTCCTGTCAAAGATTTTCCACCGTCATAAATTATTCTTATCTGGCTGTACTTATTGTATCTCTCCGTGTCTGAATCCTCTCTGGCTCTCACTCTGCTCCCAACTCATTACATGCTGAATACTAGAGCTGGGACGATACACTTATCTGCCGATTCGATACTATCACGATACTTGGGGGCCAATTCGATATGTATTGTGATTTTTAAGCATTGTGATTTTGTTAACTTTTTTAACACTAGACCATGGGAAAAAGTTGAATCATACACTTCTAGGGACTTTTACTTTGGATTTTTTTTTGTCAAAGTTTTGAAAAACTTTAACAAATCTAAATTAATTAATGAAAATGTTTGATTTTCAGCATGTATGTAGTCAGAGATGTCCTGAAGTCATATATATCAGTCAGGAATTATTTGTTACATTCTTTCCAGTAACCCAAAAATCAAAGAATAAAGATATTTCCCTCGCAAATTAGTGGTATTTTCTTTTTAATTTATAAGGGCCTTGTAGTGTTTTATACTTCTGGTGAATACAATTGATCTTATTTCCATATATGTATGTTGTATATATTCTCTTTATACATCCATGATCAGCTCCATCGGGGCCTTTTGAATGCATTTAACATAAATGTCAGTATATCGGTGCTCTACAGTTATAGCGTCGGCTGATTTGACCACGGAGATGCGAGTGACGGCTGGCTTGACCGCACGTTACAATACGATAGTATTGAAGTGTTTCCATACTTTACTGTATGTGTAGTGTTTACCACTTTGGATTTAAAATGTGAGGGTGCAGGTCGTACGCTGACCCTCCGCTGTTAGTTTTCTCGCTTCGGCTCACTGCGGCCGGCCGCGGTTTGTTGTAGTTGACGGATACGGAACGGATATGACGTCGCGTTACTCAGACCACAACAATAAAAACGGTAACTTCCTTCGACCTCCGCATATACTCAAATGCAGCAAATATATCGATTCTGGCATTAAAAATAGATTTCAAAATAGTAAAAAAAATCGCGATACATAAGTGATAACTTTTTTTCCCCCACCCCTACTGAATACCTCCACCCATGACCCATGTCACCTGTTCCTCCCCTCTGTCTACTTGTCTATCTGTATTTTGTTTTTATCATTCTCTTACTCGCCTGTCTGTATGTGTCTCACTGTCTGTCTAGTTTTGCATGTATCCGAGAGCAAGAGAGACACAGTGAAAGTAGGAAAGGAAAGACTGTGTGTGTGTTTGCCTTTTCATTTGTCTGATAAAGGCCCCTCGTGCTTGAAACGCCACATGCCGAGGTGGTAAATTTACACAAGGGAGCTTTTTTCCAAAGTGGACAGACTACCATTTCACTGCCTCCCTTCCACCTATTACATCTATATCCCCTAGACGTCTCCTTTCTATCACTCACTGTCTGTCCCTTACCTCGTCTGTCTGTCTTCCTCTCGTTCTCGCCGTTTTCCAATCTACCCTCCCACCCACACACACACACACACACACACACCTCCTCCATTGCTATTCCTGAGAGGAGTACACTGGTCTGGCAGTGGGGTGGTTTATGTCCGTGAACTCAATGACACCCTGCCGCTGCATTACACCACACTGGCACCAGGTAGTCACACTGCAGGGAAAATAAAAGTTGTATGGATGCACATGCACAATCCCTGTAACTGCCTCCTCCCTTACACACAGAAACGAATTGGTAACCATGTATATATTATCTCACATCCCTATTCATGTGTGCTATAACTGCCTCACCCCCGTGTCTCTATGTGCACGTCAGGCTGTTTAAACACTTGCGCTGATATCACAGTGCAGACGACAGCTTGCACACGTGCCACTTGACTGCCCTCGTCGTCTCCCCTCCCCTCTGTTTGTCTTACAGCTGAAGGAGGGAATCATAGATCGTGTGTTAATGTGTATGTGTGTGTGTGATAGAGAGCGCACACCAAGGGAGAGAGTTGATGTTGTGCATATGCATACATATTACTCATATAGCTGTGTGCTGAATATCGATGCACCGGCTGACCTTCCATCCATCTCTGTAGTTGCGTATCCTCCGTAGATGATGCAGATCTGCTGTCTCATGGTTTGTGGTCAATACTAATGTGTGTGTGTGTGTGTGTGTGTGTGTGTGTGTGTGTGTGTGTGTGTGTGTGTGTGTGTGTGTGTCACAAGCTAGAAATGGAACGAAGTCTAAGATTACCCTGATGGTACAATCTGTGGAAACATCATCGTAATGGAGTATCGTTTCAGAATGACCAGCACTCAGGCCGAAAGACTGGCGGATCAGATCTCAAGCTCTCACGGGTGGGACTGAGCATTTGTCGGACAGGGTTCACATGTGAGCATTACTAATACGCTTGTCCCCTCGGCAAGGTATTTGAGCTCATTAATGTCACCGAGATGTCCATCGTTCAAGTGTTCCTCAGGCAGTTTTAAAAAAAAAAAAAAAAAAAAGAAAGGTTTTTATTTGTGACTGAGATACAGTATACAGTAGATTTATGGGGATCAAGCTCAATATCTTTGGCAAAAGTAAAAGTGGAAACGTATCCAGAGTCCGTTTTTAACTGTCATGTCTTTCATTTGTTTTCTTAATCAGCCATGTCTCTGTCATTAATGAGGATATTATGTAAATCTTGAATATTACTTGTATTTAAAGAAAAAAACCTAAGACCTCACCCTGCTACGATGCCAACTAGCTTAAGCACAATAACTGCTTCTATGTGGCTAATATTTTAGCTCAACTCAACATTTTGTCATGCGTTCGGTCATGTGTGTGTGCATCTGTCTGTCTGTCCACGGCTAATCTTGCATACTACCGGACCCATCTGCCTAATATTTTTTGTGCTCATTTACGACTGTATGCTGAAGGGCCTCTTGTGGTTGCGATGATTCAGAATTTTTGAGAAACCTACTTTATTGACTATTTATACGGTCATTGACTGCTGACTCGTCACTGCTCTTAACCACAAGTGATCAACAACTGCTATCAACCAGTATCAAAAGGCCTTATTGGCAATCGGTTAGGATAAGAACGAGCCTTATCCAGTCTGTTGCAGTCCACATTCTGGCCTTTGTTGTGGCTCAAAAACTGACATCCATAGAAAAGTTTTTTGAACCGGAGCATCTGCAGATTAATTCCATACCCGATATGTTATGATCCATGTTAGGCACAATACGAGAAGAATAAATCCCTGTTTTTGTTATCTTTGCCGCCATCTTGACTGTAAGGGAGACGGAAGGGACAATTGAGTGAGATTCAACTCTTCTTTGTTTGGGAGATGAGAAGGAGATGCACACCTGGTGGAGATCTGCACTCTACTGAGTGCACTTTTGTAGTATAGGAGTTGTGTCCGTACTTCTGTTTGTGTAAAATTAATAAACGTAATATTGAATGTTCTGCTACAATACATTCCAAATAGGGATGTCCGTTTCGGTTAATTTTGCTTTTTAATAGCCCGACACCCATTAACTGGGGGAAAGTCCTGTGTTTGTTTGACCCATTCACTACCCCTCCTACCCGCCTGCAGTGGACTTTCCCACTTGTTATACTCGTCATTATACCACGTTATTAACGTTATTATTCCACATAACTTTCATTAACGCTTGCTCGACCTACTATGTCACCTGCTGCGGCCGTCCGCAGGATTTGTGATAGATCAAAGACAAACGTAATCCGCGACAAAATGCTTTTCCTTCCAAAACGTAATTGAGAATGCAGTTTAGTTGTATGGGAAAGTAATTTTTAGGAAACAGGGCTGGAATACAAGAAGTGCTTTCCTTTTACTCTGGCGCTCCATTTACTCAATGAGCTTTGGCGCTGCATTTCTAAGTGCTATATCCATTTAGAGGTGCTGACATTTGACATGTGTTTTGTAAATGTCTTGCCTTTTATTGTATTTCCTGTCGGCTTTGCTGAAGCTTATTGCCGCATTTAAGGGTGCTCCAATCAATTGTCCAACGATCGGCTGATATTCGTTCTAAATAGTTTGATGGGTGGTCTCTATAATGGCAGATCAGAAGAGCCAAACAGATGATGCGTCGATCGATGATGATACTGTTACTCATTTGCCTGCTTTCTCGCCTGCTCTTTAATTCGCTCTGAGAGCGACACAGGTTGTCAGCGTTTGTGTGTCCAGCTGTTTCGCTCACACACACTGGGCCCCGGTGCTGCGGAGCTTGCCGCAGTGCATTTTGTCTGGGGCGCCCAGCAAATTAATAGGCTTTATAGACCATAAATTAAACGAAAGACGGACATGCGTAACCGCTCAAAAATACTCTTGGTGGTTAACCGTTGACATCCCTTATTAACCAAACAATGATGGCTGTAAAGAACACTTGAAACGGTCCGTCAATGAACGTCATAGTAGCTTGGCTAAATAGCTGCAGTTAGCTGTTACACTAGTGTAGCCAAAGGCTGGTGCCCATCCCTGACAAACAGGCTTCTGTTGCCTGTTCCTTCAACATACTAGGATGAGGAAAAACAGCAGTCCTAAAGTCAAGGACCATTTGTTTAGGATGTTAGGAATCTGTGGCCACTGGATGCCCTGTTGTCACGTTGAGCCGTGGAGTTTGATCAATCATATGGAAATTGCCAGTTTTGACACTCAAGTGGTCACGAGATAATCCTACAGGAGGTGATAATACTTTTACGACTTGTGTGGAAAGACCCCTTTCACAACTGAAACAAACAAGACCACTGATTTCCTTTTTGGGCGTCAAAGAACCATTTGTTCAAAATGACACACACCAACATCCCGTCATCTTCAAACTCTGGATGACCTCTGAACTGTAAACCCATGATGGAGCAACATTGTCATCCAGCGGTGATCTGAGTAATCTGTGCTTCGAATGTAATCACTTAATAACTGTGTTTAAAAGTCATCCTGTTTTAGAATTAGTATTAATTTCTTTGTAGTATAATCATTAATGGTATTGCAATACGTTTTAATGTTTTTATCAGTGATGTTCAATAGATGTTATAACTTAAGTTTAAAGTTGTTGAGAATGAGTAATAACTTGAACTTAGAATTCAATTTTGACAATTGTGATTGTGGTTTTATAGTTTTTGATATGTGTCTGTCTCGTGCAAAAGAAAGGAACAATTAGTAAAGAGGGAATTCTGATTTTGCGCGTGTAAAGGTTTATTCAATAATGAATTGATCTGAGAGAGAGAGGGTCTCAACCCGGTTAAAGAAGAGATGACACAGAGTCACAGTAGTTGAGAAGTTGTCAGCGAGAGTGGAGAAGTTGTCTGCAGGAGTTGGGAAGTTGTCGGCAGGAGTAGAAGTTAGGAAGTTTCCTCCAAAACTTCTCCGTTTGATACACACATTTCATTTGTGTGTTTATTTTTCTACCTCATGTTAATTTTTCTTAGTCAAGTGACTTCTAAAGGACAGCATTTTTTTAAGATCTTTTGTGTATCTCGCGTGATTTAAATGATAAATGTTTGGCCAGCATTTTTATTTTTATTCGTGAAATAGATACATTTCCAAAACTTCAGAAGATAATCCGACTCCAGCTTTTTGATCTCTTTCAACGAGTAATTAGCCAACGGACTTCAACTCCCACATTCAATGTTCTGACGAGAAAGTTGAATGCTCTCAACGCTTTGCTGTTTGGTATCCCGGGCCAGCTGAACCGATCTCCTAAAATCCCATCCAAAGGGCTTGTCTATCCAGACAACGTGTGAGGAAACGGCCTCTGGACCCACAGAACCAACTGCAGCGATAAGTGAATTTTCGGTGGTTAACTTTGATCAAGAGTTGTTTGTCAGACATATTTTCTAAGTTTCTTAATCTTCCAAATTATTAATTGCAACTTTTATAGTTTAGAGATTGAATAATCAGATTTTCCTTCACTACTAAAGTTCCAATCAGAATTGTGTCATTGAATTTTCATTTCATTCATTCATTAATTACCAGTGTTAATTATTCATATGTATATTCATCACTTCATTGATTCAATTATCACGATTTAGGGGAAAATAATTGTTTCACTTTATCATACGTCGTGGTCTGTGTGTGTATTTCAAAGCAGAGCTTTCGATCAATGAATTCAGAACTTATACTTCAGACTTGAGATTGATTAATGATCAATACTTATATTAAAATAGTTTCCTCTTTTCCTATAAAAAGTGGTGGTGCCCCGAATTAAGTATTTCTTTATTTTACGAGTGCAAATCTTTAATTACATGTGGAGTGGTTAAACGCTACACTAGCTTAAACAACACAGCAAATAGTATAGTACTAAATTGCTCGTCATGACCAAGTCCAGTGTTGTGTATTATAAAGCATCCAATAGTCAGCTGCTTTGTATTCCTGGTGGTAAATTGTGTCATCGGGGTTGACAAAAGTTTGAAATCCTGAACTGGCAACGCCTGAGGCTCCAGCTCATCTCCTGGCCTATGTCAAGTGATCATCCAGCTGATGGTCAGCAGTTTTCTTTCTGTAACGCCGGCTCATGAATAAACTGGGCAAAACAGTCCAATAAAGCAATCAAGTACACAGTACTGTGTTTTCATATAAGCAGCAAATACTGTCATGTGCCGTGTTTTTCTAGGGAATGAAATTTCTGCTAGCTACAGTAGCCACTATTCCCCTACAGCAGCTTCTATATACAGTGTCTGTCCATATTCTAAGCTACAGCAAACGGGGAAATGTATCGTCCGGATGGAAATATTTCAGCACCATGTAATTTTAAGAAAGAAAAAGAAATAGCATGGGACTTTATCTGTCTCGAGGCTTCAGGGTCGGATCAAGCTGTGGTAAACTGAGAGTCGTGATTACTACCAGATATTTTCTTGTCGACTGTGAAAATTGTGTGCATGACTCTGGTATTTTCATTTTATTTTGGTCGTCTCTGTATCAATCCTGCACTCATTCCTATAAACACGACGATAGTAGACTGGAAGCAGTGTTAAAGTTACAGTCGCATCTACAGCCCTTCATAATGTTCCATTATGAGTAACTTTTTAGAATTGTCATCATGGAGTGTTTTTGTGGTTTGTCTCAGCTTTTTTGTTTCGCTGTCTGGTTCAGTGGGATTGCAAATTAATTTAGTCCATAAATCTGTGACTTTTTTTCCTTCCAAGAAGCGGTGACCGTTAGCTCAAATTATGGACAGCGTGGGCGTCTGGTGGACGATACTGTTCAGATGTCACAGAGCTCATCTGAAAAGTTGCTGTCTTTCATATGATTTCCACCAGACTGCTGTGATATCAAGTCGGACCTGACACCATTAACCACTTTGTCCTTGCTTTTAAACACCGTTTCCCTAGTTGCCGTGGCGATGATGACCTTGCAGCACATTACCGTGGCACTGCAGCATAAGGTGTTGTGTGAACAAGGAACGAAACGGAGAGACAGGGGGGGCCGAGACAGTGGGCGAAATAAAACGAGGACGGTCGGCTACTATTAAAAGACGAGCCTCGTTCACAAAGTTGTTTATGTCACATGATAGTGCAACTTTAGCAGAAGGCGAGCAGATTTCTGAGAAGGAGGAGAAAAAATGGGGAGAGAAGAAGTGGAAAACACTGGAGCATACGCGTGAAGAGAAATAGAAAAGGAGAACAGGTGGGGATCAGAGAAAGATAAATGAAGAGCGATGAGAAATGTCAAGATGGTATCGCAGCGGAGCGCCAGCAGTGCTTTGAAATTGAACAAAACTCTGCTTTTTCCCCTCCCTCTGATTCATCCTCTTTTATACCTGCCAAGTGCTCCCCTTGTTTTTTGCCCTCTCACTACCAGACACCAACCTCTGTCTCTCACCAACTTGTACTAATTGCTCCTGTTTGCCTCCCATCACTCTTCCTCTATCCTTCCCCTGTCACCACCTCTGGTCTCCTTTACTCTGTTTGTCTCTAACAGCCTCTCTTCTTCCTGGTGCCCCTATCAGAATAAAGGGCAGCTCAGGTCGTATATAGATGATATCCTGGTCAGCCGGCGATGCGGTGTAATACGATGCGTTCAGCATCTGCTTTTTGCTGCTGCAGTCAGCGCCCTTTAACCTCTCGCATTACTGAATTCCCCCTCCCTCCCTCTTCTCCTTTTCTCTCTTTTGCTTCCCAGAAGGTGCAAACCACTAATCAGCCATATTTCCCAGCATCCTATTGGGAGAAAGCATACAAATCTGATTCTGAGCCTGTAACACTTAAGGAATGTCTGAACCGTCAACTCGCCGCCTAAACAAACAAGACCTTTTGGTTGCTAGACAACAAAGTCCAAGGGCACTTTTACAGATCAGAGTTTAAATGGCGACTCTCTTGGGGAGTTTGTTTTGAAATTGTTTCACTTACTTTCCAGTTCAAGTTTTGACCATTGTTCCTTTTGTTTCTCAGTCTATTGCGTTTAAAAGGTCAGCCAGAGGAAATCAAACATGGAGGAACCTGCTCTCCTGCTTTCTTTTCTTCATCTTCAATCATTTTTCTCTTTTCTGGAAGTCATTCAAGGTGAATAAATGGCTCCCGTCTCTGGCCCCTGTTCACTCCTTTTCTCTCTCTCTCTCTCCCTCTGTATTGCTCTCAGATGCAGGGGCTGAATGTGGCTTGTGTTAACAGTGCGAGAGGCCCTGCCATAAAAAGAAAGTGCAATTCCATGTGGCTTGCACCAAGCACGGCACATTAATATATCAAGATGCTCAGCTCAGATAGGGCTGCAGCTAACAATTATTCCCATTGTCGAATAATCTGACGATTATTTTCTTGATTAATCGATTAGTTGTTTATAAGGCTGTCAAAGTTAACATGATGATAACGCGTTAATGCAATTTCTTTTAACGCCGCTAATTTATTTAACTCAACTTGTGATTGTTGGGTTGTAGCGGAGAGTGAAGATTCTGGTATCATATGAAACTAGAAAACATAAGAAATCCACTGGTACAAACCAGGGCATACTAGCTTATTGCAAAGGATGCTAAATGTTGGCGAGAACAAACTGGCATGGCCATTTTCAAAGGGGTCTCTTGACCTCTGACCTCAAGATATGTGAATGAAAATGGGTTCTATGGGTACCCACGAGTCTCCCCTTTACAGACATGCACTTTATGATAATCACATCAAGTCAGTCAAGTCAGCACACTGACACACTGACAGCTGTTGTTGGGCTTGAGTTTGCCGTGTTAGGATTGGAGCATATTTTTTATGCTAAATGCAGTACCTGTGAGGGTTTCTGGACAATATTTGTCATTGTATTGTGTTGCTAATTGATTTCCAGTAATAAATATATACATACATTTGCATAAAGCAAGCATATTTGCCCACTCCCATGTTGATGAGAGTATTAAATACTTGACAAATCTCCCTTTAAGGTACATTTTGAACAGATAAAAAATGTGCAATTAATTTGCTATTAATCGTGATTAACTATGGACAACCATGCGATTATTTGCATTTAAATATTTCAATCGATTGACAGCCCTAGTTGTTTGGTCTATAAAATGTCATAAAATGGTGAAAAATGTCGATCAGTGTTTCCCAAAGCCCAAGACGACGTCCTCAAATGTCTTGTTTTGTCCACAACTCAAAAATATTCAGTTTACTGTCATAGAGGAGTAAAGAAACCAGAAAATATTCACATTTAAGAAGCTGGAATGAGAGAATTTTTACTTTTTTTTTCTTAAAAAAAATGACTCGAACTGATTGATTATCAAAATAATTGGCAATTGATTTAATAACTGACAACTAATCGATTAATTGTTGCAGCTCTACAGCTCAGTGTTAATTTCATCAACCGTAAAGAAATATATTTGTCGACAAAGTTTCCGACAAAAATAACACCCAGGTAGATGAAGCAAAAGATGTAGTGCAGGCTTGGCTTTGCATGTTATATATAGAGAGAATAATGGACAGAATCCAGTTTTTGCTGTGAACACCACCATTTGTTAATATTCCCATTCATGTAGCCCATTAAGACACATTTACTGTAATGTAATTGGGTCTTAACAGTCAGTTATTCAGCAGCGGCGGTGTCACTGGGGGCTAAAGCTCTGTGTTTTTCCTGGAGAGTTGTCATAGCCATGAAATAATCCAGAGTTTGGCCAAACGAGTGGCACCATTTTAGCAGACGGATTAGCACAGGATCATGGCTCCCTTTAGACGAGGAGATGGGAGACGTGAACCCCGGTGACACTCTCGGCATTACACTCTGCTTTGTCCAGACCACATGTCAACAGCTGAAGTTATAACTGAGACAAAATGTTTAGCTAAGATTTTACTCTCTAAACTTTTAATGAAGTGTGTGTCTTTAGTGTGAGTCGGGGTGTTAGGAGGTTGGGGGTTGCGTATACTGTAATATCCCCAGCCTCTTTTACCTCTCTCTCCTCCCCAACTTATTACCTTGGCTAGTTGATCTGATGGTGTAATAATATCTCCTGCCTCTGGCTACGGGAAATGGCCACATGCATTATTCACACATGCTAAGATGCTTATTGATGACTCCTTTATTTATATATTCCCTCAACGCCAGGGTAATTTCTCACATTTTTTTTTACTTTTAATCCTCTGTTGTGACGTGATCCTCGTCTAATGAGCCTCACTCACTTTCGGGGTTTTCAAATGGGTTGTTTGATTGGAATTTAGTTCAAGCTTTTTGGCACGGGATATATCCGTGTGGAACTGGGGGCTAATAATACACGTAGGTGGAGCCCCATTTATTAAATCGACTTCATTTGATGTCAAAGCTCACGGCTGCTCATTTTGTCATAGCTGTTTCCACTGGGGTATCTCACATGAGTGCTGTGTGAAAATCCACACAAAACATAACTCCTTTGAGAGAAAAGTGGCATGACATTGCCTCAGGACTCTAGGGGTAGTTTGTCTAATCTAATTTGTGTACATTCTCCAGCTATTTGCTTCCTTTTCATTCATGCAGTCATTGTGAATGGGGCATATTCTCTTTTATGTCGGTGCATGCTAGACTTTGGTGCTACTGGATGTTTAGTGGGTTTCCTCTCTGCTTAGACCCATAGCCTCTGAAAACAGCAACGACAGAACTGTGGTGAGCCATGTTTCTGGCCCCAAACTGGTAATTTAGGTGTGCAAGTTTATGTGTTTTTTTTTCTTATTGAGAACCAATAGTAAAACTTTCCATCTCCCTCTACCTCAAACACATTCAAAGTACAGGCCCTATTATGCTGTTCAGTGGTGGGTTTTGTGTGGAGTTGACTTAATACATGTAGCATACAGTATAGTAGAGTTGATCCCATTTCTCAAATGCATTCATAAACTGTCTGCTTTAAATATATAGATACAGTACGCAAATACCGTTTCACCAAAAGTAGTTCCTCATGCAGTTAGCAACAGAATCTAATATCTGTGTTTACTGTCGGATGGATTCAGGGACAAGCAATTCAAATAATTTTTTTATTTTGATAATTTTTAGGTTTATCTGGGAACCTTTAGGAGGCTCGCGCTGCATCCCCAAAATACACTGTTTCCATAGACTGTATATAAGAAGTGGACGTAGTCACCGTGATGTCACCCATTGGTTTGTAGACTGCCGTTTTGAAGACTCGAGTTCGCCATTTTGGCCGTCGCCATCTTGGTTTTTGGCCGTTGCCATTTTAGTTTTTGCAACCAAAAGTGACACGAAAGGGTGGAGCTAAGTAAAACTGAACGCTGAATGAGACATTTTTAGGCGACCAAAATGTTACAATTAACTTTCATGAACTGAAAACACACTGTGAAAGTGTTAAAGTTGAAAGACGAAAAGGCGGATAACTCTCAGTCCGGTTTACGCCATGGTAGCGACCTGTCAATCACAAGGTAGACCCGCCCTAACGCATACCCTGGTTTATGGTCTATTTGACTCTAAATGGGACCATAACTTACTACATGAACATTATGTTGTATTGAAGAAGACTTGAAACTAGCGATTGAGACCATAAACTCATGTTTACAATGTTTACTGAGGTAATAAATCAAGTGAGAAGTAGGCTCATGTTCTCATAGACTTCTATAAAATCAGACTTTTTTTTGCAACCAGAGGAGTCGCCCCCTGCTGGCTATTAGAAAAAATGCAAGTTTAAGACACTTCCACTTTGGCTTCACTTTTCAGACCCAGAGGTGTCCCAATGGTTGTTGTTTCGCCAGAGTCGTGTTTCCCGAATGTCTACAACAGAGATGACGAGAGCAAAGTGACACCGTTGTGAAAGTTACACGGTGAAAGCAGCATGTAAGCAGAGCAGTGTGTCCGCAGCCTGCTGTGACTTAATGAATGTCACTGATAGCAGAAATAGTGGATTTTATAATGACTATGACAAAGAAACGGTATTTAATTGTGGATAGGTCAGGTCTGGCTTAGTAACGTCACTGTTGGCCCCGATACTGATCTGGCACATTTGATTGGTAGAATTAAAATGGAAGCATATCTGCTCTGTCAAACGCAAATGAGACGGACGACTGAAAAAACGTGGCGGAAACCCGTCCTGTGTAGTGATAAGCCTTTAGCCTGACCCACAATCAGAATGGCCACAAATATGAAAATAATATTTCCCTTTAAATAAATAAACATTCTTGAGGTCATTTGCATTTTATTTGTAGGTCTTCCTGCTTTTATTTGCACTCAAAAAAAGCCACCTACAATCCTAACATCTGGGATGTAGCAGTGCCATACAGAGAGTTATAGGAGAGGTCAGGAAGTGAGTAAGAATAGGCGATGCAGAAGACGAATTTTGCCACTCCATATTTAATGCACTGGTAATGGTAGCCCTCTCTGTATTCTCTCTCCTTACCACAGTCTTCCTGCCAGATAGAGTGGGCTGCCCTGGCCTCTTTCTCTTGTCCACACACACACACACACACACTCTGCCCAAAATATCAGCTTTGAGCCGAAAAAGTAGTTCACCACAGATGTGACCGGATCAAATAGGAAGAGAGAGAGAGCCTGACATATAAGCAATCAATGTCTGACCGAGGGAGTATTTTGACTTTATTCTTTTCCTGCCTTCCTCTCTCGCTTCCCTCTTTTTTGTGCTAATCTTTCTTCAAAACCACCACTTTTTTTTGCAGTATTGGTGATTTCAGATAAAAAAAAAAAAATCATTTGACACTGTAACACTGTTAAATATCATCAATCTGGGATCTTCGGTGTTCTCAGTTCCCAGAATGTGTTGTGACAGTTCTGAGAGAAAAATGCCTGAATGTGTTTCATCATGTGGGTAGCAAACATGCATGTTGCCTGTTTTTGACCATTCCTTTTTTATTTTCTTTGTGCTGTTTTGGGAAACTCTGGCATCCAGTGCAACCAAAAACTAACCACTGAGTGCAAGTTACAACTTTTTCCACATCATTCATCATTGTTGCTGTTAGGGATGCTAATTTTGATTTTTTTTTTTCTAACCGATAGCCGACCCTCCTTAACCAATCATTAACCGTTAATCGACAAGATTGGTGCATCGCGTGCAGCGATGCTGTGGTTTTAGTGCCTAACAAGCTGCCCAGCTGCAACAATAAGCCGATGCACAAATCCATCATTTATCACCAGCTGCATTGCATGCGCAAAACAGACAACTGATTCCCCAGTTCACCCGTCCAGGAGAGTTAATTTAGCAGCCACGATGCTGTGTGTATTGTCATGAACACATGCAGCCACTCTCCCAGTAAAAGTCTCCGGCTCATCATTTAGTTTAGCTGCAAGGTTGTCAGAAGTGTGTCTGCCTGGCGTACTCTGTCAGCCCGGAGTAACGTTAGCGAGTGTCCGACAGACCGTGTGTGTGACGCCGATGAATATGAAGTTATCAGTAACGTTGTAGCTGTGAACGTAGCAGTGCAGTGTGTGTACAGTTCATTTGTTGGTGAATAAATACTACGACTCCTCAAGACCCAAGCCAAGCTCCCGTGTTTTGCAACTCCGGCTCAGACTCACTTAAGGTGGGCAGTTAAAGTGGAACAGCTATTCTCCTCTAAGTGACAAGCCGCTCCTCTTAGTTTTGCTCAGCTTTTTATTTAATTTTTAATATTTCTTTTAAACGTTTAACTGACAGCATTAATCGGTCAAAATTCTTAATGTCTGTTAACGGTTAATTATTAACATCCCTAGTTGCTGTTCGTCTACGTGGTTTAATTTTCAAACAAATATAGTTTGTAAAAGTGTTTGACAGCTGACTGTAGAGTCTTAAATGTTGGTGTTTCCCCAACAGCACATGAACACGAATAACTCAACAGGCAGTGTCAGCCCAGCAGACACAGCAGGGTTGTTCTGTTTTTAACTCAAACCAAAATCAGGACTTTTGGTAGGCTTCTGACCATGGCAGATCTAAGAATAACTATGACATACAGCTCACAAGTAAAGAGGAGTAACATATTCATAAGCTTGCATCTTTAGGGACAGGGCTACTGTATGAATAACAGGGATACTTGAGTTATTTAAGTTATGCCCACAAACGTCTGTCTGGATGGTTGCTTTATACAGAAGTCATATCAGTGCAGTGCATAAAAGCATTACATCGGAGTGTGGGGGACTTCGAAGTGATGTAACCACATGTGGGATGTAGGGTTAAGGGCTCTTACTGCAGCGTAGCAGCTGTAGGAGTTTGTTGGGGGGCAGTCTGTTCTTTCATGTGAGCAGAGAGTTCAGGGAGTGTTTGGATGAGTGGATTCAAGGAGCATGCAGGAATGTGTGTGACAAAAGTAAGAAAAAAGCAGAAATATGTCTCACCCTTTCTTTATTCTCTCTCATAATGACGTCATCTAGTCCTTATCTCTCTTGTCTCACCTGGCCACCTGCCAGCAGTGATGCTGGAACCATCCAGCCAGCTGATTGGCCATTTCCAATCTCACTAGGGATGGGCAGATTGATAACTCACGAATCAATACTTTTATACTCAAACACTTGCTCATTTGTTATTGATGCCTATAAAAAAAAGGTACAGTGTTTTCTTTCACAACAGCACAGGCCCTCTTGGTTTTTTTTTTTAGGAAAGGATCAATTGCAGTTGCTCTGTGAAAAGACGGCTCATTTTTAACATGTATTAAGAATTCCCCATGAAAGTGTAAAAGTCTGCAATAGTTTTATTTTCTTTTTTTTGTACTAATCTAACTATAAAGCAAATAATCTCTATCTGTCCTTCTGTGTGTTATTCATATATCTTGAGAATCACTCATCCGATCTACTACACATTTGGCGGGTGTATTACTCCGGACCCAAGGGAGTGCAGTGTCGAATGTGGGGCAATTTGGCCGGATGGTGGCGCTATAACAATGAACTTTATGTTTTGGTGTGTAACTTTTGAACCGTAAGACTCAGAAACAAAATTCAAAATTTAGAATTGTGTCCAAATCTGATTTCCTGCTGCTCCCCCTCAAATTTTGAGCAATCGTCACCAAATTTGGTACAGCACACCTCCGTACCAAGCCGGAAAAAAGCCTTTTGAATTTTTGATGTTCCATACAGTTTTGCTACAGCTGGCCCACAAAGTTAGCTCAAATACTGTGGGCAGGGCTTATATTACAAAAAATGTCCTTTCTCCTGAAGGCTTTGTGCTATTGGGACCACATTTGGTGGACATGTTTAGATATGATGTCTGAGTGACCATGGCAAATTTGGTGCCATTTAGCTGATAGGTGGCGCTATCGCAGCATGATCTATCTATAAAGGAAGGAATTGCTGTCCGTCTGTCTGTTTGTGCATGTATGACTGCCCTTCGCATATCTCGAGAACCGTTCATCCAGTCAACTTCACACTTGGCGGGTGCAAGCAGACATAACTCGGTTCTCAACGCTGCAAGAGGAACTTCTGGGGGCCAAACAATTGGTTCTCTCCGAATAGGCACTGCTATAGTGTTTTTAAAGGATCATCTATGCAAATTACAATAATCATTTAAAAGTAATTATAACAGTATTTATACTAAAAAAAAATCTGATACTCATAAACTACAGTCAGAATTAGCATGTATTATCAATCTTGTTGCATAAAATACTGCGTGGTATCTAGTATCATCCATCTCTGTGGGTCACCTTTTTGGACACAAACCCAGAATTCTTCTCACTTTCTTTCTTCTTCTTTTTTCTCTCTGTCTCTTGATCTCTCTCCTCATCGCTGTCGTCCTTTGAAATAAATTGTCTGCGCCTGAATGTGTGAGCTTTACTGTTAACGATATGGTGTTTGATTTGATTTTCCAGCTGAGAGCCTGGCAGTCTCTGTCTGTGAGGGCTACAGCGAGAGAGGATGTGCAAGAGAATGACTTGGAAACGTGTTCGAATGAAGCTGTGTGCATGAATCCAAATGTGTGGCTGAGTGTATTAACCTCGCCGTGTGCGTCAGTGTGTGTGTGTGTGTGTGTGTGAGTGCGTTAAGCCCTGCTCCACTGACACTCTTCCCTCCTCCTCCACAGAGAGAAGTGCCTTCTTTCGGTGACCCCTGTGGCTGTTTGGCTCCACTGAAGCCGCCTCTGCCTCTGTGCCTGTCCATGTGTGCCGGAGTTGCCAGCCACACTAGAAGCCCCAGGACTGCCAGGACTGCCAACCCCGTCCGCTGAGCCCCTCTCCACGCCACTGACACCTCCCTCCTTCCCTCCATCACCTGCTCTGTCTGCCAGCCAGACCTCTCTCCATCCATCCATCCATCCATCCATCCATGCCACTCAGCCCTCCTCTGTGGAAGTCACCCCCCTCCTCTGCAGACAGAGCCTGATACTGAAGACAGACAGCTTTTATCGTTCTCCTGTGAGCGGAAGGAGATTGTCTCTTGGCCGTCCTGTCCACTACAGCCTTCTCCTCCTTCCTCCTCTGCTCCAGCCCTGCATCTTTTCATCATGGGCCAGCTCGATCGATAATGTGTTTTGCCATTCATCTCATCTGACAGCTCAGCCGACGAGCGAGGCGATAGCCAGAACTGGTGTGTGTGTGTTTGAGAGAGAGGGAACGAGAGAGAGATTACAAAGCAAACCCCTGTGGCCGTCACCAGCCCAGGCCCTGGTTGATAGGCGGTGAAGGATTCCTGTTACAGCCACAAACAGACTCTTAGGATGGGCCGCAGGTGGTAAGCGAGTCCCAGGCCTCACAGGCTTCACCTCAGAACCAAACCCTGGGGACAAAACCTCTTAAAACTACCTTTTTTCCCATGTCCTTTACCTATTGTTTCTCATCACTCGCCCCAGTGTCATTAGAAACACACAGACGCATATATAACTGCATTCGCTGGATACCTATTGCTTTCAATCGACCCCTCCTGCCTGGTTCGAAATGGCGGTGAATATGACACAGATCCGGGACACAAAGTGGCTGACGTTGGAGGTTTGTCGGGAGTTCCAGAGAGGAACGTGTTCGCGGCCGGACAGCGAGTGCAAGTTCGCCCACCCTGCCAAGAGCTGTCAAGTGGAAAACGGCAGAGTCATTGCTTGTTTTGACTCACTCAAGGTGAGTATGACAAACGCCTGCAATATTCATTCATCACTGCCCTGTCTTCTCTCTTTCCTAGCGTGCAGCAATAACGAGCGTTGTTTTCAGGATGCTTTAAGTTCTATTTTGGGGTTTTTGGGGATGCCAGAACTTGTTAAGACCTAAAGAGAAGGTGCAGTTGGTGATTCAGGACTTGATGCAGGGGAGAACAGTCTGTAGTGGGCTGTAGGGGTATTGTTTCTTTAGCCACAAGGTTAAGCCATGGCAAGGGGGTAAATACATAAGTGTATAAATACTTTTTTAGAGTGTGCGTGTGTGTCTTGGTAAGCTGAGATGAGGCCGTAATCGCATTAACATCTGTGAATCAGACTCAGAGTTTCCTTCACTGGCACATAACTTTAGCGCAGGACTGCCGGTTGGCACATTGCGAAAGTTTCTGTGTGATCGTCACATCAACAGGCTGAATGGGAAGTATAGAAGTAGGGCAGCACACTGTGTATTTCATGTTTGCATGTGAGTCTGTGAGTATATGTCTGTGTGTGTGTTATTTTGAGGTCATGCAGCGCAGTGGGGTGTTCTCAGAAGGCTCTGTAATTTACTGTCTATTTTTGCCCTGGCACTGGGACAACATACTCCCACTATGCAGCTATCCTCTCTCTCTCTCTCTCGCTCTCTCTCAGAGAGACAGGTGGGGGGGTGGGAAGAAAAATCAAACAGGGGAGAAGATGGAAAGAGGGAGGAAAATAGAATGGACCGGGTCGATAAGTTGTGAAAGAAAAGACAAATATATATTGAGGGATTCATTACAGAACGCCGCGTATTCACTGTGGCGAGAAATGTTTCCGTGATGCTCAAAAGCACAGCTGATTAGAATGTCTTTAGTGTCAACAGACCGCAATGAAAGGGCTTGAGTTGAGTTTAGGTAAAAACTGCAATAATGAGTGAGTTGGATTTTTTTGGCCATTTGTTGTCGCAGTATGTGTCAATCAACCCTGCTGTACAAGAATGTAGGCACTTCTTGGACTGGACACAACATTGCCAGTGATCATAATCTTGGCAGTAATATTTCCTTCAAAATGCATTGAGCAAACACAGAAGTTGCATGAAGGTAGTAGGGATGGATGATGAGCACCTAAGGGCACTTTCACAAGCCAACATTTGGGCGGTTGTGAACGCAGTAATCGTACTCTGGTGCAGACCAAAACAACCGGTCAGAGACCGTCTGCGAGAGGTGGTCTCGGACCATTTCCACCAAAACGCAGGCTGCCTGTGTGGGCATTTGTTGAGATGGACACAGGTAAACGACAGGTTAACATGAGTGGGAGAGGACTGACCTGGACTTCTGCAGAAGTCCGATGTTTGCTTGACATCTGGGCCAAAGAGAACAAGGCAATATAAAAGCTACTTTTTTATTGCCTATCCCTGCAGAGAAGTGGCAGCTTTAGAGACGAAAAGGATGAATTTGTTCCTTCGTACACGCCCCTCAGCAAATTATTTTTTTATTTGGTCCGCTTTAATTTGTGCACTGTGAATCCAAACCAGACTAAATAGAAAACGAACTAGAGGTATACATTTCACTCTGATTCGGACTAGCCAAACGAACTATGGCTGTGAAAGCGCATGAATTTGACACCAGAGAGTGGGGTTTGAGTCCCGAGTCCCATGAGGGGTTAGTTTTAATCAACGAAATCACAAAATGGTGAATTGATCGACCAACACACCGACAAACATTGCCATCCCTAGAACCATTCTGCTAGCGTGGCTAAAAAGTAAACAACATATGCCTCAAGTCAGTATTGGGTTTTTCAATGTAAACTGTAACCAATACCCTTTCCCCATAACAATAAAGTAATTAATCATGTTTTAGTTACCGTTAGCGATAAAACAAATGAAAATTTGTTGCCAGTGAATGTTCATGTTAAGTATTAACCATTTGATAACCTCATAGTTCCTCTCAAGATGTAATTGCTACTGTATAAACACAATTTCTCAGAGACAAAGTCAGGTGTTAACTCACTTCAACTAAAACTCTGTCAGAAGAAGAGAAGATAAGGCAATATGTTCCCTTCAGTCATAAATGTGCAATACACAGTTCACAGATGTGGATGCCCATACACTGTGAATATACATCTGGTCACACTTAATTTACCACAGCAGGAGGAGTGTGTGTAAAGGGTCAGCTGTGGCAGCATGTGTCATGGCCGAGAGCCAAACATAAACACTGGCCTTCTGTAATATAGTTTATTGCACGGCTGTGTTGAATACTCAATTCTGATTGGTCAATCACGGCGTTCTGCGGTCTGTAATTTCACTATAACAGACCGTCGCTATGTATAACAGACCGTTGCTATGGGCGCAGCTCTGATGTCGGACTCTGGCGGACCGTTTTTGTGTCAAAATATTGATTTCTTCAGTAAGTAGCCATGCAATAAGCGGGATAATGTACAGCTAGCGGGTCATTGTGGTGAAAGAATCCCCTTCAGGGCGATGAAAGACCCCGACGCGAAGGCATCGCCCTATCGGGGATTCTTTCACAAAAATGACCGGCTCGCTGTATATTATCCCTTACATATTGTATATGAAGACAAGTACATGTGCATGTACATATGCAGAATACAAGTCACAAACACAGCATATGCACACACACAGACTGTCAATCACACTGCAGTGTTTCAGCCTGCTGCCTCATTATTCCAGATGTTAGAAATGTGTTGGATACAGTGATATCAGATAAGCCAATCTGGGTATTTTGGCTCTCAAGTGAGCATGATGATTCAGGATCCTAGAGTTCTGTCTACCGTGTTGTGCACATGTCCTGTAATTTGTCTCCTATCTGATTGGCAAGCAGGGTGTTATTCAGTGCAACTGGAGACCAGAGCTGGAAGTCAGTCAAGCCATTCCGGGCCACAGCTTACGTTGGTTTATAACCGGGGGAGGATTTCTTGTTAAGCCAGGCACTGTGTTATTACAGTTCTGTGCTGCTTGGTTGGACCTCCGATGACTTGGGTGGGTTTTGTTGGTACAGGTAAGACAGGAATGGAGAAGGGGGGGCTGCAGTGGCATCGCGTGGATCATGAAAACAGACACGCAGGCTGAGCCGGAGAGGGTGAGAGCAGGCGCAGCAGGGAATGTGCGAGGAAGCGTAGCACTATGCTCAGCGCCCTTCCCTGCTCTCAGTGCCAGGGCATTCCACAGTCTACCTCCCCTCCCTGCCTCCCTGCCTCCATGACAGAATGATAGATCTGCTTTATCTGCAGATGAATTTATAATACATAGCTAGGCATGGAGAGAGGGGCAAGGGGATAGGGAAGGACAGGCAGGAGGATGTGGAGAGAAAAAAAGGGAGTAAAGGGGATGGATGATGGTACACGTGGCTTCGCACTTCTGGACAATTTGGCACACCATCCGCCCTTCATTCCTGTTGAAATGCAGGCCGGCAAAGGAAGGGAGGGCCTGTAGCTGGAGGAATAGGAAGGCATATGGATAGCTTTGCTTTTTTCGTCTTTCTCTTTGTAGTCAAATAGTCTCACTTTCTCAGATTTAAGAACTTTGTTCTGCATCTTTTTTATTCTTAAACCACCGTTTCTTGCCAGTTGCCAGGCTTGTCAGTTGGTCTGTATACACAAATGTCTTTAGTTCATAAACTTCATTCAGTCATTCAAATGATGAGGATGGAGTGATAGAGGCGAACAGGAAATGAGTCAGAGACTCTAGGATTGGCTAATATTACAGAGAGACTGAAAAGAAAAGAATGAAAGAAAGTAACTTGATTTACTCCTTTAGTATTGGCAGTAATATAGGTAAAGCATCGGGGTTATTTTGGTTGTATGAAATGAATGGGTTCAATTTGCATTAGGACAGCAGTATTATAACAATTACTTCACCAATCTTATAGAGTGTGCTTCCTCCGGGTCTGAGAAGTGAAGCCAGTGTGGAAGTGCCTTAAACTTGCATTCTTTCTAATAGCCAGCAGGGGGCGACTACTCTGGTTGCAGAAAGAAGTCTGATTGTAATTAAGTCTATGAGACAAGGGTTTGATCTTGGTCTTATTCAGCGTTCAGTTGTGATTAGCTCCACCCTGTTGCGTTACTTCTGGTTGCAAAAAAACAACATGGCAAAGGCCAAATACCAAGATAGCGACGGCCAAAATGCCAAACTCGAGGCTTCAAAACCGTAGTCCACAAACCGATGGCTGATGCCACGGTGACTGCGTCCACTTCTTATATACAGTCTGTGGTCTTATAGCATAAAAATGTTTGTTGTGTTTTAATCATCAACCTGGTCACACCGAGTAACTATCCTCACCAGAAAAACGACAGCATTGCTCGTTTGTTCAAATGCTTAATACTACTGACAGCAGTCTACACGTGTGTTCACACAAAACTTGCTAATTTGACTTACTGAAAACTATTGATTTTTATTTGAGTGAAAACCTTAGCCAGAGAGGTGCCAGATCAGAAAACACTCATATGACTGATCAGCAAGCCAGTTTTTGAAGACACAGACAAACAACCAATTTTGGACTTGTCAGACAACTGTCTATGATTAGAGAAAAATTTAAAAAGCTGGCTATTTCCTGGTCTTTTTGGCTCCTGCCACAGGAATTCAGCAGTGTGTTGCTATTAGCAGCTGGAGACAAAGCTGGTTTCATTATAAGTGAACAAAAAGCAAATCTCGGTGTATTTAAGCTGACGAAATACAATAAACTCACCATTAGGCTGTGATGGGAAACAGGTGAGAGTGAGCCAAAGAGCCACAGGAGCTCCAATACAGTATGATGGACTGGCTACTGATGACCAATGCTGAAATTGTCTCAGTGGGTTGAATTTGCACATTTGTTATCTACTGGAAAGTCTTATCATTATTAGAATCCACTGTACTGTCAGAAGCCGCTGTTCTCTATGAAAAGAAAAATAGGAGTAATTTATACTAAGATGTTCGGTGTACTATTGGTGAAAATCCCTAGAACCCCTCTAAGCTACCAAAATGGTACATTGTTAAATTTACATATACTAACTTAATTTGTACTATTGGGAATACATTATATCAGGAACACATAGGAAGAATATGGTTTTAGTTTTGGGGTGTGGTTGCTGTAATTGCTGCTTCCCTATCTACAAAGATTTGTCTTTTTGTGCTGATTATATTTTAGCCCTAAATAAAGATTGTTACTCAGTGTTAACATGCAGTCTAACAATGCCACTCAGGAATTACCAATTTACTTATTTACTTGCTTCAAAGAAACAACATTACTTGAAAAACTTCAAAGTGGTCATGGATATAAATTAGTAGTGATTACTTCACGTTCTGTAGGGACGAGTGACGATTAAAAGCTATATATACCGTCGATGCATTTTCGTTTTGTCTGTTAAAGCTGGGAGGTTTAAAAGGAAAATATGTTGCATGGACTTACTTTTGACTATTTGGATTTTTCACATGAAAGGATAGGGATGGCAATTACCAGTATTCAACCTCAGTGTCCTCCAGCCCATAATCGAGACCATGTTTTGCCAAAAAAAAAAAAAATAGATTAAATTACCAAAATGTTTTCAAATTAAATACAAAGTGATTAAGAAAAGTTCCCACCATAAAATTATTACATGGAAACACTGCCATATACAGGTACAATAGATATTTAACATTCAAAATGTTGTAAAAACGATATTGTATTGTGGGTGGGGTGCATTTTCTAATTTACTATTTACCAAAGCTTTTACTCTAATTTTAATTCTTTTTAGTATCATTGCCTGGAACTCTAATGTTGAAATAACTTATCCGGTACTTCATGATACTGTAATTGAATTTGTGGTGTTATTCACAGTGGAAGAATGTAATATCCCCACAATCTCACCCCAACACTTTATTGTGTATGTTCCATTGAATTTATGAGTTTGTTAGAGTCTGGACTCCATCTGCTCATCTGATGTATGATAATACAAAATCCCATGATGCTTTTAAGTTGGAATTCACAATCACAGAAAATGTTAATAACGTGTATTTTATTGAATTGAAAGAAACGAGGAAGAGAAAAAAAGCTGAAACTGAATATTAAATTGCCCCAGTTCATTGAATGAACTATACCTATACAAAGTTGAACTATACCGTCTTGAATCTGCAACCTCTCCATGCCCTGCTGTATATCAACAAATGTGAAAGGTGTGAGCCCTCACTCAATTACTGAACACTTGAAGAAGTGAACCAGATAGCAGGTTTAGGTATGAAAAGCTTTTTTAAAAGCATTTGCTTTATCATACTCTCACACTGCTCTCATTCTTTTCGGTCTCTCTTTCTTGCAAAATGGAAGCCTGACATCCAGTATATTTTTTGTTAAAGTGGCACATTATTGAGGACAGTTGAGTAAATGTCATTACACATATTAGGGTCAATATGGCAATCTGTCTACCACTGATGATGGGCTTACACTGAAATACAAGTATTTTGGCTTGTAGCATTCAGTGTTTAGACATGAACAACTGCAGTAAATACAGTACGTCACATTCACAATCTGTCGATAATTAAATACCGCCTGATGTTTCTGTTAATTTAACACATATTGTTGGTGATAAACTGTTGATTTATGCTAACTACCCAATCAGTCAGAAAGTTTAGATTTTACCTCTTTGTATAGCGCCAGTGGAACAAACAGCTCATAAAGAATGTGTTTGATAGAGAGCCATTGGTTTGATTCAATTTGATTGGCTCATTGTCAGAGAAAGTGTTGTGTGTTGTCAGAACAAAAGCGTCCAACAAGGACAAAGAAACAAAGACAGAGGAACACTTTTATACACACTTTTTTTTATAGAAATGTTGCTCTCAAAAGTTTTCTGGCCACTGTGGCTCCTGACTGTTATTAACTGAAGACAAACTTGCCTTATATTTAGTGCCCCGTGGGTATTAATTTCACACTCAGTCCACCTGCAGTGGCTTAAAGGTGTCATATGAAGACTGGACCAGTGAATTGGACGGTGCACAGTTGACCAGACGTAAGCTGTTTCAGGCTTCTTGGCCGTTTAGCAAAACACTTAGTCACTGAGACGTCAAAGATGCTGGTCAGCTCCAGTTTATTGGGCATCGTGAGACACTTCACAGCCATGTCCTTAACAGAAAGGCCTATAAAGGTGCTGTTATTGCCTGAGCCTAATGAAAACCTGGTGCTATGTATGTATATTAAAGTTACCAACACTCTTTTGGGTGTCATTATGCATGACATTATCCTGAAGGTGAAGATCATGCTAGTGATGCCACATGTCCTTGAGAATGGGTGACCTTATTACTGCAATAACACGGGGCATTCCTTAGTGTCATTATGGTGAAGTTGCTGCGTATTACATCCCCATAATCATTTTAAACAGCCTGTTCGAGGGTATAATGGCTGTTATAAAGCGGAGCGGAAATATTTTCTTAAGGCTGCATACGTGAGAAGCACAATTTCCCAACAGTAGATGCCAAAAAAGGCTTAGGGTAGAAACCTATTTCAACATTTCAAAAAGGTAGTTATCAGTGTGGCTGGAGTGTTGCTTTGGTCTCCATCGAGTCCCTTGCCTCATCAAACACATACACACACAAATTAAAAAAACAAAAGAGACTCAGACATACCTTCCATTTGGGACATTATTAGAGAATTATGATTAAAAAAGGGAAGGTCTTTTTATATTTGTTCAAAATCCCCCAAAGTACCCAAATAATTAATGTAATATTCAAATTATTAAAATAGAAAAAAAAACAACCCTGCAGCTTTTGTAAACTTCATAATGTACCCTCTGAAGCAACAACATTGAAGTACTTTAATGTACGGTATGCGTCGTAAAACACCAGCGTTTCAATCAATGCAGTATGTTCAGAAATATGTTTGTGTTATACGTTAATGTTTATCACTTGTCACTGTATGTGAATTATCATGAGTAGCACTCTTTTTTCCTGTCGGAGTGATCAATAATTATATAGGCTGTATTTTAGACAGTGCAACTCACATACTATACACACACACACAACCAGACGTACATTTTCATATTGCACAGACATAGCCACTCAAACACGAGCTCAGCAACGCGCGAGTCCTTGAAAAGACACAACACATGGAGAGGGTGAGTGCGAGAGAGAGAGAGAGAGACAGAGAGAGAGAGAGAGAGAGGAAAGCAAAGAGAACAGATAACAGGAGAGCAGGTAAGGCAATATGTATTAAGATGAGAGCCAAGTAGGAAACAGAGGTAGGTGTGTGTGTGTGTGTGTGTGTGTGTGTGTGTGTGTGTGTGTGTGCAGTGCACAGAGGGATGCAGTATATTGGATAAGAACTCTTTGAAAGGGAAACGTACTCCGACAGTGTTAATCTGCTCTGTATCTGTATTCTACTGTCATGCTCTCCGCTCTCATCCTATCCTCTCATTACCTCTGTTAATCTGTCTGTACTCAACCCGTCCTACAATCCCCCTCCCCCCCCCCCCTCTCCACTTCTTTTTTCTCTCCTAGGCATCCCAGACACTTTCATTTCCATTTCACACACAGTGATTTTTATCTTTTTTTCTTTATCGCTTTCCATCATATTTTGACTAGACATTTGTTTGTCTGGCTTTTTTTTTTAACTGGGGTCAACCATCAGGAAGAGATGAATCATACTTCCATGATGGACACTGCTTACTTATCCTCGCTGTGCGTCATCAGACTTTGGTCTGCAGGGGTCACTGAGAGCGTCTGTGTTTCTACACTGAGATGGCTAAATCTGAAAACGCAGTTGACACGTGAAAACGATGAGTGTCCACACTAAGGGTTTAGGTTGTTGTGTCTTAGCAGTCTTAACTTCATTGCTCCTCAAAACCTCAGTTTTTTCCTGTCCAGACAACCATGTGAGGACAATGTTCAAATGTACCCACTTTGGGGACCATTTACTAACAGTTGAATCTTACATTAATTATTTAGGCACTTTGGGGGATTTTGAACAAATATAAAAAGACTTTATCTTTATTTTAATTACAATGTGCATCCACATTAAGGGTTTAGGTTGTTGTGTCTAAGAAGTCTTAAATTCATTGTTCTCCAAAACTTCAGTTTTTCCTGTCCAGTCATCCATTTGGGGACCGTGTTGAAATGTTTCCACTTTGGGGACCGTTTAGTAAAAGTTTGCTTTTGCGTGTGAACAATGTGGCTAAGGGTTGACAGAAGGCGCAAACAGAGAAAAACATGTCTTTTCAAATTACGTCAGCCTAGTGAGAATGCGACCTTAAATGAACAAATCCAACATTTTCTCCTCTGAAATTGATTGAACTCAAGGTATCTCCCACAATTAGAAATCCTATAGCAGTGCTCTCTTTTCCCCAAATCTAAAATCTGTATATGAATGTAACTGTGGCGAAAACACAGAATTTTATGACACTGACTTCGAAACTGTTTTAAAGTGGATTGCTCAATAACTGAATAAGGTCAGTGCATAGTCTTAAAGATCCAATCAGTAGGTTTACCATATATATTACAGGTTTAATATACCATAGACTGTATATAAATATGGACGACATGTCTCCACTTCCTCCCACTATACAAAAGTGAAGCCAAAATATCCCGGGAGCTGCCATCTTGAGATTTTGACGTCATTTGGAGCCAGAGTCTGCACAGTAGTGACCGGGCGGTGGACCTGCGGTATCGAGGTCCCGCCCACACATCCGTACGAACCAATCACAAGCTTGTTAGCGTGAGAGAAACACAGCTGCCAATCATGACGTCTCACCCCCTTTCTATAGCATCAAATAACTAATTAAACACAAACTTTTCATAAAAATAAACACTTGAACATTCATCAGCATGATAAGAACTACTTAAAATGACAGAAACCATCTTTGTGAAAAATGTATTTGACGTGTACTTTGACTTTTTAGTTTGGCCCATGTCCCATCCGCTAACATGGACGTGGCGGGATTTATGACCTATAATGCAGCCAGCCACCAGGGGGCGATCGAGATGTTTTGGCCTCACTTTTGGGGAGCTGTCATGTCGTCCATCTTTATATACAGTCTATGGTATATACACATATAATTGAAACATTTGAGGTATAAAAAGACAATCGAGATGTTTCTCAACTTATAATATTGTATAATATGGTCAAGGTTTACTTCAGTGTTTACAAACATTACTGATGTAAACAGAACTTTAACGTCAGATTATTAGGTTTTATTGTTGTTGTTTACTGTTAATCTGGAAAATGGACGCTAGTTAGACTAGTTTGCTAAGGTTGGCCCAGATTCCCTCTAGACTTTACGCACTCTGGAGAACACTTACATACTGTAGAGGGCCACTGTCACTGCAGAAAAATGAATGGAAATCAAATATCAGTTATATACTTTGGGTTATGTTTGGGCAAAACGTTTATGTATTTTGTATTTTGAATTGTGCCTTTAAAGTGCCTGTGTGTGTACATGAGTATCCTCTGAGCTGTTTTTGTAAAGTGATGTTATTGGTGTAAGAGATGCTCAAAACCATTAGTGTTAGCAAGTGGGTGTACTCCTTCCAACTGTTATCATCTAGCACTCCGCAGATCCGTTTATAGAATATGTATTTTGGGCCTAACTAAATAAGATATACCATATCTGATTTCTCACACAGCTCGGCCTACACGGGACATTATGAAAGGAGGCTTTTTTACAGTATTGCCACGAAGTTAACAGTGAACACACAGCCAAGAGCCATTAACTTTGTCTGGCTCTATTCATGAGCAAGGCCTCCCTTGAAACGTCTCCTCTAAATGTCTCTCTGTCCTCAGAGAGGCCACCATTTCTACATCCATCTGTGGATACGCTGCCTCAGCACAGACACACAAACACACGCACATCCATCTTTAAACGCGCTGCATCAGCATGGAGACATGACACAACAACATCAGAGCCAAAATACATACAAGGGCATTCAGGAATAGCCTTCTCGCCACATCGTCTCGCTTTCACCTTTTGGCACCCGTCATTCTTTCGCTTTAATCCTCCACTTACCAAACCACATGCAAATTTCTCTCCAAATAGGACTGAGTTAGGTTTCTCGCATTACTCATGTGTTTTCGTACGGGGCTTGAGGGCCCTGGACGTTTAGGCAGTCTGGAGGTAATATCAGCATCTCTGCGTGCTGAGTCGTGATGTCCCATTGCTATTGCTGCTCCTGCTGCTACTGCTGTTGTGAACAGAATATCTAATCAGTTATGGCCTGATCCATTCCTGTTAGTCTGTCTCGCCCCCCCCTTCCCACCTCACCCATCATCTGACTCCCCGTCTTTCTCCAAGTACGCCCATCACCTCCCCTTCTCCCACACACACACACACACGTTTTTCTACCTCGCCGTCTTCCGACTGCTTTTAAAGCACACCATTTGTAATTCTTTGAGAGTGATGCGGTAAAACAAACATTTAAATTAGACTGCAGACAAGTAAGGTGTGAGGGGGTGGAGGTAGAAGTAGATGGAGAGTGGGAGCAACCGAGCATTAATTCACTCTGGGACAGCGAGTCGTCTGCCAACTTGTTCTCCCGCTGTTGTCATTTGGCAGCGCCGTAAGTCTGTCTACCCCTGTCTTGCTTTTCCTCCATCTCCTCCTCTTCTTCCCCTCTATCTGTCACTGACCCTCTGCTCTTCATCTGATCTCAGGAGTTCAGGTGCAGTTCCGAAGTGTTATCCTTCACTTTCAACCCCGATCACATAAACACACACGTCGACACAAACGACAAACAAACTGTTACTCTCTACTGCAGTCACACACACACAAACACACAGTGACACACACTGATCTCAGTAAAGCAGAGAGAGTTCTGAAATCATGAGCATTCACCTCAGGTAGGTAATCACGTTGGAGTGGCTTTGGTGCCTGGTTAATGGTATTGCAGGCTGCAACAGACAGGAATTTGGAGGCTGGGCAAGTCACTCGCTGCTGTGTTATTGGGCATTTTGAATTGATTACGTGTGTGTGTGTGCCATTATGGAAGCCAATGCAAGATAGCTCTCAAATCATGACTTAATGGAATAGGGAAATTAATTAAAATGGGACAGGAGAGAGTTTGGATGATCAAAGTGAAACCAAAGGGCAGACGTGCTACTATTTTGGATTAAACGTCCTGTATGGGCCGGCGTGGTGGGTCAGTGGTTAGCACTGTGTCTTTACAGTGTTCGAATCCAGAACCAGCTGCCCGACTGTGTGGCGTTTCCATGTTTCCTCCTACAGTCCAGAGACATGCGGGTTAGGTTAATTAGCGACCTTTAGGTGTAATTGTGAGTGTGAATTGTTGTCTCTATCATAGACTGTATATAAGAAGTGGAATTAGTCACCGTGACGTCACCCATTGGTTTGTGGACTGCCGTTCTGAAGCCTCAAGTTCGAATATCAAATATCCCCTGCTGGATATTAGAAAGAATGCAAGTTTAAGGCACTTCTGCGTTGGCTTCACTTTTCAGACCCGGATTTGCCCTCGGGTATATATGTTTTGACCTTGTGGGAGACTAGCAGCACGGCTCTAGGGATGACAATGTCGGCTGTCTAAATTCACAATATTGGTCCAGACTGAAATAATTGTCGGATAAAGAAAACAAACAGATGGATTGTCATGACATTTTACTCACAGATCCATGGTTCAAGAGGATGAATCCTACTGACTTTTGTGATCCCCTGATTTATAATCAAGTGACACCAGGAGGTTGACACAACTGGATGGATTGCCATGACATTTTAGTACCTCTGGTGATCCCTTAACTGTTGTTACAGCACATGCCACATTACCGCAATGTCCCGGCTATACCTCTCTCTCCCCCCCATTTCCAGTCTCTGTCTCTACACTGTCAAATAACGACAAAATGCCTTTATTTGACAGTGTAGAGATAGGTAACTAAAAAAACTAACTTTTCATGTAGCATCATTATCAGATAAAATTTTTAATTTGTCCAATACTTCAGTTTATGCCCAAATACCTGCAAAACTAGTGACCTTCCTATCTACATCAGCTAACGCACAAAACTAAGATGCTGAACATGGTCAACTTTGTACCTGCTAAACAACAGCATATCGGCGTCGTCATTGCATGCATGTTAGTATGCTGACGTTAGCATTTAGCTCAAAGCAAGTACAGCCTCTAGCGTGGTTGTAGACTCTCTGTAGAGACTTGTGTGTGGTTATGTTCGGGGACTTGCACTTGGTTAGGATTAGGGAATGACAGGGGCCTAAATATTGAAAAAGTCAAAAGTGACTTGAAGCGTTAGACACAACATGTTTACTTTATTACCATGTAACTAAAACCACCAACTTACATAAAGAATCTCTGACTTCTTCACCTACTGTTCAGCATAATGCAAATATGTTTGCAGATATACAATTCAGCCGGCAAGTCCACCTTTGATTAATGCAACTAATGCAAATCAAAACATTTTAATTTAATTTATTTACACCACATGCAATCATATTTTATATTATAAACAGAATTCAATTTTAGATTTGTAATCTGTAATTTCTGCAAGCATTTCTTTGTGCCAAACGACCTCGGTTCCCGAGGGAGTGCAGTAAACAAGGCTCGACAGAGAACGATTCCTGTCTCCGCGTCTGTCATTACCATGTTTGTTGTTTTACTTTCTCCCCCCGCAGTTATAAACATGCATTCATAAATTTACTCATTGCCCCCATCACTCACTCCTTTAATTAGAAAATAATCAGAGTTGGATGAAAGGTTCATTAAATCTCATCCTTGAGAGCCATCAGCCGCAAACACAGGAGTGGGATATTTATCACGCTTATGAAAAGAACTCAGATACCTCCTCTCGCTTTGTTTTCCTCTGCCGAGACACGACATTGGTTAGGGGGACAGAATCAACAGACTGCGACAGAGCAACGGACAAGCGGTGAAGCCGAAGAAAGAATGGGTTTTAATGGAAGGGAGCAATAAAGTGCGAGAGTGGGAGGGAAGTACAGAAAGCGAGGGAGGGGGAGAAAAAAAAGAGAGAGAGAGATCATTAGAGAAGTGCTAATTAACAGAAACCACACTGTTTAGCAGCACTTTGTCTCCATGCAATATTGATCCTTCACGACCATTATGGAGCGGATGTTTTTTGCTGCTTTCAGCGCGCTCGTTCCCTCTTTCTTTCTACAAAAGTTAATACATCAACTGTGTATCGCCGTCTTACAGCAACCTGTAAAATCCACTTGCTTCGTTTTCGCCCCGGAAACATTCAAGTCTGCATCCGAAGCAAAAATAGCTGCGATATAAATGACCCAAGTAGCCAATTTGGTTGCGGAAATGCCTGCATCTGTAATTGCATCATCATGACATTAAATATGAGGCAAAGAATGTGTCTCCAGAGACAGACAGACAGACAGACAGACCGACAGACAGACAGGAGGCTGGTGTCAGATTAAGAGGACTGTGCAGCAATGAAATGGAGCGAAAGAAGAGTGAAAGAGTGATGGATGGGTGCAAAGACATCAACTGGTGTAACATGGACAGTGATGGACAGATGGAGAGGACGGAACAGCAGATAGATGGCGAAACGGGCGGAGGGAAAGTAATGACAGAGGAGGGGAGCGGGGAAGTGAACGGCGGTCGTTTCGGTCGTCTGTTCGACGCGCGCCGAGATTGAAGAATGTCTGTAATATCCCTTTATTGTTATAGTGCATGTTGCAGGGCTTGCTGTTGGACATTGTGATTCTTCAAAAAGGCTTTAACTGGATTACAGCGGTATCAGGCTCAGCCATCAGAGAGAGATACAGCAGCTGTGCTGTGTTGGGTCTGCCGACAGCACTGTCTGTCACCGCGCCGCGTCTCTCACTGCGGCTCATATTTGACATCTAGACTACACCACTTATCACAAATATGTGATCTGAGTGACACATAGATTGCGGCCACATCCTTAGTTTTCACGCAATAACAAATATCGAAGCTTCAATTAAATTTTAGGCCACATTTGTTCACCTTTTATCTGACCTTTACCTCTTTTTAATTCGATTTTAGCTCCTGATACACAACAACTAGTTTTGCGATACAGTACGTGGCAGCAGATGAATCCACCGCGAGAGAGGGAAAAGGTGGCGATCACCCCGCTCTTTGCTGAAGTGGTACGAGCCGACTTTGATCAATGTGGATCGATGTGGATGAGTGTGCAGCCGGAAGGCGCTACGTGGTGATGGCCCTCTGCTCTGTCACGGCGTGTGTGTGTGTGTGTGTGTGTGTGTGTGTGTGTGGGAGGGAATTAAGACACACTGTCATGCTGTTCTACATGATGTATCTTGCCAACAAAACATATCCTTAACCTATAAATGACTCTGTCTTGGTCTATTCTGTCTCTTTGTCTCTCACTTTGTGCATCTTTATGGCACGGTGCCTGCTGAATAGTCCTCTACAGTGGTGAAGCTAAGGTCCCGAGGTGGGGGGGGGGGATGTGTTATTTAACTGTGCTTAGTTATTTGTGCTGAGTATTCTTGGATGGGAAATGTGTAACTTCAGCATGAAACATCAATAAATGAAGAGATCTTGCATTAAATTCCAAAATCTTTTTCTTCTGTTTCTTTTTCTATTGTTGTCCTTGCTTTTTTAAATTTCGGAGTCAGATTTCAATTTGAGGATTTCCCAGCTCTGCAGTTGTTGGTGGTACAAAGGATTACATGCTGTAGCTCTGTATTAGTGTTAAATCCCTTTGTTCTCAGCTTTGACGGTCTGTCTTTTAAAAGAGAAGCTGTGCAGTGGCTATGGAGAAAATTCTGGCCATTCGCCTTGTGTGTGTGTGTGTGTGTGTGTGCCGTGAGCATGTATGTGCAGTATGTGTGTGTGTGCTTGCGGGGGGGTATCGTCACTTTATGGAGTAATGAATGCTAATCCTCTCTTATCTGCTTTAACCTCGCGGCAATGACACGAGCTGCTGATGCCAGTACAGTGTCACCCTTCGTTGGAGTAGAATAGGAGTGTGTGTGTGTGTGTGTGTGTGTGTGTGAGTGCAGACGCAAGAAAAGATGTCTCTACTCGCCGTCTGACAACCTTCTCTCACTCTGCGAGCCGAGAGCTTCAGGGCGCGGTCTCGTGATTACTCGCCACGTCCCCCCATGACTCATCAGAAGTAGAATAGAATAGAACATTCCAGCCCTCTGACTCTCTGTTTCATCAGGAGAAAAAAAAACAATAATGTTATTTGATACTGAATACCCTCCTGAGATCACCACACCGTTCAAAGCGGGCACATTAAAAAATGCCTGTGCGCTCATGCGGCTGCGTCTTGTTGTCCGTGTCCACTCGTGCAGTTTCCACACACCGAGGGCAGCGTCGTGCCCCGCTGCCAACGCCGTCTTTTTGTTTCCACATTGGAGTCACTTAGCGGAGCTGCTAAAGATCACAGCACAAACCAGAGGCAGCTGCCAGTCTTTGTCAGCGAGCATCTTTTGTTCATTCACAACTTCATCTTCTCCTTTTTTTTTTCATTTCGCCCATCTCATGATGAACACTTAATGACAATGGCTGTGAAGCAATCTAAGGAGAGCTCGGAAATAGGGGAAGATCGAGATATGAAAAACGGGGGGAGGTTTTGATGAAAAAAAAAAGAAAAAAAAAGAAAGAGGTCTATTCCCAGCAGCCAGCGAAGGCCCATATATCTGCAGAATGAGCGTTACAAAGATGGGCAGAAAATAATTAGGCCTAAAAGCTGTTGAATCCTGTGTGCCCGTTCACCAGTCTTCCATTAAGACTGTTTTAATGGGTCTGCTCTCTGCCTGCCTCCTTGGCACACTGAATGGGAGATAAAACTGAATTAAACTAAACTTTAGAGATTGTAAATAGAGAACGCTTAGGCAGAGAGTGAAGGAGAGATGGAGGCAGAAAAGAAAAAAAAAAGATGAACAGATAGAGGATGGAGGAAGAGGGTTAATTGAAAGAGAAATAGAGAAGAAGGGCCAGATCTCAGGGGCTGAGGCTCTCTCTCTACATCACTATCTGTGTATATATGTGTGTGTGTGCTGGTGAATGTGTGTGTCGGAGGGGAGATAGATAGTGTCGTAGACCTAATAAGAACAAAGCTAATTAGAGACTTTGCCTTGCACAGTTCGACAGTGGTGTTCCCGCAGGAGCCAGGACAACACATGCCACCTATACGGCACCCTCCGGAGAGAGAAAGACACACACTGTGCAAACTCTGTCAATTTCACTATTTTAATCCTCCGTTTCAAGCATATTTTACAAAGCAACCGAAAAAATGAACAAGTCAGGCTGTATGACAGCAGCCGGGTCAGTGAAAGGAGCACAGTGAGCAAAGATGAAAAGGAGCCTCTGCTGCTGACTCGGTGACTCTGACATTTAATCCCTTTACCACCAGCTTTATTTCTTTTAAATGCTAATTGTTACGCCCTTGGAAGGACCGCCTACTCAACTGACGTCCTGGTAAATAGAGAGGCAGACGCGAGCTCTTGTTTTCCTGGCGGCATGGAAACGGCTTCTGTGCTCTGCTGTATTCTGTCGGTACAACTGTATTTTATTCAAACATATCTTATCTATAGGCTACATAATCTACAGACTATGAGACTAGGCACAGGAAGTGCATTGTTATCATACTGTCGGAGATGGGTCCGTGTTTTTGTTCTGGTGCTTTGCACGGAGCTGACCCCAGGGACCGCCAGTACAATAACCTTATATTTTAATGTTAATCTACCCAAATTCACGAATATGTAGCGTATTACTACTGACATTCATGTAATATTACGTCACAACGTCTGTCATGTGTTTACTACGTGTTTATTTGCATATAGAGCGGGGAAGTGAGATTGGCTCACACGCTTCTCTCTTGTCCTTTTGGACAGCGAAGTGTCAGGCAGGTTAGATTGTCAGGTTTTATTTCTTGTTTATTTTATTTAGTCAAACTTTGAGTTAGGGGTCTTTTTTTGGTTGCATTTATGTATTTGATTTAAGCAGCACCCGTGGGTCCCTTTTCCTTTGTAGTTTGCCTCCTTTGTTTGTTATTTGTAAATCTAAGTTACCGGGCGATCCTATAAATAACTTCAATGCAATAAATAACTTTTACCAAATCCATCTGGTTTTATGTTTCTTCCCTCTCCCCTGGAGAGCTGGGTCGTAACATTCCTGCTGACTTTTCTGACCAAGGGGGATTTTCACTTTCAAAGCAGTCAGCAACAGTCCGCCCCACTGTGAAATATGCAAGTACTGGAGACTGAATTTTTATGGCTTGTATGCACACCTTTGGAAATCTGGAATTCTGCAGACTTTGCTTTAAGGTATTAACCCATAATTCATAGTGTTATGACATTAAAACAGCAATGAGAGTGGAAGTGTAAAACAAAACAAAATCATAAACAGAACATGGAGGGAGTAGGAGGAACACACATGTCACCGTGTGTAGCCTACTTGTATGATAGCAAGGTGACTTCCAAATATGTTGATTTGGTACAACAGCACTGTTATGCTGACAATCAGGAAGTGAACAGCAAACACTCCAGTTCATCAAACTACGTATGGGATTTGATCCTCACGTTACTGGCCACAGAAATTTCCCTGTCCAGGTTATGTTATTTCTAGGACTGTCAAAATGAACGGGATAATAACGTATTAATGCAAATTTGTTTTAAATCCACTAATTTCTTTAACACATTAACGCAACTTGCGATTTTTAGGTTGTAGCGGGCTTTTAAAGGTAGAGTGAAGATACTGGCATCATATGAAACTAGAAAACCTAAGAAATAGGTTGAAGCTTGTCGCGAAGGAGACTAAATAGCACTCCAAACTTACGCTAAAATTTGGCAAGGAAAAACTGTCATGGCCATTTTCAAAGGGGTCCCTTGACCTCTGACCTCAAGATATGTGAATGAAAGTGGATTCTATAGGTACCCACAAGTCTCCCCTTTACAGACAGAATAAATATATACATACATTTGCATAAAGCAAGCATATTTGTCCACTCCCATGTAAATAAGAGTATTAAACACTTGACAAATCTCCCTTAAAGATACATTTTGAACAGATAAGAAATGTGTGATGAATTTGCGATTAATCACGATTAACTATGGACAATCATGTGATTAATCGCGATTAAATATTTTAATTGATTGACAGCCCTAGTTATTTCACATAGTGCTGTCTCGAGTGTTCACTCATTATTCCAAGATGGTTACCCCCGCTGCTAGCCACTTAAATAGCCACAAAGTTAGCTACATAAGTTAGCTACTTTTACGATGTTACATATTTGGAGTGCTTTGTTTGCACATCAAAACCATCTGTTTTACAGTGTATGCTTTGCAGAGTGGCAGGGAGGCTGGGGCAAAAAGCAAGGTGAGAAAAAGGTTGGGCCCTGGACAGGGTGCCAGTCTATCACAACTTAAAATGACTCACAAACACATTTACACCCTCAAGAAATGGAGGAAATAGAGATGTTTTGTTTATGAGAAGAGCTGAAACAATGTATCAATGAAACGATCGACAGAATTGCCATTTTTGGGCTCCTCACAGGCAATTTCTTCACTATTTCCTGGCACTTAAATTAATCATCAATTCATTGAAAAACGAATGGAAAGATGAATCAATGGAAAGATTAATCAATCAATGAGAGGAAGTTATTCTAACCAGCGAGCAGCTGTGTCGGCCATAAGCTTTATATTGCTATAAAACTAGCAATGACACATGAAAGAAGATTCAAAAAATGTCTTGGGCAGCTGTTACTGACTTTTTTTTCTTAAAAGATTGACAATAGTGTGCAGCCTCTTAACATAAACTCAAGCAGATTAAAATGTACCGTAATAGATGTGAATAAATGTTACAGGCCATAAATAACACACTTGCTCATTTTGCACCACATCACTGATCATGGAAACCACTAATAAACATGAATCAAACAGTTAAATATTAGTTCCACATGTACCGCTTGAGCCATGTGTAATAGTGGATAACAAACAGCCCAGCTGACAGTGCCAGAGTGCTGTCATTAGCAATGACGGCTAATGATTTGGCCCCGTCATTAGCTCTCCCTGTGTTAACGATTTTGTACTGCACCCACCCAAAACATGCTACGACACTGCCAGGCTAAGTAGTGCTTTTTCACGCCGTAAATGGTGTTTTGGCTAATTGAGCACTGCGGCTAAAAGCTTTCCGCGGACTTGGCGTCATCTGTGACGTAAAGCAGCTTCACTGTCTGAGCGGCAGTGTTTCTCTGTGAGCTCGCCAGCTGTTTTATTCCAGTCATAGTTTCTACTAGCCACGTTGCGTCGCCTCCGTCTATCATTGTCTGTGATTCTTCTGTCCATATATCCATCTATGTCGTTGTCTCGAAGGCTTATCCCTCTGCCCAGTTAAATGAGGTTTTAAGGTCATTAACTGATCCAGGCTATTATACTAATGCACCAGGGGTGTTCCAGATTTGATAAATGATTGGAAAGAGATAATGAGACTTATATAGACATCTAGTATTCACAGTGGCACACGGTGAGATGAGAGAGAGAGAGAGACGGCAAAGAACACAGGATGTTTTTCCCCCGTTGGCTTCATAAAAAAAAACATGTTTGTCGTCAGGCTCCTAACATTTGGCATAATGGGCCAGTGGTTTGCAGCTGGTGTGCGTTGCCTAATAAATGTGCTGTATTAATGTGTGTGTGTGAGGGAGTGAGTGTGCGTGTCATTGGCCAGTCTGGCAGCACTCTCAGTCCTCAGACAGGCCGTTCTTTGTGCTGCATCTGATGTCATAATTTGTCTGACGTACGCTTGCCGAAAGCAACCTTTAGTCAAGAAAACGCATGTGTGTGTGTGTGTGTGTGTGCTTATGTATTCTCATCAGAGCCCTCATCCAGACAGCGTTTTCTTGATTGATGGTTGTCTTTGGGAGCAGGAGGGAGAGGCGGTGCCATCGGGAGAGATATTATTAATGCACAGGGGTTTGGGACGGTGGGCTGTCCAGACTACAGTTGTCACACCGGTCACGGTATTCGGAAGTCTGAGGGGAGTTCAGACACAGCGTGTGCAGAAAGAGAGAAAGAGACAGAACGCGGGAAAAGATCATAGGCGTTTGGATTATATGTGGTTAAATTGGAATGAGTCATTGTGGACGGGTAGATTATAAGATCATTTAGAATCGATGGGCGATTACTGGGTCTGGTGGTGGAAAGCAATGCGCCATTCCAACCCTTGGAGGATGTAGTTATCTGCCAGTAAAAGACGCTGCTGAAGTCAGTCAGACAGACAGACTGCTTTGATTAATATTAATCTCCCTCTTTTTGTTTTCGTACCTCTCTCTGACTGTCTACCTTTCTCTTCTTTCTGTTCTTGTTTTTGTCTCTGTTGCCTGTCCGTGAGTGGAATTCTGCCGCGGATTTTATTCTCTGGGATTCCACAGACACACATCCTGCAGAGAGCTGCCACACCACCACAGCCAACATATAACACTGACGGTTTTAGGTTTTAATCGTATAGTCCTACAGCATAAAAGCAGCAAAAAATTGTAAATCAGTGACTTCATAAACATGTGACCTTGACCCTTGACCCTTAGTCAGATGCCTGAAAAAAGGTCTGTGGTTAACACAAGCTTAAGAGATTTTAACGGTTTGTTCTACGACATTGAATACATAAATAAATACCCCGATTGAAGCCTTTATATGTCTTAAAAAAGGCGGTTGCTAACAAGTGGCAAAATGAGACTACTAAACGTCATTACGCCGACTCGTCCGCCTTTACAGTCTCGTTGTGTATACAAAAATATGTCATCCCTGGAGCACTCTATGAGCAGAGATGGTCCAGAAAGGAAACGGCGCACTGAGAGTCAATTTCCTGTATCTGTGTCACGTGGGTTTCACCACTGTCCCGCCCCTTTAGGGAGACTAGCGGCAGGTCTATTCACTCCAATGGGAGAAGTGAACGTAACACCAATTCTGTCGCCACATAGTTACCAAAGTTAATATTGGACCCTTTTTTTCACAAGCCACAAATCTTCTGAATATCTTGACACTAAAATAGCATTTATCAGACAGACAAAATAACTTTGTTCGAGATCCTTCTCTGTCTCAGCAACACACTCTCGTGAGATCTGGCAACTAACGTTCGCGAACGCACAAGCTAACTCATTTTTGTATTGCTAAATATGGCTGTTAAATATAGCAAAATACAATATAAATACGTTATGCAAATATAACCCAATTTGCTTTCATCCATCCACACGACGTTCACACCTCCAAACGAGGCGAACACGCCATGGCCGCGCCTACTTAGGAGACAGGAAGTGTATACCATTTCATATCATTGGCGCAGCTTGTAATGCGTCCTCTTTGTTATAGAGAGCATCTTTAGTATAAACGTCTCATACTTTGGATACTTTTTGGATTAACTTCCTAAATATTCATTTCACTGTCCTTTAATCGTGACCCCTCATTTCAACGACTTGGATCAAACAAATTAGCCTTGTGAGAAGAATAAAGAACGAAGAATAAAAACATATCTGACGTCACAAAGACAATGAGTGACAGCAGCAACAGAATATATACTGTATTTGTGGTTACTGCAATAAAGTAAGGCTGCTGGATCATGACTGTACAAAACCAGAAATAAAAATTTAAATGGTACAGTTAGAAATTATTTCATTTTTTTTTTTTTTTAAGGATTGATAAATGGATAAAAAAAAATGACGATGATGACCTGCATTTTAGCCTCTAAGTAAGAAACGTGTTTAGGATTCGCCTTTACCATATTTTCATCATGAAGATCAATCTTCTTTTGTTTACGGTATCATCTCATCTATAGTATGTATCTTCATCTAATGCCGCATAACCCAGAAGGATATAATTATCTCTTTGCCAAAACTGTGGTCGGTTTCTTGTAAGGCATTATGTATAATGCAGATTACCCTAATCCCTCTCATCCTTCTTACCACACACTGTTCTGCTAGCACACTATCACAATGTAGAACTTTAGATGTAGAAATTTTAAAACAATATATGTAATAAATCACATGTGGTAAATGTTGACAGTTTGGGACCGTCGTTGAGCGTCTGTCAGCCTAGTTTTTTGCGGTTTGCCCCGCACCTTTGGTTCTAGTTTGCCCGTGTCAGAGGATTTTTTGGCCGATTCAGCATGTTGAATCGGCGGCGCAGCCCGTCGGTGAGAGAAATCACTCTGATTGGCGGATCAGCTTAAACAAATCAGTGCACGAGAAGAGAAGTGAGGAAAGCGAGCAAACGCGTAAAGTCAAGAGGGCACACACAGAGGGCTCTTCTCATTTTTCATCTTCATCTCATCCGATCATTCCAATACACGGATATTTACACAACGACATAGCCATCTGGAATGAAGCTAAGTGGTGAGTGAGAGTGGTGTGAAAATGGTCGGCAAACGCCGCTTTGCTTCATGTACGTATCATAACAACAGCTTGTGTATCCGCAGTCCCTCTGTCTTCCAGTTTCCCTTTTTGAATGACAAACACAGACTACCACTACCTGCTGGTATGGAGAGTTATTTCATCTCACACAGGCGCACAACGTATGCGGTAGTCGGCCGTTGGCTGCCGTCTTTGCGTTGTGTTCGAGTGCAACTTTTTGGCCAAGACAAAGGCGACTGAACCAAAACAGTAAAGCTGCAGTCCGTAAAACCAAAACAATGGCCTGAAAGACACTAAGATGCTCAGTTGAGCTGATAATTCTCAGTGGCTTTATCACTGTGACCTACTCGTTTCACATTACACCTAGTCATTTGATCCCTTGCTGATATTAAAATATTGATTAGAGCAGCTTTAAAAATATGTTGTGTCGTGTGAAAAATTAAAGGGTTAAGACAACCCAGTGTCCTGACTTAGACGTAACCTTGTCATCATAGAGGATTATGTGATGCTGATTAAAACCACGTTGTTGCCGAGGTCAGGAGCAGCCACACGTTTGATACCTGAAGCCGCAGTGAAAATGCCGCAGTGGTAATTGAAGTAAGTCAAGGTTAGGACACGTATGTGTGCTTATTCCATAGGCACCTGGGGAATTCAATTTGCTGCATTGTTCCCATCATAGTGATTAATAATAAGCATCAATAACATTCTGCCACCCCAAACATTTTGTTATATCCTAAAAAGAAATAATAGTGAATGTGTGTGTGCGTGCACGTGCATGTCCAGGAGCTGATATACGGCTGAAAGCTATCTGGTGTAATGAGGCCAAGGTGATTTATAAGTGCAGAATGCTCCATTCCCCAGCGTGCACATGCAAACACATACACTTAAGAGCGGGACTGTGACAGCTGCTTCACTTTCTTTTTAATGGCTTGCCAATTAAAAGCAAGTGAAACTTTGCTTTGCCACAGCCAAAGCCTGGCGAAAGCAAATTGGTTCAAGTTTCAGCATCTATATTTGTGATGATGAGACGACCGTATGTGAAGGCTGTTTACCAAAACCTTGCCCTGACTGAAGTTTCGTTGCTTTGAATGAGGAAAGAATAGAATAAATTTGTGCAAAAGGGGGGGTGCTGGGAGAACAGTCTAGACGATCACCTGAAAGGTATATAGGAGGAGGGGAAGGGAGACAGACAAAGAGGAGACAAGGAGGAAGATAGAGCACAGAGACAGACGCTTGCAGTCTGTTAGCATATTAGCGTCTGAGCGGAGGACAGGCAGACAGGTGAAGGCGGAACGGAGCCTGGTAGTCATACGCTCGTAGCCAGAGGGAGCGCTGCTTTGGATCAGACGGGCTCACCATTAACCTATACTGACACTGTTTAGACAGCGGGGGGAAACGGCAGAGAAAAGGGGGCAGGAGAGGAGCCAGCGCATTAGCATCGCAGGCAGTGATCGGTGGGGGCTTCACGCTCACGCGAGATTGAATTGTTCAAACAACATCAACACAGGAATAGATAATGGGGCTATTGGCGAGAACAGAGGGGTGGGACGAGGTGCTGACCTTTCCGAATGCAGCCGGTAGAACGCAGAGAGGTAAACCCTCATTACTACAAGCATAATAATTATGATTCCACCTTCATCCTATAATGATCGTACTTTAATGTGTTCACAGCGGTGTCTATCTCCAAGGAACAAAACTGTGCTTCTTTCAAAACCATATTAATGATGCTACGCGTCAGATTGCACTGTGATTCCACCCCACTGTGTTATTCCGCAACCACAGCTGATCGAGCAGATAACCACATGAAAGCCACCGACCTCGCAATTAAGAAAATAAGAGGGTCAAAACCATCAAAAGAAAAACATCCCCCGACAAAGCGTCTATTGATCAATCATAATGTTGTGTTTCCGTTCCTTCAAGTCTTCTTTAATGTCCCTCCAGTTTCGCTGAAAATAGATTTCAGGGCAAAAAAAGTTCATGTGTTCAGTCTGCCGATTCAACATTCATTAATCACTTTAGTTTGATGCTAATCATGGTTTCATAAGAGAAGGTCGAAGGTTTTTTCAAATGATGGATTCAAGATGAAACTTCCTTTAATTTTACAATTTGTCTACAAATCGTTTTGTAGCTGATAGGTATTTCCATACATAGCTCGAGATTTTTAAACATGTCAGAAAGTGATTAAAACAGATTTAGCAAACAATTGCTTATCGACACATTCAGCAGACACAGACTCATTTGAAGTCATGACCATAGACTGTACAGTATATAAGAAGTGAACGTAGCCACCGTGACGTCACCCATTTCTTTGTGGACTGCCGTTTTGAAGCATTGAGTTTGGCATTTTGGCCGTCGCCATCTTGGTTTTCGGCCATCGCCATCTTGTTTTTTTGCAACCAGAAGTGGCACGAGAGGATGGAGCTACACCCGAACGCTGAATAAGACATTTTTTGGGCGACCAAAATGTTACAATTAACTTTCACGAACAGAAAACCCACTGTGAAAGGGTTAAAGTTCTAAGACAAAAACACTCTGCCTCTATTTTACTCTCCACATGCTCCTTCAAAAAAAATATCTGACTGCTAAGTGCTCCACTATGTTCACCAGCTAGTCTCTAACTTTGTCTGTGTGCTGTTTGGTGCTCAGAAAGGTAGTGTTATAGTGGGTTTTTAGTGATTTTCTTTTTGCTAAAAACAGCTGCCTGCTGTGGCTGAAAAATACATTACGAGAGCGATGAACGTGAACCAAAAGTTGCAGGCCATGAAAAGTAAAAACACTGAGCTAAAAGATGCTAAAAAGGTTCACAGAGCTGCAGAGTTTGGTGATGATTCTCTGTGGGCTCGTCACTACGAGACACACCTTTCAAATCACACACACTGCCGTCATTTGATCTATTATATATACATAGAAAATAGTGAGTAAAGCTGTATTAAAGTTGCAAACCAATGAAGACATTGCCTTCAAAGAGTGCTAGGGGGATTTTATGTAAGCTCGGTATTGTCACAGTTAATCACACACACACCCACACAGACAGAGGCACACACACACACTCACGGCTGGAGTTGACATGCTAGAGTCGAGTCACCCGGGGGGAATGTGCCTTGAAAATCAAAAGACATTAACCAATTAGCGCTGATCAATAGTCGCAGCCACACAGGGATGAGCCAGACTCGGAGCGTTGTTAATGGGTGCCTCTGGGCCAATCGGCAGGCCGGGAGCGCTATTACTCTCAGCTCTCGGCCAATGAAAATGGTGGAAGAACTCTTGACATTCTGCTGCTCTCCAATGCAAAGTATCTCTCCCGCTGTAGCTAGGCAGAACAGGCTGCACGAGGACATAAAAGAGGAGAGGAGAGAGGGGAGGAGGGAGGGAGGGAGAGCGGGGAGAGTGCATGTGTTGCGAAAGCAGGTGTCATAGTGGGCTGCAATGGGCAGCAGGTAATCCCACAGAGATAAGCAGTAGCATGACAGCCAACCTTCAATTCCCCATGGGGAGGTGGTATACTGTGGAGTTGTCGATGGGTTGTTCTCTCCATCCCCTGGAAATAGATTTATATGAAGGAGTAATGGGGAGACACGGATGCATCTTGATGGAGGAAGATTGAGGCGAAGAAGAAGAAAGAGCGCAAGCGACAAAAGGCAGAGCGAGTAGTACTTCTGCTTAGCGCATTATGCACACAGACGAGCATGTTCGCATACACATGATCCCAGCAGCGCCTCAGCTGTTCTGTATTCATGCTGAGGAGAACAAATATCAGCGTGGGGCTTTGGATGTATAGGGGGATGGAGGCAGGAGGGAATGAAGGAGAAAGGGGGAGTAAAAAAAAAAAGGAGGAGGAGATATCTAAAATATTACACCTATCCGGGGGAGTGTTCAGTGGAGCAGGCATTATGAGAGCGTAAATTACATTCCCTCCTTCTCCCCTTGGGCTGCCGGCTGCTGGATGAATATAATCAGCCAGACACACACACACACATACTGCGCTGTCTATAGACACTGGCAGAATATAAGATAAAGCGCCATGATGTGTTTATGTTTACTGTCGCAGAAGTCTCCAATCACGCATCGATCTGTTCTCCAGCCTGTCCTTTTCTGAAATGATGTAAAGTATTGACACATAAGTCATTTATCTCAATTGGGAGGAGATCAATAGTGATTCACTGGGGCCATGTAAAACATCCAGCATCAAGTGGGACAGATTCTGAGGATGGTAGGACAGAGGAGAGCGCGTGGCTTTGCTCATTGAAATTCACAGAACAAATCGCATGATTGTCCATAGTTAATCGCGATTAATTGCAAATTACATTTTTTATCTGTTCAAAATGTACCTCAAAGGGAGATTCGTCAAGTATTTAATACTCTTATCAACATGGGAGTGGACAAAATATGCTTGCTTTATGCAAATATATGTATATATTTATTATTGGAAATCAATTAACAACAAAATACAATGACCAATATTGTCCAGAAACCCTCACAGCTACTGCATTTAGCATAAAGAAATATGCTCAAATCATAACATGGCAAACTGAAGCTCAACAGGCAACAACACCTGTCAGTGTGTCAGTGTGTCGACTTGACTATGACTTGCCCCCAAACTGCATGTGATTATCATAAAGTGGGCATGTCTGTGAAGGGGAGACTCGTGGGTACCCACAGAACCCATTTTCATTCACATATCTTGAGGTCAGAGGTCAAGGGACCCCTTTGAAAATGGCCATGCCAGTTTTTCCTCACCAAAATTTAGCGGGAATTTGGAGCGTTATTTAACCTCCTTCGCAACAAGCTAAGAAAATTAGCGGCGTTAAAACAAATTTGCGTTATTGAGCTATTATCGCATTAACCTTGACAACCCTAGTGTAAAGCCTTGTCTTTCAATTTTGTCTTTCCTTTTCATTTTTACTTAACAACTGTAATGCAAAAAGATGTGTTCTTGACCTTTTTGAACTCAAGCCCCTTTTCCTTGTAACATAATTTGTCTCAAGAAAAGAAAAAAAAGACCTTTTGAATGAAACGGTTCACTGCACAGGTTGAACACTAGAGCTGAAAATGATTTGTCGATTGATCAATTATTTGATCAACGGGAAAATTAATCTTTTTTTGATAATAATTAATTGGTTAACAAGCAAAAATGTCAAACATTCATCAGTTCCAGATTCTTAATTGTGATGATTTGCTGCAGTTCTTTGTCTTGTATGACATTAAAATGAATATCTTTGGGTTTTGGACTGGTGGTTGGACAAAATGAGCGATTTAAAGATGTCACATTGAGCTGTAAGAAGTTGTGATTATGAAATATTCTGACGTTTAATAGACCAAATGATAATAGATTAATCAAGAAAAAAATATTGCGAGATTAATGGATAATGAAAAGTATGCGTATCATCATTGGGACAGGGCATTATTCTCTCCGTCTCTTTTTCTGTCGCTCTGTGTATTACAATCTGTTAGCAGGAGCAGATAGACAGCTAATCCTCTTTATCTCTGCTCTCGAAGCTAATTTGTCTCTCGATGGAACCTGGAAGAAAGAGGGGAAGGTAGCGAGCGCGCAGCTTAAGGTGGCGGAGGGGGGAAAAGGAAGCAGAACTGATCGGTCTTCTTTACGACGAAGCCGGTGGCAGGCCCAGATGTCAGGGATGTTAGGTCAGCGCCTGCTAAATCGGAGGGCAGCAACTTGAGTCAAGGCTCATTACTTCTTTACATTAGGCAACCGTTAAAGGAAACACTATACTAATGCTCCTCCTTCCATGTCTCTATCCTCCTCACCTCCTCCTCCTCCTCTCTCGCCCCATCAGGGCCGCTGTTCCAGGGAGAACTGTAAGTACCTGCATCCTCCTCCCCACCTAAAGACCCAGCTGGAGATCAATGGGAGGAACAACCTCATCCAGCAGAAAAACATGGCCATGCTGGCCCAGCAGATGCAGCTGGCCAACGCCATGATGCCCGGCACACAGCTACAGCCAGTGGTGAGAGGACGCACGTGCACATACCCCTCACATGAACATAAACAAATACGGATTACACCAATTTCCGACACACGGTGCACAAACTCTTCACTCTCATTAAAATGTATCTAGAGTTATTGACAGAGCTGTCAAAATGAATGTTACCCTCCGGCATGAACGGCACAAACATGATTTACACCTCGTTGAGATGTTTTACTGGACATAATTCAAAGCTCAAATTTAGATAATGCAAAGAGGCATGTCACATGAGTGTTTGTGATGCACAGGAAAAAAAATGTATTCATCATTTAGAGCTGTTTCTTTTGTATTGATTGCGTATGAGGAAAAGTCTTTTCGAGCCAGAGCTCGTCACGTGACCTGCATTTTTGACCGGTCACACTACGCCAACGTCGCTTCATAGCCCAGCGCTGTTCGCGGGAGCTTGGTTTTAAAGGGGATCTATTATGTTCTTGTGCTTTTCCCCCTTTCCTTTAGTGTTTTATATATATATATTTTTTGCATGTAAAAGGTCTGCAAAGTTGCAAAGCCCAAAGTCCAGGCCAAAGGGAGTCACTCTCCCCAACAGAAACACAGCTCCTTCCGAAACGTGGTGATGTCACCAAGTAACACATTTTGCCTGGTGGCTGGTTTGGCACGCCCTCAAACAAAGCTAGTTAGAGCGGAGCTGAAGCAGAGTCCGAAGAGTTTGGTTCGGTTGACCAATCACAACAGAGCGGGCCAGCTGACCAATCAGAGCAGACTGGGCTTTTTCGGGAGGGGGGGGCTGGAGCTCAAACAGAGCGTTTCAGACAGCGGGTGAAAACAGGTGCTGCAGCACAGCCGGTATGAGAGAAGTAAATCGTTTTTTGAACATTATAGCATGTAAACATGTTCTAGTAGAAACCTAAAATACAAGTATGAACCAGAAAATAAGCATAATAGGTCCTTTTCAACAATAGTTAAATACCTTTATATGATCAAAGAGGCTAGCTAGTGCTCTAAAAGAAAGAACAAATACAAATTTAGTTTGTGATTCCTGGAGCGAAATAGACAAATTCAACGAAAAGGTTCTGTTTTTAACAAAAACACAAACAAACATTATTGCAATAAATAATGACATTTTAAAAATGAACAGAGTTGTTTAATTGGAGCGTAAAAGGTAACAACTTAAGATCCAATTACAAGCTCAGTGTACAAACTCCATCACTGAAAAACACCATGAGGCATGGTTGAAGAGCTCCAGAAAAAGCTACCACGTAGACTTGGGTCAAAAATACTAAAAAGGTGAAATCTTCTCTAACATCTGATTTTTTCCGACCAACAGTCCAAAACTTAAATATATTAAATATACAATGATTATAATAAGAGAAAAGCAGCAAAAAGTCACATTTCAGAAAGGGGAACCAGAGAAAATGTGGTATCTTTGCTTGAAAAATCACTTAAAATGATTAATCAGTCATTTAAATAGTTTGGGATTCATTTTCTGTCGACTGACTAATCAATGAATTGACTAATAGTTTCAGCAATAAGTTAACATTAATATCATGTTAGCCCGGATTAATCAAGCAATGTTTGAACAACAGGGCCCAGGCGTCAGACACTGAATTCTTACCATCACTGTGGGAGTATTTTTATACGGTGATCAATAAAGTATTATAGTATTATCATCATGCATCCACCCACCCCCACACACACACACACACACATGCACTAAAAGACACCAGAAGTGGCTTTGTGACTGTGCTGCATGCTCCAAGGATCTTCAAGGTGATGGCCGGAGCTCCAGTCAGCCAGTTCAAATGAATCCTTCCCTGCCTGCTTCCACGAGACCTCACGGAGTCAATGAGACCTGTCAGTCAGGCTTGAAGTAATTCCTCTGTCTTCTCCAACCGTCCCCTTTATGTGTAAGTGAGAGCAGTGGAGTGAATTTGTCTCAGACTATTCAAAAGAGCTTCAGATGCCTCACGCTTGGACACACACTCACACACACACACACACACACACACACACACACACACACACACACACACACACACACACACACACACACACGCAGCCGATGGCTTATCACCCTTATCTGGGGAAGAGGGGCAGAGTCGAGAGGCCCATTGAGAGGAACAGAGGCAGCCATGAAAGGGTTTAAAGAAGCAATAGATCTCCTTGGGACTGCAAGGCCTTCCCTTTCTGTTTATGTCGTGGGGAGAGAGAAAGTAAGGAGAGGAAGAGGAGGAGGAGGAGGAGGAGGAGGAGGAGGAGGAAGACAGGCTGACAGAGAAGGACACAGCAGAAGAAGAAAGGGAGGAGATAAATGAACAGAGTAAAGACAGGCAGGTAAAGTGAAGGAGATAGGGCGACAGCGGTGCGGAGAGATGGCTTTAGACCCGCACTACAAAGAAAAGTCAAGAAAACAGAGCCGTGTTGTGTGCAAAGGGAACAAAGGCTAAGACCGGGTACTAGCCTTCCCAGGAATCAGACGTTCTTCCTCCATCCCTCCCTTGTGTCCTTAGCTCAGCTTCCTGCCCCCCATCCATCCCCGGTATCTCTACCCAATTATATCTGCTGCTCTCCCACTTTTTTTTTTTTGTCCATAGCTGTCCACCCTCCCTCCATGTGCGTAGGAGAGTGCTTTCATTTCACGCATGGAACTGTGCAGAGGGTGAAGTAATTAGGGTCCATTACAGCTGTCTGTGAGTGATGGTGCTCGTGATGCTTTTTATTACAGAGTCAACGTCAGCGGACAGCCCACATTACAATTATATCTATCTACAGTACTGCCTCACTCACTCATTCACTCACTCACTCTTGGTGTACTTGTTTGGTGCACACAGTGAATAGAAAGTGAAATAAAACCATAAAAGCCACAGGGGAAGAGGCATTCCGGTGATGTCTTGCATCCGTAATTAGATGTATTTCCATGTTTGGGTGGAGGGGGTAAGCAGGGAGGTAGGCTGGTGTTTAAAGACGGTTGCACCAAATCCAGATTGTGCACGGTATAGGTAATGTTGCAATCCAACAATCTCCGACAAATCTGAAGTCAGGTTTCTTCAAAATGGTTCAATTCGATGGATTTAAAGTAGAGATCATGGTGCACTTGTTTGGTAAACACATTCAGAATCAGTAACATGTTTTAAATCAAAATCTTAAGCCACACTGTAATTTCTCAAAGATGAAATAATATGGTCTCCCTCTTACAAACAAATCGTAATGTTAATAATCAATAAAACCTTTCTCAGGGTTTCTCAGACTTTTGCTGCCACAGAGGAAAAAACAGAAGGCTCTTCTCATTTTTCATCCTCATCTCAGGTGATCATTCCAATACATGGATATTTTCACAACAACATGGCCATCTGGAATGAAGCTAAGTGGTGAATGAGAGCGATGTGAAAATGGCAGACGCAGCTTTATTTCATGTCCGTATCATAACAACGAATTACTATATCCGCAGTCCTCGGTCTTCCGGTTTCCCTTTATTGACTGATGAATACAGACTACTGCGACCTGCTGGTGTGGAGAGTTATTGCAACCATTGCAACCAGAAGTGACACGAGAGGGTGGAGCTAAGTACAACCGAACGTTTAATTAGGCAGTTTTAGGCGAACACAAATGTTGGAATTAACTTTGATGAACTGAAAACACGCTGTGAAAGGGTTAAAGTTGTAAGACAAAAACACAGACAACTCCCAGACCGGTCAACGCTGTGGTAGCGACCTGTCAATCGCAAGGCAGCCACGCCCTAAAGCAACACAACTTGCTGACAGGAGGCGTGCAGTGAGATGATTTTTCTGTTCCTACTGTGTAAATATGCTCAATTTAACATAACTGTTTGCGATTGTGATTTATAGCAAGAATCTGCAACGTCCTATCATTATTGGAAACAATCCAATGCTAAGTGAAGACACATTCAGGTCACAAACTTTTTGCAGGATGACATCACTGCATTGCTACAACCTCGTGACTGCGAGTCTCTTCACTGACCTCACGGCTGCGAATATCCCGAATTGATAACCGAGCACCTTGAGAGAGACGCATCGACTTTTCCAGAGTACCTTGTGATAGCACGTAATTCTTCAGACGTTCCAGAGGGGAGCACTGAGAGAATTAGAGAGTCCACGCCATTATTCCTTTTTTTCTGAGTCATCCCAGAGCAGCGAGGAGGTTTTGAGAGGAATGTAGCTGTCCAGCCTTGGCTGCCGCTGCTCTATTACTCACTGTGTCGTGTTGGCAGGGGCTCAAGAGACAATCCTCAGACTGGGGCTGAGGTCAGGAACGTGCAGGGAAAAATTTGCACTGTGCTATGTCAGCTAGCATACTCCTTAGCCTCCCTCTCACAGAATGTGTCTTTCAAACTCCAGTAAAGCACATACAGGCAGCACGTTTGCACAGCCCATCTCCCCCCCCCCCCCCCCCCCCCCACCCCCACCCCCCTCCCCTCCCATGCACACACAGCTTGACGTCTATCCCTCAGCCTTATTACTCCTACATGTGTGTGTGATCTCTGGTGTGTGAAGCGTGTGATTCCATCTGATCCACGTAGGGAGTAGGTGACGCCATATACAGAGGCTAGGCCTCCGTTATGTGTTATCTCGAATGAAAGACAAGCAGCCATTAAAGAAGGTTTTTCCTCAGATGTCGGCCCATTAAGTGTCTATTTTTGACAACTTATTTGCCTCCACATCCCCAACCACAGTTCCTACCCTCTGCTTGGCTGCTGATGATTGCATACATCTGTTATTTCACATCTAATGTCATATATCTTCCATGAGTAATTGGAGTAGGAGTGAGGAAGGAGGATAGAATTATACTTATTGGTAGATGTAATTACATATATATCAGTATATATCCATCCATCGATCCATACATCTGCAACCACTTATCCCGTTAGGGGTCGCGGGGGCGCTGGAGCCGATCCCAGCTGACATTTGGCGAAGGCGGGATACACCCTGGACAGGTCGCCACATAGAGACAGACAACCATTCACGCTCACATTCACACCTACGGGCAATTTGGAGTCAACAATTAACCTAACCTGCATGTCTTTGGACTGTGGGAGGAAGCCGGAGTACCCGGAGAAAACCCACGCTAACACGGGGAGAACATGCAAACTCCACACAGAAGGGCCCCAAGCCGGATTCGAACCTACGACCCTCTTGCTGTGAGGCGACAGTTGAAACAAAACAGTTGATAAAAAAGTTGAATTGATAACAGTTTTACGTAGACAAATAATCAAAAAAATCTTACTTTCACAGAGCTTTCAGAAAGGTGCTGAATAAAAGTATGGCTTTTCCTAAAATATATTATGATGGGTCCAAAATAAATGTTTTGTTTATCTCTGTGGAAGATATCTGACATTTCGTTGCCACTTCTAACAAGGCTTGTGAGCCAACTGTATGAAAACATTGGTATCACGTGGTATCTCTAGGTCGTCAGCGACAGTTGCCAGTAATGCCGGGTACACACTACACGAGAATCAAGCCGATTTTGGGCCTGATTATTCCCTCCCGACAATCGTCAGCAAAGCCTTTTTTGATGGTTTTAAAGATTATCTTTCCAGATGTTCCTGTGGTGTGAGGTATGTCAGGAGTGTATTTTACATCCTCCGATCTGCTCGGAAGTCCATCCTCGCCGCACCGATCTCAAATCGTACATATTACACATGTTCAATATTTACGCTCAGATCTCCTGTTGTGTGTGGGGAACCCCGAGGACAGTTGATGACGCAGTCACGTGCGAAAGAACGATAGCCAATTGAGAACCAGGCTGACTGAAGCTGACCACACATGGTTAAACATAAAGTAGTAGTAAGAAGGACCACAGAAATGGAGGACCAACTTGTTAATTTATGGCAACAACACAAGCGTTTATGTAACATGTCTCCATGACTTCATCTTTCCATCCTTCCTGAATTTTCAGTCCAAAGTAGTGCAAAAACTAACATCGTTAATTCTTCCTGCCTGTCGTCCGCCATGTTTGTTTATTCTAAAGTCACATTTGATCTCGAGAGATTTTGCGAGATTTCCGTTTTTTGAGATTCGACTCTTGTTGTCCATGAATGGAATCTGTTAGTGTTGTGCTGTTTTGGCCGAATCGTTGCTCACCACACACTATAGGAACTGAACTGTTAAATTTAACATAACATGTCATTATGTGTGGGGTCTCTCACATTTTCAATATCTGTTAAGATCTGAAAAATCTTTTAGTGTGGAAAAAATGGAACAGCAGGAGACACGCAAACTTAAAGAGTGGGATTATTTACTGACGCATTTTATATCGTAGAACAAAACGTTAAAATCTCTTAAGTTTGTGTTAACCACACACCTTATTTCAGGCATCTAACCAAAAATCAATTAAAAAAAACATCGACTTTGAGACGAGGGAACCCAGAAGTGCTAAAATGCTAACTCAATTCCGGGTTTTAGGACTCATTCCTGCAGCACTCTATGTCGGCCTATAGCTACATGTTGCAAAATTACTTTTACTCTACCACGAAAGAGTCATCACTTGACATGACTGTCTATGTCATTCCACTCGATCATGAAATACGAAGGTTGTGCAACGAACTGGCAACCATTTGTTGTGAAGTTAATGCAATGGAACGGGGGAGGGAGAGTGTGAAATGTACTGACTGAATGTTATCAATAACACCTTTAAATGTATCAACATTTCTATATATAGACTGTTACAAATCTGAATAAGATAGTTTTACTCAATTTTTTTTGCTCAATTTTGACCAACTCTGTCCTTCTGCATGTGTCCACAGCCCATGTTTTCAGTCACACCCAGCCTTGCAACCAACGTCAATGCTGCTGCGGCAGCGGCCGCTGTGTTTAACCCCTACCTTGGCCCTGTGTCGCCTGGCCTGATGCCTGCAGACCTCATGCCCAGTGGCCCCGTACTGGTCACCAGCAACCCCAATATCCCCGTACCAGCTGCTGCTGCTGCCGCTGCACAGAAACTCATGAGGACGGACAGACTGGAGGTGAGCAACACGCACGTTCACACACTGGTATAAAATAGGATAAATATGACTACGCACAAGCACACACAGACCACACAGATGAGGGGATTTGCATAATTATTTTTTCCACTTTCATATCAGTGACAGATTAAAAGATAGATTAACAGAACTCTAGTAAACACTGCACCCGGTGAGGGTCTTTTTCTCAGCTATGCAAACAGATTGGGCTTTGAAATGTGGGCTGTGCCTATTTGAATATTAAAGGCATGGGTTGGAAAGTCTTGCCTCAACAGTTTCTGTTTGTAGACTTTAATTATGTATCTGGTACACAGTTTCTGTCACAGTAACTACATCCCATTACCATAATACAGTCATTACCCAGACTTAAGCAAAGAGAGGGAGACGTTAATGAGAGTATCTCCCGACAAACACCGCCGATGTCGATGCTGCATCCCATCAACAGGAGCGGGAGACAGCATTGTTTGGCACTAGCTCAACTTATACTGTATCGGTTCAGAAAAATCTTTAATTCCTCTATGAAGGCAATGAGTCATTTGATACCTGACGAGCGCCACTCCTCTAGCTGTGTTCAGATAATCGTTAATTGGACAGTAAGTCAATCTCATCCATTATGCAGCCCCGCCCGGGAAACACTCGCAGCGGAATAATGGGGAAATCGTTGGAGGCAGGCAGGAGGCGTGCAAGAGCGTTGGGAAGGTTACATTTAAAATGTATCGTTGGGTAGCTGGGTAATTAATAGGGGTGAGGCCGAGGAAGTCTCCGGCCCCCGTGAACGAGCGGACGACATGCAGCGAGAGAGGGATTGGGTCAATGACAGGAAAAAAGAGATGGAGGGGTAGATCTGGGGAAATCAATCTGTAGACCTGTTGTGGTCATCGGGGGAGCGGTTGGGGCAAGCAGAGACAGAGATAACAGAAACAAAAGGAGGGAGTTATGATTGGATTTCATAGAGGAGTCGTGACTGGTGAGAAGAAGTAACAGAGGTTGAGGAAAATTGGAGGCAAGAAGTTGTTGTTGATAGAGGAAGAACACGCAGGTCTCGAGTCAGACTGGGATTTAAACAATTATCTAGCAAAAAGATTGATAGCATTCTGCACCAAAGTCCAGGAAACAGACAAACAGACATTAGGGATGCGCTGATATGATGCTATCTGAATAGGTTTGTCCCGCCCCGTTTTTTCGCGACACTGGTCCGACCCACCTCTCGACCTCGGTCGCAAAGGCGAGTCGATCAGCGCAGGTTAACCCTTTCATACACACAACCGACCCTGGTTCAACCCCGGTTGAGTCCTCGGTGTGAAAGGGGTATCACAGATATGTAATATTTATTAGCCAAATGCAATAATTGTCAGTAGAGGGAAAATCGGCTCATTTTCACCGTTTACCCTTCAGGATATTTCGGCCCAGTGGTCAACACCGCCTGTAGCTGGTGAAGCTTTTTTTCTGATTGGGAGAATTCCTACCCTAGCCTAATTTGTCAGGAACTAGGTTCGCTAAAAATATCTTTCGAGGAAAAGGCCAGGCATACTTTAGTTTCTAGTGTGTGTCGTTCAAAATAAACATTCTGTGGACCAACACATACCAGTGAGTAGATATGTTACAGGCTGTTTCCTTCAGGCTGGGAGAAATTCCTATTTTAGAAAACAATCCTCCAGACTGTTTTTTCCTGAGAAATATTTCTCCAGCAGTCTCTCTCTGTCTCTCTCTCTCTTCTATGGAGCCATACTACTGCAGCCTTTCAGCATGCATAAAATCATAATGTTGCTTACCTGAAACCATGGTGATGTAAACGGCCCAGAGGGACAGTTACCATGGGGACAGAAATATGATTAACAGGGCCTTTTATTTGTTTGTCCAACTAAGCACTTAGCTCTCTCTGATGCACGATTAACCACTGTTAAGAAAAACACACTGGTCCACACCTGGTGCTGCAGAGAACATCAAATTGCTTTCACTTAGTCTCCCCTTTCGTTTCTAATTTCTTTCTCCACGTCAGCCACACTCGCTCCATCCCGAAGACTCTCGCTCTGTCTCCTTGATCCCCATCTGTCTGTCCTTTACTCTTTATTCATCAACTCCTCTCTCTGCCTCGTTTCCTCCCTCCTTCCCTCCCTCCCTCCCTCGCCCGCCTCTTCGACATCTGCCTGACAACAAGGCAGTCTCTTTTTAAATAAGACCAGTAGCAGCGGTGGTGATCGTGGCAGCGGCGGTGGTGGGGAATGAGGTGCACATTCATATGTGACGCGAGAGAGGTACATAAGAGAAAAAGAGGAGACAGACGGAGAGAACCCTGCCCCGTCGCTCACACAGATCGGTGATTGCGGATGATGAGCTGTCATGACAGGAGACGGAGCAGGGTTAGTTTGTAGATTACGCCGCCGGTGGCCTTTTGTCTGACAGCCGTTCCACCGCGAATCAAATCCTTTATGCATGCAGACAGTGAGCCTGGTAAACAGACATTCGGTGAAATGGCTTGTTCCATTACAATAACTGATAGGTCGATACAACGTACCATGAAATTACATTTCATTTTGGAACAGGATGGGATTTTTGAATGCAATTCACACTCGGCGGTGGCTGCCACTGCTCAAAACAGAGATCTTAAGTTATTGCACAGCCATTTAAGTGTCAAAATTTAATTCTAGGAAAGCAAAAAAAAAAATGCTGCCTCATAATTCATACGTGCACCCACCTTGTGTGTGCGTGTGTGTTATTACGCGTGGGCTGGTGATTACGTCAGCAGCAGCAGCCTCCCTCGAGGGTAACCAGCCTCATATTTCCCATGAGCCTCATTGAGCTCCTGCATTCAGTGCTGAGGCAATCAGGTTCCCCCAACTGTTCACGCAGATGCTGCCCCCTTCTGTCGCCACGAGGAAGAACAACAACATTTGAATAATGGATAAATGGTGTGTGATTGATGAGTCTGTAAACGCTGGTTACGATGTGTTCTGCTTATCAATCAACACTAATGGCCCGGGCCCCTGTCACTGAGATTGGTTAGCTCTGTCTGGTAAAGTGATTGTCACGTTCTGAAAATGACTGAACAGATCGATTGCTTCATCAAATGTGAAGTAAGGTGAACAGTAACTTCATAATGTGCGCGTGTGTGAGGGGGTGTTTGAGGTTTGTGATTTTATCGGCATGCAAACAGAATAAAAAAGGAAAAACGTGTCTTTGTTGCACCAGGTGTGTCGGGAGTACCAGCGGGGAAATTGCACGCGCGGGGAGAACGACTGCCGCTTCGCCCACCCGTCGGATAGCACTATGATCGACACCAACGACAACACGGTCACCGTGTGTATGGACTACATTAAGGGCCGCTGCTCGAGGGAGAAGTGCAAGTACTTTCACCCTCCGGCTCACCTGCAGGCCAAGATCAAGGCCGCCCAACACCAAGTCAACCAGGCTGCGGCTGCTGCAGCCATGGTAGGTATCTGTCCACAGACTGCAACACCAATAAGGACTCAAGCTAAAGAATATTCACTGTTTCGTTTGTAGCATCCTGTGCAGCCAGAGGTGTTATTATCAGTTAAAACAAAGGCAATGTAGTTAATCTAAATACCAAGCCAGACTTAATTTCTCATGTGATGACCTAAAACAAATCATTAAGCTGTTCTAATGTTGATGTGGGCTCATTCAAGGTGACACATGCACATGAGCATATGTGTATACTACAAACACTCTTATTTGGGCCTTCAGTCAAGGATGTCGTAGTTTGAGTCAACACCTTCTACCCTGTGCTTTTACTCAACCTCCCAGCACACATCCCAGTCCCCTCTGTTCCTGCTCTCTTCAGCTCTGACCCAATACGCACTAAGAAGACACAGAGTCCGTGTGTGCTTTATTAGCAGCAGGCTGTAGTGATCGTGCTAGTACTGTACGTGACCGGGCCTCCTGCTCCCCTCCTCCTCCTCCTCCTCCTCCTCCTGCTCCTCCTTGTTTTGCTGCTTTGGTAGTTGTATATTTTTGCTGTTGTTCGCAGTCATTTTTGCTGAAAAGACAACTGTGAAGACTGCTGTTAATTTTCAACCTTGTCACTGTAATGCAGCGATAGCTTATAACTCTATAAAAGGGACACAATGTGGTTTTGCTCTGCCAGATTCTGTAGATGACATTATGCAGCAGGTATTCCAGGAAAGGAGGGTAAGCTTGATGTCAGTTAACCTTTCACGGTAAAGCCAAATTAGGCACTTGCCTCCACATTTGAACAATAGTGTCAGTAATATTTGCCCTTTTTTAGCCTCTATCCTCTTTAAAATGTTAAATCTCATGAGCAGATTAATTCCTTCAATTTAGCTTGTATGGCATTTGAAATGACAATCAGTGGTGAAAATGCAAATTCCATTATGTGGCCACAGACTTGGACTAAATTTCCTTAATTAGTTGTTGTTGTTTTTTTACACTTGCATTCTAATTTTATGAACATACATGAATAAGGGAACATATTATGTTTTTTTTTCTTTGATCCAAATCAAACCTAACATGATCAGGCTTGTGTTTAAATACCCTATCGATTGGTTATCTGCCACTTTTAACCACTTTTTACATATAGCTACAATGTGTTTAAACAAAGGATATGAGAGACAGCATTAAATTGTACAGTGTATAAGTGAGATAGAATAAATCAGTAAAATATATCACAGAAGATTTAACATTCCACAAGTGTAAAAAGGTGTGTTTTTAGTTGATGAGCAGTGTGGATTGTGGTAGTGTATGTCCACAGTTTAAGTGCCATGACAGTAAATGCACAATCACCCTCAAATCTATAGACTTTGGCTAAATAGGTTAAAATCTTATGTGATTAATAGATGTTTAAAAAAAAAAATGTATTCTTGAAGCAATAAATGAGGAAAGACTTTTTTTTTTTTAACTTTTACCTGGTTAATGGTAGATTATATCTAACAAAGGTTATTCATAATTCTGATTTATTGCCATTGTATAATGAGGTTAAGGTGTGCCGGGGCAGAACTTTGGTGAAAACAGTGTTTCATTCTGTTCAGATGATGGTAATGGCAGTTGCAGCCAGTTTTTGAGAGTTGAAAGGGTTCAAAACTGGTCTGGGACCAGGGGTCAGGATCAAGTTAACCTGCCATTATAGTGGTTTAGTTTAAGGGCAACAGTTGCCCACAGACTGAAAGTAAAGCCAGTATCTGGAGCCAAGATTATATTAAATGATACATCATTCATAGTGTATGTCTGTACAATAAACCAGGAATGCCTTAAATTTGAATTTAACAAATCTGGTTAATTGGCTGGAGCAGAACTTCATTACACTCAACATTATAGTTCATTAATTCTCTTCTGACAATAAACTACGTGAAGGGCCGTAACTCTTTTCAGTAACCCTACAGCCATTAATGTGCATGTCCTAGTCTTGTTATTGTTGTATATTGCATTCCAATGATTTGATTTTATTTCTTTGTTTGTTTTTTGTTTTTTTGTTTTTTTCTCACCAACCCACACTGCACTGCTGCCCCCATGATGCACCTTGGCTTGCTGGTTTATGTTAATGCGCTTGAACCCCATTGGCCCATTGCCGTCATGTGCTCGCTGCCTGCTAATTAAGACTCAGTCGGCTGTCAAATCACTGAAGCGACCCCTCGACGCAACTTTTGACCTGGTACTATGACCTTTCACCTTTTAACCTGGCATGTAGCTGTGGTGTAGTAGATATAACTACGTATATATGTAATGAGGAAACACTGAGGGGGTGATGAACTGATTGCAGCCATTCGATTTGTAGCATACATTTAATTTTTTTTTTTTTTTATAAAATGCCAAATTTGAATCTTGATTTAAAACATCAGGGACCAAAAAATGCCTTAAATATGAAAATGTTTTCACTGCCAATGGTCAGTTCATCACCTTAAGTGCATCTCAAAAAGGAAATAATTGGTGGCATGACAATGTTAAAAGTTTCTAAAAAGGTATGGTAGTCTTTGCATGATTCTGTCACTTCCCATATTGCATGTGTAACTGTTGAAGAGGTGTCTTAACACGGCTTATAGTGTACTATTATCATGGAGCTGGCAGTGCAGCTTTCCCTAACTACATCATTCCTGTTGTCCAACAATCAATACAATAATATCATTATAGTTATCGTTACAGACAGATCTAGTTATACCGTAGCTTTATGTACTGTTTTATTGAAAATCATATAAGGTTCGTGAGCTGAGGAGAGTTTTTTTATTGTCATATTAGCAAGCTAGACATCACAGTTTGTCAGCTAGCACCGCTGTCGTGTCTTGCTCTGACAGAGGTAGTGCAGTCCACTGCTTGCTTGCCAGTGTTTGTAGTAGCTGTTTTGGAAGAGCAACTTTATCTTCTAATGAAACTCTTTCTTCTCTCTGTCCTGAATGTCACTGCTACCATCCTTTGGTTTCCCTCACTCCCATCCCCTTTATTTTGGTGCTGTCCCCTCTTCAGGGGCTCCCTCCCGTCTTGCCTCCTTTACCAAAGAGACCTGCACTTGAAAAAGCCAACGGTGCCACCACTATGTTCAATGCTGGCATGTTCCAGTACCAACAGGCCCTGGCCAACATGCAGTTTCAGCAGCAGGCTGCCTTCATACCATCAGGTAAGGCCTGCTGAGCCGTCTTTAACCCCATATCTGTGGCCATTGCTATTGGATGTTTTGGCATCGGCAGTGAATGGCTAAATGGTTGTGTGATTTCATTTTTGGTGACAAGGTGGGAAAACTTGCATTGACTTGCACATGTATGTAAAGCATGGATGTAGGTTGAGTGTCAGGGTTGTTGTTTGTTTTTTAAACATATTATGACTGTATAATTAGCATATTAAATTAGCAAATTCATGTTGTGTTAAAATTGGTCTTCCTCTCTGCTATAATAATAGTGGCATGGACCACGGAGTGCATCTGGAAGATCTGAAAGAGGGGGGCATATGCATTGAAACAAACATAGGCCTATATAACTGATGTATGAGTATTGAGTAACGTTAGAGAAAATGTTGTTAGTCCGACACCAGGCCAGGCGCCAAGATTAACTGACTGAGGGGGGCTGTTAAAAATTGCGAGGGGGCAAATTTTTTTCATAAAATAAAATTAATTGATTTAACCATGCAATAGCCTCAGAAAGGCTAAAAGAAAAAATAACATAAGGCCACCGTTTCAAAGTCAAAGAATACATATCAGAGCGCTAAATATTTTTTGAACTTATGAACAATCCTCTGACAAAATCAGCAGGAGGAAGCATGTAGAAAAAGCTGTTAGAAGCTTGCAGCTCTCTCTCTCTCTCTCTCGCTCTCTCTTTACAACCACAAAAGCAAGCAGGCTAAGAAACCCAACTAAGTGATGCTTTCTGTCTGTTTATCAACTCCTCTGCTCCGTTTCAGCACTACGGACAGCGCCGTAACTGTCAAAATGCATCGCAGCAGTCACTGGGAGTGGGCGACGGTGACCAATATCGTTTAGCTCATTTAAAGTCATGTATATAAGAAGTCAATGTAGTCACCATGACGTCACTCATTGCTTTGTGGACTGCCTTTTTGAAGCCTTGAGTTCCGCATTTTGGCCGTCGCCATCTTGTTTTTTTGCAACCAGAAATTACATGAGATTGTGGAACTACACCCGAACACTGAATAAGACAGTTTTTAGGCGACGAAAATATTACAATTAACTTTCATGAACTCAAAACACACTGTGAAAGGGTTAAAGCTGTAAGACGCAAACACAGACAACTCCCAGACCGGACAACGCCGTGGTAGAGACCTGTCAATCACAAGGTAGCCACGCCCTAAAACATACCCTGCTTTATGGTCTATTGGACTCTAAATGGGACCATACTTTACTAAATGAACATCATGCTGTATAGAAGAAGACTTGAAACTAATGATTGAGACCATAAACTCATGTTTACAATATTTACTGAGGTAATAAATCATGTGAGAAGTAGGGTCATTTTCTCATAGACTTCTATACAATCAGACTTCTTTTTTGCAACCAGAGGAGTCGCCCCCTGCTGGCAATTAGAAAGAATGCAGGTTTAAGGCACTTCTGCATTGGCTTCACTTCTCAGACCCGGAGGTTGCCCTCTGTTTGAAGTACAAGTTTTGAGAAAAAACACAGATACTATATTCGGTTAATATGAGTATTATTAATGTCTTAAAATTGAATCCTTTAAATTACACCCTTAATGTACAGTATATATAGTTTGCACACACAGCTTCTCTCTGGTCACTGCATAGTCATCGTACACTGTGTCCCATACTAATCTGTCTCACCTCATCTGTCTCATATGTCCCACCACCCTATTAGACAGTCAGGTCACTGCAACAAACTTTAAGGACTCCGAAAGCAGGTCATTCAAAACCACCACTGAGCAAACAGCTGTTAACGCTGCCGACAGGAAAATGGGACCTGTGGCAGTGTTTAATTTCCCCCTTCCAGTTAATGGAGCAGTGAGCGTTGAGAGCCAGACCTTTATATATCTCATGCATATGCTTCCTATGCTGTGCCGTATGTGCAGTTGCAGCAACTGTGATGTGTGCAAAGGAATGATTCTTCGGTGTAATTATGAATAACCAATCAGCTGTGTAACACATTCACAGTTTGTTCACATCCACATTGAATCCAATGTGTCTGACTTTATAACACTTGTAATGGGCTTTCTTGATTTTTGTCTCCCCCCTTATCCACTCCACTCCCTGTTGCAATGCATGGTGGGCAGGCTCGATATTTTGCATGGCACCTGCAGCAAGTATTGGTAGGTGCCAGATTTCCTTATTGATTATCTTTGAGCCCATTGCAGTCACTCACGTGTCATTCATCTCACCACATAATGTGTGAGCACATTCTCATATTATTCACATTTAGACCATGACAGTAGCCTAAAATGCCATCATGTAATCTCTTTTCAATGCAGCCGACAGTATGGCTGATGAAATGTGAATTGTACATTTTGATTGTGTCATTTAAATTGGAAGTTATGTGTTTTATTATGCTCTGCAATACATCTTTGTGGTACAGGATGAACCCCTTTTTGCTCTGCCACAAGTCTGTCTGTCACCTAATGCTTGTTGCAGTTCAAAATCCCCCCCACCCGACCCTTGCTTCACTATACTTCCATCCCAAGCTCTCTCACCTCATTATACTGTCTGGTTATACATACCATATAAACATGAAGAGTTATTATTGGTAGTGGAAGTAGTGGAAGATGTAGTAGTTGCTTTTCTAAGTAAAAGTTTTGCATTGTAGTCATAATTAACTGTGATTTTACTTTTTAGGGAATAATAGATTTGATTTAAAGCTATTTAAAACTATCAACAGATTCCCTCGTGTTTATCAGCATCCTATAGACAGACGTACATATTAAGTATTAACATAAAAAAAAAAAGCTTTAAATCAACTGCCTGTGTGATCTTTCCCTCCAAGTACCCATGATGCACAGTGCTAATCCGGCCAGTGTGTCCGCAGCCGCCGCATCTGCCACAAGTGTTCCCTTTGCAACCGCAACAGCCAATCAGGTTTGCTCCTCTCCTGCCTCCTCTCTCTCTTTTTCACTTCTGGTATCAGCTCTGATTTTTCAGTATCTTTTTATATCTGATGTTTCCCATGTGCCTCTTAATGCAAAATGCATGAATGGTGCACAAGGCTCATCTGTGATCTTTGCTAGCTTTTCAGAGCATCTGATACTGTGATTATTTAGATAGTTACAATGCTCATCTTTATTATCGACTTAAGTTGAAGTGCTGTTTGTCCTCATTTCAACTAGTGTCTACTGCCTCCCTCCTTCTTTGTGCCCCGTTTATTTATTTCTGTCTTTGCCTTTCTCTCTCCCCTTCGCTTTCTCTCTTTCCCCCTCTCAATCAGATTCCAATGATATCTGCAGACCATCTGTCGAGTCACAAGTATGTGACCCAGATGTAGGAGTCTCAATCAGAACAGTATGTACTGCACCTCTTTCTGACATCACACACGCATTGCATTGGGACCAGTACTGTCGGCTACTTTGTACCCAAACAGCTACAGAACTGTTATGTGAGAAATTTGCCACGACTGCATTTTTTTTTTTGCAGCTGACAAAGTTTTTTTGTCCAGGCTGTTACCACCGTTGTTATTATTGTTTAGTTATAGCAAAAGCTCTATTCAAGTTATGTAAAACTTAAAGGGACAGTGTGTGGGATTTGGCGGCATCTAGTGGTGTGGTTGCAGATTGCAACCAACTGAGTACCCCCTCGGCTCACTCCTTCCTTTCCTAGACTGCGGTAACTTGAGCCGCCGAGTGCAAAACCGTGGTAACGCCGTTCGCCTCGCTCAGAGGCCATCCTTACCGTAATAACTCTACTTAAGGAGCAACGGAAGTCAGACGGCGGCTGGCGGTACCACGGTTTTGCACTCTGCGACTCACATGCGACAGCAACGAGGTGGACGCCGTGAAGAGGACTCGCTCTCACACAATGATTCTTATTTTCAGGTTATTATACACTAATGAAAACATAGTTATGAATATTATATTGCATTTCTGCTAATAGATCCCCCGAAATGTTACACACTGTTCCTTTAAAGGAATTTTGACGTTTTGGGAATTACACTGTCTTATAGAGGTAGATGGAAAAGATTGATAGCACTCTCAGGAGCTAAATATGAAGCTACAGGCAGCAGCCGGTTAGCTTAGCTTAGCATAAAGACTGGAAACAGGGGGCACAGCTAGCTTGGCTCTGTCCAAAATCCACCTACCAGCACCTATAAAGCGCTCTAATTACCATGTTACATCTTGCTTGTTTAAATCTGTACACAAACTGTAGGAAAGACAATTATGTTTTTACAGGGAGTTGTGCATTGGAACCTAATGTTGTAGAAAGCAAGAATTTAAAAAAATGTTTGGCATTTGATATAAAAAAAAAACTTTGCCATTAAACATAATTCAGGGTTTTGTAGAGATACTGGGTCCAATTTCAAGACGATAAGAAACGTCTAAGCTAGGCTTTGTTACGGCATGCTTCCTTCACATCTGTTTTTCTGTGCTTTGTGAACTTCTTTCCAGATGGAACTGGAGCGCGTTGCTGTCGAGTCCAAGATATGCGGTCACCCCTCATGCCTGTAACATCGAGAGCAAGACGGAGAACCAAATCCAAATCGGTTTGGGATAAATCTGCATGTTAACATAGGAGGCACAGTTTGTTAGGATCGTTTTCATGTGTACTTCATGCACACACTATTACACAACAACAACAACAACAACAGAAAAAGAACATCATTTGCATTAAAGACTGCCTTTCGCTCTGTGGAGGCAACTTAACCTTTATTCACCGGACACACTTTGAATGTTAACATGAGGTAAACGAGCGGAGCAGTCGTCATTGACTTGATTGGTACGTCCACTGACCAAGAATCATGACTTTATGTTGTTTGTTTTATTGGTTGGTGGTCTTTGACCGAAATGTGTTCATTTGTTTACACAAAAGGTGCACCTTGTATTTCATTTGTGGTAAGAGAAACGAATGATCTGACTGAATCACGTATGCATGCATTGTTTCTGATTTTATTTTGTTAAAGCCGGTGATAAGGGAAATCACGAGTGCACTCAGAGGCAAAATAGCAACTGAATGTCTGTGAGGTGTCTTTCAAACCTTTGTAGCCTACCTTTCTATCTCTTAAGCACATGTCTCTAACCTTGCAGGCGTCCCTGTAAAGTGCCATACATCTCATGAATGGTTTTCAAGCAGTTCTACAAAGCGTTAAACTCAACGATTCCCTTTAATGCATCTATTTTCTCTCTCTCGGACAGCATGTAGTGTCCAATGTTGTGATATGTCATTACCTGTGATTCCCAATAGCACCACTGCTAATTGGATTAAAGGGATAGTTTGGGTGTTTTGAAGTGGGGTTGTATGAGATACTAGTCAGTGTATTACCTACATTAGGTAACGGGACCAAAGCAATGTAGCATTACTACTGTAAAAAAATCAATATCAGTTTAAGTGTACGCTATGTTTAGAATATTTTCGCCGGTTTACCTTGCGGTGAGACAGCTATACAGTCTTAGGTGTCCAACGGGGAACTGAAGCCTTTATCTTTGCTCTCGCCAAAGCAACCAGACTCTATTGAAAAAAAACTGTAATTTCACCTCGCAGAGCACGGGAGTTGCTGGTCTACCGCTGCCTCGATCGGTTAGTTTGTTTGTGTTATTTTGTGACTTTGGTTAGTTTGGATACAACAAAGTCAAACAATAGCACAAACAAACTAACCGATCGAGGCAGCGGTACATTGCTTTGCTCCCGTGCGGTAACTCCTGTCTGCTTCTCCAAGCTGAGGGCGCGCCGACTGTCACCTACTGTAGGTAATACACTGATTATGGATAAGTACCTCATACAACCCCACTTCAAAACACCCAAACCATCCCTTCAACTTCCCCAGATTGTCTGCTTTACTCAAATCTTCTACTGAATGAATCACTTTTGTGTTTTATGTTCTTCTCAGACTTTGTTGTTGATGTCAGGTGTTTTGACAGGAAATGACTGGATCTATATGCTGACACAGATCTCTCCATGATCATTAAGTCTATTGACTCTAAAAATCAGTTGTGAGTTGTGTGTGGGGTCTTGGCCTGCGCGAGAGACCAAAGACTCTCCTAGTGATGAAGATGTTACGATGAATAGCTTTGAAACAACGGGGCGATCGGTTGGTATCCAAACTGCTGTGAGACAGAAGTCAAAATCGGGGGTGCAACTGGCGACGGATTCGTATGACCTGATTTGTTTTTCATTTTATGCACATTTTAAGGCAGATTGTCAAAGTAGATCGAGTGTAGTGTGTATATAGTCCGACATATTTAAGAATATTTGTTTAATACGTCTACCTGAGAGCTGTTTTCAGATAGTCAGCCAAAGTCTTTTTGTGTCACTGTCACTAGATATCGTGGGTAGACTAAATTTTGAAAATGTGTGGGCCGCGAAAGCGAGCCGAAAGTAGGATCGGGTGTTTAGAGTAGATCTCTAGAACTTTGTTTTCGTTGTGTTCTGGGTGTTCTTCAGGCATATTTAAATCGGTGGATAGTACAGGGAAAGTGGCAAGAATATAAACGATTGTATTTCTCATCCAAAGCCTTAGAATGTACCATCGGGTCAGCACAATGCAACATGCCATTTTGAACCATCCAGTTGCCTAATCCACGCCATATTATTAACACACACACACATACACACAGAGCACTATGTAATTGTCACTTTTTTGTCAGTGTTTTCTTAACGTTCTCGATTTATTTTTCTTTAGATGAGGAGTGTTTTATTTTGTTCGGATTTTAAGTTCTTGCTCATTATATTTATCTTTCTTATAATGAATATAAGGTTTTAAAAAAAAAAAGTGTGTGTTTGTGTGTTCCTCATGCACAGTTTCCTGAAATTCCATGTGATGTTAATTTTAGTATGATTATGATTGTGAACTCGATATTTTCTACGTTATGCATATTGTTGAGCTGTATGCATATTGTTCATTTCTCTAGTCTTTTTTGTGTTCTTTGAACAAAAGATGTTTTATATGAGTATCTAAACAGTGATGAAATAATAGAACAGAGAGGCTAAGTTGTCACTGTGGCAACCGTCGCCGATAACCGAGTAATATTTTAACGATTGTAAGGTTTGTAATTAGTCATATAAGGGAAAAAAAGACTATTATAAAAATCTTAGATGTTTAGAGTAAAGATGTTATTTTCTACTGTATCCATTTCAAATAGTGACTATTGTTTTAATATTTTTACTCTCCCTGGAAATTGGGCCATGTTGGAAAACAAGCTGCATATTTGATCACTTTTTCGGGGGCGTCGCTGGCGGGGTCAGGTGAACGTGGCGAGTAGGGAACCGAGTCTGCACGCTCGTCTCGTACTCAGCCGACTGCAAACCAACAAGGGTGGGGTGGGAAATCTCGAGGCGATCAAGGTGATAAAGGTTGACTTTTTTGCACTTCTGTACATAGTCAAAAAAGAGAGAATCATGTATATTGAGATCTTATTTTGAATAAAAAAAAACATAATGTCTATAACGACAAGGAATTTTGCTAGGATAACAAAAAAAAAAAATCTTATGAAAGGCTGAACAAAATTGCTTGCATCAAAAAGGGCACTGAGTTCTCGCTCTCCGACCCGTTTCAGAAAAGGCCAAGTGTTGCTCTTCTTTTTTGTCAGCAGCTTGTAGTTTGCCAGGTAACCTACCGGAGGAGGCGTCCACTATACCCTCCAGCGTAAGGGCCTGACTGGGTTTGTCTGGTCCCCTAATGCCTAGTTCACACTACACGACTTTAGCCCGGATTTTCCACTCCCCGACAGTTTTTGGAGCTCCCCGACAAAAGCCCCAGATCAGAGGCAAATCTGCGTCGCTCGCACATCGGTGCTCCAGCGTCATGTGTGAGATATCTAGCATGCTAAATATCTGGACCATGTCGGGGACTCCGGCCACGAGCTACAGCCAATGAGAGCGCAAGACAATAGGAACTTACTGTATGTGCTGCATTTGCAACACGGAGCAAAGTTGTCGTTGTACCTAGAAGGAATAAATTGTAAAGAAGAGAGTGGAAACCAGTGGAAACAGGCTATTTTGTGAACACATGTGCCAACAACATCAGCAATTTGTCTCACGCATGGTATCACGTCATTAACCGTGTATTTCTCGCGTGTGTTTTCGTGACAAAACGTAGTTTGGAGACCTCATCGGGGATTTCTCCTGGTGACAGATCTTGTCGTTTGTGACCCCTAGGGCTGTGTATTGGCAAGAATTTGGTGATACGATACGTATGAAGATACAAGGGTTACGATTCAATATATCGCGATATATTGCGATACTGTAAGCAAGACGATATATTGCAATTTTTTTAAATCTAATTTAAGGAAAAATGTCATAGTATAAAGAGCACACCGCCATATGTATAAAATCTGAGTAAAAATAAAGAGTACTCTTTTATGCAATCAGAACGGTGGGATATGCATTTGCATTTATTACAGTCCCTGTAACATCCAACATCACAGCACTAGTTTGATAGGACACATGCACTGAGATGGCGCATCTCTTTGCAAATGAAATAAAGTTTTGACAGAGTTAATTTTTGCATGTGAACTATTAATTAAAAATCAATACAGTGTTTTTGAGAATCGACACAGTATCACAAAACGCAATATCGCATTACTCGATATTTTCTTACACCCCTTGTGACCCCCAGTCGCCGGTCAGTCATGTACTGTGAAAACCACAATGACATAATACGATTAAACACTCCCGATTACAATACAGCAAGTTGCGTAGAGTGTACAGTACAGCGATCTGACGACTTTGAAAGTCGTGTAGTGTGAACTTGGCTTAACCTGCCTGTACGGACAGGTCTGTGTGTCATGGCCACGCCCTCCCAGGCCCAACCAATCACAACACGTCCTGTCTCCTTACTTTACTCAGAGAGGAATGCATGTTAAAGGAAATACATATACCGTTTAAAAAATAAAAAAAATCACACCAGTAATATTGAATAAGAAAACATGTTACACCGAAAGATGTATTTACAGTATACAATATTCTATCAATGTAATGGAATAAAATATATATAAAAAAAATACAAAAATAGAATAGTGGTTTATTTAAAAAAAAAAAAAATCCTGAGAATATACTCACTAAAGTTTTACCACTTGGCGAGTACATGCAACACAAACATCATAGCTATAAGTATGTTCTTTATTTTTATGTAAGCTGTGCTTCTAGTAGATGAAACTGACCAAACGGGAATGTAGTTCAACATCAGGCAGAATTTAAGAATCCTTTCAGAATGTTATGTGGTTTGGTCATTAAAGTCGTTTGTGTCCTGATCATCTTCGTCATCTCTCATCTCCTACAAGCACGCATGCTTACATTTATGATATGATGTAAACTGAACTTTTTTTTTTCGTTTCTTGTTTGTTTTCTCTGCTCGTAGTGCTATTATGATGTATTCTGTCTTCTGCTGCAGTTTGTTTCTGCTTGTTTTTACTGCTCCGGGCCCTCTGAAAAGATGTGTCATGTTCGCTCCTCCTCTGAAAAGCACCTGTAGAGAAAACCTCTGATTGTCGCAGTCTAAAGCCATAAAATATAATCTCATCAGAATGAAATGTGCGCGAAAGAAACCAGAAATTAAGTAGAGGAGGGGAACTGTACCTTCTGAAGCTGGTAGGAATGTGTTTGCTGGGGTTTTATTAACTATAACATCATTTCATAATTGAAGTCATGAATGTAGCTAATATAACCTGGTGTGCTGTGCTGTGCCAACTTTGATGGATGTGTGGGGTAAAGAGAAAAAGGTTCATGACACATTTTTTTTCACAGGGTCTGCATTGCTATATTTGATTCTTGCTGTTATGAATAAAAAAATGTAATAAAAATGTACAAATGAAATGAAAAAAAGAATTTGCTCAAGACTTTTTATTTCATATAGTATATGGGGATTGTAGCTGTTGTAGCTGTACACATATTTGCTTTCTTGCCGAGATTTTGATGAGAAAACTGAACCGCTCTCATATTGTACATATAAAGCTGCAGCCAGTTAGCTTAGCACAAAAACTGGAAAAAGCTAGCCCAGCTCTGCCATAACACTATAACAAAAATCCAGAACCTCTAAAACTCACCAATTATTATGTTATACAATGTTATGTTGTACAAATCAGAGGTGTAAAATTTACAAGTTGTGGTTTCACAGAGGGGTTATGTGCAGGACTATTTCGTGACTTCCTTGAGACTTGTCGTCACCTTGAGGTTGCAGGGCAACTCTGAGAAGTCTCCGTGCCCAGCCAAGAGATAATACTGGACGTAAACCCAAATAGCTTCTCATCTCAACTCTAAAAGCAAGAAAGCGAATAAGCATATTTCCCCAAAGTTTGAACTATTTCTTTAAAAGTTGCTAAATTTGAAATTCAGGGATTGCCTCTACACGGCTCTCAACATGGCGACGGCTGAGCCCGCAGCTAGCAGCTGACAGGGTCGTGTCTAGAAGGTAACTCGCAAATTGCGAAATCTGATCTGAGATCTGCAAAAAACTGACGACCTATCCTAGCCTTAACTATTCAAGGTCATTGCCTAGCCTTAACCATCTCACAAGAGTTTCCCCAAATTGCTGCTTCCCTTCTAAATACAACTGCAGCTAAAAGTGCAAACAACAGCAAAAGTGCTAACAGTGTTCGTGGGGGAGGGGGGGGCGGGGGCCGGAGGGTGGGCATTATGTATTACGTACGGGCGTGACGACGTCGTGGGTCAGGGGGGCATTATCAGCGGTAGCCACCGTGTGAGTGAAGCACAGAGAAGCTCCGATTACAACACACACAAGAGGGAGTGCGACGTCATTCTGCTCAGAACGATATCACTCCTCTATATCTTTGCAAATAGTTGTTTGCTGCTGTAATAACATTCTGAATTTAGTATTTAGCCCCTTTAACCGATCACCAATAAACAGGAAAACAGCAACAGTGATGTCACAGAACACCGAGCCAATAAATTGTGCACCTCATAAATTAGTGTTGTTAATCCTCTGAATAAGCCAACATATTAAAATGGAAATTCAATGTCATGTGTTTCCGTGAATATAGACGCACCACTGTGACTGAATAAAGTTAATAGTATTACTGCACAGACCTATCACAGTACTAAACAGGCAAGAGGCTACAAGTGGATAGCACTCTGATCAATACATAATCGATCACCAACTTGGTGAAATATGTCTAACATACTAATTTCAGATACTTTTGATTGAAAGTCCTATAGCAGCTCCTGTTAAAAAGTTCTGATTTATTCACCATAATACACCAAACATATCTGTATCTGTAATTCTGTCATCTAATTACTGTATATTCGCAGTAACCTTAATATTCACTTAGTCATAATCAGTGAGCATAATTATCTTACAAACACCAACATTAGTCCAACATGTTCCGGATATATTTTAAATGTTTTCATTGCACTCATTGACTCCAAATCAATATTGTTATTCATTAAAATCCTATTAGCCTATAGATATCTCTCCTCCGCGTGACGCATCAGTTTGTCCTGCCCCACTGAAGCTTCTAATTAGAAGCAAAGATTTTAATTGAGATAGAGATATGTGCCTCACTACTTTGAGAAACGTACTGATACAATCTGAAGGTGACTTAATTTAGATGCATTTTTTTTTTAAAAAGAAATTAAGTCAGTGGGGTGAGGTGTACCTTGAAATATTAAGGCAATTCACTCTACTAACATAGCGTCTACACAGACAATGTTCATGTCAGCATTTTAGCATTTAAAATGATATGAAATAATACGCCCCTGGTTCACAGATGCAGGTGTTTCCAGTTAATGCGGCTGATTCGACCTCAGGCACAGTCTGTGCACACAGTCTGCCCAATTAGCCCAGATAATAGAAAAACGTCTGTTCCAGTTTGCAGGGGCTTCATAGTTCACAGTCCCAGCAGGTAAGGTGTCCTTCTCTAATAATAATAATCATGCTGCTGGCTCAAAGATGCGATGCACAGTATAGCCACCAGATAGCACCATCTATCTCTTTGTGGATTGGAGCTCGTAGTCCAGCAGTGGCTGCACAATGTAGGAATCTGCAATCACCTGTTAGTCCATCACTGGAGCGGTGCGTATATTACATCTTTGGATTCTTTCATTATAACAGTATATTGAATAGGCTGATATTATTTTTAAGTTCCTAGAGTGCTTTATTTTCCTCCGATCATATAGCACAATCTAATCAAATGAGATCATAAATGAGAAGGACAGATAGTTGGATGGAGGGATGGAAATTATCTGAAAATTGGATGCAGTGAGCTGCTGGAGGATTTGCCAAGTCACTGCTTGAGTTGCTGTGGAAATGTTGACTAAGCCAGCATTAACAGGAAGCTGCGGGCCATTATCCCTAATGCATTGTTTCCTTACTCGCCGATTTCTACGTCAGATTATCTGCCTGAGAAAAAAAAAAGAAAAATCATCAAATTACCTTGAATTGCAGAAAATTGTGAATGATTGTGGTTTTGTTCCACTGTTTCTTTTTCACATTCATGTCTCTCTCTTTGCCTTTTTGCACAACTATTTTGTGTCTGTTATGAGCTCCCTCTCCCTTGTCTCTTCCTCTCCATCTCTCCATCTCCATCTCTTTACCTCCCAGCTTTTGTCCCAACTCTCCTTCTCAGTTCTCTCCTCTCTCCCCCTCCATGTCTCTGTCCACAGGCGTTAGCGGGCAGACTGTGTCGTGTGGAGACTTAATGAAGCAACGCTGATCCAATAATGGCAGCTTCTGTCGCCCGCCTCACAAAGTATGATGTACGACCTTATGTCCGCAACGCGTCATGAATCTCACTTACCGCTGCCCCCTCAACATGCCCAGTTTTTCAATTAGGGGTCTTTTTTTAAAAACAACAAAGAAGGCTGAATAGTGTGCGAGTTTGTGGGTGTGTGAGGATTGAAAAGATTGCACCCCCAGCCAAGTTGGAAAACGAATTGTGGACACTCAGCCGTAACTGCCCATTAATGCACAATAAGTGTCATTTAATGAATTACCTCTCAGGGGAGGACAATACTGTGGAGTACAATTAAAAATGTCAACACTTTTATTTGTGAATTATAGATAGAGACAAAACAGTGATGAGGGATGTCTGTTCAATTAAGGGGTTAGACCTTTTTTTTTTTTTTTCAAACTGACCCCCTGATGGACTAATGGTCTGACCTCATTAGGGAGCCAATAATGAGAAACAAGGGAGGGAGGGAGGGAGGGAGGAGGAAGAGAGCGTGAAACCAAGCGAAAGAAAGAATAGAGGAGAACCGAAATGAAGAACAAAGAGAAGGCGATGGTGTCGGAAGAAGTGAGTTTTTAAATTCACCGAGTATTGGACGTGGCAGCGAGTGCATGAAGAAATAATGATGTGTGTAAACAACAGATGAGAGAAAAATAGGCATCACAGAGGGTTTTTATGTGCAAATAAAAAGAGACGGACAGGTAATTCCAGGGTTGATGATCAAAAAGTTAGACGGCTTATCATCTTCTTCTGCTTCAAAGTAATCATTTCATTATTTCTGTGCAACCACCTTTTCAAGCAGAGTGAAGATACGCTAGGAAGTTACGCTAAACCTCTGACCTCAAGATATGTGAATGAAAATGGGTTCTGTGGGTACCCACGAGTCTCCCCTTTACAGACATGCCCACTTTATGATAATCACATGCAGTTTGGGGCAAAAAAACATGCAGTTTTTTTTTAATGCAGTATAAATGTGTTATTTTCTCCTATTCTAAAATGGTGTATTTGAATATTTCTGCATACTGGGGTCCCTAAACATTCTTGGAATTACTGTACATTTGGGTATCACTGTAAAGATGAGACTCTTGTGGATCCAATGAGCCCAATTGTATTCATGTGTGATGATGTCAATCCCCATAGTAGCCATTTTATTACAGTGAGACCATTTTTTTAAACTTGACCTCACTGTATAAAATGACCTGTGGTGACCTCTAGGATAATCACAGCCTTATGAAACTTTACAGCCTCAAACTAGAGACCTAGAGCATTCAGAGAATGGTGGGCTTTCCTAGATTGACAATAAGGGGGTTCCTGAGAAGTTTCCAGAACAGAAGTGCTCGCTATTCAATCGCCGAAAAATGCAATTCTTGCGGAAATCTCCAAATGTCAAAAGATTTTTAAACCTAATCACAGCATGGCTTTTTCTATGGTGTTCGTCAAGGTCTTGGTGTCTTAATGAAGTATTTCGGAGGGATTATTGATCATTTTGATCAATTCTCGAGTGGTAAAAAATGGTTAAATTTAGCACCAAATCTGTGTAACAAATGGTTTAAACCCAAAAATTGCTGCAACAATTTATGAGACATAATAGAACATGGGAATGACCACAAACTTATATCATCATGTTCTATGCTCTTAAACACTTCCACAATTTATTTTAATTGATTAATGAATTCATTTTTATTTCTTATTAATGACTACAACAATTTGACACACAGTGCTGAGCTGCATCTCAAATTAATCTTCAGGTTCCCAGCTTTCAGAAGATGTACACCACTTCTATGTGGCATCTACTGTTGACTATCTATCTACCCCTGAACATCCCCTGCCCCCCACCCCTACCTATCTGAAAAAAAAAAAAAGAGGGCAGAATGGAAAGGGGTTAAACCCTGTTGCTGCTATCTCTCCCTCGCGGTTATCATGTCTGCTGAGTCACCACTTGACTTTCACTGAGTGCTACTTGGAGCACGCCTCAAACATCCAATTTTCTCTAGGGTGTACGTGGGAGTGTCTGCATGCATCCAGGTGTATTTGATTACAGTAAGTGTGTTTGTGTGTGTTTGTGTTTACCGTTAAGTGTCTGGGAGTGTGTTTTTTTTCCTGCGCTGATGGAGAAAAAGAGAGTGGGAGTAGCAGGTTTAGGTCCTAATGTCATCTCCTCCTGGAAGGGGAGCGGTATCGATCGGGCCGGTTGAAGTCCATCACAGGTTTTAACACCGACCGTCCAATAACAAAGCTGTGATGTGGTTGTGTTTTGATGGAGTCGTGTAACTGAATCCCTCGTTCCATTTAGGCTCCTCTGTGTGTCGGCCTTTGAAAGTTGGAAGCAAACGTCCGCTGCTCTGTGTCCTCAAACGTATCCCATTGATATTTACCTCTGCTGACACTTTCAGGGCAACTCCCTGGTGGTAAACTTAGACAATGTTAACTTAACATTTTAAGAGGACTGCCTGAATACACAATTAGTTTTGCTCGCTGCGAGGCTTAGACTAGAAAAGGTGCGGTTAAATAGCAGTCCTAGAAAGGCTTTACATCCTTCAAAAGAGGGAGCCTCTCACTTGAGAACATAGTGTAGGAAGCATGTTAAGGGGACAAAAGGAGCATTAATCTGTAGGTAAAACAAACTTTGGCAGCCCAATGGGACCTGACAGATTAGGCAAATTCCTACGACACACACACGTTTACCTAAATTGGTGTTCATTGATGCATGGCTAACGTGCAGCTAACGCCAAGTGCACATCCATCTTTTTTCCAGTGTTTTACTGGACTGTTATGTTTGCCATAACTGACTATTACTGTAACTGATGCTTATTATTTATTATCGTAAGTTTGAAATGGCCTTTGTCGTGGTTAATCCTCTCCAAACAGCACATTGTGTTTTCCTTATATTCCCTCTAAGTCCTCAGTGTTGACATGATCATAAATGAATATAATTGATAGGATTCAAATTATCATATACCATCAGATTGAACCCACAAACCCACTTCAACACTGTTTAAAGCAACTTTAATTTTGTATTGATTAAAAAAAAAAAAAATAACAATAACAGCGTACAGGGTGTGCAGCCCGTTCAGGCTTCGTCACACCTGTCAGCTTCTGATACCACCGCACAAGCATTATACATCGATGGGCACAAGTCCCCTTCAGATGCTTTGCGGCCGTATTTGACGGATGAGAACGGGTTTGTTACATCGCTCTGAGTTCCCCTGTTCCTCTGTCTCTCCTCTGCTGTGTGCAGTGGCTGCTGTGTGCTGCTTTCGGTGTGTCAGTTTGACCGAGGCACACACACACACCAGGCAGAGAGGACAGCCTGCCTTTCGGCTGCATTCATTCAAAATCCGGCAACTCGGCACCTTCCCGCGGAGGTGTGCGGAGTTAGTTGTGTGTTTATTTGTGTTTTACAACGTAACCGCCGTGAAACAATAAAAAAAAGAACGTTTTATTTCTCTGATTCGCTGCTTTCTTCCCACTGACGCCGCTCTCTCCGTTCATTCTATAGCTCCCTCAACCATCGCTGCACTCTCTCTCTCTCTCTCTCGCTAGTTGAGCTGAGGAAGTGTGTTCAACTTTGAATGCGGTGTGTTTACAAACCCTAAGCAACAACTGTCACATATTATACCTTTAAGCATAACTATATAGAAATAGAATTTACTATACAGAATTATGTCGGTCATATAGAGGCATCAGTATTAAATTGAAGCGTTTCATAACCAGTTAAATGTTCATCACAGTAACTTAAAGCCAAAGTGTAACACCACACAGTTTACAATTTCTTTCTTTTGTGTAATCTTAGTAGAAAGTTTCATAGATCTTCAACTATGCAATGTTCCACCAGGGGGCGCCAGTTTTATCCCTCCGTTGGGGTCCAGGACTTCAGGTCTCCATCAATCCAGCAACGTATGAAGTTGTGCATGTGGCATGTGTACATTGCGGATTGTTATAAGCCCGAATAGAACAAAGAGAGTTTGTTTACACCCATTTAAGGTCTAGACGCTTCCATCATGATCACAGGCACAATTTTGTTACAAATCATAAATAAAAATCACTTCTATTTCATTTTTGTCCAGCATTAGCGGCAGTAAGTGCTCGTTTCTAAGAGACTCAAGAGAGTTACAGAAGACTTGAAGAAATCGTAATTGAAATTGGGATTTTAATAATGCAGCGAAAAGTTGAACTACAACCTTTAAACTATACAATCACAACGCCACATGGCGTTTTCAGGCGTACGGTATGACCTCGAGCCTCTACCAAACTTCCCTGACAGAGTTTGCAGTTTACTGAATATTTTCGGTCTTAGATAGCGGAAGAAGAACAAGTCAGGGGGTACATAACAACTGGCAGGGCATTTGGCTAACAGAATATGGGTCACACAAAGAGCGTACTGAGGGCACAGCTGTACCCAGAGATGAACGGCCACTATTCACATGGTGACAGGATGTCCCTCGGCGTTACGTGGCGCGCACAAAGACGGGAATAAAGGAAAGAGAGAGGGAGGTCAGGGAAGGCACGACGTAGGTCCTATTAACATACTGTGCGAACATCCTTCATTGTGAGATAATTTGCCAGCCGTTTGTCTTTACGCCGTGTGATGCTATTTGAGGACGAATGAAGCAGCGGCGAGTGAACTTGACAGGAGAATCGGAGCCGCGCAGAGAGAAACAAAGCCTGAAGAAAGATCCCACTGTGACACCAGCGCCCACAGGAAGAAAGAGGGAAAAAAATCTGTTGCAACAGCTGTGGTGTATAGCTAAACTTCATCTCTGTGACAGGACTCTGTGGGACAGCTAGGAGGATAAAGTGACCAGTTGCTTGAGTGAGGAGCCAACATGGATTCAAGTCAACAGTCTCAGCCTCCAGCTTGCAAAGGTGGGGAGGGGAGGGGAGGAGAGGTGGGGATCACCCTTTTAAGTCCAAAGACAGATCATTTCAAGCTTTAATATAAATCTTTACTTCCTGGTAGACCGCGTATAAATCAGTATGCCGCTCGCTCGTGTACGTGTGTGTAACACCCTTAATCCATCCCTCTCATTAATGAGTTTCCTCAACAGCTCCTTCTCCATTTTCCTCCCTCACCCTTCCTTATCTCGTCCATCTCTGCCACCCATGTTAAGCTCATAAAGCGTTCTGTTCACCGGGGCTATAGCGGCGCAGTGGTAGTTGGCATTTAAATCACCGGTGGTGTAATTAATTCAGAGATTTAGGAAGAGTGAGAGGGGCCTATTGCTGAGACAGGCAGTTTGGCATATATATAGGACCTATATGCAGCTCTCCCCTTCTCTCAGTGTCTTGTCTCAGGTGTTTTATCTCAATCGAGATCTCATCTCTAGTGGTTAGATTATGGTGCCGCTTTACATTACTTCAAATTAATTTTTCCAGTGGTGGCTATAGCGGCCACTTTCCTAAAAAAGAAAGATCCAAAAGTGATCAGCTTTGTCATTGGTCACGGTGTTTGTTTGTTTTTACAAGGTTTTCTTAAAGGAATGGTTCCACATATAGGCAACACTCTCATGTCTGCCAGTTCAATATGAAGCTGGAGTCAGGAGCTGATTACCTACCAACTAGCCTGGTAGGTAAAAATATTGGTTTATGTACAGATTAAACAACGTGTTAACAAGAGTATAGAAGCAAAGAGGCGAAACTCGAATACACCATGAGTGTATAAAGAGAACTCTGTAAATCAGAGGCTAACTTTTTTCAAGGTAAATCAACTTCCTAGTACAACACTTATATAGCCATTATTTAAATCATTATGTCTTAAGAGTTGTAAAATTCACAAATCGAGAGTTATTTTCCTCGTTATAATGAACGTGCATCAGACCCACAGGACTGCACCGCCCTGCACGCACATATGACATATCCAGTTCTGCCGGCTTCTTGCTAGCTGTATGCGGCTGTAATAATGAATATATTGGCTGTAATTCATCCCTTTTATTATCTTATAATAATCCCATGGGCTGTATGCTGTAAAACCTTTACCCTGGTGGATGTATTAATGTCTCTGTTCCCAAACAACCGGCTATCGGCCAGTAGCTAGTAGTGCCAGAGGATTGACAGAAACATAATTTAATGCACCTGTAGGCTATTTACTAACACGCAGGACAAAAGCACAGGGCACAACCTCTTATACGTCCATGGCCTGTGGTCTATTGGACGTCGATTTTGGAGGTCCTTGACATGAAAAAGATTGAGATTAGGGATGCTAATTTTGAAAAATGTTCTTAACCGATAACCGACACTCGTTAACCGATTATTAACCGTTAACCGATAATATTTTTGCCTCACATGCAGCTGCAGTGTGAGCACAACAGACGGACTGTCTGTTGTGCTCACACTGCAGCTGCATGTGAGGCAAAAATATTATGGGTTAACGGTTAAACGGTTAATTATTAACATCCCTAATTGAGATTGCTCTCAAAATCGATGTGCTGGATTTTTCTAACTTCTACTTATGTCCATCGCACACTTTATGCTCCTCTGGGAAGCGACCGGGCAAAAAGTTAAATAAATAAATAAGTAAGTAAATAGTTATAATAGTATGCATATTTATAATATTTGTATTGTTCAGCAGGCCATTTTGGTACAAACATTAAAAATATGACTTTGTAAGCGGAGGTTTTACTGGCGTCATTATGGTTGTCGACTCGATTACGGTCCAAAATTGACTTTCACTTCGTAGCAATAAACTTTTTTTTTCTCTGTTTCCAGTATTTATGCTAAGCTAACTTTCTGCTCTCTGTAGTCATAAAGCCTCTGCACACCCACCCCGGTGTTTTCAGATAATCTGGCTGATTAGACTTCTTCTCAGGACTGTGTGGGTGTGTGTAGACAAATCGAGGGACATCTTCCCGAGTCTCTAGTTAGCTTCGTTGAACTTGTTAGGGCGGGACAAATTACACCTTGGCAGATGAAGATTTGTGACCTAACAAATTCCCATCAAAGCTCCGGCCCACCTTCAACCTGAGCAGAGGTCTAATCAGCCAGAAGAACTGAAAACACCCGTGTGGGCGTTCAGAGGCTTTAAGGTACTTTCAGACAGTGAGCCGTTGCCACCACCACCATTGTTTCCACTATTGCTAGCCATTTCCTCTAATTTAATCTACAACCTGCTCTTTTTACAGTAACATACAGTCAGGGGATAACATCAACCTTAAGTGCATCGTACATATGTATTGGATGTGTCCAGTAGCTGAGGCTCCCGGCCGCTGAATGCTTCAAAATACAGATCAACGTCGCCGTGCGGAAGATACAGCTCCTATATATGTAACGGACAGGTATAAGAGTGGTATCAACCTTCTCATCTAACTCTCAGCATGATAGCAAATAAATGTTTTCCCAAAATGTCTAAATATTGCTTCAACAGATCGTTTCCTCCATCCAGCCCCTCACACCGCATGTTAATACAAATGCTTCCCGGTGTTTGGCCGTTACTACATTCTTACGTTTAAACTAACAGGAAACAGGAAATGTTTGAGCCATTTATATAAAAGATAGCAATCAGCAGTGCAGAAGATGAGGCTCCTTTGCTGAGATTTTTCTCTTTTTTTTCTTCTTCCCTAGCCTCACACAGCACACAGCTCTGTTTGTTTTCCTCGAAATGAGGTCTTATCAGGTTGAAGTCATCATCACACACCTGAAATGTGTTTAAAAAAAAAAAAACCTGCTGGAGGTCAAAATGCGATAAAGAGAAAGAGCGGCTCGAAAACGCTGTTTTATTTAGAGCCGGTCGGTCTAATTTCTCTTGTGCCCGGCCCACCATCAGGCTCCTCCGCATGACCTTCAGCTTGAATGTATTCATGTAGGCAGCCGAACCTGAGGCAGGCAGTTTCTCATGAACCCCGTGTGTGAATAATTCTCAATAGCGCCGTGACTCATACTGACACTTTATCACACAAGAACAAACAGCTGCTCGGGAGGCTCTATTGTGTCTGAACCGCTGTTGGATTGAGGTAGTACACCAAGTGTTTTTAATTTAATCATATTTTTGACTAATCTGTATTTGCCAGTCTAATATTAATTAGCCAATAATAACAACAGGCCAGTGGATGAGGCTGGAGAAGTGTTTGAAGTTGTACCGACTTCCTCTTGTAATCCCTTCTGTCCCCTTATTAGGCTTGGAAACTGGTGTTCACCAGACCATACGGCTATCTAATATGAAGATGAAAAAAGCTGCATATCTGTTCTTTGGTTTAATGCGTCTGAGAAAGAAGTAGGAGGGGGTAAAAAGTGAAGAATGTGGGAAGGAGGAGGAAGTAGCAGTTCAATGCACAGTAAGTAGCAGAACACAGTTGAGGTTGTTTAAGAACAGGAGAGTAATTATTGAAGACATTTTTAGGCTTAAACATGTTCTTGCACATACTGTAGAGTTACGACTTCACCCTCAGGCCAGATGCTGTACCACTAGCCTCTGTAACTCAGTGTAATATCTCAATGAATGGTCTGAAAAATATGGAGTCGACTTATATCGATTTGACCTGCGATGATATTGGGCTTATTATGGGAAATGATTCATTAAATACCAGCTAAAAACTGAAACAATTACATTAGATTATTGATTTTTCTAAACACAAGAGAGTCTAGTGCTTTGAGCTAAATACTGATGTTAGCATGCTAACACACTCACAATGATGTTTATAATAAGTTTGTTGACTATGGTTTTGAAGCCTCGAGTTTGTCATTTTGGCCGTCGCCATCTTGGTTTTTGGCCGTCGCCATCTTGCTTTTTGGCCGTCGCCATCTTGCTTTTTCTGCAACCAGAAGTGACACGAGAGGGTGGAGCTAAACCGAACGTTGAATAAGAAATTTCCCGGCGACTAAAAAGGTTATAATTAACTTTCATGAACTGAAAACACAGTGTGAAAGGGTTAAAGTTGTAAGACGAAAACACGGACAACGCCATGGTAGCGACCTGTCAATCACAAGGTAGCCACGCCCTAAAGCATACTCTACTTTCTGGTCTATTTGACTCTAAATGGGACCATAACTTACTAAATGAACATCATGCTGTATTGGAGAAGACTTGAAACTAGCGATTGAGACCATAGACTCATGTTTACAATGTTTACTGAGGTAATAAATAAAAGTGAGAAGTAGGCTCATTTTCTCATAGACTTCTATACAATCAGACTTTTTTTTTTTTTGCAACCAGAGGAGTCGCCCCCTGCTGGCTATTAGAAAGAATGCAAGTTAAAGGCACTTCTCCATTTGGCTTCACTTTTCAGAACCGGAGGTTGCCGCCTGCATGCTCAGAATGACAGTGCTAACATGCTGATGTTTAGCATGTATGATGTATAATGTTTACCATATACAAAATCGAATTGGGCAAATAAAAATTTTGACCTGATGATGGCGTTAGAGGAAAACTTGAGGGATCATCAAACTTAATACAATTCATCCTGAGGGGAGCATTGAGGTCTGAATTAAACAACCTATCCAAGAGTTGTTGAAGTAATTCTGTCTGCACCAAAGTCGACTGACTGCCACTAGCATAGCTCAGAATTACCATCCTTATGCATGCGTGTCAGTAAAGTTATGTTGCAAGGCTGCATTTTTACTCAATTGCGTTGCCAGTTTGATTTTGAATGAGGTTTTCTTACTTCTGAAAGAGAACTTGAACTTAAGAGTGAGACGTGGTTGACAGCTGGCCCTCAACATCACATTCTTTTCTTCAGTGCTTCTCAGTTTGAACCTGGCTCTCAGCCTGCTTCTCTTCATCTTCCAATTAAATGCCTCAGAACTCCCATGGTGCACTGCTGCCTTCCTGTCCTTTTCTTTGCCTCCAATAACAAGAAAGGATGGATTGTTTCGGTCTTGGCGCTCCCTTCTCTCTCCCCAGATGTAACACACTGTTGCTTCCTTTCTCTCTTCGTATCTGCTCTCCCTCTGTTTTCAGCTCTATATTCAGAGTCTCCTTCCCTTGTCCTCTCTCTCTCTCTCTCTCTCTCTCTCTCTGCTTCTCTTTTATTCATTCACCCTTTGGTCCCTCTCTCTGTCACCGACGCTTTCTCGTTGTCACTTCTTTCTGTGTGCCGTCCCTTCATCTGCCTTTTAAGTCTTCCTCCCTCCTGTGTTTCATCCATTTCTCTCCCTCTCTCCTGTCATGGTGCAGAATATTGATAAGCAGCCATCTGACAAGGAGAAGAGACCCTTAACTTCAACTCCTGAAAGCTCTCCAGTCGCCACAGCCCATCTAATGTTTTCTTTTTATTTCTCAGGCATTCACTTAAGACTTGTCTGAAACGGAAAGCTGTCTTGTGGCTTCACGTAAGCGTGTCATTGTATAATTGAAACTTTTAAACATTGGTTGGTTTTCATCAGTGCAACCACAACCATTAACTGCTTCCCTGTGTCATGGCAGTGGTGTGCAATAAAAACACTCATGTTAATTAAGAAACTGAATTACAATACAAGAAAATGCGAGTGGGTGAAAGCTTTGGAGTGTGGTTAATCTGCTATGTGCATTTCTTGTGTTTTAGATTACGTTGTTGGCATGCATGCATGAATGCAAGTGTGTGAGACAGAGAGAGAGAGAGAGAGAGAGAGAGAGAGAGAGAGAGAGAGAGAGAGAGAGAGAGAGAGAGAGAGAGAGAGAGAGAGAGAGAGAGAGAGAGAGAGAGAGAGAGAGAGAGAGAGAGAGAGAGAGAGAGAGAGAGAGAGAGAGAGAGAGAGAGAGAGAGAGAGAGAGAGAGAGAGAGAGAGAGAGAGAGAGAATTGGCGGGTAAGCATGTAAACTTGTTGCATCATGCAATTTCCACTTCTATCTATCACTAGGGCTGTGTATTGGCAAGAATCTAGCGATACGATACGTATCATGATACAGGGGTAACGATTCAATATATTGCGATAAATAATGTGTTAATGCAAATTTGTTTTGACGCCACCAATTTCTTTAACTACATTAACGCAATCGATCTTTCAGAGGCTGTGGCAGGGTCAGTTTTAAATCTAGAGTGAAGATATTGGCATCATATGAAACTAAAAAAACCTAAGGAATCCATTGGTACCAACCATGTCATACTAGCTTTCTGCGAAGGCAGCTAAATAAGGCTCCAAAGTTATGCTAAATTTTGGCGAGGAAAAACTGTCATGGCCATTTTCAAAGGGGTCCCTTGACCTCTGACCTCAAGATAGGTGAATGAAAATGGGTTCTATGGGTACCCACGAGTCTCCCCTTTACAGACATGCCCACTTTATGGTCATAGCCAAGTCAGCACACTGACACACTGACAGCTGTTGTTGCCTGCTGGGCTTCAGTTTGCCATGTTATGACTTGAGCATACTATTTTATGCTAAATGCAGTACCTGTGAGGGTTTCTGGACAATATTTGTCATTGTTTTGTATTGTTAATTAATTTAAAAGTTTACGAGCAGGCCGCCATGTTGTTTCTTTTTTGAAACGGCAAGCAGAAAACCAGGGACCAATCATGTGCATTCCACGAAAGGCTAGAACGGCCTGTTGAGTGAAGCAGCGCGTCCCCTATAGCGTCCTCGCCGGACCTGGTGGACATGTACCGCTGGATTTAACATTATAGACATAACCACTGACTATTTGTGTCACAATTCAGCCACAAATTCACAGACTGACCATACACGGTCCAGTCATATACGAGTATTGTTTCTCTATAACATGGCTGCCAAATGTGCAGCAACACTCCTTAGCATGTTAGACACGCTATAGTTTACAGCCCATACAGTAGATCCCTAATTGACATGATTTATTGCTCACATTTTGCGCATTTGTCTCAAATACACCAAACATGCGTTGCATTTCACCTCGTCAAAGTGCTCATAAAATGCACAACCTCCTTCCCTTTCCATTCTGAGTGTTCAGCAATTTTACGGTGGCTTGGTCGCCAAATGGGAAAAGTTTGACAAAGTCATTTCCTCCTCTCTCTTCTCCCCTTTTCTTCCATTTGTCAGCGCCGTCTTTTATCATCGGGCTATATTCCATTAGGGATTTAGTGAATCAGAGCCATTCTGATTAGGGCTCACAGACAGGACAATAATGTTAATGCGGTAAGGTGCTATACATTCAGATGGCGTCATTCATTTACTCGTTTATCTTCTATCCACACAAAATGGGATATATTAACCAAGGCACTCACACACACAAAAACACAAACACAATCACAGCTCCTGTCCACTAAGCACAACCGATGGAAGTCACCCAGGAAATATTTGATTCAAATTGTATTTAGTTCTGTGGGGATGATGGCAGATCGATGGAAGCATTGGTAATGTACATCCTGTACGTCTCAGCAAGCTCCTGAGCCTCTGTGAGTCAGAATTATCCCCACTGTATGGCCACACACAAAGAGCTTTACGCTAATGCGTGCACCATTAGCCCGCCGACTCTTTCACCCCCACTTTGCTCGGAGCGTCTCAGCATTTCAGCATCCTCGTTTCGAGTCCGTGGGGCAACAAATTATTGAGAACCCTCTCCATTAGACAACCTCTCCATCCTGCAATCCTCTCCATCCACCCCTCCGCATTACTCACATTTGACACTTAAAACCCTCCACTTTGGAAATGTTTGGTCATTTGACCCCGACTCCTCACATAAATCAGGCTAAGTGCGCAGTTTTCAGTCTGTTTTTACAGCTTCAGCCGTTGCAAATTCGGTTTAAAAATGTCCTTGTTTTGTCATCTAAGTTGAAACCGTTGCTCCTCGGGGTAAACACATCAGACAGATGGTGAGATAGTGATCGGATAAATAAAAAGAGTTCCCTTTTAAGGCGTGAGCATTTGGTTGGCCTTACCTTACCTAATTTCATTTACTATTATTTGATTGGGAACATAGAGCAAATCATTTATTGGCCAAGGATTTATTGGATCAGAGTGACAGGCTTCTAAAATTGGAATTTGTGTCTAGTCAGTCATTCCCTGCTCTTAAAAAGGAAGCATCCTTAAAAATCCAGTTGTATCAATCTTCCTGGTCTGCTGGTCATCTTGTGGACTATAAGGCACTGGTACACACTTATCTATAAAGCCCCTCTTGGGGTAACAAAAATATGTGAACAGTAGGGGTGAAATGAGTCATCTACTACATCGATGTATCGATTTATATTCCTTCGATCCAACTACATCTATCGGCAAGTTGTCCTTTACGGGGGACGTACTGTATATCGATCTAAAATCCGTTTGCAAGGTAAATAATCTATTGTATCGATACTAAGAATTTGCACCTTGTATTTAAGCACGACAAACATTACATTGATGTATTTTTTTAGCACTTTTAATAGTAAATAAATGTTAAACGTTACTCCGGTTCCCTCTCCCTGTGTAAGACGTCATCGACATGTGCCAGCAGCGCAAATCTCAGAAAGACGACAACAAAAACGAAGCACGGCTGATGGCGAGGAAGAGCCAGAAGAGCGAGAGTTTCTCAAGCCGCATTTGAAAGCCAGCGTGTTGAAACATTTTGGCTTTTGCAAAAAGGGAGATGTCCTTGATAAATCATTCGCTGTTTGCAAGAATATGCAAAGGCCAGATAAAACACAAAAAATAAAACACGTCAGAACAGAAGCAGGTGGTTAAACCACTTTTCCTTTAACTTGAATAGAAGTTGGTTTATTATATTTTTTTGTTAAATATCGCACTGCCTTGTATCTTGAGAACTAAAGCAGTGGGTCCTGAAGTTGCACTTTTTATTATTTTCAAATAAAACGTGAATGTATTTGCCATTAATCGTTGTGTTTACTTGTTTATATCCATAATTAATGTATCCCTGATTCCCTTACAAGAAAAGCTTTGAGGAACCCTGACCTGCACTGTCCAGTATCAGCTATTTATTTCACAGTCACACTGATTGAATTTTTGGCAAAAAAAAAAAGTTACTGTATCAATTTGAAATCATTGTATCATATCGTATCGCTCTAGATGAGACAAATATCGTCCTTGAATCGTACCAGAACCATGGACAGTGATACGTACCGTATCGTTATAAAAACGTATCGTTACACCCCTAGTAAACTATTTTCCTCATTCCCAGGACTCGTTTTTATTAATATTTCCCAAAGTCCGCACTGACCGGAGTAAAAGCTTTTAAACACACTGGCCCCCCTCTGGAACCAATTTCGTCTCTTGTTGTGAATTCAAATCACTGAAGCTGTGTGCTCTCTCTTCTGGCTGCTGATGTTTTGATGTACTTTAAAAATGTGTCAAAATGATATTTCTCACGAAACCCATTTGTGCCTTAATTAAATCGACTCCAGCAACACGCTCCATTGGAGCATTCACTTCCTTAATTGCCACTAGACTTACTCCCATCTCCTGGAAGCAACAATTACAACCTACCCTTACAGTACTACATCTATTAAATATGCATGTTTGGAAACAGGAAATGTGAGACTTAAAGGGAGATTGCAAGAATGTAAGATCATTTGGACACCCTTTCTTCTCATCCCTTTTTAATTATTTTCTTTTAGCCTGATATGTTTATCTCACACTTAAACTTGAGTATCACAGGCTGCTTCTGCTGCCATTACATACAGACATACAGTACATCCTTATGGTTTGTTCTCAATCCTCAATGATCAGTCTCATAGGGATCTATTAGGCCGGGGATAGTTGATGGGCTGGATGGTGTGCGGGGTCGGTGCAGGTGGGATGGGAAAGTAATCTATCATAATTTAGGGATGCACCGATACCGATACAGGATCGGATATCGAGCCAATACCGACTCAAATAGCTGGATCGGATATTGGTGACATGGCGGCCGATATATTCAATTCAATTCAATGTTTATATACTTTATACATTATATACTGGAATTTTAATTCTGCTGTTGCATTAATGTTGCTGCATTAAAAAGGTTTACACCTGAATTGTAATTCCTGTTAATTTTGAAGATATTTTACCAAGTTGTTGGTGTACGATTTATTATTTTAAAAATAATAACAATTCACTAAATTTAAATCTATGTATTTAGTCGTTACAATTTGTTTTACAAAGTTAGGAAAGCAATGTTTAAGTCCAGCCTGCTGTTTCCTTACACGTAACAGAATGATCTCAGTTACTTCCACACAGTGAGGCATACAGATTATTAATTCAACACCGGTATCGGATCGGTACTCGGTATCTATCGGTATTGGGACTGAAAAAGTCGGATCAGTGCATCCCTAATCATAATGTAGGCTAAATGCAGAGGTGAAAAGTACTAGAATATTGAATACTTTTATTAAGTAAAAGTGCTGCTACTTTATAAAAGTAAAAAGTACTTGTGTAAAAATGTACTTCAGTAAAAGTGAAAAGTAGGTCAGTTCAAATGTACTCTGAGTAAACGTTACTGCGTAACCTTTTTAAAGGGGGATGATGTATGATACTGTTAGATTAAAGTTCAAGGAGAGGAAAACATGCACATTCTCAAAATTGTTTGTGGTGCTGGGAGTAGATTCCCTCCAAAAAGTGCTTTTTTTGGTTGAGGATGAGTGACATCATCACATATCCATTGCACCATGAAATAAACAGGAAGAGAAGAGAAGAAATATACATGTCAAACAAAGAACATCAAATATACATCGCTATTGAAGGAAAACACTAATAATCTTACCACAAATGATCATAAGTATATAAAGTTACACATTAAAAACATTGCTTGGTCAATTGCAAACCGTGAGATTAAAGATCAGCATCTTTAGGCTACACAACAGATCACATTAAATGTCAACTTATAAACACAAATGGAACAACATCAGCATTCAGCAGCAAGTCTCCAAAACAACAGACAGCCACTCTGCAGTCTGTGCATACAACAACAACAACGATGATGATCAATTATAAACATACAACTGCCTTCCTCAGTGCAGTCTCACAAGAATATCAAACAGACCAGAGACAATTAAACAACATCCATCAACAATAAATAAAACAAAGCTATGGACACCACAGTGCCTGGAACTTCTTTTGAAAATCAACAGTTGAATAAAACATCAGCAAAGCAAACAGCCTGGACATGTAAACAACATAACCTCCACAGCCAGAAACACACACACACACATACAGCAAAGGAGAGACGGCGCAGTTTACACACCAACGTAGCGACCACACGCAACTACGTTGCGAGGCAACAAAGTGGTTGTGGACATTCTCATCAGCAGAGTTCAGCAGTGCGTTTGTTTGTTTTTGTACTCACCTGTCTGAACGGCAGACCCAGCTGTGCTGCTACTGTAGCCTACAGGTCACGAACACGGTGTGCGTGGGTGTGTCACTTAGCGTGCTCGCCCGGTGGCGCATTAAATCAATTAAGTTAAATGCAGCCTTTTTTTTTTTTTTAATTATGCCGACGTACACTAATGCTAATAATAACCGCACCCCATATGTGATCCTTATTGTGGTTGAAGTGGCCCCGGCGTCCCGTGAACTCGGCGGCCCGTGAACAGTCGCAAACATTTGTCATTTCCGGAGTGTACCACTCTAGATCGACCGTAGACTATATGGAGCTCTGCTCTCCTGCGGCCGCAAACGCACCTGCAGCTTCTTCTCTGCTGCAGCTGCTGATTGGCTGCTGTCTCCTGTTCCATTCTCACACAGTTTATCAGAACTTTTTCATGTGACTTTTATTTTTACTCTGTAACAGAGGCAACTTAGTGCAAGTACAATAGGCCTACTTGTGATAAATAGCGTAGTAAGTAAAAATAAAATTACACATTTTTAAAAATATTTTTAAAAAAAAGGCACAAGTAGGCCTACACACAAAAAAAGACATTGTTACAATAACGATAAGATTAAAGGCAATTCGTTCCTTCCAGCCCTGTGTAAATGGACAATCTTAATCCTTTTTGAGTGTTTTCATCACACTTTACTAATTTTTCTTTTATGTAAGTAGGCTTCACATTCTGCAGCATATATTTAGTTTCAAGTGGTGGAACATTCAGAAACTTTACTTCAGTAGAAAAAGGCTACTCATATGCACCATGAAAATACTCCACAAGTAAAAGTCCTGCATTCAAACCTTACTTAAGTAAAAGTTTGTAAGTATTATCAGCAAAATGTGCTTAAAGTATCAATATACTGCAGGAAAAATGTTTCCTGTCAATGGTTTTCTTTTTATATGATGTTTCTGGATTAATATTACTGGTGCATGTTGCATTTTACTGCTGTAGATGTTTAAGATTGTGCTCATTTTAACTCCTTTATATACTGTTGGGTAGTTTAATCTACAGCAATGCACCATATTCTATAAGATCATCATATGTTAGTAGTGTCGCTGTTCTGTGAGAACCACGTTTCTCTAAAAAGTCACCTTTCATGAGCTCAGAAAAACAGCCCCTCAGCTTTGTAACAGCGCATTTTCCAGCTCATCCAAGAGGCTTTTTAAATAGTATATTAAGGGGGAATTTTCTCAACACATAAAAGAACACTTGATCTTTCAGTTTATCAGAAAATTCTAATTCAAAATCACCAAATTTGGAGGTACATTTTTCATACCACTGGACAGGAAGGGTATGACAAATTGTAATCTGAAAAGAAACTAGTAACTAAAGCTGTCAAACAAATGTAGTGGAGTAAAAAGTACAATATTTCCCTCTGAGATGTAGTGGAGTAGAAGTATAAAGTTGCATTAAATGGAAATACTCAAGTAAAGTACAAGTAGTATACCTAGAATTTACAGTGCAGTACAGTACTTGGGTAAATGTACTTTATAATTACATAAAACCAAGAAGAAATGTTGTGTGTACATGCGTGTGTTATGGAGCATTTGTGTTTACATAAACATAAACTTTGGTTGTTTGAGGTCCAGAAGGATCTCATTTGGCTTTATATGGATGTTGTGAAGGAAGAAGACAGATGCAGCAAAATAAACAAGTGAAGAAAAACAAATACATTAAACCAGACTGTGATGGGTAAAATCCCATCAAACCGGGGGGACTTGTAAGAATTAAGTTCAACGGATGTCATTAGCATTCTCCACTGGAAAAAATGATTCACTGCATCAAAATGTATAAATAAATTATTCTTTTTTCTTCTAATGAGGTGTTTGTGACCTCCTGGGAGCGTACGAAGAAACCGCGACGGGAAATGGGATGCAAATCACTTAACTGGGATTAACAGTAATTTTTGCAAAAATCTGACTTCAACTTATTTTATTTTCTGGGAAAAAAAAACATCAAATTGTATTCACATCACGGCTGCTTTGCAAAAAAATGCACAAATATCAGCCGCACTTTGACTCAGTCCACCGTAAAAAGGCCCGGGTCGGCAGAATGGAGGTCCGGGAGGCTACATTACTGTGGTATTTACACAGCGCAGACACACTGACCTTCTCTCTGCTTGATAGAAAACCTCTGTGACATTCAGCTGCATTGATCAGATTATAGAAAAGTCAGTAGCTCAATGTGGACCAGCGAAGGTAAATGATACCTCGCCATTTGGTTAAGAGAGACTGATGGTGGATGTGAGAGATGCAGATATAGAGTGATAGGAAGGTAGGGAGAAGGAAGATTAAAGAAAGAAGAAGAGATGGAGCAAAGGCTGCATGTGGGGTTGGTCATAAGGTCCAGCCTGTTGATCACAGTTGCAGTCGGAGGAACCCTAGGGAGCAGCTGACCTTTGTGTGTGATTATGAGTGTGTGTGTGTGGGGGAACACACCCAAGCTGTTTACTGAAAACTAAAGAGTGCACCCGACTTAACTGACCTTTCTTTTAAGGTCCATCTAGTGCCGAATGTTGGTTCTCTGGCAATCATATCGGGAGAGCAGGAGAGCACGGTACTTTAGATGAGTTACAAATGTCATCACAAACTTTTCAAGGTTACTGTGATGACGAGTGTTTGCAAGTAACAATACAGCCTGTCCATAAATCTGTCCAGTATCTAACTATAAAGCGAGGAATCTCTGTCTCTCTGTCTGTGTGTCCTTCGCATATCTCGAGAACCGCTCATCCGACCTACTTCACCCTTGGCGTGTGTATTGCTGGGGACCCAAGGGAGTGCTTTGTCAAATTTGTTGCAATTTGGACACGCAACATGTTCAAATATTAATACATTTTGAAACAACAAGCAAACGGCACTCTGCTCAGCATTGGGGGGCGGGGCAGTGTTTGCAAGCTGGTTGCAAACTTTGCCAGTCTGCTTTTCGGTGCAGGGCAGAGAGCGTTTTTACTGAAAACAGCTGCCACTGGAAACAAAGCTAATGACAGCGGTGAGAGTGAACCAAAACAGTAGATTTGTGGGCCGCGAAACCTAAACAATGAGCTGAAAGATGCTAATGTGCTCCGTAGAGCTGAGAGGAACTGCGGAGCCAAGTGATAATTCTCTATGAGAATATCGTCACTACGGACGAGCCCTTTCACACACAAGTTGATCCACTGTTGATATAAAATATATTGTGTTTAGCGGCTTTAAGTAAACTGTTCCTTCGTATGATTACAAAGCAGTCCAATGAAACTAATGGCGAGAGATCTGATCTATTATAGAATAAACACACTGCTCACCCCACAAATAAAGATCATAATAGTTTTCATTGTGTGCACTAAGCTGCTTACAAAAGACATGTGTTGTAGCATGAGTTTACATTAATGTGGATTAAACGGGGCACCACTGTTAGGCCTGCATAGTGTGTTTATTCATCAAGTGAAGCAAAAAAGCACGACTTTAAATATGTGATATCATAAATATTATGCTTTGATACCAAATATGGAAGATTAAAAGTTACTGTCAACACTGTGATCTACGTCCTGTTACACACTGCTCTTTACTGCAAACACAACATTAACATTTTTGACAGCTGATGCGCTGTGATCACATCGTGTTCGGTGCCAAGTTTGTTACCAAGTGAGCCGTGCAGTGTCATTACAGCGAGTCCCACGGGGCAGAGCCAGCCAGGCTATCAGACATGCTATTACTGAAAATGTGGCTAAATATTTCGCTCTCCCAGGCCCTCGGCGGTAATTGGTGTTTAGGCTGGAAAACGCAGAACAGGCACGGGAAAACTACAGGCTACTCTGAGAGTTTCCATGTGGCTAAATTCAACCTCACCTCACCTTTTCAGGCGTTCATTCAGGGGGAGAGAGCATATGGGAGGGAGGGCGGATGTTCATCTGAAACGAGGGATGAATGGAGGGGGAGATCAAGAGAAGCATAAAAGGGGGATTGCAAAATGGAAACAGAATGGTGGAGTGATGCAGAAAAAGAGAGAGGCAAAAGAAGAATTCGTTATTTTCCAGCCTGTTGGACGGCTGATAAGCGAGATCAATACCGGCGGAGATGCTCATCAGAATCATGCGTTGTGTGGTGGTGGTGGTCTTCTTCTTCTTCTGGGCGTGTGATGAGCCTGGAATTGGATGAAGCAAAATAAAGAAAGCAATGAATTTAATAGAAAAAAAAAACTATACACAGACTGGGCACAAAGGCAGACAAAGAACGATGAATGAAGGGACAGAAACATACAGATGAATGAAGGAACAGAACATTAGACAAAATGGGGATTTTAACAGCAAAAAGAGGAACATGATTTTCTCACAAATCCGCTAATTTGTAGGATTCGATTTTCCTGACAGATGCATGCTGGTCTAAAAATCATCACTCAGTGTTGCTGCCGTAGAGACCCGGTTCCGCCACGGTTAATGAGAATGACACGAGCAAGAAACACTATTAGCGGCCCCGACTCTGACGGTGACCGGGTTGTCAGAGCAGCCGGCGAAGCGGGATGCGAAGAAATACAGGTCAGAGCCTGAGACAAATAGAATTCCAGCCCCTTTGTGCTTCACACTTGTCATTATGATTACGTCTGGGACACGGAGAGAAGTGTGTTGCATCCAATCAGTTTGGAGACTTTTTGGTAATGGGACTAAATCCGCTGGTGCAGGCTGAGAAACAACAACACCCAACGGGCTTGTTAAAGTTAAGAATGTGTTCTAAAGCATTTCAGCTGTAACTCTCGAGTAATGGCCTGTTTTAAAGTGCCTGCAATAACGTCACGCTTCTCTGTGGATTCTTTTTTTTTTTTTTTTTGTTGTTGCTTTTTTTTACACACTTGAGACCAAATGTGGCGCCGTGGTTAGGATGTTTTGGACTGGAAGGCAGTGATCCGTGAGCCACGCTGAGCGAGGGGATGGGAGCTGCAGAAGGCAATTTCAACTTTGTCCTTATCTAGCTTCACACCTGGAAGCATGTGCAGGGCAGCGCTGCTGCCTCAGATGTGGATTGGTTCTGACTGGGAACACCTGACTCACCAAAATGTGTGACAGCGTGAGCAGAGCCAAGTGGAAGTCAGGCCATATTTATCCGTAAATGATGTGCAACATGCAGCAGTGTTACAGGGTGTTTTTTCATTTTAATAAAGACCTCATTGACTTCATTATCTTTGTATTTGTTTGTATTAGTAGAATTGTGAAATATTACATTTTCTGTATGAGTTGTTTTTGTTTAAAGAGAGCTCTCTGTAACTTTTGCTGAACAGGACCCACTATAGCAACAATTATTTGATCATGGTAAATGTCAAAATATAATGTACATGCAGAAACGAGTCATAAAGTCAACAAACTTTCTCTAATATTTATCTAAAGTTTGCCTGCATTAGTCACCACTGGTCATACCAGAACAAGTAAGGTTGTAGCTGAAACGTGAGTGTATTGAATTGGGCAAGGTTGCTTATTAATTCAACTTTTCAATTGTAAGAGGAATATTATTATATTATATTATATTATATTATATTATATTATATTATATTATATTATATTATATTATATCATATTATATTATATTATATTATATTTTGCCGATCAAAAGTTACATAGTCACACTTTGTGGTATTGGATTAAATACTTGTAGGCCTATTAGTTGTCTGATCTTCTTTCCCCTCTCACCTATTTCAGCTCCTTTTCAGGGCCAGCTCTAGCCCTTTTGGTGCCCTATAGCGAAATTCAGATTTGGAGACCACACCTCGCTGCCGCCGGCGGTGCCGCTCTAGGGTTAGCATTAGGGTTCAACCCCCCAGAACCCTAACCGTAGCCCCGTGAACTGTAACACACATCAGAGTCCACAATGGTTTTAAGACAAACATTTTTTTTTTATTTTCATAAATAACTGTATTTATGTTAATATAAATAAACAATTGGTCCCTGATATTGTTGGCTTTAAAGTGTTTAGTCAGTTTCACTAGAATGAGAGTTACAGGGGTGAAAAGTGTATTTATGCCTTAGCTTATTTATTTGTTCATGTTACCTCAATGCAGAAAATGAATTTTTTTAATTAAAAACAATTTTTTTTAGAGGGCAACCAGCGCCCCCCAGAAGGTGGCGCCCTAGGTGACCGTCTATATGGCCTATGCCTGAAGCCAGCCCTGCTCCATTTATTAGTGTCATGGTGTCTGCTAACCCCGTTCTTCCCGCCATCACTTAGATTACCTGAAACACACCTGTTCTCCCCTCATTACTCCTGCAGTATATAAGGGCCCACCTCCACTCATTCCCCATCGGATTGTCTATTGTCCTCCTTTGCCTGTTTTGCTGGTCTGTTTTTCGAACCCCTGCTTATCCTGTAGGATTTTTAGCCTGCTGTCTAGCCCCAGCTCTGGTTTGTTTGCTTCAGACTGTGTTTGCCTGCTTGTTGCTGACCCAATTCTAGCTTCGCCTCTTCCTCGCTAACCTGTTTTCTGTGCGTTCCAATACCCATACTACCATACTAGTATGCAAGAAAAATATTTTGTATTGGTGCCTTCAAATGAAACTCGTGAGCTTGTGTTTACAACATGGGAAGTCGTGTACACAATATGCTTGGCGTTCAAGTTGTTAAGTCGTGAGAACACCGCTGCTAAGCAACCACAATATTAACGTTACTGTTGGCGTCTAGAAACCACAGAGGCTAACAAATTAGCAAGCTAGCTAGTGGTTAACATAATGCAGGAAATGCAAAGGCATAATGACAGAGGAGAAAGATGAGGCCGTTGGGAATATCAACATTTTCCTCAGACATATTATAAAATTACGAAGAAAAACAATATACGACTAAAATTACAATATATTCACTTATTATGCACCAAAAAATTAACTTCCATCGCCTCCGCCATTTCTGACAACGTCAACAAACACGTCACAACTCGTGAACTCTGAGCTTTCGGAAACTTTCCACTTGGGAGGTCGTGAATACAACACGAGAGGGGCGTTCATATGCACTCTTCTCCTGAACACCATAAACACGACCCCATTTGAAGGCACCATTTGTCCCAATACATAGTATGTCAAATGCAGTATGCCAAAAATACCAGGATGCCCTACTACATCCGGTCGCAGTATGCAAGCCAGCCTGCTATTCTGGCTATTCTGACCCACAGTCCTGCACAGCGGGATGAGCAAGAGGGTCAAAGTTCAAGGTGCAATGTTATGGCAAAGTAGTACGTCCCAACTGTATGCATATGCAACAGTACGTACTTTGTAAGGGCAGCTTCAGTATGTACTAAAAGTAAAAAAGAAAAGTATTTGGAATGCACCCTATGTGTGATGGGTAGGCTTTCGGCCTGGTAATGCCACCATCTCAGCTTGTCCTCTCTATGAACTATGGATGCCCTTTACCTCTCTCACTGGCAGGCACACACCTGAAGGCTATTACTGTCTCCTTAAGAGCAAATATACAGAGGTAGCGCCCAGGATCTCACTCGTGATGTGTGTTTAGTGTGGCTGAGGGAACAGGCTAGTCCCCTGGAAGGTTGTTTTAACCTTGATGAACACTTTTAAAGACTTTTATTGATCAGTTTAGCTCTTTACTACAGTGCAGGCTCCTTAAGCAACCCGTTGGCCAGACCCTGTACAGGCTGGATAATGTGTTTTTTGAAGGTGCAACTAGTAGCTTGTCTTAATGCTAGATAACACGCACGGCATTAGGTGATTATAACACATTTTCTAAATATAGATAGGGAGCTGTTGTGCTGGAGCTCACCACAGGGAAGGCATTCCCACTGAGGTGAAAGTTACCTTGTGGTTTAGTCATTCAGTTGTACGCTGCTATCTGTGCCTTGTTTTTGTACATGGTTTCGTATTAGACCCAGCTAATGTAATAGGTGGATGTGCTATAGAAATGTAGTGCCAAATGCAAGGGTTTGCTAATGTTTTGTGTTTTTTTTCTCTATTGCGTGATCTGACCTCAGCCCTCATACCCTTTTCCCCCTGTTCCCATAGACGGACAGGTTGGTGTACTGGTGGCACCCCTCCCTCCTTCGCTGCATGTGGTGGCGTGATGTAACTGTGTGAACTTTCAACTTGGTCTCTATTGTGTGGTTGGTAAAACTTCATTTTACAAGTCCGCAAATTTCATGGTAATTAGGTGATAATTAGCAAGTCACCTATTTGAAAGTTCTTTGGAATTACTGCCAAATTACCCCAATATTTACCTCAACACATATCAAAAATTACTTTATTATAAACAATAATTATATTCCTCTATTTCCAAATAGCTGGTAATATATTTAATACATTTCCAGGAAAAGAATACAAAGTTAATTGATATGCTTTATTTCCATGTCTGCTGATAAATAGATAATAATTAGCAAATAACTTTTTTGAAATGTCTTTAAAAAACTCCCTGAATCATTACATTAGCTACCAGGTTACATTTGTGTAGACAATAAGTCACACGATGGTGATATTTGTGCCTGATCAGAAGGGTCTTCTATTAGTTTTGGTTTTCCACCTCCGATGAAGAGCAGCGCACAGCCGCTTCTCAAATTTAAGGGCCCTATTTTTTTTTTTTTTATATGCTATTTTAGCTAATTAGTAAATAATGTTTATAATAAAGTAATTTTCGATACATTTTGAGGTAAATATTGAGGTAATTTGGCAGTAATTCCAAAGAAATTTCAAATAGGTGACTTGCTAATTATCACCTAATTACCATGAAATTTGCGGACCTGTAAAATGAAGTGTTACCGTGTGGTTTTGTTGGTGTGTGTATGTGTGAGTGGGGTGCTGTCCGGGCATCCTGGCAGCGCTCGGTATAGCCCCATGTACTGTATGTTGGGCTCCTACGGATCGATTTTTACCTGTTTTCTCCAGCGTCCGTGGCAAGTTGGTGTTAATATTCTGTTATATTAGTTAAAGACTGTTTGTGCTTTTCTCATGTTGTAATGATTGAATTGCCCTAAACCTGATTCTTTTGTATAGTGTCGAATAAATGACCCATCCAGAGTCAAAATCCATGTGTCTGTATTCTTTTTTTTTATCACTATTTGTGGGGAACCCCTGTCAACATTTAGGGAATTTAACCCCAGGTGGCGTTGTCCAACCTGTAGGCCCACTAGCCTCATTACTTCTGTTACATATGTATTTTTGCCTGCTGTCACTAAACCTCCCTGATTCTGCACCTGTCTTTTGAGTCCTCACCTTTACTGAGCCCAGACAATTAGACAAATATAACTTTACCTTTCGTATGTATTCCATAATAACTGGGCAAACTTGGCTGAGGAAGATTGTGCGATACATTATGATCGAAGGCTCCAGAGCAGCTACTAAAGGGACCTTGAGGTGAGATTGTTTTGTCAACTGGTGTTTCCAAGTTTATGAAAAGTTTTTCAAACCTACCTTTTAGCTAACATGGTTCTCAAACAATAAACCTTTACAATTCCATGTTGTAAACAAGGCAAAGTCCATCTGCTGAGGTATACCATGTCATATGATCAAAAGCTCCAGAACAGACACTAAATGAATCTTAGGTGAGATTATAAATCAATTGCTTTTTTTTATATGTATGGTCCAGGACTTTTTTACAACATTAAGCTTTCTATTGTATTCTTGATTTTGAGATGGATTGCTTGTATTATATGATATATATCTTTTTGTTCAAATATTCAAGCTATTGTCTATTGACTCCTCTTTTTATTGCTTTTTGCAGCCTTTGCTTGAGGATATATATATATATATATATATATATACACTGTATATATATAAATAATTTGTATTGTGATTTTAATGCCTAACAAAAATGTGTCCAAAATGTTATCTTAATGCTGACAGTGTTTACTGCCTTCTATTGTATGCCTTCATTCTCCTAACCACCTGTCTACCAGGAGTGCATAAGACAATATTCAATTAATACAACACAGTAAGAAATAAGCAGCACATACAAAGGAAATAGAAAGACGAGGGAAACATATGCTAGTGGTTTTAATTAAAATAAATCACAACAAACACAACAAAATGTCTTGAATTTGTTTTTTAAAAAATGTGGTGAAAAATGAACATGGCACAGCAGCTCCTCTGACAGGTTGAGGCGCACTGACCTCACCAATGTTGGTGCTTAACACATTCAAATTAAACCCATTAAACAGTGCGCGTCCAGCCGTGCCCAATATGTCCCTGTCCCCGTAAGCCTCTGGGGCACAAAATGGAGGTCAGAGCCAAATAGAAAAAGGTCCTTGGCAGGAAATGTATCGGCAGCTGCAATGAGTTTTCTTAACTTGGCTCTTGAGACTTTGAATATTACATCCTTGCTTTTCATTTCACTTCCATGACAACACGCAGGGCAGTTTGGCACGGATTTAACAGTAAGCAGATGCACTCTAAATGTCGCATGTCAAACTTGCTCGTCAGCTATGTTTCACGAATGAGTTTGCTCAATCAAAAAAAGGCCTTGATTGAAGTTTTTGCCTCGGTGCCAACAGATGCACATTTGCTGCGTTCACACTCCCAGAAAATATAACCACAAAGGGTGTGTTTCATCACTCTCTGTGTTTGTGTTGGCAAATGTACACTGTTAGATATCTTGAACTGATTATGTACCGACAGTGAGAGATCATACTGCAAGTTTCCAATAAAGCGAATTTCAAACACGCCTTTACAAATATTTACACGTCCACAACTATTGTGCAAATTAATGTGGGTTAAATGTGCTCAAATGTTCATCCATTTTCATTTAAAGGAACAGTGTGTAGCATTTAGTGGGATCTATTGGCAGAAATGGGATATCAAATTAATGAGTGTTTTCTTTAGTGTATAATCACCTGAAAATGTTATGTGACATTTATGAAACCGGTACAGTTACACGGTTGAGTTACTACGGACTTGAGAATATATACAATTGTTACTACGCAACTCTGTGTTGAGGTAGCCTCTGTAGCTCAATAGTAAACTACATGATAGCTGAATATCTGTGAATTTTTAAGTTTCACAAAAAAAAACACTATCCCTTTAAAATCAAGAATTAGTTTTTCTCTAAGATTCACCTCAATTTCCCTTCGGGGATCAATAAAGTCAGTCTATCTATCTATATTATCCAATGTGTTGCAAGGAACCTTAGATGAGTTTGTGAAAGAATAGTCTCCCCATAGCTCATATTTCGTTTGCGAGTGCCCAGCAGTAATTTTTAATGGGAAAAAAATGCTTATTGAGCTCACTAAATATCATAATTAGTTTAGTTGTTAATGTATTCTAGTAACATTTGTATTTTTTTTTATTTTTTTGCTTCTTTTTGTATTTTGGTGGGACCATGGATATAGTACCTGTTTGGTAATGCTTTATTTTTCAGTTCCTGCAATTTCTTGAGAATTTCCTGAAACGGTTCCTGGAAAGAACTGTGTCATTTGTTACTAGGGAGAACAGAGACGCTGGTCTGAGAAGCACAAATACCAGCTTTAAGGAGGAACCGATACATTTCACAGTAGTAGTACTGTAGAGTTTATATAATGATTTCAATAGGAATTTCCTTGAAACAACTGCTCAAAGACTCTCTATGTTAAGCTGCAATTAATCAGAATAAAATGATTGAAAGTCAACCTTTAGAATACTGTACCGATTTCCCCTATAATTGCTACCAAATGACACATCCCTTCCAGGAACCTTGCTAAGAAATGATTGCTACATATCAGTTCCTTATTATAAGAAACTACAGGACCTGGAAAATAAAATGTTACCTTTAGTTTTTGTCTTTTGCTGGGGTAGCAGCACATGCTAAAGAACTTAACTTGGATATATGTATATGTTGCTTCCCTGACATGTTTTGTTTTGTTTTGTTGTATCAAAATAAAATAAATAAATTGCGGAGGAGTTTCATGGCACGAAAAAGCCTCTAAAGCCACACCTCTCCTAATGGAGCATAATGTAGCGACCGAGTTTATGGTGGACATTTATTCTCTGGCTCATTAATAACATCCATTAGATTATTGCTACAGTCTTGGCTCTTTTTTAAGATGTTTGACATCACAGCATAATTAACTTAACCTTTGTATTTCTCTCCCTCTCCACTGCCCGATCCCTTCACTATTCTTCACCATCCTCCCTCTGTCTGCTGCCAGCGTCTGCTCTGTCCTTGGCTGCTGTGTCACACGCATCAAGCTGTCTGTCTTTTCAGCCTTTTAGGAGACACAAAGTGACCGTCTCCATGTAGAAAACAGTAATTAATTGTTTTTATGCTTCTGACCTGTCTAACCTTCTGTCATTTTTGTTCCAATCAATGGCTCCTCCTGACTATTTGTGATTGACAGTCATTGTGGAAGGATATTTCATGCAAAATGTGAATAGCAATGACAACCCCATAACCATGACGTATCATTGTAATGGCTTATTGCTCTGCCCACTTCCCATTTAAATGATTGTGGATTTCTTCTCTGCTGTATCACTCCCCAACATATTTTGGAATTATTCTTCTCTACTGTGGCTCGTTTCCCTTGACATTTCTAATTGAAACAGCGGTAATGTCGTTACTAAACCTTTTGGTAATTATAAGCCGAATATTAACACTGTCTGGCACAAATCTACACAGCCTACAAATGTTCTCCTGGTTAGACAGGGATGCCAAATACGACTTAAAAATCCGATCGGCCGCTATTCTGTTTTTCAGGGTTGTAGCGGGTTCAGTTTTAAATCTCGACTATAGGCCTACTGGTATGAAACTAGAAAACCTAAGGAATCCATTGGTACCAACCATGTCATGCTAGCTTGTCGCGAAGGAGGCTAAATAACGCTCCAAAGCTACATTTACGCTAAATTTCGGCGAGGAAAAACTGGCATGGCCATTTTCAAAGGGGTAACTTGACAATACAGTAATCACATGCAGTTTGGGGCAAAAACATGCAGTTACTTGTATATGCAGTGTAAATGTGTGTATTTTCGCCTATTATAAAAATGTGGTGTTTGAATATTTCTGCATACTGGGGTCCCTAAACAGTCTTGGAATTACATAAATTGGGTATCACTGTAAAGCTGAGACTCTTGGTCCAATGAGCCCAATTGTATTCATGTGTGATGATGTTATTCCCCATAGTAGCCATTTCATTGTAGTGAGGCTATTTTATGAAACTTGACCTCACTGTAAATGACCTGTGGTGACCTCTAGGATAATCACAGCCTCATGAAACTTTACAGCCACAAACTAGAGACCTAGAGCATTCAGAGGATGGATGGCTTTACTAAGTATATTGACAATAAGGGCAGTTTCCACAACAGAAGTGTTCGCAATACAATCGCCGAAAAATGCATTTCCTGCAGAAATCTCCCAATTTCAAATAGTTTTTGATATCAAGTCACAGCATGGCTTTTTCTATGGTGTTCCTCAAGGTCTTGGTGTCTTAAAGCAGCAGTGGGTAGATTTGGAGGAACTATGACTAAAAAAAGTTAGTTTTTATAAAACGGTCACTATATCCTGACAGTAGTGCATGAGACAGGTGAAAAAAAAAATCATGTGCCTCTGTGTACTCCGATGCTCCTAATGGTATCTGCAAGATTTCACAGACTGGAGGAAAACAACCAATCAGAGCTGAGCTGGAGTCTGCCGTCTCTGAGCAGCTGTCAATCACTCGCGAACTCCGATCAAACGGTTAAACTAGGCAGCGCTGATCAAATATGAATCAATATTATGTTACTGTAATGCCTGTTTCTCTCATAAAATGTTTTCAAAAACATCTTGTAGTGTACTGTTTAGCTGTAAAATGAGAAAGTTTGTGACCCGGCAGCCATGTTGAGATCAGTTGAGGAAATACTAAGCACCGCCCACCAGCCGGAGCAAGAGAAATAGGCATTACATTAACAGAAAATTAATTCATATTTGATCAGCGCTCCCTAGTTTGACCGCTTGATCGGAGTTCGCGAGTGACTGACAGCTGCCTCCGTTGAATGAACAGCCAATAGGAACGCTCTCTCTCTCTGAAATGACCTGTGATTGGCCAAAGTCTGCGGTCACGGGCTAGATTTTTTAAAGCCTTAAAACAGAGCCATGAGGAGGTGCAGAAGTCTAGTTATCTCTCAGAACACTTGAATTGCAATATGCTGAAGGTTATTATGGAATTTTTGCTCAATGATGCCAAAAATATTCTGCCTACTGACCCTTTAATGTGATATTTTGGAGAGATTATTGATCATTTTTATCAATTCTCCAGTGGTAAAAAAAAAAAATGGTTAAATTTAGCACCCCATCTGTCTAACAAATATCAACACAATAATTGCTGCAACAATTTATGAGACATAATAGAACATGGGAATGGCCATCATATACTTCTATTACAATATTCTAAGCCCTTATACACTTTCCCAATTTATATTAATTCAATCATTCATTTTTTTTCTGATTTATGACTAGAAAAACTCGACACACAAATTAACATCCAGGTTCCCATCTTTCACATGATGTGCACCACTTCTATGTGACATGTTGACTTTTTTATCCAACACCCCTGAACATCCCCTGTCCCCTTTTTAAAAAAGAAGGGGGATGGAATGATACATCTTTAATTATTAATAACCAGAGAAAAAAAATGAACTCCGCCTTGCTAAAACCTGAGTATCTACATATCTACACGTATATCCCGCTCGTGCTGAGAGGAGGAGGGAGGAACAGAAAGAGCGCGCTTGGAGACGGGAAGCTGCTCGGTGGGTTTGTGTGGTGTGGTGCGCACCGCCTCCCCTCTCCACAGCGCAGATAGAGCCTCTCCTCTCTCTCTCTCTCTCTCTCTCTCTCTCTCTCTCTCTCTCTCTCGCTTTACGGAGATCTGCTTGCAATTCCTGCCCGCTCTCCAGTGCCAGAGCCTGCAGCTGTCTCTGGTGCGTTGCGTCCCCGCTGCTGCCGCCGCTGTTGTGGGGAAATCGCCCTGGTGAAGTGCGTCAGCGCAAACCTGAAGGATATCGCAACTTTTAAAAAACAATCTCCAACACAGTTTGGAGGCTGGATGAAGACACCTGACAGCTCGTAACGTCCCCGATCTGCTGTTGTTGACTGAAATCTTTGCAGCTGTGAAGGCTACAGGAATGTGGAATACAAGTCTATTTCAGCGGTGAGTGCTGTAATGCGTTTATAATTCCTCATCTCTCTCTCTCTCTCTCTCTCTCTTTTCTTCCTGTGTGTTGGGACTGTGCGTAGGCGTTCCACAAAATTAAGTTTGGAGCTTAAAGACGTCGAGTCTGTGCATGGCTGGGTTTGAACGCAAACCTCATTTGCATTGAAACCAAACAACTACAGCATGTAGCAACAGGTCTCTGATATATTTAAGCTTTTATTTTGTGCGTTAAGACAGTACTTTAATACCAAATATGACATATGCTCATCCCTCTCTTGCTGTAAAAAGGACCTGCCTCTGCCCCTGACGCCATGACCACGGACCTGAACCTGACCTCCCTGCTGAATGTAACGGACCTCCACAATCACACGAGAGGATGCTCCCTCACCAAGACGGGCTTCCAGTTCTACTACCTGCCCACCGTCTACATCATGGTCTTCATCACGGGGCTGGTGGGCAACAGCCTGGCCATCTGGATGTTCGTGTGCCACATGCGACCGTGGAGCAGCATCTCCGTCTACATGTTCAACCTGGCGCTGGCTGACTTCTGCTACGTCCTCTCGCTGCCCTTCCTCATCTTCTACTACTTCAACAAGACCGACTGGGTGTTCGGCGACGTCCTGTGCCGCCTGCAGCGCTTCATATTCCACGTGAACCTCTACGGGAGCATCCTGTTCCTGACCTGCATCAGCGTGCACAGGTACACCGGGGTGGTGCACCCGCTCAAGTCCCTGGGCAGGCTGAAGAAGAAGAACGCGGTTATCACCAGCGCGTTGGTGTGGGCGGTGGTCGTTATAGCCATCTCCCCCATCCTGTACTACTCCAGGACTGGCTTGAAGCGCAACGCGACCACTTGTTACGACACCACCACCGAGGACGAGCTGCCCGGTTACTTCATCTACAGCATGACTTTGACCGTGTTCGGCTTCTGCATCCCGTTCATCATCATACTTTGCTGCTACGGCATGATCGTCAAGGCGCTGATCTGCAACGACATGAACAACGCGCCGCTGCGGCAGAAGTCCATCCACCTGGTCATCATCGTGCTGGCGGTGTTCGCCGTCTCCTACCTGCCCTTCCACGTCATGAAGAACCTCAACATGAGGGCCAGGCTGTACTTCCAGGGCCCCGACATGTGCGAGTTCAACAACCGCGTCTACGCCACCTACCAGGTGACGCGGGGGCTGGCCAGCCTCAACAGCTGCGTGGATCCTATCCTTTACTTCCTGGCGGGAGACACGTTCCGGAGGAAGCTGTCGCGGGCCACTAAGAAGCCCTCGAGGAAGGGGGACACCGTCCTCCAGTCGAAGAGCGAGGAGACGGCGCTCAACAGCCTGGCTGAGTACGTGGAGAACGGGGACCGGAGGCTGTGACGGGGGGCACCTCCGGATGGATCTCTGTTAGCTTTCAGATGGACTTCGTATCGAATGAATAAATGCACTGTGTGGACTGAAGGCTAAAACGTAACGGATTATAGACGTGTAGGATACATTTAACCCTGTGATAACCATCGCTCGCTTGCAGCCTGTCGATGTTGATAAGCTATTGTACTGTATCGTCCCGTATTGTACTCTAAATGTAGTCCGAGTAGTCGGTGTCGCTCACACTTTGGACGAAATGAACATTATGATCAGGCAAGCTGGGGGAAATGGGTTTCCCTACAAGCTGTAATGTCCCGTTCATCAATTTGTTCAAGGAAAAATAGAGCCGAGAAAGGAGTGCTCCTCCTCTAGCCACCGAGCTGATGCTTAATCAATAGGTATTAAGCAGGTGAGAGCTTGTGGGTTAGGGAAGCGTACCTGCGATGGCTTTTTTAGAAGAAAAAGTTAATGCACTGAACCTGAGATTTGCTGCATGGATGTGCCGTGCAGACGTTGTAATGCACTATGACTGGGGACTCTCTGCTCAGAGGGCTCACCCATCACTCCTCATTTCTTTCTCCATCTGTTACTGACTGGGCGAGGAAAGTGGTCGAAGGGTTTTTCATTTCGACAGCGCCGAGGTTGAGGTCTGCGACGGCTCTGTTACCACGATCCCTCTCCCCCCCTTGATAACTTGTTCTTACAGAAAAAAAGATAACAGTATTTTTGTGTATAATGAATGTTTTTTTGGGCTGTACAGGATGTTGTGACGTTCCAGATTAGTTTGTGCTGTTTTTGTTCAAGTCACTAATCCAGACCTTATTAGTGCATGACTCCAGTATCAAATCCCATCAGTGAAACACTGACTAACCACAGCCAGGTTCTAACTATTCTAGTGCAACATAGAGGATAAAAAAATGTCTCTTAAATAATAGGGGTGGGAAAAAAAATCGATTCACCTATGTATCGCGATTTGTTTTTGTTTTTTTTACGATTTTGAGATCAATTTTTTTAATGCCAGAATCGATATATCTGCTCCATTTGAGTCTATGCGGAGGTAGAAGGAAGTTACTGCTTTTTTTGTTGCAGTCTGAGTGACGTCATATCCGTTCCGTATCTGTCAACCAAAACAAACCGCAGCTGGTACAAAACAGTGGAAGGTCCGCAGAGAATCGGCCTACACCTTCACATTTTAAATCCAAAGTGGTAAACACTACACATACAGTAAAGTATGGAAACACTTTGGGTTTCACACATTGACAGGAAAAGCAGAGCTAGACATCACGGCTAAGGCTGCATGCTAACTCTGTCATGGACAGGAAACGTTATCATATTGCGGTAACGTGCGGTAAAGCCAGCCGTCACTCGCATCTTTGTGGTCAAATCGGCCAACGCTACAACTGTAGCACTTCAATGCTGACATTTATGTTAAATGCATTCAAACGGCCCCGATGGAGCTGACCATGGATGTATAAAGAGAACGGAGCTGACAGCAGAGCTAGAGACGGACTTGGCGAAATTAGCGGAAGTATACACGTGTGACTATGTCTGGTTTTCAAAATAAGGTTTTAACAAAGGAAACTATATATAAAAAATACATATATAGAAACAAGATTAATTGGATTATATTCACAAGAAGTATAAAACATTAGATGCTCCTTATAAATTAAAAAGAAATATCACTAATTTGTGAGGGAAATTTCTTTTGGTTGCTGGAAAAAAAATGAATAAATACTGCCTGACAATGACTGATATATTTGACTTCAGGACATCTCTGACGACATACACGCTGGAAATCAAACATTTTTAATGTATTAATTTAGATATTTTCCAAAGTAAATGTCCATAGAAGTGTATGATTCAACTTTTTCCCATGGTCTAGTGTTAAAAAAGTTAACAAAAATCGCAATAAATCGTAATATCAAATCGCAATACTTGTAGAATCGCAATACTTAAAAATCGCAATACATATGGAATCGGCACCCAAGTATCGTGATCGGGCGATAGGTGTATCGTCCCAACCCTATTAAATAACAGACTCGCACTCAATCACCTGCTTTGTGAATCCAACGTACTGAAGACTTGTTTGTATGAGATACCTCAAAGTAAATACTGCACTGTGTCCGTGTTTTTGGCAGATAATCATTCATTTCTCTATTGCATCTGTTGTAGTCACTCTGGAGAAATGACTGTGGAGTGTATATTCATCCTGGACTACGTAGGTGTTTGATGTCTGTACTAATGCCTTTGTAAATCTGTAATGTGGTCAGCCGTTGTCAAGAAAGGAAGTGAGTCACCTGTACAGGATATTTGGGGCCACGTGTATCTTTGTCAATAAATTTTTGATATTTAAAACATGCCAGAATTCTTTTAAGATGGTGAATCGTTTTTAAGTCTATGAATTGTAGCGTTTATGTCTCCGTCTTGGTGCCAGATGCACGTGTCCTTAGCTAAACGTGTGCACTGTTACGATTGAACAAACACTTTTTTGGAGTGAAGACATTCGTGCAGAGTTTTGCTCCTCTTCCTCCTCTTTCTCCGCGCTCCCTGTTGACTTCATTTTCCAACGCAGCCCGGGAGGAAGCGAGGGGACGAGAGAGGAATAAAGAGTGGCACCTTTTTTCTCCTGGCTTATCCTAAGACGGCTTTTGTGTCTGTCACAATGCTGCAGAGTTATTGATGCAGACAGGGGTGTGAGGCTGTCGCCAGGACCCCGGGGCTGCATGCTGTTGTGTGGGCACAGGAAACCGACCAACCCTCTTCCTCCAAACGGGCCCATGAATACAAACGGCTTTTGATTTCCTGGCTTTGAGGTGCATAGCTGGTTTGGCAAACGTGTGTGTGTGTGTGTGTGTGTGTGTGTGTGTGTTTGTGTGTGTGTGTGTGTGTGTGTGTGTGTGCGTGCGTGTGTGCGTATGTCTGTGTTGGAGAGCCTGAAGGCAACGGAGACCTTATGCGAGTAGGGGACTTTTTTATCCGTTATTTCTGTTTTTTTGGTCATTGGCTGTTGTTTCATTATCAAAAGGAGGCACTGTGGCATGCCCACGGGAATATTAATATGTATGTGTTTTATTGTAGATTGTATATCCTCTGTGCTCTGCATGTGATTAGATGAAAGGGAGGTTGCATTCAGCCAAATCTCGAGCCAATTCGTCAGTGCTTTTTGAGCCCCAGTGTAAAATCTTGACTTGCAGAAAGGTTGGGATGCTTGCCAGTATCTCCTCCCTCCCTTCTTGGCCACCTTTCACCTCTTTTCTCTCCCACATCCTCCTCTCTTTCTTCTGAATCTAGAAGCTTTTTTCTTCTCTTGCATTTCACCACCTTCATGGGAATACTGTTTGAATTAGTGCTGGGGAAGAGACAGAAGGAAGAGTCGAGTGCGAAGAGTAATGGCAGTTGTGAAGTTTGTGTGTGTTTTTTCTCGAAGACGCTGTTGATGGTGGTGGCAGGGTGGGTGGGTTGGGTTCGGGGCCTCGGTAATCCCAGTCAGGACAGCTAAAGTAGTATACTGAGCTTTTGTTCTTGGAGATTTACAGTTGGAGCTGGCACAACCACATCCATCACAAGGGGGGCGCCGACTGCTTGAGCCAAAAAAAGTCCCGCTAGTAGCCACATAAAAACCCAAACATGATCTGAATGCCAGCGTTTGGGGAGAAACCCACGATACAAACAATCATGGGACAGCGTGAGTGGTTTGATGTGGTTCTGCTGCACAATTTAGTGGATCCGTGGACACCATGTGCTGCAAAGGCCACACGAGGTGATATAAACTCCAAAACAAATAAGTTATATTATAATGAAACATGTAATAAACTGTAACCTTGTGAGGCTTTCTTTTCTGATTTAACATTTGTTCAGCAATGCACAGTAGGCCTACTCGGAGGAAAACAGCATGCACTATTGAGAGTGTGCCGAGTCTTGACAGAAATGCACGAGGGAGGTTCAGTGTTTGTACACAACATGATGCAATTATTCAAAGGAAGTCACACAAGCAGGTACATGTTTTCCAATTAAGTAAACACTTTAGAAATAATATTTTGCTCAGTGGCTCTTGGTTCTAACACTGTGCTACTGCTATCTAATGCTTATCTATAACATGTGTTTACTTGCTCCAACACCAACATCAGAGCATTCATGGAACGTTATTGCACTTATATGGTAATGTCAGACCATAACGGCATATTTTGGACATTATTGTGAACTTTCTAAAAATAGAAAAAAATTTTTTTCCCATCATCCGGCTCAGTACTGGTGAGAGAAGACTCAGATCAAACATTGCCGGTCAGGTAAGAATAGCTCACACCTCACTGACAGGCTGTTGATACTGTACATGCATGAATGCAAACAGTGTGTGTGCGTGTGTGTGTGTGTCTATGGAGTCATTCATCACACATCACAGATAAAACTTTGCATGACAAGTTATTGCCTTGCCGACCAACACAATGAAATGAAATGCAGGTGCAACCAGTGAGGGAGTGCATGCAGTTGCACGCACACACACACACACACACACACACACACACACACATACACAGTCACTATTAGTCAAACAGAGAAATAACACAATTTCACAGTTTTGATGAGAGAAGCTACCAGACTAAACTGTCACATTATCGCTGCTGAACATGATCATCAGTGTGTGAAGGTGGAATGACACATGCAGGATAGTCTTTTTACTCAAGTACTGTACTGAAGTACAATTCTGAGGTACTTGTACATTAGTAGAATGTTTTAATTTTGTGCTACTTTATGTTTTTACTTAGGTGATTATTATAACTTTTACTCCACTACTTGTATTTGAAAGCTATATTCACTATTTACTTTGCAGAATAAGCTTTTAAAAACATATGAGCATATGAAATATGATGCATTGTTATACATATATAATTGGTGAAATTAGCTCATCTGCAGACAGCTACAACATGCACATGCATCCTACATGTCAATGCGTCAGTGATAACAATCCCATTGTATGATATATAATAATGTACCACTGAAATAAGCCATTTTTCCTCCATAGTGAGTATTTTTACTTTTATACTTTAAGTACATTTTGCTGATAATACTGACAATGAATGAATTTCATAATCTGCAATGCTCCTAGTTTATGTTTTTCTTCTTTTGTTTGATTCTGTTCGACTCATGTCATTCAGTCCGGTTTAGTGTTTCCTGTTTAATATTATTACTCACCTCTCCTCTTGTTTCAGATCAATCCACTTCCTGCCTTTGTGTGTGTTTTCCCGCCAGTTTTGATAGTCTGCCCGACCCTGATTAGTCTCACATTTCCCTCGTTAGCCCTGCAGTCACAAGACCTCCTGACCTCCCGTTCCCACTTCCCTATTAGTGACTCACTATTTTGGCCTGTACCATGGATGTATAAAGAGAACTGGATACAGCGTTGGGCCCCGTTCATTGCTATGAAAGTTGCTCAGAGGCGCATGAAGCAAAAATAGCTTGACTTCTGAGTATGAAATTACCCGGATCATCCGGCGATCTTCCGCATCCATTGGGCCCATGGAGCAGGCGCACTAGTGTTTCCTTTAACTCCGCTTCTCAGCCCTCGGCCCAGCAGCAGTCTGGAGCTCATTCGCATGAACGGTGGAAGGGAAACAACATTTTACAACTTAAGGGCTTTTCAAGGAAAAAGTATTTTTGGGCCCGATGGCATCACGTGACAGACACAGAAGTTGTAATTCCACCGTTTGGCCATGTAAATTTGCTTCAAAGTCCCGCACACTTCCTGGGGGCTTGTTTCAGATCACTTCACTTCCTGCCTTTGTGTGTTTTCCCGCCAGTTTTGACAGTCTGCCCCGCCCTGATTAGTCTCACCTGTCCCTCGTTAGCCCTGCGGTCACCAGACCTCCTGATCACCTGTTCCCACTTCCCTATTAGTCTCTCACTATTTAGCTTATACCAGCCCAGTTCCTTTGTTCTTTGCTGGTCATTGTCATTGCTGCATGGAGTTTTGGTTGTTCTGTTTTCTGCCAGCTGCCTTTTGGACCGTGTTTCTGTAAGACAGTTTCGAATTATTAAAAGTATCTTTGTTGTATCTGCCCGTCTCGGAGTCTGCATTTGTCCTTCCTGCCTGTCCTGCTCTCCAAACCTTCACAGAGCATTTGTACATTGTGGTCTTGCTACTGTCACATACGGGATCTGACTCCCTCTTCCACCACTGGGTGCAACACATGTAAGTAAATAGGATTTATTTATAGCACTTTGCTTCACAATGAAAACATTGAAGCAGCAGTGGGTAGAAATGGAGCAAATATTATTAAAAAAGTTATTTTTATAAAACGGTCACTATATCCTGACAGTAGTGCATGAGACAGGTAATCTGAAAAAAATCATGTACCTCTGTGTCCTCCGGTGCTCCTAATGGGATCTGCAAGATTTCACAGACCGGAGGAAAACAACCAATCAGAGCCGAGCTGGAGCCTTGCCGTCTCTGACCAGCTGTCAATCACTCGCGAACTCTGATCAGACGGTCAAACTAGGCAGCGCTGATCAAATATGATCAATACTCTGTTACTGTAATGCCTATTTCTCACCTCAAATGTTTTCAGAAACATCTTGTAGTGTACTGTTTAGCTGTAAAATGAGATTTTTTAGATTTTTTAAAGCCTGAAAACAGAGCCATGAGGAGGTGCAGAAGTCTAGTTTTCTCTCAGAACACTTGAATTACAATATGCCGAAAGGTTATTATGGAATTTTTTCCCAATGATGCCAAAAACATTCTGCCCACTGAAGCTTTAACACTATCAAGCCCACACTTCTGTACAGAGAAAGACAGCAGCGCTCCAAAACTAACTCACTTTCTATAATCTAATAACGACCATCTATTCGGTTGTGTTTGTAGGTCTACTGCCAAGATGAAATGTGTATATATAGCCACGAAGCATGAATGATAGCCCATCTAAAATCCAGATTACCTGGGGTGTAGCTGCTCATTTGAAATGAGACTGAGTGTCTTCAGGGTAATATGTTCACTGTCAACTCTGGTCTACTCTTGACTGCATGAAATGATGACTTGATGTTCATCATGTTGTCAGACATACTGTGCATGTTCGGGCGTTTAAGCTAAAAATAGACCTCGATCTAACACTTGTATGGACAAGCAAAAAGAAAACGAGACACTCCCCTTGCTCTGTGACTTTACAGATGGTGTAAGCATTAACAATGCACGGGCTTATGGCTTGGACCGCTGACAGTAACAATAATATTAGACCGGCTTTGTATACAAGATGTGTAAGGATTAAATGGGACTGGAAGAACAAATGGGAGAGGGTGTGCGAGAGAGAGAGAGCGAGAGCACGGGCTGTCATATTTCGGCTGTTATGAGGTTTATGATCAATATCTGTGCAGCCACTCCCGTCTGGCTTTTTGTTGATTTTCTGCCGCTTCTTGGCGTCGTCATCCATCAACTTGAACCATCGGCTTACTGGCTGACGTCCATAAACCATCTTTGATTTCATCCGATGGGGTTACACTGAGCCGATCGAGCAGTTTGATCCGAACCTGGGAGAGGACGATGTCTTGGCTCGGTTGGCGTTGGACCAAAATTATATCATCCTGTAGGTTTTGTGCAATATAGTGTATATGCATTAAATAAAGGTAAAGCTAATGCCCTTTAACTGATATCAGAAGTGGCAGTTGTGCAAAAAGGCCGACACGGCTGGGTGACGAGAGCACTGTCAGACGGAGCTGGCCTGTCTGATAAGAGTTATGAGATAGGAAGTGGAGCTGTGAAATGAACTGAGGTTAAATAAAGAGGTGCCCGCTGCTTCAGAGGATACGAAGGGACAAGATAAGACAAGGTGCGAGAACAAGAGGCTGAGAACTATACGGCGATACCAAATGTGCTGTAGGCATATAAAAAAAAAAGCTGCAGAAAAGAAAGAGAAAAGAAAGAGTAGAGCTAAAAATAAAAGGGCACATGCTGTTCTGTACAGTATAGACTATACAGGGGTTAGTGAAGGATGAGGGAGGAAGACAAATGGATCAAGGTCGCAATAGTGAAATGGAGAGAATTGTTGAGAAGTAAAGGTACAAACAAACCCCTTACTTAGCAGGTTAGGCCAACCACATCAAACACTGCACAGGCTTCTGCGTGCTCAGCTGCTCTGGCCTTCAATTCACAACATCTGTATGTGATTTAATATGTGGAGCTCTTTTCTCCAGGCCTGAACAATGTTTTCTCAAACAACGGTACATATGATATCTTACGAAGTTATTCCTCATTTTTCCTGCATTTTTCTGCAAATGTCCAGCGTCAATTTCCGCTCCAGTCTGTCTAAAATAAACTTCCACCTTCACAGGGAACAACTTAGTTAGGTTTAGGCAACAAAGCTACTTAATTAGGATTAGGAAAAGATCGTGGTTAAGTTACCACGCCGGTGCAGCGTAACCGGAAGTTGTTACGCTGCACCGGAAGTGGCGTAACTTAAGTACGGATGTTCCGTGACAAAAACTATTTACTTAGGTTTAGGAAAAGATCATGGTTCGGGTTAAAATAACATCGGAAGTGCCGTAATTTAGGTACGGAAGTTAGGTGACAAAACAACAATGACTTCTGGTTTCACACGGGGTACGAACGCCGGTCTCCTGGGCAAAAATCTGGTGTTTTTTGAGCCCCCCATCCACCCCGACCTCCTCCCTATGAGGCATTCGTCGCTATTTATACTTGGTCACAATTACGTGTATTGCATACGATTGGATTTGATGGGATATATACAAATTACAGTGCATTACTTCATCATAGGTATCACTACGAACGGTGTATGAGAACAGCCTGACCTGAAAAGTATATGTTTATTTGCATGTCCAAATACACACTGAAATCAAAGTGAAATATAATAACACCAAGAGCCATCCATCATGAAGCCAAAAAAATTGAGTTTCTAGAAATATTTGTAACGCTTTCTGAAACAAGATCCATCCAAATTAAGTTAGAATAAAATGAATACGAAGGGAAGACCATGCTCTGAAGACAACCGTAACTTTAAAAAGAAGACATTTTTCAAACATTATGAAATAAGATCTGTGGTTTGGAGCTCCTCTGTGCCTGCAGCTTGTCTGTGAGTTGTGAAACTACTAAAGAGTGATGATCGAGCTATTCACTCCAGAGTCCAATGCTTTTATGAGCTGGCAACCAGTCAGTCTGCCCGCTGCCCTGCTGCAGGCTGGATGATAAATCTCTGAAGACCAAAGTTTATGCACGGGCCGATTACAACCACTGCTCCAAATTCACAGTGTGTCAGTGTGTGTTACAGAGAGCATGTGTGTATGAAAGTGTAAAAGGAACAAGCGCTGGTGTGTAGGCATATCTATATACAGGAGGTGAAAAATGGAAATATTGAACAAACATAACCATATATACCATCTAAGGAAGGAAAAGGGTCGTCTTTCGCCTTCGCAGGTTCACTCCTCCCTCCTCACCACTTTAGGTTTGCTGTCATGCTGGTCCGGAGCTGTGCATGCTGGGAAAGAGCCTCTGTTTCTGTGACCTCTGCACACCCAGTGCTACAACCTCCCACATACTTGTTAAGATCGGACTTGAATGATGTTCATGAAACCACTCTTGAGTTTGATCAGCAGAGTTTATGGGTCCATTATTATCTTAAAACGGTAGAATAAGATCATAAGGGAACCACTAGAAGCGGAATCGATTGCATACTGTATGCATTTGCCATTACGTGACCCTGCAGGGCAATCATCAGACTGTTTGACTCTAGTTATAGATGGCCTCCAAAAGGATCGGTGTTTAGACAAAGTCAAGACAGTAAAGTGTTTCAAAACATTGCCTCAAATATTTCAAATATTTCTCTGTTTAAAGGGGACAAACTGTCTTTTTCAGTGATTGTGCACATACTGTACATTTGGGTATCTGGAGTGCATACCAACCCACAAACTGTGAAATAAAACAACCCAGTCAGTTTTTTGTGGACTGATCAGAAAACATGTGATTCAACAAGCCATTCAGATGTGGCACCCCTTCCTATGTTAAATGCAGGCTCATTAGAATATACCACCCACAGTTTGAGAACTAACTTTGCAAAGGTGCACCACTTTTTCGGGAGACAGACAGACAGTATGAGAAAAAGAAAGTGTGTTTTGAACATTAAAGCGTGTAAACATGCTCTAGTAGATACCCAAAATACAAGTATGAACCTGAACATGAGCAAGATATGTCCCGTTTAAACTAAACATTCATGACTAAATAAGCAACAAAGTTGAAAAAAATAAACTTCTAGTCATTATTTGGTACTTACTTTCATTTCCCTCTTCCCAATTCGTTTTAGCTGACTGTCACAATTCCCCTGAGTTGATTGGAGGTTATTCAGATCACCTGTTGAGCAGGGTGTGGGGGGGACTGACTCCTAATTAAGAATTGAGAGCAGCTTGGTGTATTTCCCCTCTTGGCCAATCAGGGTGTGACGGCGCCCTTTCTTTGGCTTTTAAGAGAGGTCATACTGATGCTTCCTGAACTTAATACAGATCTCATTTTAGCAGATTCAGCCAGAAATGTTGGTCTTTATGCCCTTTTGAGACTTATTTACTGTCTACTTAACTTTTAACCCTCTGATTGAGGGTGGATTTTAAGTGTCGGGAAGGGGAACAGTTTCCCATGAGGTTACCTGCATCAGGGCAGATCTTAGTGCTATCACTGCAAGAGTTTGTGCTTGCCTAACGATAACCATACGCCCGCAGGCTTTATTTTATTTATTTTATTTGTTTATTTTCATTGAAACCCCCCTTTATACACATTCCTCATCGAAGAGGCATTTTATCATTGAAGAGGACTTTTTTCAAGGGCTGTCCTCGACCAAAGAAACACTCATAAAATTTTGTAGACTAATGGATTAGTTGATTTAATCAACAGATCTGTAAAACTGAGTTTCTCCACAAAGAATCCCACTAAAGCACCACTTTAAATCTTGTGTTTACCAGAGATGTGCTCATACGTTTCGAAGTCTTTCAGCATGAAAAAGCATAGAAAACGACTTATCGACTAAAGAAATCTTAGTTGACAAAGACCAAAACGACAGATTAGTCGACTAATCGACTAAGAGGGGGCAGCCATCATTTTTTCATTATTATTAAGGAGGTATTTTTTCATTGTGAAGGCACTTGTGAGATTTATTTCTCCAAGTGAATATTTCTTTATTATTTTTTTGGGAACTGGTTCTCAGGCTTCTTCCCGATCAGCTGAAATCTGGGGGGAATCAGTACCATCACAAACTTCTGTAGGAATTATGTATTGATAACTGAACACTCTAAAAAACTCTAAATTAGGTGCGTAATAACGAATGCATGGGTATGGTTTGATCTGATTTGATTGACAGTAACCAAGAGACCCACAAATGTTGCTGAATGCTGATTGGTGAACAGAAGTAAATTACATAACCTCTCTCCTGCTGAGCCCCACCCACCTCAAACCAGTGAGAAGAGCTCGGAGTGAAAAAGAAACCCAGAAAATGTAATCTCCAAATAACCAAAACTTTTCTATCTTTGGCAAAAAATGTTGTATTGAGTCATTCATAGCAGGAAGATATTTGAGAAAATACATTTCAGGGCCTTTTAGATCAGGGCTTTGGCCAGGCTTTCATAAATGTTTAGTTCAGGAGTCCAAATTAACTGCTCCAGTTTTATTTGCTATATTTTATCATATTTTAAAAATTCATCATTTGTAATTTGATAAAATGTAATTTCTAATGTGTACTTTTAATATGTTACCTCAGATCAGGTCATTAAATCCCCCAGATTTACAGGAACAATACAGAAGAAAATGATAGCTATGGCCCTAAAGATTTAGATGTATGGACTGGGAAACGCAAGTGGAATGGTAACACGTTTTTTCTTTTTTAAATAATTTGTATTCGTTAAAAACAAACAAAAAATGATTACTTCCAGTGCCGCTTAGCTTTTTTTGTGCCAGTGACTTAGACCCTGTTCAGACCTGGCATTAACACAAGGAGGGTGAAAAGAGGTAAAGAGAAGATGTTACGCATCATCGTCGCGTCATATTATTGTATTGGGGTACAACACATGCACAGTCTGCACTCACAGAAATTGAGCCAATAGCAACGCACGACCACAGCTCCAGTTACACTGCCCATGTGTCATAGCCCAGAGCTCAAGACCCGTGTCCCAGCCTCTTTCAATAAGCCTTGCATTAACATGCGTCCTGAGTGATCCCATCCCAAGTGGACAGCTTTAAGTACGTCTGTTCACACCTGGCATTAGAATGCGTCTCCACATGCGTCTCCAGTGACCATCCGATCTCACGTCCCCGCTCTACATGCAAATAAACACGTAGTAAACACATCGCTAAGTCAGCTCCGTGCAAAGCAACATCTCCGACGGTATGATAATAATGCACTTTGCGTGCCTAGTCTGATAGTCTGTAAATTCTGTGGCCTATAAATACGATATATTTTAATAAAATACAGTTGTACCGACAGAATACAGCAGAGCACAGAAGTCATTTCCATGCTGTGAGGCAGACAAACTCTCTGAAGGGTCTGTCGTTGCGCTAAATGCTTTGTTACATCCTGGAGGAGTCAACCGCTGGTAAAAATAAAAAGTCAAAATGCTGGTATCACTTAGAACTTTAATGCCAACTTATTTTATTCATTACAAAACTGATAAAGTCCCCAAATATTAGCAAAGGGCTTAAAAATCCTTTACAATCTAATTAACAACTGCAGCTTTGAAAATTCACATGAAAAAGCACCGATAGTGAATCTCTTTTAAAGCCGACACATGGTGCTAATTGGCTTTTAACTTTGCCTTTGTAACTGTGATTTAGCTACTTCAAAGTTAATCACTTCAAAGTTCTTTTTCTGGGCCTCCATTGTTTTGTCGCTTTCCCCTTCTCACCACCGCGCTGTATGAGCGTGGGCCGCAGATTCCAGCAGTATTCATGTACACTGTAACCTCATGTGTTGTACTTCCTTACTGTATTCTGGCATGTGGGTGTTAATGATCCACCACGGATAAAGCTGCGTTATCTAGTGTCCCGTGGGAGGTGTGTTTTCCCAGGTCATTAGACAGAGATACACTTTGCATGCTTAGCAGGTGACTCTGAGGTACTTTATTGCTGCTGTTGCTGTTGGTTTAGGTGTGTTTGTAGTGTGAAATGTACCAAAGGAAGGTCTAATCATTTCCCATTAAATCCAAATCAAGATACGAGTGTGACAGCTTCCTGGTACAGAAATAAATCAACCAGTAAATTAGAAACAAAACAAAGGTTATTTCCACTTTAATCAGATTGTATTATTAACGCCGCAGTGGGTAGCACTGGAGCAAATGTGATTTAAAAAAAATCCTGTGCCTCTGTGTCCTCCGGTGCTCCTAATGGCATCTGCAGGATTTCACAGACCGGGGGAAAACAACCAATCAGAGCCGAGCTGGAGCCTTGCCGTCTCTGAGCAGCTGTCAATCACTCGCGAACTCCGATCAAATGGTCAAACTAGGCAGCGCTGATCAAATATGGATCAGTATTCTGTTACTGTAATGCCTATTTCTAAAATGTTTTCAGAAACATCTTGTAGTGTACTGTTTAGCTGTAAAATGAGAAAGTTTGTGACCCGGCGGCCATGTTGAGATCAGTTGAGGAAATACCAAGCACCGCCCACCAGCCGGAGCAAACTTTCTCATTTTAGGGCTAAACAGAAACACTACAAGATGTTTCTGAAAATATTCTTTGCGAGAAATAGGCATTACAGTAACAGAATATTGATTCATATTCGATCAGCGCTGCCTAGTTTGACCATTTGATCGAAGTTTGCGAGTGATTGACAACAGCCTCCATTGAATGAACAGCCGATTCTCTCTCCGAAATGACTTGTGATTGGCCGAAGTCTCCCGTCACGGGCTAGATTTTTTAAAGCCTGAAAACAGAGCCATGAGGAGGTTCAGAAATCTAGTTTTCTCTCAGAGCACTTGAATTACAATATGCTGAAAGGTTATTATGGAATTTTTGCCCAATGATGGCAAAAACTTAAAACAATTCTGCCTACTGCCACTTTAAGAAAAGCGAGGAAATGTGAGTGAGTACTGAGAATTATATTTCAGTTGAATTGGAAAAACATTCTGCCTACTGCAACTTTAATTTCTTTTCTCTGTGTGAACCCTGCAGGCTGCTTTCTTTGAATTCTCCTGACACACGCACAAATGCATTCACAAATATTGACGGGCCCACACACACAAATGCATCCACATGCTGCACACACTCCTCCATTTATCCATTAGCAGAAAGAGATGATCAGCAGCGGAGTGCATACTCCTCAAGAAAATAGCTGACAAAACAAGTTTGCCCTCTAAAACCACTGCACCTACGCACATCTAGAGTGTGAGAGTTAATCAAAGGAAGAAGAAAAAAAAAAAGCCGGACAAAATTATATTTGTATTTCTCCACATCCAAAACGTACTTTGTGTTACCAATTTCGTCTCCGACCTCTCCGTCTCCGCCATAAATCCACCTCCCCTTCCCTGACCTCCTCCAGTGATAAGTCGTCTCTCTCTCCTCCCCTTCCCATTTCTCCTTCCCTCTTTTCTCTTCCCCTACAGCCTCGTTGTTTAGATTCTATTATCCTGTCCTGCTTGGCTGCCTCACCCTATTAATCCTAGCAGTTCAGTGTGTGTGTGTGTGTGTAGTTATGGATGTCTGTGTAGACTATAAGTGGTGCCAGTGTGAGAGTGTCGTGGCTACCGAACGGGCGCGGATGATTAATGGTCTGGGTTAGGCGAGGTGAAAAATGGCAACATGCACCTACACACATATAGACACACACACACACAGGTGTCCCGGTAATATCTTGTCTGGAGGGGGTTTGTCCATCTGGACAGAAAAAGAGCAAGGTTGTGTCTCTCTCAGTGGACTTTGTCAGACAGAGAAGTGAAATGGGGAAGTAGTTAAAATGAAGTGGAAGTGATGCTATGGATCATTAAAAGGGAAATATACTGTAATTGTGAAACTACTGTTGCTGACCATAACGGCTTAAAATGAGCTCGAAACACTCACAAGTCTTACAGTTAGGAGAAAACTGCATCAAACAACCGTTAACAGCCTGTAGGTGATTTTAGCTCTTCACTGCTCGTACAGTTTTTGTACCCAACTTTTGATTCCTCTGTGGGATTCCCCTCTGGGCATGATACATGTGTGTGCGCTTGTGTGAGCGTCTGTAAACCGATCCACTTGTCCTGGATTCCCTGCTAATCTTAGCCGAGTGACTGTGGTCATGATTGAGTGGTCATCGGCATGGTGCGCTGAGCGGGTCTTGGCCGTGGCCCAAGCACTCTTTTTCTGGTGTGCAGCAGGCCCGAGTGCCTGTTGCTTCGGCCCGCTAGTCTAACACAGCGTGAACTCACCAATCAAATGAGTATCGATCCAACTGGGGCCAGCGGTGGGTGGCTGCACCGTGAGTCAGAGAGGCTGGTCTCCAAGGTGTTATGGGCTGACAGCGGGTTTAAGGTCACGTCTTCACTAATGTAGATGCGTTTTAAATAAAGTCGATTTTGGCTCCCGATCCACATCTAGTCTGTGTTGCTGACAACTTGAGACTGTTTTTTATTTTAATTTTTTTCAAAATTGATTCATTTCGAAATTCAAGTTTGGTCTGGATGGAAGCTTTGAATATGATTACCACATGACCAACCTTTCTCCTATCACTGTAATCACTTATTTTGTGAAGCCTTAAACTTGCATTCTTTCTAATAGCCAGCACGGGGCGACTCCTGGTTGCAAAAAGAAGTCTGATTGTATAGAAGTTTATGAGAAAATTACCCTACTTCTCACTTGATTTTTTACCTCAGTGAACATTGTAAACATGAGTTTATGGTCTCAATCGCTCAATCACTGCGTCCAGCCACTAAATAGTCGGTCACATAATCCCCCGTAACACCGCACCATCATTTGTACACTTTGGTATTAGTACCTATTAAACAAATGATGATATATTGTGGTATTTAATGAGCTTTAAAGGTGCTGGTGGGCAGATTTTTTTTCTAATCTTTGAAGGCTAGCTGTTTCCCTCTGCTTCCAGTCTTTATGCGAAGCTAATTTAATTGTTTCTTCTCTGGAGCTTCATTTTTAGTGCACAAACATGAGAGTGGTATCGATCTTTTAATCGACTCTCGGGCCATAAAGCAAGAGATTTGATTGCCAGATTGAACCTCAAAGAAAACAATCTAAAAGTGCTTGTGTGAACTCACAAAGATGTTTTATTAGTGTGTACATATCCAAAATGTCACCCATGCACTTCCTGCAGTGGCAATAATGCGGTCTTATATAAGGTGAGAAGTCGGACGCTTTATTTGTGTCTAATTTGAGGTCTTCCATGAAAAACCCCAGCGGACCTCAGAGCCTTTCCAATTCCAATTCTTATTGAGCACAGATTGTGTGACAGTGTGTGGAGTGGGTTATAGGATGAGTGCACACACTCACACACACATACGCACACACCTCCTATTTTAATGGATGAATTGCTCCCATTGTGTTTGCAGCAGCAGTAATTACATCGCTGCTGGGATTCTGCCATTTCTCTCTGGCCACAACACTGAAGCGTGGACACATCACGCTCGCCAGAATGTCATCTGGGTACGACAAGAGTATTCACATCTGCCTGAGGACTTTACAAAGCGGCTGCAGCCTCCCGAGGCAGCCTTCGAGCTGCAAAGCATGAAAACAACACACTCGCTGACAGCGTCCCTCATTATTATGAAGCACCCTCGATCAGCTTGAGCGAGGAAGCGAGAATGTCAGGCTCTTCTCTGTGATGATGATGGTTACTGTGACTCTCAACCCTAAACTTTAACCCCCCCAGCAGTCAACTGTACTGAACTGGACAGAACTGTATGTATTATTAATGACAAAATTCCACACATGAAAGGCTGGCATTGTGGGCCGGATGAAAGACCCTGTGTCTTCCACTCTCTTTATCCCTGTCACCCGCTTTCTTTTATGTATTTCTTCTTTCTCTTTTCTGCTCTCTGTCTTGTCTTACATCACGTCGCTCTTTTTTTTGATTAATTTTGTAATCACTTTGGTTGAGAAGGTGTGTGCCGCAATGTCTATCAGTTTCCCTCCAGGCTGTTCCTGCTTTCTTGATGAATATAATGGCATTTGACGCGAGACAACGGCCTTTTGTCTTCGTTCTTTCTGCAGTTTGAACAATGCTGAATTCTCATCCAGCAACAGAAAATCCCCTCCTTGCTGTGTTTGTGCATTGTATTCATGCCTCTTTCAGAATTGTGAAGCTACATATTTACGCAATAAAACATGTTCTTGCAGAAATCAATATATAATCACATATTAGTGTTTACGTCTTATGCGAACTCACACCAGTTTTCCATGGGTAATTCCTGTTTTTTTTGCGTGTGTAAGATGACACATACGCTGCACATTTCCCAGCACTCTCACCTCAGTGTGAAGTGCTCACCTGAGCTATGAACAACATCTGAACCCATAGCCAGGAAATGCCAGAGCACTCACAAGGTTGGATGTAAGTCTGCTGCCCTCCACTGGACAAAGGGCCCCACTGCAGAAAACAGAGGCAGAACTCCTCTAGTCCAGTGTTCCCAACCTTTTTAGCTTGAAAAAGTCAACAAAAAAAAAAATACAAGTAATGCAGCAGATTTTTTTTTTCTAATTCCCCATCTTGTGACCCCTAAGATTGATCCAGCGCCCTCTTATGCTCTTTTATGCAATTCCTCTCAAAAATATTAGGCTTCAAAAAATCATTGTCACATACACTCATAATTTTTTGTGTCCTATTGTGACTAAGTGGTCTAAAATTGAAGTCATAACTGTGACAGACTCAGTTTGTGTCTGATCCAGGACAGCTGTCACTCATCTCAGGCTTTCCCATCTTTTTTTCACTATGCACAAAATAATGCCAAAAAATATTCTTTAAAAAGAATTAAGTTAGCTCAAATCCAATTTCATGTTTTATGTATTATGTGGGCTCAGTGGTGGAAAGTAACCTAGTACATTTACTCAAGTAAGTACTTTACTTGGGTATTTCCATGCTTCTATATACTCCTACTCCATTACATCTCAGAGGGAAATGTAATATAAAATATAAATAATATTATACTTTTCACTCCACTACATTCATCAGACATCTTTAGTTACTTTGCAGATTCAGATTATTAATACAAAATATAATCAACTAATGAATGATGACGTATTATTATAGATTAGACGACCGAGCAGTGTATAAAATGATTAAAACTAGCTCCACCTTTACCAACCGCAACATTAAAGTGATGAACACATTAATGCATCAATAAGTATAGATAATAATAATTTTATTTATTTATTTATTTATTTATTTATTTATTTATTTATTTTTTCAGAGTATTTCTACACGGTAGTAATGCTACTTTTACTGAAGTACAAGATCTGAGTAGTTCTTCTACCACTGTGTGGGCTATGCATTAACAAATTCATTCTGTAGGCCAAAAAGTCATTGACAAACAAAATAAAGAAATGCACAGTGTGTTATCCTACATAGTGATGTTACATGTGTTTGGGGTTAATTCAGTCAGACAGAGGTCTAAAGCTGCTAGTATACTCAGTCACAACTGTTTTACAGCCGGAGCTTTTGAGACCCCAAACAGAAGTAATGTGTAATGTGCTGTAGCAGACGGGAGCATTACATCAATTCAAAATGGTGTTCATAAGCAATTTTGATCAAATTAGGAGACGTCACTAAGCTGAATGAAGCTAATAAAACAATGGAAAACAAATGTGTTCCAAACAAATCATTAGGCTTCAGATTATTTGTCAAACTAGTATTTCCAAGGTCAACAATGAACTGTTAATCCCTTTCTTTAAAAACAATATTTCATCACACAACAATTTGTAAGAGAGGAATCGATTTACATAACACATACACAATTTACATAACAACGCTTAATAGCCTTTATTTGAATTATGATGTGTAACGAGTAATGTTTGATCAATAGCTGCCACATTCTGGCCATAATAGTGACTTTTTTATAGCTGTGAAGTCTCATCACAAGATGGCTTTGGAAAGCATTTATTTACACTGTGCTCTGATGCATCAATGAAATGATGAATGGCCATCCTCCACCATCTGAATCATTCATAAATCAAAACACACACACACACACTGCCACAGAGGATGAGTGGAAATACAAACTATAATAAAAACAGAGTTATTAATTCAAGGTCAGCGGGCTATAAACAGTGGATCCAAACCAAGTAATAAAATGTTGCCACGGGTCTTTTTCTTTTGAAATTACAGCCAGAAAGTTGTTTGAAAGGCCTCTGAGCCCCCGGCGGCATGGAAACATTGGAGGGGACTTATCTCTGCCATTAATTAGCTCAGTGGTCTCAGACATTTTAATTAGTCTACTGTCACTCTCGCAGGACAGGGAGTGAGGATTAAAGACCTGTCGTTGAACATCTTATTGTATTGTTATGTAGGCGTTCACCTCTTGCTGAATAGATCACACAGGAGCTACTTCAGGCTATTTCAATTAGAGCATGCTGGGAATGATATGAGATGAAAGTGGTGTTAGGTCAGGGGCCCCATAAGGAGCTGAAACTAGAAAGCTCAAATATGTGGATAAAGAAAGTGTTAGCAATGCTACAATAATCAATATTTTAATATGGATCACTATGTGTATGTACAGTAGATGTCGCTTATACTATCACCTAACTCTGCAGTTCCTGTCAGCTCGATGGAGTGTTCCTTTGAACTCATTGTTTTGTTTTTCTGGCCCCCCAGCTTTAATGTTTGGTTCAGTCTCACTGCTCTCATCAGCATCGCTTCCAGATGCAGCAGGCTGTTTTCAGCGAAAAAGCTCCCAAAAAACTCACTGCTACACCTGCTCAGCACCAAATGCCAGATAGACAAAATTATAAGGACTATAGCTGGTGAACACAGTGGAGCATTAAGCAGCTAAAAACACAGATATTTCCCCCAGGAGTTGGTGGAAACAAAAAGCAGAATTAAAAGGAGAGTGAATATTGGACTAAGTTACACATTTCCCAAGTTGCCAGAAATATGACTCCCTAAGAATGCTAATGTTGCTCTTTATCTGCTGGATGTGTACAAATAGCAAGTGTTTTTCCAACTAGTTCTCCATATTAACCTTAAAAGGTGATGATATGCCATAGTTGACTTTACAGGTTGTTTCAAATGCCCTCAATTGGCCAAAAGATGAGTAAATCTAAAACAGGTTAAAGGTACAGTGTGAAGGATTTGGCGGCATCTAGTGGTGTGGTTGCAGATTGCAGCCAACTGAGTACCCCTCTGCTCACTCTTCCCTTTCCAAGACTGCGATAACGTGAGCCGCTGAGTGCAAAACCGTGGTAACGCCATTCGCCACGCTCAGAGGCATTCCTATAATAATAGAAGTCAGACGGCGGCTGGCGGCACGGTTTTCTACTCTGTGGCTCACCTTGCCGCAGTTTCACAAGCGTGTCGGAGAACCACGGTGGCCTTCGGGAAAAGTAAAAACGCAAAAGGCTCTGTCTAGATCCAGTGTTTGCTTTGTCCGTTCTGGGCTACATGGCGGAGCAACATGGCGGACTCCATGAAGAGGACCCGTGTAGATATGAAGGGCTCATTCTAAGCTAACGAAAACACAACGATTCTTAGTTTCAGGTGATTATACACTAATGAAAACATCGTTATGAATATTAGATTAAATTTCTGCTAAATGATCCCCCGAAATGTTACACACTGTTCCTTTAAAAAATGTGTCAATGTTGTCTTTACAGATTCTTTCAACTGCCCTGAATCGGCCAAAACATAGTAAACGTATACAGGACAGGTTAAGATTTTAATACAATACTCACATGACATTGAAAGAGTTCATCCACCAAAGTCTTTAAATGTTGCTGTAATCATTCCTCTTCTCCATATGGGTCATAAAGTGTATGACATGGGGGGACAAAGTTTACAATCTGAAGTTCAGCCGAAGCTGATACGAAGCATCAGCAGTCTGAGTATATCTCCAAAGTTACAATCTGAAAGTTACTTTTCAGTCTGAAAGTCCATGTGTGTGTTTCACCTGACACCTGAGCTGCAGTGGAACACAAAAAGCGACCAATAACTCTTTACATGTGCACATGAGTATTGTTTAAAGATACAGTATACTATAATGTGTTTAGAAAATGCAGGTAAACCAACTTGGAACCTGTTTTTACTCAAATCAATGAATCTTTTTATTCAGCATAAAATATCTCCCGGCAAATATTGCCTCTTTGTTCATGTGAATTGTGTGTATGAGAGAGAGAGAGGTGCTACATTTGTGAACACAAAGTCAAGCCAGAGGCCCTAAACGCCATGACAACGGTGTGAAAGGCCACACATCACCATCATCCAGCTCTTTGTTAGCTTGCTGTGGTGAATTCACCACATTTTGGCATACCATTAATTGATAAAGTGACCATGTCTATCTAATTATCAGCGTTGTGTGAAAATAAACTCGGCCTTGTTTTACATTCAAAGGGCAATCGCTCTCACAGATGTGACAATCCACATCACAAGGCTCTAGGTCACATTACCCTCGCTCCCCATGGGGCAGAGTGCTGATTGTCTTCACACAGACTGTGACTTGTTGTTTGTTAACGGGATTTGGGGAGGGACCGGCTGCAGGGCACTTGGAGAGCCCACATGATGGGCTAATCCACGTGTTTCACCTACTGTCACCTAAAATCCTCCGACTGCCTCCTGTTTTGCATCTGCATGTGCTTCCGTCTGTGGTGTATGACAACCTTATGTGTTTGAACATTATGACATATCCTTTGAGCTTCAACAATCATAGTGATTCATACTACTGACTCAGAGATTTAACTCCTCATTCACGGGTCTAACCGCACATGCATGGGTGTGTGTGTTGTATCGCTGTCGGTGATTTGTGGATGAATTAAAATTCTATTGATCCAGCAGAGTTTTCCCAACCATTCCCTCGAGGTGGTGAGGTCACGACTGTGGTTTAATCATCACTGCGCTGCGCTGACGGGCATTGATTGGAAACAGTGGTTGCTTCACGATTTACAAGAGGATGTAATGATGAGCTTGTACACACCCACATGCACGCATAAAACAGAGAAATGTGATAGATTTTATTGGAATTTTTCATGTGGTTTCCACTTGGATTGGTGCCCCACTAATCATGAGTCACGATAATTTCCAGATTCAGAATAGTTTGAGAGACAACAGAGAGAACAAACCATTTTCCTTCCTGGTAGGTTTGCATGTGGTTCAGATATCGATCTGACTGACTACAGAAAAAGAGGCTCAATGGCACAAGTCAGTGAACAAGGAAATGAAGATTAAAGCTGCAATTGGAGCAAATGTGATTAAAAAAAGTTATTTTTTATAAAACGAACAGACAGTAGTGCATAAGACAGGTAATCTGGAAAAAAAAAATCACGTGTCTCTTTGTCCTCCGGTGCTCCTAATGGCATCTGCAAGATTTGACAGACCGGAGGAAAACAAATCAGAGCCGAGCTGGAGCCTGCAGTCTAGAGCCGGCTGTCAATCACTCGCGAACTCCGATCAAACGGTCAAACTAGGCCGCGTTGATCAAATATGAATCAATATTCTGTTACTGTAATGCCGATTTCAAAAATGTTTTCAGAAACACCTTGTAGTGTACCGTTTAGCTGTAAAATTAGATTTTTTAAAGCCTGAAAACAGAGCCATGAGGAGGGGCAGAAGTCTAGTTATCTCTCAGAGCACTTGAATTACAATATGTTGAAAGGTTATTATGGATTTTTTTGCCCAATGATGCCAAAGACTTTCTGCCTACTTAAGCTTTAATGTGGTAAGCTACTATGTTGCATCAAGACAACAAAATAAGAACAGGAGTGTTTGGACATGCAAGACAAAAGCAATGTGTCATATGCTGGATCATGCTTCACATGATTGGTAATGTGAGTCACTTCCTCATAATTGTTCTTGTTATGTCATTCAGGTTTGCTAGGATATGTTACAGTGTCCCCTTACATTTTGAAATATCCTAGATGTTTTTTTGTAACTTTGACTTAGTTGACATCTTTAGAAATATTGGAAATAACGAAATGGACACAGAGTTTAAAAGAGAAAAAAAAGACCCACATTGTGTTTGGGATGTTAAGCAATAAGCTGGCTGTACAAATTGCAGCCTTTCCAGGAAGTTGTGTGAGAAATGAGTCAAGAAGGAGTAAGCCCAAGGATCAGTGATGTCGAAACTAAGGTGTGGCGGGTCTGCGTGGGTAATGAGTGTAGCGGCCGCGCTGACTGTGCGATAACAGCCGCACTGCACCTTTAACTAAACACTGGAGACTATTTATTGAGTGACGTGGGACGCAGAGTCGCGCAGACTGCGTGCTGAGTGTGGGCAGGAAGCGCAGAGAGCTCACGGCGTCAAGCTAGCTAGAGTTAGCAAATAAACTACACCGGAAATCAAATAACTCGCTTTCAAGAGGGTACAATTATCACTTTAATGTAATAACAACAACAATAAAAACAAAAAAATTAGCAAAATAGTTTGCGAACTGTTGTCGTGACACCTTAATTTGATTGACTTCGCAGGACACATTAGGCTGTTTTGCATTTATTTTGAAAGCCCATACCGGAAGTGGAGGGTTTCCGTTCCGTTTGGCTTGACTCTACAAAAAGAGAGAAACGGGCGCACAGTGGCTACTTGAACGAAAACGGGGGAAGCTCGCACAAGAAACCGGCTGGGCTTTTCGTCGGGGAACCCAAACATGCCACAATACAAATGCTGAGCGTGGGTCCGAAACAACCGTATTTACCCCCCCGAACGGCGATAGTTTGGCGGCCACGCCCCGTATCCACCGACCAGAACCCCGTACAAAAACTGCCGGCGGAGGCGCAACGGTGAGCAGGTTTTGAAAACCCAGCAGGGCGGCTAGAGGAAGCAGGAGCGTCGGCGGCGGCTGTTTTGGGGGAACCATGAGAGAGTACAAAGTCGTGGTTCTCGGGTCCGGAGGGGTCGGCAAATCCGCGCTGACCGTGCAGTTCGTGACGGGGTCCTTCATAGAGAAGTACGACCCCACGATAGAGGATTTCTACCGGAAGGAGATCGAGGTGGACTCCTCTCCGTCCGTGCTGGAGATCCTGGACACGGCGGGCACCGAGCAGTTCGCCTCCATGCGGGACCTGTACATCAAGAACGGGCAAGGCTTCATCCTGGTGTACAGCCTGGTGAACCAGCAGAGCTTCCAGGACATCAAGCCGATGAGGGATCAGATCATCCGGGTGAAGAGGTACGAGAGGGTGCCGATGATCCTGGTCGGGAACAAAGTGGACCTGGAGGGGGAGAGGGAGGTGTCGTCCGGCGAGGGGAAGGCGCTGGCGGACGAGTGGAACTGCCCGTTCATGGAAACTTCGGCCAAAAATAAATCGTCGGTGGACGAACTGTTCGCGGAGATAGTCCGACAGATGAACTATGCCTCGACACCGAATGGCGACGACCAGTGCTGCTCGTCTTGTGTCATTCTTTAAGAGGAAAAAAAAAAAGGACAACCATAAAAGTTTTATTCTTTGCTCGGGTTTTAAGTTTGCAATGGTAAGTTGAGTCATTAACCTGTACTTATTATAAACATGATCCTTTCTTTAGCACATGTCCATATTAAGCATAGAGCAGTGAACAACAACATACCGGATGTATGCTCAAACTTGGCTTCATTTTAAAGGGTTAGTGTGTTCAGTTCACTGTATGATCTCCTTCATAGAAGCCCAGCAGTGTTTAGTTTTCACTACAGTAGCTAAGTCACTTTGCCTTAGTCTATTGTTTTGCTAAGCAGATTTAGGGAAGTGTCTGACTCATTTGCAGAACTGGAGGGGCAAGCTGTGACTGACTTAATTAGGTTTACGCAAAGTTAGTGGTTTGAATCCGTACACCTACAGAGTTGTCAGACAAGTGCTCGAATGGTATTTTCCAGAATGAGGTTAAAGGGAGTCGGGAGATTCCAGTCTTCTTGTTATGTGGCCTACATTCAAGGAGCTTCAGCAAGTTGATGAACCGAGCCCAGAATTAGCCTTAAAAAGAAGTGTCTTTGTCAGAGGTTGTTGTTGTTGTTGTTGTTGTTGTTCATTCATGACTCTTCTTCTTCTCTTTTGTTTGTGGCAGTGTGTTGCAGCAAGTGTGTACTGTTGAGCTCTTCTTCGTGTCTCACCCTGGCCTTGGAGAAAAATACAGGGAGGAATGCTGCAGGGGGACGAGAGGAGGAGGAGGAGGAGGAGGAGGGGAGCAACTGAGACTCGGAGGGAGGGGTCCACTCTTGAGGAATTCTGCTGGGTTGGAGTATCTTTGCTGCACGATCAGTGTCCGCCATTGATGTCAACACAGTGTAAGATCCAGAGTTTCAGTGACAACCCCCTCACCAGTTCAACTGGAACTAAACCCCCAATGGAAAAAGACACGGAGGGCAACACTTAGAGACACTCATAAATGGATATTTCTGTATAAGAAGACAGAGAGTATATTTTGTTAAATAAACTGCACAGTGTGGGGCGGGTAAAGACTTGGGGTGATATCTCTGCCTAACCCGTTTTTGGAAGCAAATGCCTCCAACAACACTCCAAAATCCTATTTTTTTCTTTTTTTTCCAAAGTCAAAAGAAGATGACGCCGCTTATCTGCAGAGTGGAGTAAAACGCGACGAGTGCCACTTTTTTTTTTTTTTTCCCTTCATCTCCTCTACAGTGCGAGAGAAGACCTTAACTGAAGTGACGCGGGGACCCGGTCGCTCCCCCCCGTGTCGAGTGCCTTTCCACAAACAAATCAGCTGTTCAGATTTAGTGCCAACCTACACGTATCACCAAAAGAACCCTTCGACAATGGCAATCCACAATTTAGTGAACTGTTCTTCTGGATAATCTCGTAGGGGTGGAGGCTGAAAAGAAACTACAATAGGCTTTTTGTTCATGGAATGGCGGTTTTCTGTATGTTTTACGTTGGCCTTTTTTTTGAAGTCTAAGGTGTTCATTTTTGCAATGTCTGCTTTAGTCCCGGCCAAAACCTATCTCTTGAAATGCACAGGTACTGGAATCTCCCTAGACGTGAGAACAACAACAACAACAACACCAAACGCTTACCTTCCAGACCACTTAAGTTTCTGTTTCTGTTTTATTTTGTTGTTTTTAACAGGAAATGTGATGATGTACCGTTGACAAATCTAACCTGATTGTACGTTTAACTGCAGACCAGCCCTTTAACAACGGGCTGTCTGTTTTAAAAAAAAAAAAACAAGACTTTTAATACAAATTGCATTTTTAAAAAAAACAAAACCAGGCTGTTGTTTTCTCTTTGTTGACTTGTTTCAACGTGTTACCACAATGGGCTAACTGCCAGTTTGCTGATCCTAAACAAAGTTGTCATGAGCGGTGTGGACAGGAGTTTAGCATTGCTTAAACAGCTTAGTATGTTTGAATACACGCAGACAACTGGATTACTACAAACACCCACAGTAATACAGTAGGTCAAAGAGTAAATGTGCATAATTTACAGTAACATCACTGCCCACAAAACCAAAACTTACATGACGTGTTTGACAGTTGAGGCTAACCCACAGGCTAACAGGAAATAGGAGCACAATAGCAAAATGCAATGTGTTTGCGTGAGTTTTATGTTGACAAATTTACTGGCCACCTTAACGAAAGCTTTTATTGCATGCAGTTGTAACATGAAAGCGATTTTTAGCCCCCAAAATCTATTTTTCTACTGCGGCCTAGTCATGCTTATTTTTTCTCCTCAAACACAAGACTTTCCGTGTGGTTAACGCTGAGAGACCACTGTGATGCGTGTGCGAAATCAAAAAGCTGATAGAAACCAGGCCCGAGGTGTGTACACACGGTATGACTAGTTTGAAAAAGAGATGAGTAACTCGCCTCTGTTAGCCTGTTGCGGTGTTTACACGACACTGGTAATCTAAGCATGGTTATTCTCAGGCTATTGCAACGGCGGGAACTTGTGTAAAGAGACATTTGATTTGACACTGCACCCGTTTTCACCAACAAAAAGATGAAAACACCCCTCTATCTGCTCATCATTCCAACATGCATTAATAGATGAGGCCAGGCTCTGCAGCTCCAGAGAAACTGTGTGGTTGCAGTGTGTGTGTGGGTGTACTGGTGTGATGTGGAGAGGGGCCGGTAAGGCTGAGCAGGCCCCCCCGCTCTGCTTCTGTTTACCTACAGGGATTACCCCCGGCTGGCTGGCTGGCTGGCTGGCTGGCTGGCTGGTCGGTCGACTGCAGTATGGCTTGAGGGTTGGGTGGGTGGGGGTAAACAAACAGCTTCACATAGAGTCCAGTCTTTCTGAGGGTGGATAGATTCGTGCTGGGTCTTCAAGCTGTACTGTATATGTGTTGTGTTGTGTTATGGTATGTGCTTTCCGAGCATATGTGTCTGCCTGTCACTGCCCTCCTGCACAGGCTCAGACCACACTGGGGGGCTGCGTGTAGGCCCGGCTATCTGTGCCTGTTAGCCAATGGGAGCTGTGGTATCGTATGTATTCTCTGGCGTTGCCTGCACCATGTGACTGACTGTGGGGCATGGGGAGGTCAGGCTATACTGCAGGGTTCTGTGAGGGAGCAACTCAGCGCGAATATCGCATCCAACAGGTGCGATTGACCAGTGGTGGTGTACGATAGAGCTGGGCAATATGGTCGAAATCAATATTGTGGTATTAATTAGACTTTATAATAATGATAAGGGCTGTCAAAGTTAACGCGTTAATGCAAATTCGTTTTAACACCACTAATTTCTTTAATGCATAAATGCAACTTGTGTTACTTTTAAAGCTAGAGTGAAGATATTGGTATCATATGAAACTAGAAAACCTAATGAATCCATTGGTACCAACCATGTTATTATACTAGCTTGCGCGAAGGAGGTTAAATAACACTCCAAAGTTACGAAAAATTGTCATACTAGCTTGTTGCGAAGGATAACAGTCCAAACTGGAAAAACTAGCATGGCCATTTTCAAAGGGGTCCCTTGACCTCTGACCTCAAGATATGTGAACGAAAACGGGTTCTGTGGGTACCCACGAGTCTCCCCTTTACAGACATGCCCACTTTATGATAATCACATGCAGTTTTGGGGCAAGTCATAGTCAAGTCAGCACACTGACACACTGACAGCTGTTGTGGCCATGTTATGATTTGAGCATATTTTGTATGCTAAATGCAGTACCTGTGAGGGTTTCTGGACAATATTAAGCATTGTTTTATGTTGTTAATTGATTTCCAATAATAAATATATACATACATTTACATAAAGCAAGCATATTTGCCCACTCCCATGTTGATAAGAGTATTAAATACTTAACAAATCTCCCTTTAAAGTACATTTTGAACAGATAAAAAAAATGCGTGATTAATCGGGATTAACTATGGTCAATCATGCGATTAATCGCGATTAAATATTTTAATCGATTGACAGGCCTAGTAGTGATATATACCACAGTAAACTAAATGTTTGCCAAATCCCATGTAAAAAATGTATGCATATTGCAGTGAACTGCTGCTATGCATTATATTTGAGAAAACTAATTATGTAATTTCTTAAGTTACAATTTGAATGAGAAATTTGCGAAATGATAACAACAGCATGTTTTATCCATGTCATCACAATACTGTTGGACTGATAAACAGTGATATTATCTGGCCCTACTGTATATACAACAATCTTTACAGTGTTTGCAGATTTGTTTTCTGTGTGTGAGTAGAAAAACCATGTGCATGTACACACACTAGGTATATTTGTCTCGCTCCCTAAGGCTGAAAAGACTTAAGCTTAATATTTGGCTTCTGTGTAGAGGTGTTCGCACGGCGTTGCGTAGCAGGTCTCAGATCTGCCTTAACAACCGCCACAAGCCGTGATGGCGGCTATAGTCACAACTGTGCTATCTGTGTAAAGTCAAAGCTGATAGCAGGTTTCCTCCAAGGCTTTGACACAGGTTGTGTGATTAGACATGAACGGAGCTGAAGTTGAACTAGAACGATATAGTTCAACTGGTGGTGGATGAGAGGGCGAAGTTATTACAGCTATGCCCCAGATACTGTAAATGTACACCCCCCCCCAGCTTCTGTGTCTTGCTGTGGTATAAACATCTGATAGCAGAAGAATTTGCTCTTTGAGAAGAGAGAAGGGGGCCCGTCGAGTTCCTGTTTCTTTTTATCTATCTTTTTTCTAAGGAAGAGAAGGTGAAAGTTTCACTTCCTCTCCCTGTTTTTTTTTATTTGCACAACTCAGCACTAATGTTGTCTCTGTCTGGTTGCGAGTTTAATCGGTTTCAGCCTTTTAGTTATTAAGTTTCAGCACGTTTTTTCGAAGCCCAATTTTTTGCATACTTGAATTACAGTGTGTGTTTTTTTTAAATTTATTTTAAGAATTAAATTATTTTTAATCTGTCGGTTTCAGTTGCAGCCTAAACAGGAAACCAGTCGTGTTCAGGTTTACAGATGGCCCGGCTTGTCAGTGGTTGCTGGTCATGGGAGAAGGTCATGTGATGTGGTTGCCATGGTTAAGGGGGGGTTGGGGATGTGGTATGGCTGCTCCGGGTGGCCTCGTGACCTATGGGAGTTCAGTCACTGCTGGAATGGTGACTGTAAGAGAGGAGGGTGCCGCTCCGTTTGATCATCTTTCTCTTGAGTTTACCATAAACGTATATTTTCTCTGCTCGTGACAGGAAGCGCGGTTTTAGTTCTTAAAGCTAATTTCTGCTGCGTCAAGAGAATTATAGAGGGCGATTTTACAGCCTTTGATAAACAATTCCCCTTCCTTGGTTGCAATAAACTACATATTGATTTTTTGAATGATTAAGATGTTGTTGTGCTGCACATATCTGTGGCGTTTCTCTCTCTTTTTTTTTTTTTATGTTGGTAGCAGTTGCTCCGACAGGAAGCGTTGCGACAGAGGCAGTGAGAGTGGGTGGTTGTGTGTTTGCATTTTTTTTTACATGGGACTTAATCACTATATAGGCTCCTCGCTGAATTACAGACTTCTCTTGCTCTCCCAGCGTCATCGCGCTATTTTTGAGGCTCTGTTGTGTTCAAGTGTGTGGTTTTCGCCTGGTTTTTCTTGGCAGATGTTGCCTGTTATGTACTGTATCTGTGTGCTCTCTGAAAATCCATTTCTCTTTCTCTACACGTTGCTTATTTTGACACTTATAATTCAATCAAAAAATGCATGCGACTGTGCTTTGCGTTTTAGTTAGTGTACGTGTGGCTCGATAGTTTGTTTCACAGTCGTTTCGTTTTGTGTCGAGCATTACCATAACAACACGGGAATAACCATTCACTCCTTGTTTGTCTTCCCCTAGAAGGCTGAATGAGCTTTGTTTTTCCTCTCTTTCAGTCACACATGAACACACACACTCACTGCAGTTAACCCACGTTGTGCACATTTAAACCCACTGCAGTTTAGATTCCTGCAGCATTCCAACACCAAGACTTTGTCCGGACACATGCTGCAGCAGCACCTCCTCTGTTGTATCATGTTATATTTCCTCAGAACAGTGGGCTGGATTAGACCTGTCGGTGTCCTTATTTTACCCAGTTATTACTTAGAAACACTGAGATTTAGTCTCATCTTAGTTAGTATTATTATCTTAATCTGTGACCATAATGCATTCAAGTGTCATATTTTGTCACACGATTGCGAGAGATCTTCAAAAAATGCAGATTTTACTGGAGAAAGTTACAGTAGTTTTGGAGCACTGCTGTCTTTCTCTGTACAGAAGTGCGGGCTTGATGCTGTTAAAGCTTCAGTAGGCAGAATGTTTTTGGCATCATAATGACCTTTCAGCATATTGTAATTCAAGTGCTCTGAGAGAAAACTAGACTTCTGCACCACCTCATGGCTCTGTTTTCAGGCTTTAAAAAATCTAGCCCGTGACGGGAGACTTTCAGAGAGAGCGTTCCTATTTGCTGTGCTCCGGCTGGTGGGCGGTGCTTGGTATTTCCTCAACTGATCTCAACATGGCTGCCAGGTCACAAACTTTGTCATTTTACAGCTAAACAGTACACTACAAGATGTTTCTGAAAACATTTGAGGCGAGAAATAGGCATTACAGTAACAGAATATGATTCCTATTTGATCAGCGCTGCCTAGTTTGACCGTTTGATCGGCGTTCGTGAGTGATTGACAGCTGCTCAGAGACGACAATGCTCCAGCTCGGCTCTGATTGGTTGTTTTCCGCCGGTCTGTGAAATCTTGCAGATGCCGTTAGGAGCACCGGAGGACACAGAGTCACATGATTTTTTTCCAGATTACCCGTCTCATGTACTACTGTCAGGATATAGTAACCGCTTTATAAAAATAACTTGTTTTAATCATATTTGCCTCAATTCTACCCACTGCAGCTTTAAGTGCGTCTTGTCATACCATTGCGAGAGATCTTCAAAAATGCAGATTTTGCTGGAGAAAAAAACAGTAGTTTTGGAGCGCTGCTGTCTTTCTCTGTACAGAAGTGTGGGCTTGATAGTGTTAAGTAGTGTTTCTCATTGTGTACGTCCACCAGACTGAGTAAACATATCAAGGGTCAGCTGAGAGTAAGAAGTGTCATGACCAGTAATCCATTAGTCTCTTCATTCAGCTCTCTCAGTAAATCAGGGAGCGGCCTTCTCGTTCAGAGCTGACTGTGTCGAGATGGGAATGCCCCGGAATTCCTCTCATTCCTGTCATTCCTTCAACTGTAATGTCTGGACATGTCTTTAGCCTGAGCTGAAAGAGAGACAGATGGATCGGGGGAGAAAGTTGGGATTTGAGAAGAAGCGGTATGTGTTCTTTACAGTTCATTTCGGGGCTTTGGCCTTGCAGTTGCCCTTCAAATGTGATTGGAGATTACTCTTCCTTGTTCTCTATAGCTTTCCTTGTTTTGTCTTTGATCACAACTGTGATAGATGGATGCATATCGCCAAGAGGCTACAACAAACCCAAATGGAGAGAAAGACTGAGAAAGCAGCTGAGATAAAGGATAAAAAGAGAGAGAGAGCAGGGTTGGTCTAAACAGGCCTCCAGACACCGCCCCACTGTGTCACAAGATGGATCCCACTGGGCACGCAGTCAAACTCCTCTTTATACCCATCTTTAGATAATCATAGCACAGTTGCCTTGGTTCGCACCAGAGCTCGATCTGGAAAGGAAACTAGGTCAAATGAGGCAGCCAGACAGGACTAGTTACTCGCAACGTCCCCTGTGTGGATAAATGGCTTTTGTTCACTGGTGTCAGAGAGGACAAGGAATGCTCAAAGACCTGATTGGGTTCAGTTACAATCAGTGGTTTAATTATGATGATGGGGGAAAAATCAGGTCATTACGTTTGTGGAGGCATAGCAGAGTGCAACCTGATTTTTCTGTAGGTATGATTAAATATATAATTGGCATCTTTAGCTGGTTGGATACATTTTTAAATTTAAAGGGGACCTGTAATGCTTATTTTCAGGTGCATACTTGTATTTGGGGTTTCTACTAGAACATGTTTGCAAACTTCAATGTTCAAAAAACGCTTTATTTTTCTCATACCGGCTGTGCTGCAGCGCCTCTTTTCACCCTCTGTCCGTAACCACTCTGTTCGAGCTCATGCCCCGCCTCCCGAGAAGCCCAGTCTGCTCTGATTGGTCAGCTGGTCTACCGTTGCGATTGGTCAACCGAATCAAACTCTTCAGACTCTAATCCAGGTCAGCTCAAACTAGATTTGTTTGAGGGCGTGCCAAAAGTGGCCACTAGGCAAAATGTGTTACTTGGTGACATCACCATGTTACGGAAAGAAAGGCGGGACTTCAAGCGAGGCATTTTAGGCAGTTCAGGAGCAGTGCTTCTGGACTTTGGGCTTTGAAACTTCGATGACCTTTTACATGCACAAAAAAAACACACTAAAGGAAAGGGAAAGAACACAAAAGCATAATAGTTCCCCTTTAAAAGGTATTAAACTTCCTGATAGCATGTTGTTACCTTTGGTCTGAGTGAGTCAGGCGCCGTGTCAGTCACTTGGCTGCGGTTTCTCTCCAATAGGCCTCAGATGTAGCTCCTGAGGTTTGGGTGTGGTTTCTCACTTGAACGACAGGCTGGCTCCTCTGCCAGAGGACTTACAAGAAGTGAACTGAATACTTCCTTGTAGTTTGTCGGTGCGCCTGTTTGATCATAGGCCTGCATCAAATGTTTAGAAGTGATGCATTAGGTCACATTTAGAGAAGGGAAAACAACATCATTTGGACCCGACCGTGCTATTTGTGTGATTTGGGAATGTTTGGGTGAAACCACGGAAGGAGCAAAGTTAGAAGTTTGAAACTATTGGTTGTGATAATTTTTGTGATATAATAATACCCACACCCCCCTAACCGCTGCCAACCCCACCACAAGGACGCCCCAGGGCGCAGTTAGCAGCAAAACAGCACCTCTGGATCTGGATTGGATTGTACCAGCTATTTGTAAATCCATTACACTGTGTGTTTGAAGTTATTTCTAAATTCTTAAAAACAATTAACTAGTTTCCAACAAGTGGTTTACTGAATTGGGTTGCATCCTCAAAACTTAAAAAAAAATGTTGATTCCAGTAACAAATCTTTAGCACCATCCAATTAAGTTACTGTAGCATCACTAGCTGTAAATAGCTTCTTCTAGTAAATAATAACAGTTTTAGGGGGACAACAGGGGCGAACTTAACAAACAATTCTTTGTAAATGTAGGTATTACTTTTTAAAGGGGAGACTCGTGGGTACCCATAGAACCCATTTTCATTCACATATCTTGAGGTCAGAGGTCAAGGGACCCCTTTGAAAATGGCAGTTCTACTTTGGTTTTATCTTTAATACATGCATACATATATGAGAGTGTGTTTCAGAGTTAGTTGTATTTATGCAGTTTAGAATCAGTGAGCAATATATGCTAACCTACCTGACATTAATGGCTCATTTAGTCTGATGATATTGGCTTCATGTTTTGTAATTGGAGGTGAGATGTTACTCTTCAATCTAAACATGTCGTATATTAGCAAGCTAACATTAGCATTGTCAGTTGGTTCGCTTATCTTCACAACATTTACACCTACTGAGTTTAAATCCTTTCTAATCTTTTTTGTGATGCAGAAATCTCCACCCGGTAAACACAGTTATAACTCTGCTCAGTTTGAACATTCTTGAAGAGCCAGTTCATCTGGCTCCTGGTGGGAGTTAATGTGGTGCTACGGACACTACAGCGGGACAGGATGCTGGATGTCAGTGGGGCCTGAGCCATGGCCTTCTGGTGAAAGAAATCTGTCTTCACTCACTGCGTTTTTCTGCTTCCCGCTTCGCTCAGAGTTGAACTTTTTCACACGCGCGTAACTTGCAATCAGCTTCATCTTCCTGCCCTGCTTTCCTTTCCATCCCCTCCTCCCCATCTGCTAGATCTGTGGTCAGAAGAGGGTTTGTGGCATCCTCCTCCAGGGCCTGATCCCGGGGTCACGTGACTGCCTCCCACCACTCTGGCGTTGCCCTCCTGTCACCACGGCAACGTGAGCATTCTGACTAACATGCTGTGACATCCGTGACCTTCCTCCCCCATTTGCGATCCCATTTCTTTTTCTCATTCCATCATCTTTCCCCCCCCCCCTCCTCTACTGAGTTTCTGACTGTTGTCATCATTACTCCATATTCTGTCGTTCCCGCCACCTCTTTCTTTACTATTTGGTTTGTTATGCCTTTCTAGGAAATTGCCACTTTGTGCTTTTTCAGTTCAGGAGTTTTCCTTGGTGTGGCGAGAACTGAAGAGGCTTTTTAGATAGATAACATGTTACTGTCTAGGTGTGTTTATATAGTTATTGACTCCTTTTCTGTCTCTATCCGTCTTCCTTCCTTCCCCCAGTTATGAGTCCAGATTCATCATGAAACTTTTCTCTCGAGGCAGGCTTACGCAACATCTCTTTTATAACCTGAGCAACCGGGGGGGCAGAAAAAGAACCTTGTGGGAGAGAGCAGCTACAAAAAGACGAGCTGAAGTTGTCATGTATAGTGAGAAGAAGTATGTGTGTAATGCCTTATTGCCTTATTCATGTGAGCTCTGAGGATATGCATTTGTCATCTTGTCCCAGTTAGTGTGGATATCTCCCACATTTTTCAACCCAACATATGGTAATAACGACATTTATGATGCCAAAATGTCATGTTCATAACTTCCCTCAAACCATCACATTACCAAGAAAAGTAAATCAGCTCATCCACACAGTAAAAAACCTACTGGCCTCCAAAAAAGGCTTTTATTTTTGAGGTGGCTTTTCCGATAATATTAAACTCATCTTGCTGTCTTTAAATGAAACACACATATCAAATTTTCCTGGATTTTATTTGCTAACCAACCAGGAAATAAACCCTTACATTTCAAGGAAATGGAAAATGTAATATTATTGCTTAAGAATTTGTGGCCTATTTTTTTATTCTTTTCTTTATTCTTTTTTTATATTATTTCTTATTTGGATTCATGCAAACAACATAAAGTTGCACAAACCAACCCACCCCCCCCAAAAAAAACATACATATATATATATATATATATCGTAAAAAATGTGATTTATTTATTTATTAACTTATTTATTTATTAATTAAATTATTATTATTATTATTATTATTATTATTATTATTATTATTATTATTATTATCTTTTTTTTTTACAGCTTATTATTATTATTTTGTCACAGCCAAGGTGTCGGATTATTTTTATTTACCTTTCGGAAACATTTTCCAAATATGGTCCTGACAGGAAGCGTGCATCAGTGACAAATCAGTATGTGGCACAGCTGACTGTTCACTTCTAGTTTACCCTGTGAAATTACACAGCAGCCCCACCCAGAATGCCAGAGTTTCTGTCTCACACACCAACACACTGCAGCAGGAAGTGAGCGTGACGACGCAGTAGTCGGAACCAAACATTCATACCTCTGCAGCCAAATCACTGTTAACACATAACAACAGATCATTACGACATGAGTCACACGTCGGTCTCTTTCATTTTCGCCGAAACCGCTGTGATAATTTTGTGCTGACAAGGTACAGTGTGTACCTGTGCAATCACACTTGCATGTACACTCATTGTTCCCACACACAGGGGCATAATGATCATACATGAAACTGTCATTATATGTTTTAGATGTAGCGGGTGTCCCAGATGTGACCCTCTACATTGAATTGAATTCTGGGAATTTTGGAGAGGCTTTGCTCTAAGGAAATTACTCATATCCTGTGTGGAGCAGTGGAAGAGGAAGTCTCCTGTGACACTGGGAATCTCCAGTCTACTGACCCACATCACTGGGCTCTAGATCCCGCTGCACTAATGGCTCCCAGCATATATAGCGTTGCCGTGTTAAAGTTCTACTTTAGACCTGTGGTACTTTGCATTGAATTGTTGGTGCAGTTATACTTAAAGTTGCCCTGTGGAGTTTGCATGTAAACAAACAACAGTTGTGTTTATAGTCAGTGTTTACAAATCAGATTATTTGGATACTTGAGGCCTGTCAAACATGTTAAATGCGTTTCCTTCCCTATGAAACATGTGCAAATGCGATTTTTAAAAATGTTTTGAAACTTGCAACTTGTTTACATTGGCTAGCTTTCTCTTCCCTGCCTTTTGTTTCTTGGCAATGGCATCATTTTTTGATCCCTGGAACAGCATGAAACTGTCACCTGCATGCATGTGGGTCATCAAAACATTGCTCTAAAGTGCCAGTAGTGTTAAAAAACTCAACAGGGTATCTTTAAGGTGCTTAAAGATGCTAAATTCAACATCCAGAGCATTGATCAGGCAGCAAACAGCTATTTGCTATGTAAAGATATAGAGGAGTAATATCTACCTGAGCAGAGAATTAAGTCTCTCTCCCTCTCTGTGTGTTGTAATCCGGGTTTCTCCGCGTTGTTGACATAGCCGGGCCGGCCGCACATGCTTTTAGTGCATGTTTGTGCATGTGGCTCAGAGGTAGAGTGGGTTGCCTACCAATCGGCTTCTCCAGTCCAGATGTTGAAGTGTCCTTGAGCAAGATACTTAACCCCAAATTGCTCCCGAAGGCTGTGCCATCGGTGTGAACGAGTATTTAGATTAGATCCTGATGGGCATGGCAGCCTCTGCCATCAGTGTATGAATTTGTCCATGTACCATGTGAGCGTGCCCCACTGGCCAGCTCACGGCCGCCACTCTGCACTGTTCTCATACGGCGGTTACATCTGATAACGCCGTCCAGACCCACGGCATTGTCGCGGAAGGGTAGCACCCACCCTCCAGTTGCCCCTCAGGTAAACACTGTCATCTCTGTCAGCTTCCAGCTCGCCGTCGCCATGTTGAGAGCCGTTGAGATGCAATAGAAATGTTCCCGATCCTGTATTTATTAGAGCATTCATGCAATGTTGGCACAACTGAAGGACAAACCTTCTGTTAACCTTCTGATTTTGGAGCATTCACGCTATATTCCAAGATGGTTACCCCCACTGCTAACGTTGTAGTCACACCAGATATATATTCTAAATTGGCTTGTTTCGTTGTGTTTTATATTTGCAAACCATTGCAACCAGAAACAAACAATAGGTTATTGCTAGATTTAAATTAGCTGAATTGATTTTTTTAGTGTCAGTGTATTTTATTTAGATGTAACTGCCAGCGATGGTGGCTGTGCAGCCATACTTCCAGCGGTTTGTTGAAACACTTGTAGTTCTTTGCGGCAGCTGTCAGAAATTCCTAATATCTCAGACTCAGAATTAGGAGTCGGAGACGTGTTGGTTTTCCCACTGGGTTGCATGTAATAATGGTCTGATCGATATGACGTGGATGTGGTATAACTCTCATGGTCAATTCAAGTCCCTCAGTGACAAAATCTCCAGCCTCCAGTACAATAGTGGAGCAATGGTATATCGGGTATGTGTGGAATCCAATTTGAGACCATTGTAGCTATTTGCCATTTTCCTCCATTATGACAGATCACACTCTCAGTGGTGTGATCTACCTCCGCCAATGTCTGCCTGTGAAAATTACATCCAGCCCTGCTGACTTTTTTTTTTTTAAAGGTGTCAAAATTATATTTGCAGTCTGTTGGTGCTCATATTCAAATATCTCGCTGGGCTACAGGCACAATAAGATAACTGAAAAGCATGTTAACAGATGGGAGCTGCACATAAATCTGGAGCTCAGTGCTCCTTTCTGCCTTTGGCACCCTGTGCTTGGTTACAAAGTAATTTGCTGATCAATGGGTGTGCTCAGATTCACTGTCTGGCTGCTGAGATTTCAGCGTGTCCTAATCCTGCTGCCTGTGGGCTTTTACCAAAAGAAAACAAGAGGACAGATAAAATATATACCCCCCGGGAGATCAATTTTTCATCATCACAGGCACTGAAATCAAAAGCAGGAGGTGGGAAAAACCTACTGTTCCCTGAGAAGATTGCACACTGACTGGCTTCACGCGGAGCCGGAGTCTTGGACTCGATGTGGCAGTTTTACTAAAACAAGTTACTATGGGCAACACAGCCTCGAGCGCGGCTCCATATAAACTGCACGATACTGTCCACCATAATACTTGTCACATGTCTCATGTGATGTGAGCCTGAATGGTGACCAGTGTTGGTGATCAGTGCGCTGACAGGAAGGAAGGGTGTCTCCATCTAAGACTTCCTGTCCTGCTGTGTGACTCAGTGTCGGTCCTTGTGCTGCTCTTTTCCTTTTCCCTCCACTCTTCTCTTCCTCCCTCCCTCAGGCCATGCCTAAGCCTATCCTCACTCTCTTCTCTGACTCACATTCTTCTTCATTTACTTCATTAGCTGCGGTTGGACCATCTGTCCAGGTGGTTTTGGAAAGTCAACATGTTATTGACTAGCTGCTTGATGCAAAAGTCATTTTTTTTTTATAGCTTACACCTCCACATTTGTTAGCCTGTTTATCCTTTACAGAAACTACTTTTCACTTTTGTGCCAAGAGTTTGATGAGAAAATCCGTAGCATTCTCACGTCTACACGGTAAAAATGAGGCACATCCAGCAGCCAATTAGCTTAGCTTAGCTTAGCATAAGCACTTCAAACAGCTAGCTTGACGGTGCAAAGCAGTGGGCAACCTCTGGGTCAGAGAAGTGAAGCCAATGCTGAAGTGCCTTAAACTTGCATTCTTTCTAACAGCCAGCAGGGGGCGACTCCTCTGGTTGCAAAAAGAAGTCTGATTGTATAGAAGTCTACTAGAAAATGACCCTACTTCTCACTTGATTTATTACCTCAGTAAACATTGTAAACATGAGTTTATGGTCTAAATCGCTAGTTTCAAGTCTTCTTCAATACAGCATGATCTTCATTTAGTAAATTATGGTCCATAATAGACCATCAAGCAGGGTGTGCTTTAGGGCGTGGCTACTTTGTGATTGACAGGTCGCTACCACAGCGTTGTTCAGTCTGGGAGTTGTCCGTGTTTTCATCTTAGAACTTTAACCCTTTCACATTGTGTTTTCATTTCATGAAATTGTATTATTTTGGTCACCCTAAAAATGTCTTGTTTAGCATTCAGTTGTACTTAGCTCCACCCTCTCGCGCCACTTCTTGTTGCAAAAAAACAAGATGGCGACGGCCAAAATACGGAACTCGAGGCTTCAAAGCGGCAGTCCACAAACCAATGGGTGACGTCACGGTGACTACGTCCATTTCTTATATACAATCGATGGTCAAAATGTTTAAATCCACCTACTGGACTATTTCTTGGCCAGGCACTTGCTGACAAGCCTCCAGGAAGTCACTGTGCCCAAGAAAACCACGTTTTTACACTTTTGTTTAAGGTATAACGTGATAACTGTGAGCTTTAGAGGTGCTGGTAGACAGATGTTATTGCCTTTGGACAGAGCCAGGCTAGCTGTTTCCAGTCTTTATGCTAAGCTAAGCTAACCAGGTGATGGCTGTAGCTTCATATTTATCGAACACGAGTGACACCGGCGGTGTTTTTTTTTCATGTGATTAATTTGCACGTCAATATATTTTTTTCCGAACTGTTGGTTTTGTCATGAATACTTTTCACGCAAATATTATGCGTCGAAAAAGCGACTTTCTGAGCTTTCGCACCGCAAATGAAGTCATCAACCAATCACGTTGTTTGGAACCAACTGAGTTGCGCCCATATTGATGAAACAACAGCACGGAGGCTCCGTAGTGCGAACAAAGACGGCAAACTTTTTTCCTTCCATTCTTACCTTTTACAATAAAAGCCCTAGCAATGTAATATTTGCAGGCGAGTGTTTCGCAACGCCCCCGGCAAGAGAGCGAATAAGCATATTTCCCCAAAATCAAACTGTTTCTTTAATTTGTGTTCTGTATAATAAGTATGTATTCAAAGCTGTTATCCACATGTAACAGAACTTCTGTGGTACTAAGAGACTTACAAAAACAACAAAGCCCCGTGAATTCACAGGATGATTACTTTAAACGGGCACATCTCATCTTCAGTATCTTAATTTCCTCCCTTGATCCTCTTTCAATTTGGAACTGCGTTGGAGTTGACTCCAATCGCGATAACACTGATTGATATCTGGGACGTGTAGCGTCGAGCGCGTGAATTGTCAGCTGTAATGAGATGCCATCCAATTAAGAAGGTGGGTAGTGGGCCTAATCATCACAGCAACAGTCTGTCTAAAACAATCTAAAACCAATCAATAAACGAGATTGAGCAAATGAGTGCGAGAGAGGGAAAAGTGTTGGAGACGAGCTGGAGATGACAGTGGAGAGGGAGGGGAGAAAACACGGGGATATATGAGGGACGAGAGGAGGCCACACTGCAGGTCTCTCATTCAGGCTAATGCCATTAGTGTCACCGCGCAGGCGGATCATATGACACAGAGTCATTATTGCTCTTTATTTATTTACCCTGACACACACACACACATACACACACACACACACACACACACACACACACACACACACACACACATATTAATTCCACCATGTCACACAACCTGTAGTTAGCCTTGAAGCCAGACAAATAACTATCCAAACTGGCTCACACAAATGACGCCTTTCCTTGAGTGGCACACATGAGCGCACATCTCTGAATGCTCATAACATGCCCCCCCCCCCTTATTCCTGTTTCTTCTTCCTGTCCATGGATCCAGCCTCTGGGCTTGCCTTCTCATGTCATCTCAGGGTGCGTAAGCCTCCGGACCATATGGGCTCTGAGGGGCTTAGTGGACCTCCAGCCAGCCAGCCCCCCTTTGGAGGTCCTGCTGTGTTGTGTGAGGGGAATTCAGGGGACATCTTGTCATCTTTTCATGTTCAAACTTCCTGTCTGGAGAATGAAGAAAAAGCCTGAGGGCGGTTATCATTTCGTTATCTCACTTTCCCTTCCCCCCTCCTCTCTCGCTCGCCTGTCTGATTTTATCCGAACATTTCGCATATTTGTAAGCAAATATAATTCGCTGCTTGACTCAGCACGGCGTTAGCTTGTTGTGTAATTATCATTTGGTTTGTGATCTGTGGATCTCCGCAATCCAGGATGGCCAGATGGCTCTATCTTACTAACCAATGACTCTCTGTCTCTCTCCTCCTCCTCCTCGTCTTCTTCTTCTTCTCTCCATCACTTTTTTTTCTTCGTGTGCACATGTCTGTGTTCATGTGTGAGCCTACGCGTCTTTGTGTCTGAGTGTGAGTGTGTGTGTGTGTTGTTTTAGGAATATCTTCTCTGTGGACCATATGGTGCAACACTGCCTGCTGGGCAAAGATAAATCCCGCATGCAAAGGCAGCATAGCCACCCGTACACACACACACACACACACACACACACACACACACACACACACACACACACACACTCAACACATTTAGTCCAACCTCAGTATTATGTACTTGTATTGTGCATTGCAATTAGTCTGCACTTTCACGTCTGTTGTTGTATAACAGCGATACCCAACAGGCCTGTCTCATGTTCATCTGTCAGTCTCTCTTCTCCCCTCGCTGTCCCTCCTCCTCCTCCTCCTCCTCCTCTCCGGGCTGATTTGCTTTCTACCTGCCTGCCTATACTTGTCCACGTCTCATGCTTTCCACCTTTCTCCGAAGCAACCTGCCCCCAGCCAACCTGAGTCATCCGGCCTTTTCCTGAGCCATAACGCAGGAGTCAACTCATACCTTCTTCCCACATGTCCAACCACCCATATGGAGGTTTGTCTATCTACTTTGTCGGTTCAGAGAGCCGTACATTCACTCTCCGTCTCTCCCCTTTCTCTCTTTCTCCTTCTTACTGTTTCTCTACCTCCATCTCCCTGACTCTATATGTTTATAAAATGTTAACTATTGCATGTTTTAGCCTATTTACTACTAACCATGTCTTCTTAAGATTGCAGATAGCTACCCATTTGGAAAACCACACAGTTGTTTGAATGTACTGTATTTCTGCCTACAGTTCCCATGCAAACATTGGTTTCCTTAATTTTCTGTATGGTATGCAAATCAATTAACAGGCTATAAAATCTTGCTTGAGTTGTGCAATGCATCACGATGAAAATCTGCACTGATTTTTGTAACTATTACTAATGTACTGTAGTTTAAAGGATAAGGCTTTTAGTGTTTTTTGCAACTGGGGTTCAAAGATTTGGACATAATTTCTATCTGATCTGATCATGGCAATGAACACAAGCAGTTAGACAATCACACAGAACTGAGGAAGCCTTTTGGATGAGATCAGAGAATGTATATAAGAAGTGGACGTAGTCACCTTGACGTTACCCATTGGTTTGTGGACTGCTGTTTTGAAGCCTTGAGTTCCGCATTTTGACCGTCGCCATCTTGTTTTTTGCAACCAGAAGTGGCGCGAGAGGGTGGAGCTAAGTACAACAATTTCATGAAATGAAAACAAGACTTGAAACTAGCGATTGAGATCATAAACTAATGTTTACAATGTTTACTGAGGTAATAAATCAACTGAGAAGTAGGTAATTTTCTCATAGACTTCTATACAATCAGACTTCTTTTTGCAACCAGAGGAGTCGCCCCCTGCTGGCTATTAAAAAGAATGCAAGTTTAAGACACTTCCGCATTGGCTTCACTTCTCAGACCTCGGAGCTGACCACTGGAAGAGAGGCAAAACCGCTTCAAGAATCTAGTCCAGTTGCCCTCGACTCAGCACATCTGGATAGACAACCATACAGGTTAGCCACACGTATTTGGTAGAGGGAACAGAAAGGAAAGGTAAAAACATTACCCAAACTGTGCGTTGAAAACATCCTTCACAGTTTACAGACCAACTTCCTGGTTCAACATTGATTTACTATAGCCATTTACTCACATTTTACCTCCAAATAAAGTGGTTTATATAATCTGGCTAAACTGTGGTTTGTTTACAACCTGTCTGACCTCTCGTGTTTCTGTCAGACCTTGTTGACGCTCCTGTGTTGCCAGATCTCATCAACTGCTTTGGTGGGTGACACAACTGTTAGAAAGTAAGGGCAAACCCATGAAAATAAGACCCAAGTTGTGATAAACCAGAATTATTAATTGATTTGAAACATCTGCACTGCGTAAATAAGCAGCAATAATGTAGCTTTGATAAATAAGTATGCAGACTTTACGTGATAGATGACACATCTGAAGCAAGTTTCCAGTCTGCTTATTATGGAAATGAATGGAAACAATGGATGCCTGGAATGGTTTGAATTTAAAAATATAAAACACATGCAGCATGCTTTTGAAAATAGCAAGCAAATATGATTTGTTGTCAAGACGTTCAGACTTGCAAAACCACTGCTACGATCCCTCAACCTGTTGGATGTTTGCATGCTCCTGTCTGTCTGTCTGTCTGTCTTGTCTGTGTTTCATACCTGCGTAGACTTGCAGCACAGCCAGACTGCATGAAAAGGGAAGGTCACTGAAATCAAAGTACTCTAAAACTCCCACGCTTCCCCTCCAGTCAGGCTCTCTCTCTCTCTCCCCAATTAGACAGATCACATAAAACCATTTACCTCGCTGTCTCAGAACACCGGGGTAAACGAAGAACAACATGGTGTTTTCTTTAGAAATGCTGTAAACCCCCGTGGCACAAATCCTCCACCCCCACCGCATCTCGTGTGCCACAATGTCTGCTAACTGTCGAACGTGGTAACATGGATGAGGGCACAGCTGGAGGAGGAATGGAAAGAGACATACAAAGAGAGGGGCGGAGAAGGAGACGAGGCAGTTTGAAGGCAGGTTAACCGGGGATGTTTTTGACTGGTTTTTGGATGTTTTTCAGCCAGTCAGTCGGATACAGACGAGGACGAAGTGAGAGACAGACACACGGAGGGAGGTGAAGCATAAAGAGACGGGCACAGGAACAAAAGCAGCGGCATTTAATATGAAACAGAATTTCAGAGGTAGCCTACTAGCTTAGTCACCATGACAACAACACACTTAAACCAGCATTTAATTGGTGCTGTCTGCACTTGTCTGTTGTATCTCCATCCAGCTCCCTCTGTGTACAGTATATAATTACAGTGTGATGGGTATCATGTACCAGCACAGACCTGCCTACGATATGGTATATATTATTGTGTTTGCTTTGTAAAGTAATACAGTAGTACTGCTGTTCAACTTACTGTGACTGCCACTTCAGATTAGGTTTAACTAACCATTAAATGCAAAGGTCAGGGATATGGTGCATGTAGGCTACTGTATATACTGAATTTCTTTTACCAGGCAGAGTTTAAGGATTTAGAAGTGCTATGTGAGATCTTTTGAGAGCAATTACAGTCAGATGATAGGTGATAACATTTAGCCACAGGCTTCTTATAAAGTCAGACGAGGCAGATTGTTGGTAAAGATACTCAGCTTCTGTGGAAGGGCAAGTACGGTATGTTGATACTGGTTTGTACTTGCATGTGTGAGAGAATGGGTGTCTCATGTCTTCGGTGTTTTTCAACTCGGACCCTATTTCCCCATGCTTTTGTGACTTAGTGACTCATAGGGACAACAATTTTTGAAATTGGTCCAATATTGAGGGATAACGCTGTAACCGACAGCCATGAAACGAACTGCGAGGGCAAGTGAGCAGCGTCAATGTAAAGTTACGTTCACTAAAAGTGCTTTTTTTTTGCCACTGACAGGCTCAGATTGTTATTGTAAGTGTCTGACAACATTGTGGAAAGGACCCGACAGAGAAATAAAATGTTTTTCTTACTTTTCGCTTGATCCGACTTGTTATCGTGTCCAAGTCCCGCTCAAGGGGAAGTCTCGTTCTCTGAATATCCACATACTCAAATATATATGGGCAGCCATCAAATTCAAAGACCTCATCCACATTGTCGAAATCATCTAAATATTCAGCCGTGACATTAAAAATATTTTTGATAACACTAAGCTACGCTTTCTGTACACCAACACAACAAACTCCCGCGTTTCCACCATGGATGTATTCCACTATTCCACCGTTGTCTTCCGGCAACACGTCACCTCACCAGATTTCAGTTTTCTCTTTTTTCCTTTCCATAATGTCAGACATTTATAATAACAATCTGAGCCTGTCATGGCAAAAACAAGCACTTTTAGTGGACGTAAATGACAGTGCCAGCTTGCCCCAATAGCACCATATTGAGCAGCTGCCGTCTACAGCGTTCTCCCTCAATACTGGACCAATTTCGGAAATTGTTGTCTCTATAAGTCATTTAGACACAAAAACATGGGAAAATAGTCCAGGTTGAAAAATACCAAAGTTACCCTTTAACTCCTACAGCTGCTTTTACTGGACATAAGATAAGCCATCATTTCTCATTTCCCAGCATATTTGAATTCAGTGTAGATTCTTTGTCTGGATGATTGGCCTAAAGGCAACCTTTGCGCAAAATCTCCTGTCTCTGTCATACACATAAATGTTGCATATACTGGTGTAACAAGTAGCAATTAAGATCCAAGCAATCCAAAAGGTTTTTGTTGCAGTTTTTCAGGTCAGGACTTGCGTGTAGAGTAGCTGATGTGATGCACAGGTCTGGCTCCAGGCTTGTGCACAAAATCCAAGTCTGGAGAGCTTAAAACAGAAGACGGTGTTTTTGTTTTTGACATTTCGCTTCAAGCATCTCTAGTGTTCAGCCTCTTGTCTAATCATTCTTTTTTCGGGTTTCAGTATTTGGTGTAATAGCTGTTCATAGGCACGCACACTCCCAAAACATTTGAGGAAAGTGAGAAGGAAGATGAGGCGATGGCAAACGGCAATTTACTGTTTCTCAAGGTGCAGTCTCTCTCAGGCTCCCCACGGGTTATTTGTCTATTTTCAGAAAACTGTAGGCGGTGAAGAAGCAAGTATTCAAGCCAGGACAAGATGAGATGTTCTCTTAAGAATGTAACAGCTGCAGTGACAGTGTACATGCATGCATGCGGAGAAGACAATAAGCAGATTTAAATCAAAAATATAGGATTAAAGGAGCCTGTATCTAGTTAAACACAAGCAACAAACACAATAGGCGATTCTTGTGTATTTTATAAAAGACACAACTGCAAGCCTATATAGATTTTTCATTGACTTGATACTTCATGACTTTTCCTGATTCATGAGAATTTCTTCTAAACATGATTTTGATTTTTTTTTCAATGAATGAATCAGATTCTTAAAGCTTCAAGATGGATGAGAATTTTCCCCTAAATTTGAAACATTTTCAACACACTAACTCCCACAGGCCCAACTCCCACAGTAGCAGGCAGTTAGGCTTCGCTGGGCTTTAAAGAGGACCTATTATGCTTTTGTGCTTTTCCCCCTTTCCTTTAGTGTGTTATATAGTTTTTTGTGCATGTAAAAGATCTGCAGAGTTACAAAGCCCAATGTCCACACCAAAGGGAGTTACTCTCCCCCACAGAAACACTGCTCCTGAACTGCCTGAAACACCTTGATTGAAGTCCCGCCTTTTCTTCTGTAACATGGTGATGTCACGAAGTATCACTTAAGGGATAATGTACAGCGATGCGGTCATTGTTGTGAAATAAATCCAGACAGGGCGATGCCTGCTAGCTGTACATTATCCCGCTTATTACATGGCTACATACTTAATAAATCATCAATTTGACACAAAAACATTCCGCCATAGTCCAACATCTGAATTGTGCCCATAGCAATGGTCTGTTATACATAACAACGGTCTCCTAAAAAGATATAACAGACCATAAAACGCTGTAATTGACCAATCAGAATCAAGTGTTCAACAAAGCTGTGTAATAAATTTGCATAACACCTGCATAGCGGCTAGTTTGGCACACCCTCAAACAAAGCTAGTTAGAGTGGAGCTGGAGCTGAGTCCGAAGAGTTTGGTTCGGTTGACCAATCACAACAGAGTAGGCTAGCTGACCAATCAGAGCAGACTGGGCTTTTTTGGGGGGGGGGATGGGGGCCGAGCTCAAACAGAGCATTTCAGACTGCAGCACAGCTGATATGAGAAAAATAAAGCGTTTTTTGAACATTAAAGCATGTAAACATGTTCTAGTAGAAACCCAAAATACAAGTATGAACCTGAAAATGAACATCATAGGTCCCCTTTAACTGACCCCAAACACAAGTCACATTCCTTTGTCTGTGAATGGCAAATCAAAGGAATGTATGTTTATTCATGCAAGGCCCTAATATCTTATAAAACATGAGATATTTCCTTATGGTGTATAGTGTTTATGCTTATTTCATTATTTTGTCACTTTCATCAAAGCTTTTTAGTTTGTGGCAACGTTAATACTATTCTACATATTGGAATGGACGAAAAGAAAAAAAGATATTTGAAGAAAAAAGGCTTGATTTTGCAGTTATTATTATTATTACTTTGCACATACACCCGAGGGGTCTCTGGGACCCCAAAAACAACAAGAAAGTAAAGTCAACAAAACACAAGCGTTAATAGAAAAATGAGGAGAAAGTAGCAACCGTTCATCAAAAACACACAGTAGGTGTTTTGATGTAAAAACACCCAGACTCAGCTGTGCATTCCTGTGAAGTGAATTCATTCCCCATGCCTCCTGGGGCACACACACCAACACACTGACTTACACACACACATTCTCTCTCTCTCTCTCTCACACACACACAAACACACACACACACCACTGTAGAGTATTGTGGCTGTGTCTGAGCCTGCAGTTGATAAGATAGGGTTGGGTTGCACAGCTTGCAGGCAGATACTATTGTGGCCGTTGACAGGAAACTGAAACAGGGTGGGATGGTGCGGCTCCAAATCTACATGCCTGTTTGTGTCCGTGTGTGACCATTTGCCCTCTCCCCTCCTGTCAAACGCCGGCCAAACGGTTTCCCAAATTCACTGTTTTCCCTCGATGAATGCCTCTTCTCACTTGTGGGCTGAGTGGGCTCTTGTGCTCTGCGTGAATGAGTGTGTCTGCCCCCAAAAAAACAGTAAAGAGAGAGGAGCCATACTGTAGGTTCAGTCTGCATTCTGCCATTTGGCCACCAGACGGGACAGTGGGGCGACTGTACTAGCTGGCACTATTGTATTCTGGTGAATGAAGGCCCTGTCACACAGACCCACAAACACACTGACCCAGCTCTGTTTGCTATCCGAGTCACTGGGTTCAAGTGCTGTGATGTGAATTATTAATGATATAGGAACACGTGATTTTTACATATTTCACATGTAAAATGAAACAAGCGTGAAAACAAGAACTTCACATCTAGTATTACGTGTGATAAACTCATAAACAGGCACATGTGCTGATATGAAATGATATTTTACATGTGACAACATGGACTGACCACTTCTTATATACAGTCTATAGCATAAACCTTAACCAGAGCATTGTCAACTCATGAAACGGGTTTATTTTTCAACAGTATTTTCTGACGGTTTTCGAATGCACAGGCAAATTATATCGTCCTGCCAACAGGGGGCGTCAGATCAGAAAACACTACTAAGTCACTCCAGGGTGTGGACAGATTATGTATTTTGTCATTTAATTCAGAAGAGCTGTTGATATTGCATTGTTATAGGAGGTTTCTCAGATAACAACTTAGCATAGCTAGTGAATAAAATAATTTGAAGCATGTGAGTGTTAGAAGGACTGAGGGAAAGCCATGGGAATATTTCCAGGATACAAGGTCAGGTGCTGCTCCAAATATCCAAAGAATTTATTGCAAAACATCAGACCATAATTATTGTTAGTCACAGTTATACAGAAGAAACAAGCCCCACCTATGACATGGTATTACTCACTAACCAAATCCAGACAAAACAAGTGGGGAACATTAGATAAGCTGCATGTGTCGAAACTATAAACAATGTTTGTCCTTCTCTTCGCCACATGGACAAACCTAAGAAATATGGAATAACACTGTATTGAATCCATTACAACCTGCATTCCAGGGACAACAGCGGGCAAAATGAACCCTGTGTCCTGTTTTACATACTGTTTTCTAATTCAGTTTGCGATGTGAAAGGGTGTTGTGGTGAAGTGTTCCATTAGTCCGCGAGGGAAACAGTCAAACAGCTCGTCTGGGAGAGGAGCCTCTCTTTCCAATGTGCCATCCTCAGAGAGAGGGAGATAAAGGAGAGGTTAGCTGAGTATGGATAGATGACTCACTGTGTGTAGGTGCAGGAAAAATAGATTAGAGTTCTCTGGACCCTCAGGCTTTTTATTTTATCTCCTATTGCAAAAGAGTGAAAGAAAGGTACAAAAATAAAGACTGTTGCTCTGAGCAACGTGACAGCTACAATCTATCTATCTATCTATCTATCTCTCTCTCTCTCTCTCTCTCTCTCTCTCTCTCTCTCTCTCTCTCTCTCTCTCTCTCTCTCTCTCTCTCTCTCTCTCTCTCTCTCTCTCTCTCTCTCTCTCTCTCTCTCTCTCTCTCTCTCTCTCTCTCTCTCTCTCTCTCTCTCTCTCTCTCTCTCTCTCTCTCTCTCTCTCTCTCTCTCTCTCTCTTTCTATCTATCTATCTATCTATATATCTATCTGTCTATCTATCCATCCATCTATCCATCTATCTATCTATCTATCTATCTATCTTTCTATCTGTCTATCTGTCTGTCTGTCTGTCTGTCTGTCTGTCTGTCTATCTATCTATCTATCTATTCATCCATCCATCCATCCATCCATCCATCCATCCATCCATCTATCTATCTATCTATCTATCTATCCATCCATCCATCCATCCAGCCATCCATCTGCAGACTAAATATGTGTTTTCTGCTTCCCTGCATCCGTCTCTCTCTCCTGCTGCGTGGGCGTGATAAGTGTCAGTCAGCGGAGCTTTTACATTGTTCCTAGATGGAGACCAGCATCTGCATTATGGCACAACTCATCACATGACTGACATAAAACAAGATGAGGCATACGCAAGTACTGGAACAAAGACGATAATGAGTGCGATAATCTGTGATATTTTCATATAAATAGGTTTTGATTTTGTTGCTGTTGCTGTCAGATATAAAATAATGGTGTTATCAGAGGGCCACTCTGCCAATTTTACACGTCAAAGTCAATTTACCAGCTGCGAGTACTACACAGACTGTGAAAACAGTTGTATAATGCTCTCTGTGGCCCTCTGAAGGAGCTTTGTTGAGGCTGAGAAAATTTCAAACCTGGCATGAAGACTTTGAAAGACGTGGGCATAGAGTATGCTGTGTTATGGTAGGTATATATATGGAAGCATATTGGGGACTAAAGGTCTTGATATCTTGGCCTCTGCCGCATCGATTTTCTTTTTTAAAGTCTTGAAGGAGCACTCCACCGGTTTTACACAAGTTTCCTCCTCATGGAGAGGATTAGTCAGCCTGTGAAAACAGTTGAATAATGTACTTCCAGTGCTGGAGGAACTTTGAGAAAAGAATTTGAGAAAAAAAAACCTGGTGATGTCGAGAGGTTATCTCAGGTTACGCTTGTCAAGTTTTCTTCAAAAAGCCTGTGTTGCAAACTGGAAATATGATAACGTATCCTCGTATGACATCTTCCGAAAAGTTATTCCTCATTTTTTATGCCACGAATGTCCAGCAACATGCGATGAACCTGTCGATTGCCGCTCATTACATGCATGCAGCCTTTTCAAAATAAACTTCCGTCTTCACAGGGTAATAACTTGGTTACGTTTAGGCAACACAAATACTTAGTTAGGTTGCTCTTTATTCCTGGTTCACATTTACTTGGATTACATACAAACTGATGTTGTGGGATATCTAAGGATTACAGTGCATTACTTCTCGTAGATATAGCTACGAACGGTGTATGAGACCAGCCTGAACATGGAGTTTGAAAGACGTGGGCACTAACCATGCAGAGAGGGTCTAATTAGTGGCGCTACGGATTTGCATTATGGGAGTTGTAGGCTACAATCCAGCCTTTTTGAGTTTAACCTATGCTAATGACCAAAAATCTGGATATTTTGGCCTCTGCTGCATCAATTTTAAACTTTGGATAACAATAGTATTGCATTTACATAAAGTTGGGGCACTTGTGAGTGACATATTATTGGTGCAGCCGAGACTGAGATATCCTGACTTTTATTCTTAGATGGTGATGTTAAATTTCCCATAATGCTACTCAATAGCGTCTTTCATTGCCAGTTACATGCCCTCGTCTTTCAAACTTAATGCCCCGAGTTGATAACACGGGTTTTCTGTCAACTATTACAGGTCTCAAGCCTGATGACGATGATTATTATTTTTTAGAATTATATTTCAGACTTGACAAAACTCCTCCAGAGCCACAGAGGATGTTATACAACCGTCTTCACACATTTAGTATGCCAATAATCTCCATGGTAACTAAGCTCATCTTTATGCTTGAAGTTGGTAGAGCATCCCTTTAATCTGTCTCTTGCAAGTCACCAAGTCAAGAAGGTCTCCCCCATAGTTATATATATTTTATATTTTAACATCGGAGTTTGCATGTTCTCCCCGTGTTAGCGTGAGTTTTCTCCGGGTTCTCAGGTTTCCTCCCACAGTCCAAAGACATGCACGTTAGGTTAACTGTTGCCTCTAAATTGCCCGTAGGTGTGAACGTGAGCATGAATGGTTGTCCGTCTCTATGTGTCAGCCCTGTGATAGTCTGGCGACTAGTCCAGGGTGTACCCCCCCCCCCCCCCCTCTGATTAGGATAGGCAGTTACAGATAATGGATGAATGGATATTTTAACACCACATTTTGTATTTCTGCCAATAGTGACTATCCTTTGTTTGGAACAAATACTGGAAGAATGAAGTAGGTAGCAAGGTGATAGCCACTTTGGCTGAACAGACCAAGAGGAAAACACTAGGCTACTACAAGGCTGATGCAATGCAAAAACTCTAAAGCAATGTGTCCAAAAATCACCCTTTGTTTGCTATAGTTCATGATATTATCATTCCACCATTTCAATTTCTGTGACCAAATTCTCCCTGTGAACTGTATGCACTATATAGAGCCCTCTAAAAGGCCTACTGTCCACACCTTGAGCACTATATTTAGCTTAATATTCCATCAGCGTGCAAAACACCGCACACATATCTTTCTGGTTAACCGAAAAACTGTCTGATTTCTACCTCTCAATGACTTGGAACACTGTTGAAAGCTCCCTTTCAAATTTCTATCTTATTACATGAGGAAAAGTACAAAATGTCATGCCCAAATTTGCTCATTGTGAGGTACAGAGCAATAAAAAAAAATAATCATCTGAACTTGACAAGACAAAGGAGCGTTCAACAGTCTTGCGAGTCCTTGAGAGGCATGAATATCTCACATTGCAATGGTCCAGCTTTGATAGATGTAAAAAATACATACGATGCACATAAGTGTCCAAAATTTCCATTTACTGCTCACTATTTAACTTTGAACTGTTTATTAATGAATGAGTGAGTGAACAAGGGAGTGATTTTGGGCAAAGCTCTATTTTTGACCATGTTGCAGAAACCAAATCAGAGTCTCATGGCGTACCGCTTTAACGGTTAAGACATGAGCTCACTTCTTTCACTGGTGAGCTCATGCTGCAGTGTCTTTGTTCACTCTTGGCCAAGCTTGCTTCTTCTTCAAAAAAAAAAAACTCTACCTGTTCCTCACCATGGTGAATTAAAAGTAAGATTTCCCTCTATCGCTTTAGTCACACTGCAGTGGAGGGCGTGATGTCAGTCTGTATACCCCGATGATATCATTGTTTTTGTGGAGGCAAGCCATCTTAAATCATTTATTGTAGACGTCTTCAGCACCCTGCAGACTTTGATTATGTGACAGTGACTTCATACCACCGCCTCAGTCTCAGAGTGTGTATACATCGCGTGTCAATACATATCCCGCTGGGTATTTCCAGAAAATCACATTTTGGAAAAGGACAGAAAAATTTCCGTTGCCCTGCTTTCATAATGTGTCACGAGTGCTGGGAAGCACTGACACGGTGGTGGCGAGTGTCATGTCTCTCCTCATATATATATATATATATATATATATATATATATATATATATATATATATATATATATATATATATATATATATATATATATATATATATATATATATATATATATATATATATATAATATAGTAGGGCGGTCAAAGTTAACGCGATAATAACGCATTAACATGACTTGCAATTTTTAGGTTGTAGGGGGCTCAGTTTTAAAGCTAGAGTGAAGATACTGGCATCATATTAAACTAGAAAACCTATAGAATCCTTTGTCATCAACCATGTCATACTCACGTGTTGCAAAGGAGGCTAAATAGCACTCCATAATTATGCCAAATTTTGGCAAGAAAAAACTGCCATGGCCATTTTCAAAGGGGTTCCCTTGACCTCTGACCTCAAGATATGTGAATGAAAATGGGTTCTATGGGCACCCACGAGTCTCCCCTTTACAGACATGCCCACTTTATGATAATCACATGCAGTTTGAGGCAAGTCAGTCAAGTCAGCACACTGACACTCTGACAGCTGTTGTTGCCTGTTGGGCTTGAGTTCACCATGTTATGATTTGAGCATATTTGTCATGCTAATTGCAGTACCTGTGAGGGTTTCTGGACAATATTTGTCATTGTTTTGTGTTGTTAATTGATTTCCAATAATAAATATATACATACATTTGCATAAAGCAGCATATTTGTCCACTCCCATGTTAATAAGAGTGTTAAATACTTGGCAAATCTCCCTTTAAGGTACATTTTGAACAGATAAACAAATTAATTTGTGATTAATCGCGATTAACTATGGACAATCATGCGATTAATTGCGATTAAATATTTTAATCAATTGATAGCCCTAAATTATAAACCCTCACAGAAAAAAATTATAGTGATGACAATGTCAGTGTTTAGAAAGAGGTCTGGGGAATGAAAACCAGCTGAAAAACATAGGAATTTAGCCTGAGAGGAAGACGATGTGAACAGATGAGAGAGAAAGGGGATGCTGCCAAATTTGTCAGCGGCAGCAGACGTGGCATGTTGGACAGAGCTGTCATTCAGCGGTATATTCTGGGCCGCTCAGGAACAGTGGATCTACGGCGAGCTGAGAAGTGTGGGAGGGAAGACTGACAAGAGACGGAGCGGAGGGATCTATTCAGAGAGCCTCTTTGTGTTAGGACTGAGTGACAGGACAGTGAGGTGTGTGAGATGGCTGTGTGTGTTAAAGTGATTTAGAAGGACTTTAGTGTTGAACATGTTGTGTGCTCATGTCAAGCAGATGAGAGATGTCAAACTGGATGCCTCTCAATGAGAATGTGTGTGTATGTGGCGGGAGTGAAAAGAGCAGTTTTGCCTGTCCCTCAAAACACACTCTTTTACTCCATCCAGTTTTGTGAGTTAAGTCATGGCAAGTCAATTTATTTGTATGGCTGAAAAATCCCAAATCCCAAATTTTTCCTCGGGTGGCTTTACAATCTGTACAGGATATGGCATCCTCTGTCCTTTACAGTACGACCCTCTCATTGGATAGGGAAAAACTCTTTTAATGGGGAAAAAAATCAAAGAAACCTCAGGAAGAGCAACAGAGGAGGGATCCCTATCCTGCAATAGATGTTGTGTGTACAGATTAACAACATAATGAAAATACAACATAGACAATCCATTATGACAAAAATTAATACATATAATGTGAACATATATGAGAAGATGGATCAAGGCGGATGTCAAGCAGCTTCCCGGCGTCGCCAAACAGATAGAGCCTGAGCAACTAAACCTCCTATCCACGCCAAACAGATAGAGCCAGAGCAACACGACCTCCTCTCCACGCCAAACAGATAGAGCCAGAGCAACTTGACCTCCTCTCCACGCCAGACAGATAGAGCCAGAGCAACTTGACCTCCTCTCCACGCCAAACAGATAGAGCCAGAGCAACACGACCTCCTCTTCACGCCAAACAGATAGAGCCAGAGCAACACGACCTCCTCTCCACGCCAAACAGATAGAGCCAGAGCAACACGACCTCCTCTCCACACCAAACAGATAGAGCCAGAACAACACAACCTCCTCTCCACGCCAAACAGATAGAGCCAGAGCAACACGACCTCTTCTTCACACCAAAAAGATAGAGCCTGAGCAACACGACCTCCTCTCCACCATGAAACCTAAAATTAATATTATTGTCATCGGCAGGACTACTAGGCTCAAATTACACATTGAGACTGAGACCGACCCGCCAGACAAATCATAAAAGAATAACTAGCTAACTAATTGAAAGTTAGGGCAAAAAGATGGGTTTGAGTTTGGAATTAAAGGCCTCCACAGAATCAGACTGTCTGATGTCCATAGGGAGGTTATTCTAGAGGAAGAGGGCTTGATAAGAAAAGGCCCTTTGGCCTGCTGACTTCTTTTTCACACTGTGGACAGACAGGAGCCTCGTATTCTGAGAGTGGAGAGTATACGATTTAAATAGATCGGACAAGTAGGAAGGAGCGTGCCCATTTACAATTTTATAGGTCATCAGAAGCACCTTAAAGTCTGATCTGACATGAATCGGGAGCCAATGCAATGAAGCTAAAACTGGTGTAATATGGTCAAATTTTCTAGTTTTAGTTAAGATTCGTGCTGCAGCGTTCTGAACCATTTGAAGACTTCTAGTACTAGAACGAGGCAGGCCTGATAGCAAAACATTACAATAACCAGTCTGGTGATATAGAGTACAGATTGGCCTTGTAGCACGCGTCAATAATGATCAGCATCAATAGACTTTGACTCACAACCTTGTCACCAAGCAAAAGAGACAGAAAGAGGGAAATATGGAAGAGGGGAAAAACATGCTATGAAGATGGCTGAGGAAACTGGGCTGGAAGAGGACTGAAATAGCCTCTGGCGCAGTATGACTAAGACTTTAATTGCAGAGGGACAGAGATGTGGCCCTCTATTGTGTGTGTGTTTGCTTGTGTGCGACGTGTAGCCGTTTCCTTGTTTATCTTCAATACAAAGATATCGCTTATCATGCATTTTGGAGAAAATTTGTTTCATGACTGTGTCTTCCCTGATTTACCTGTCAGCTGGTTGTGTGCGTTTGCACTGTGTGAGAAAACTAAACAATGATTTTTTTGTTTGTATCCTCTGAGGGTAAATTGCTGCCGCTGTTTGGCGACCTGCCGTGCAAACACACAGTCACTTTATAACACACCTACGTTCCTGCCTCCTCTTGTCTCCTTTCACACTTCCACGAATAAAAAGTGCAAGAGAGCTTCTTCTTCTTCTCCCTCCTTCCGTCTCAAAATCTGTCCTTTTTGCTTCGCCTCTGTTCCTACATGAGCCTCTCTGCCACCAGATGACTCACACCGAAGCTGCAGGGTGAGTGGTAAGCCTGTTGTTGCATTATTATGTGTGTGTTTGTGAGTGGAAAGACATGAGAGAGGTGCGAACCTCGGGACTTGTGTCTTGTAGGAAATCCCAAAGGTGAGCAATTAGCCCTAATTACAGCCAACATATTGCTAATGGCTTTCAGTTGTTACAGCTGTTTACCTAAAAATGCAATGATGGATCGTTAGCTGCAGGGAGAGATGTATCAGGATTCATCAGTAATCCGTTTTCACACTGAGCCAATAAAAGAATATTCACTTTGCAGTTTCACCCTCCAGCAGTGTGAAGAAACTGCGTGTGGGAAGTGAATGGGGTTGTCACTCACACACTCACACACACACATTCACAATTTCTTTCCCACTGTCACACACTCAACTGCAGACTCCACTCCACAGTTATCAGGGAGGAAGTGATGCTATCACCTCTTCCTGTTGGAGTTGTTGGTCCTCCTGGTGTTTGTATGTAGAGTATGTGTATGTGCTTATGGGTATAACTCAAAAGGACATTTGAATGAAATCATCTTTATTGCATACTGACCTCTTCATCAACAAGGAAGGAATACATTTGCATTGATGCAAGACAGATGGCTAGATGAGTGGTAGCTTTCCTCCACGATTTGATTTAATGAGGACCTATTATGCTCATTTTCAGGTTCATACTTGTATTATTAAACATTAACATGTTTATATGCTTTAATGGTCAAAAAACAATCGGCTGTGCTGCAGCACCTCTTTTCACTCTCTGTCTGAAATGCTCTGTTTGAGCCCCCCCCCCACCCCCTCTGGAAAAGCACAGTTTACTCTGATTGGTCAGCTGGCCCACTCTGTTGTGATTGGTCAACGGACCAAACTCTTCAGACTCCGCTCCAGCTCTTACTAGCTTTGTTTGAGGCGTGCCAAACTAGCCGCTAGGTAGGTATTATGCAAATGTGTTACTTGGTGACATCACCACGTTAAGGAAGAAAAGGCGGGACTTTAAGCGAGGCGTTTTCAGGCAGTTCAAGAACAGTGTTTCTGTGGGGGAGAGTAACTCCCTTTAGCTAGGACTTGACGTGGGCTTTGTAACTTTGCAGACCTTTGACATGCACAAACAACTGTATATAACTCACTAAAGGAAAGGGAAAAAGCAAAAGCACAATAGGTCCTCTTTAATTTTGTCTCTTAACTGTAGCGTTTAACCACTCCACATGTAATTAAAGATTTGCACTCGTAAAATAAAGAAATACTTAATTCGGGGCACCACCACTTTTTATAGAAAAAGAGGAATCTATTTTAATATAAGTATTGATCACTAATCAATCTCAAGTCTGAAGTATAAGTTCTGAATTCAGTGATCTAAAGCTCTGCTTTGAAATAGACACACAGACCACGTCGTATGACAAAGTGAAACATTTATTTACCCTAATCGTGATAATTGAATAAATGAAGTGATTAATATACATATGAGTAATTAACACTGGTAATTAATGAATGAATGAAATGAAAAATCAATGACACAATTCTAATTGGAACTTTAGTAGTGAGGGAAAATCTGATTACTCAATCTCTAAACTATAAAAGTTGCAATTAATAATTTGGAAGATTAAGAAACTTAGAAAATATGTCTGACAAACAACTCTTGATCGAAGTTAGCCACAGAAAATTCACTTATCGCTGCAGTTGGTTCTGATGGGTCCAGAGGCCGTTTCCTCACACGTTGTCTGGATAGACAAGCCCTTTGGATTGGATTTTTAGGAGATCGGTTCCGCTGGCCCGGGATACCAAACAGCAAAGCGTTGAGAGCATTCAACTTTCTCGTCAGAACATTGAATGTGGAAGTTGAAGTCCGTTGGCTAATTATTCGTTGAAAGAGATCAAAAGCTGAAGTCGGATTATCTTCTGAAGTTTTGGAAAATTATCTATTTCACGAATAAAAATAAAAATGCTGGCCAAACCCTTATCATTTAAATCACGCGAGATAAAGAAAAGATCTTTAAAAATGCTGTCCTTTAGAAGTCACTTGACTAAGAAAAATTAACATGAGGTAGAAACACACAAAATGAAATGTGTGTATCAAAGGGAGAGGTTTTGGAGGAAACCTCCTTACTTCTCCTCCTGCCGACAACTTTTCAACTCTCGCTGACAACTTCTCCACTCTCGCTGACAACTTCTCAACTACTGTGACTCTGTGTCATCTCTTCTTTAACCCCCTCTGGGAGAGAGGGGTCGAGACCCTCTCTCTCTCAGATCGATTCATTATTGAATAAACCTTTACACGCGCAAAATCAGAATTCTCTATTCACTAGTTAGTTCCTTACTTTGCACAAAACAGACACACATCAAAAAGCTATATGACATATTCTGATCAAACATTAGTATTAAAATTCTCCAAATTAAATTCTAAATTCAAGTTATCACTCATTCTCAACAACTTTAAATTTAAGATATTACATCTATTGATCATCACTGATAAAAACATTAAAACGTATTGCAATACCATTAATGATTATACTACAAAGAAATTAGTACTAATTCTAAAACATAATGATTTTTAAACACATATATTAAGTAATGACATTCAAAGCATAGATTAGAACCACGGATCACCACTACATGGCAATGTTGCTCCATCATGAGTTTACAGTTCAGAGGTCATCCAGAGTTTGAAGATGACGGGATGTTGATGTGTATAATTTTGAACAAATGGTTCTTTGACGCCCAAAAAGGAAATCAGTGGTCTTGTTTGTTTCAGTTGTGAAAGGGGTCTTTCCACACAAGTCGTAAAAGTATTATCACCTCCTGTAGGATCATCTCGTGACCACTTGAGTGTCAAAACTGGAAATTTCAATATGATTGATCAAGCCCCACAGCTCAACGTGACAACAGGGCATCCAGTGGTCACAGATTCCTAACACCATAAACATCTTACGTCTGTGACGTAGGAATTTCGTTTTTCCTCATCCTAGCATGTTGAAGGAACAGGCAACAGAAGCCTGTTTTTCAGGGATGGGCACCAGCCTTCGGCTACATAACCCACGAATGTATAAACTCCGTTATTTGTAACTTGATTTAACCAGGAAAGAGCCTCGTCTGACATTTCACAGGAATGTCCTGGTAAAATAGCAGCACCACATAGAACACAAAACCGATTTGATAATGAATTAATAAAACATGAAGAGAATCGAGGAGCACAAAACAAATAAGATTGCCATGAAATTATACCTGCTTGGCATCAGCATGTTAGCATGAGCTGCTAGCGCTGTTTTGTAAGTCTATGCTAATTATTACTCATATGCATATTACATTATTTTTATACTTAAGCTCCTTATTCCTAGTTAAGTAAGTAGGAAAATAGCACAGCATCTGTGCTTTTATAAGAGAAGAACATTCAAAATTCTATTTTCATTGTTCAGAAATATGACTGTGTATAATTTCATGTCATTTCTGCCCATTTAATTGCACAACAATATTTTTTTCTTAACTTTTTTTTGTGTGTACTGATCTTTATGCATGCCTCTTGAGTTATTAAGATGTTTGCCTTAGATCCCGTAGAGTCCCATTATCACATTTATTGTCAAAACCGACTGTACTTCAAATTCCAAAGTCCATGACAACATAATAAGTTCCACAGGGGCTCATAGCAATACCACCTTCAGACTGTCATTCAGTCAATGAGCTTTACTTTCATTTATATCTCTTTCTTGTAGCTTCAGAGCAAAATGCTTGGTTTCTGTTGTTGATCACAGGAACAGAGCTGATCAATGAGTGCAGTTTATTGACTCTGGAAGACCAGTGAAGATCCACAGCGTAGATCACTTTATGTACCAAAGGCATGGCAACTTGTTTGTCTTTATGCAAACACAGTCAGTGGTGTAGTGGAGGGTATACGAGGGGTATACAGGGTATACCCACCTCTTTTTCTGGCGGGTTACAATATACCCACTTATCAGCCAAAAAAGCCATTGAAATATATAAGAGAGTATACACTTCCTCCTCGGTAGCCTACTACCCATCTACCTAGAAGTACACCCACTTTATCAACGACCACAACACCAATGAATACAATCATTATTTGAGGACCATGATGGGCTGAAAATGCACTGAAAAGATCTATAATTGGTGACAATTTACTTGATTTTATCCAACAACATGCTGTGAGCTTAAAGGAAATGGCTCAATCAAAAGGGAAAAAATGGCACCTAAGAAACATCATAAAAAGTGTAAATTAAAGCATCTGCGTGTGTTCTAAATCTCTCTAAACATGCCCTCTACTGGTTATAGTTGTTATTATTTCAGTTAATCTGTCAAGAAATCTGATCCAAACAAAAATACACCCTTAACAGGTCTGTGAGAACCATGCAGGCACCTTTGTGTCTTCTTTTTCTTCTTCTTCTTCTAGGAAGGTCAGGAAGCTAAAACTCCTGTAAATCATATAAACACAGCCGTCACCTCCAGCTTTGATCTAATTCAGTTCTCTCCACCCATGCCCAGCAGTGCATGTCTCAATGCCACATCTACTGCAACATGCCACACATGATGACATCATCATCCCGGGGCAAACTGCCAATGAGAGCCCACAGGGGGGGAGTCAATCTCGGGTCACCGCAATAACGCTGGCCAATCGGCACGAGCCGAAAGGCCCGTAACCATGGTGATTAGCATGGGTTCAAATTATGTGTATGTATGGCAGATGCCCCCCCTGTGTTGGTTCCTTATGCACTTGTGTACATAGACAGGCCCTCTGCTGTGGGTGCATGAAGGAGCTGTTATCACCGGACACTGAGGTGAACTCACACACACAATAACGAGCCGCTGTCCTAGTTTGGTGACATATGGCTTATGCATTCATAATGTGATCCGTCCATGTATTAGACATGCTTCTTCTCCAGCTTCCTGTTTGTTCCACACTCTTTTTCTCTGTAACTTATAGCGGTGGTAATTGCGGTCGTTAGCTCTCCTCTGCATTGTTCTCGGAGAGGATGGATGAGGAGACGTGTGGGTGGCAGTGAAGGGTGAGGGGAGGGGAGGCAAGGACAGCGAGCAAACAGCACTGCTGAGTAGGAGAAGTACAATGGGCTGTGAGTCAGAGGAAAGAGAGGAGAGAAAGAGATAGGTAGGCTGAGAAAAGGTCAGTGTGGAGGGCGCTTTTTTTTTTTAAATGCCAGAAGACGAGAAAGCTCAGGAATGTTGTTCTCATACTATCTCTCTGTTTCATGGCTTTAATGTTAATATCTGGCTGAGCTGGTGACTCACGATGCACAGAGGAGAGAGAGTGGGGGCGCGACTCAACCGAGGCCTAACATGAAACTGTATCAACGACACACAACTATGAAATACATTTATATAGCTTGTGTTTGACAATGTGTGAGTGTTTCTTGACTTCTTGTCTCTTCTGCTTCCCCATTCACTGATTTCTTTTTTGCCACACCATCATCATGATGAAGAATCATCTGACCCTTGCATTCCTGACACCCAAGACACTGTTGTTATCCCCATTGTGACGGAATTATATGCTACAGTGCTTTGCACACCCAGCAGGAAAACACACACCACAGTCATCCAAGCTATTCGTATACGCAGCTCAGACTTCGGCATCTTTCCCATCTTCTGTGTGTTTTGCTCTCATCTCACATGTCATCCAACACAGATTCAGTTCGGTCTATCAGATGAGCAAATTCTCCAATATCAGACTGACCACAGTCTATCCTGATAAGATAGTATCAGACATCTACCTTTGTCAAGAGCATTACTGATGTATTTGCATTAAAGGTACAGTGTGTAGGATTTGGCAACATCTCGTGGTGAGGTTGCAGATTGCAACCAACTGAGTACCACTCCGCTCACTCCTCCCTTTCCAAGACTCCGGTAATGTGAACCGCTGAATGCAAAACTGTGGTAACGCCGTTCACCGTTAGTTTCAGGTGATTATAAACGAATGAAAACATAGTTAGATAGATAGACCCCGGAAATGTTACACACTGCTCCTTTAATTGTTTAATTGCGGTCCTTGTTGCTACACCCGATTCGACTGTTATCAGGCCATTAAATAGGCGTTATCAGTTGCTATAAGGACCATATGTGTTGGTCAATAGGGGCCTATTGCGCCTATTCGGTTGTAAAAATGAAAGTGAAACTTAAAAACATGTTCTAACACATTGTAAAACTGAATGAAATGTTGCGTTTTCAACACAAACAAAAAGGCTTCTTTAGGTTTAGGCAAAAAAAACCTACAACTTTTTTAGGTCTAGGCAAAAAAACAAAATACTTAGGTTTAGGCAACAAAAAAACACTTAGTTAAGTTTTGTGTCCCATCCATCATCTCCGATCTCCACCCATTATGGAGTTTCGCATGTGTATACTACAGCACCTGACATCCGCTTCTGCTCCTGTCATAATCACTACGGTCGCTAGAGGTCGCTATCGTGTTCTTTTAAAACCTTCTTTCGGTGATCGAATAGATGATAAAACCTATGAATGGGGCTTATAGCGACTGATAGTGGCTATTTAATAGCCTGGCAGGAATACATGGTTAAGTCTTAAGGTATGTAACCATGCAGATAGTTGTGTTTTTTTTTAGATATCCAACTCTGAGATTTCTGCCTCCAGACCAATACAGTGGAGATGAATGGGTGGTGCTCACGGCATTGGAAAATTACATTTAAAAATTCAACAGCAACCTGTCTTTTCAGAGACAGTGTCCCTGTTTCTCTGACCACAGCCTGTTAATCCACAGGCCTTGTTTTGGACAATTTGCATTGGGGCATTTTTTTACCCAAAGAAATAGCCCCTATAAAAACGGCTGACGTTGTGTTCTTTAGATTGTCCAGCGGAACTGCTACTGGTCTTGCCGTTAAATGTGTTTGTTCCAATGCTGCAAGCACTCCAGATGTAATTCCATCCAGCCTCTTTGTACTCAGAAGCAGAAATACCAGAAACAAATATCTCAAAAGCCTCCCTGAAAACCAGAGGCTAGTGTTTTAGTTTGTTTGTTTTTGTAATCTGGGTGAAATGACTCTTTAACGGTCCTAAAACAGGTGAAAAACTTCCCTCTCGGACTGACACAAACGCACCTGTTCACATTACAGTTCCTGTAAATTAATTCAGAGGACCGTATACAAGAAAAATCCTTAAGAAAACAAGCCTCTTAACCTAAAGTATCAATGGATCATGTATCTAAAATAAGATTTCAAAACTTAACACAAATGCATAATGCTGCAGAGATGTCTTTCCTGTGGGGTCTGACACAGTTTAATGCAAATGCACAACAGCAGAGAACACTTTAGGTTCAATCCTGCAGATTAAGCAGCTTAAATACAAAAGAATGGAGGCTAAGGCAGTAATCCTTGGCACTTGGTACAACAAGATATTCTTTTCTTCCTGTAATATACACTACATTTAGGCTATAAGCCATATTAAAACATTGTGTGTGTTTTTTTCTTTTAATTCAATTTTTTTAAAGCATTTACTTATTTATTTTTATTTCAACAAGAATCCCAATCTTTTTAGATTTTAATGTTTGTACTGTTTAAAGGTGCAGTGTGTAGGATCTGGCAGTATGTAACGGCCTCTACCGCGTGCCAAGCGTGTTGGAGAGCTACGGTGGCCGACGTGGAAATGCGAAAAGCCCTATTTAGAGCCATTTGGAGCAGAGCCAGTGCATAGAGTGTGTGTATACATGAGAAATGAGTCGTGAAGCAAGAGAGAGAGAGCGGCGGCGACGGCAGCGAGTAGCCATATCGACTCTGGCCCAAGCAGGGAAAGTTAAGTTTGAGTTTGGTTTGTCCATTCTGGGCAATTGTAGAAACAGGGCGGACTCCGTGGAGAGGGGACCCGCTCCTTATGTAGATATAAACGGCTCATTCTAAGGTAAACAAAAACACACTGGTTCTTATTATCAGATGATTATACACTAAAGAAAACATACATATATTCCATTTCTGCCAAAAGATCCCCCTAAATGGCCTATAAGAAATGCATTGCTAACAATTCATATATTTTCTTAGTATTCTCTTTAGGTTGAACTTAATGAACTGAGTCAGTGTTATCAGTGGAGCAGAGCTGGAAACCTGCAGGGAACGCTGGACCGCATTTTCATTTAAGATCTATTCATAGAGGCTCAGCAGGGTAGCTAGTTTATACCTGCAGATAGCAGAGATGACTCATTTGAAGATAAACTAGACCACTTAGATATGTAGCCTAGATACCTTTGTGTGACTTAAAGTGGGAGGGATGCAAAGGTTGACTACTCTTTGTCTTTTCCCCCGGAAACACAACTCCACCAGAAAAACTGGTTCATCTGCCCCGACCACTGAGGTTTAACCTCCGCTTTCAGAGCAGATCACCTCTCCAACACGTTTGCTTTAACTAAAAATCTAATCCACGACTTTGTAGAAAATTATGCCATTAAAGCCCATATGTCAATACATCTCACCACCATGCCCCACAAACAACCCCACCTCAGTTACTCACTTGTTCAACAAGATGTTTAGATTCTTCAGTGCGATCTATTTATCAGAAATTTACTTTTTATTTATTGTTGATGGGCTGCAAACACCTCCACAGTCCTCCACTCCATTTTGAGGCTGTAGGTGGCTCCTTTTAGGATCCTTTCTGATCTATTGATCACATTGTCACTTTCACGACTTTCGTCTCATTCAACTTAACTTTGCTGCTCCAAATTGTCTTGAAGCAGACTTTTGTTCAGCCCACACAGACAGACAAAGCTAATGCTCCGGCCTCATCACTCTTTGATGTGTGGAAGAATAAAGATCTGGGGAAGCTGGAGGTGTAAGCTCAGTCTGCTCTGTAGCATGGACTTCAAAGTTGTCCTTGTTTTAATGGTTCAGTGGAGAAGATACCAATGATTACTCCTTAGATTTTCTACCATTTTCTTCCTTTTTTCGTCGTTCCACTCCACTGATCCACAAAGTTTGTTTTTTTGCCCCCTGACAAAGAGTCGGGGTCGGGGTCAGTCACACGACAGCGTGGTGATAGATTCACCGTCTCGCTCGAGACCTCTTCATCAGGGCGGATGTTTGCTGGCTCAGGGGGGCTCACATGCATTTGGGCCTTCCAGTCCCGAGGTGAGTGTCTCATCTGATGGCAGAGGAACCAAAACAACACGAGGAAACATATAGCTCTGTTAAACAATGCAACAGGATAGGCTGCTGCACTTCCTCTATAGGACATAATGAGGATTGTCACGCCACGTGGGGTCTGTATGACGAATGCATGAGAATATAGTTGTGGTAATTAATGATGATAATTATGGTAACAATGTCAATTTGAATTTTTCCCTCATAAATGCAGCGAGGGTAATATTTTCTGGTGATGACATTAATGTTGCTGTGGATTTATGTCATTTGGAAATGTTGCATACACAAGTGATAAACATCAAGATGGAAGAAGGCCATGTTTAGAATAATTATGTATATCATATTATATTATATTATATTACATTATATTATATTATAAATAATGTTTCCCTCCCCTCTACATATTGTAAAAAACATGTCCACAGTGCTGTCATCTGACTACAAGAACAAGCTGTTTAAAGAGTTGTGTGATCTCTTTCTTGCTTTCTGTAATGTGTATCTATGCTTGTAACGTAGGTGACATTTGTTTGATCCTGTACCTTGACTGCCTTTACACATCTTATCACTTCAACACATTGTCTGCCTGATGTTTGCCTAAAAAAACTTGATACTTCACAGATGGAAATATATTCCTTGCTCTCTCATTGCACTGTAGAGAGCAAAACTTGTGACTAGTGCATAAATGATTTGCACTTAAACTAAACATATGAACTAATTTGTAGAATGATGTTCAACTCTTAATGGTCTCTGTGCTTTCATAGGAGTAGCAGTAGTCTAATAAACATGACAATGGCTCCCCCTAGCCGTCAAATGGGTAAAATACTGGCGCACAAGAGCCACGCGGTGGCACCACTCATACGACATACAGCCTGATCAGTTATTTACACTAAGAACCAGTTAAACACATTGTCAAAGTTGACATATACTTTGGAAGCGTCTGTGTGAGTCTGTGTCATTATGAAAGAGGGTTATTATGTGTGGATTTAATGAGAAAATACTTTTGTCACACACAAAGTATTTCACAATCTCCACTTTGCTGTGATGCATGAATTAACCACAACCTCAAGTTGCACAACAGGGATTTTTTTTTTATTATTATTGGAGCGGGAATTAAAAACTATAAATCCTTCCAGATCATCTGTTTACTTTTTCTGCAAGTGTCACTGCAATACAAACAGACAGAAGGAATGTTGTATGGATAGTAGGTAATATGAGAGGATCTTAAAGTATCAGGCAGGGTGAGGTTATTATAAAGATGTGACTATTATAGACAAACCATGAATCTGTAATGGCATATTTTGCGGAATATGGTGCTGTTGGTGGTTTGTCATTAGGGTAAAAAAAAACATGGGGGATGCTATGATTTCCTGCCTCTGCCTTTACTCCTGCTGACTATCACAAGCTGGACACTTTGGGACATTTTTGAGAAATCAGTAAAGACATGTGAATTTTTTTTTAAATATCACTATTTATGACTGTAGGCTTGTTGCAATTTCGCAACAAAACACACGATGGCGCACAACAGCAACGGGTCAATTTAGTATTAATGCAGTTGTGCAGGTGTTTTCAAAAATTGTAAGATTGTTTTGAAATGAACTGTTTCGAAAACCTACCTGGACAGTGTACTTCCTGGAGAGCTACATATATCACAATATTAGAGGGTAACTAGAGCCCATTTTCAAAATCCATACATGTTATTCCTATGGTCTAAGACAGTCCAGAAATATTAGGAAACATGAACAACTCTCTCCCAAACCCCCCAAAATAGAGTGCCTAAAACTCAAACTTGTGATGTCATTGGGTATAAAGTGTGGAGCTGCTCCATAGACAATAAATGGGCAGAGATGTTATAGATGACACTGAGAGCACCCAGGGGAATGTTCTTAACATAACATCAGGGAATATTTTTTCTGTTTCACAACTGACAACACTACCATAGTATAAAGCTCATTTGGGTATAAAAACATTCTGTGGGTACACAAAATTAGTTTCCCATTCATTATCTATGGAGGTTATTATAGTAAGCTAAAACTGAAACAAAACGAAAATAAGCAGTGGATTGTTTTAGTACACTGAAACTAAATAAAAATATCTTAATGCCCCCATGGAGTTAATGGGGGGAGTTTAGTTTTAGTTTAAGAAAAACTAAAACTAAACTGAAACGATATTACCTGGTTAAAAAATTAAAAAATTAAGTAAAATAAAAATTAACATAATTTTTTGCAGTTTTTTTTAGCTATACGAAAAAGGAGACAGCAGGGATTTCCGTCAACTCTCGTGACATTGAACCACACTAATTGAACAGACTTGACCTTCCAGGAGATGGCGCTATGCCGCAATTGCTTCACCAAAGTAGCACAAAGACTAAACAATTATGGCCATTCCTACACAGTTCTCCCACCATGTATTTTGTATGTAGGCTACATACTTCTGAGGCATTATATCTAGCCCTAAAAAACTAAACTAAAACTAAATATATAAAAACTAAAACTGAACCTTACTGATAAACTGAAACTAAACTAAAATTAGCAATCACACTCTGAAAACTAAGACTAAACTCAAATTAAATCGAAAAGTCAAAACTAAAATAAAATAAAAAAAACTAATTGGAAATTCAAAACTATTAATCTGGCTCCAGACTTTGTACTTAATGACATCACAAGTTTGAGACTTGGGCTACTTCTCTGGTTTGTGGTTTCTAATGTTTTTTCTTGGCTTTGAGAGAGAGTAGCTCATGTTCACAAATATTGATTGAACTTTCCTAGGCCATGGAAATAACATATTGGAATTCTTAATTTAGGTCGTGTTCCCCTTTAACTAGACACAATTATTCTTGTTTGTCATCTCATTGTGCAGCTTTATTAAACACTAAATGTGTTTAATATAAATAGGTCACCCACTTAAACCATTACCACGCCCTCAAAGAGTACCGGAGGTGAGTTCCTGTGAATTCTCACTTCTGTTCCCCTCCTCCTCCTCCTCCTCCTCCTCCTCCTCCTCCACCTCCTCCTCCTCCTCCTCCTCCTCCTCCTGTCCACAGAAACTGTGCAGCTTCAGTCAGCAGCGCTTCAGACGCGCTCACACGAGTTTCCAGTCGGTCACACACTTCACAGCAACTCTGCGGCTCCAACTTTGGTTTCCCAAACTTCACCTGGTTTAAATACCATGCTGGATTAAGCCCATTAATGGTTGTTATTCGGCCAAAGAAGGATTTGTTTGACGAGGTACAATGAGCGCATTCTGCAGCAGATCAACTGATTAGAGGTAAGTTGAACCAACACTTGGATAATCAACTTACAGTTGAATCAGAATCTCTCTGTTGTGCAGTAAATTACTGTAACATATGCCTTTTTGTGTAGTGGTGTTTTTACACTAACAGAAGAGCAAATAAGTTTGGAGTTTAAGTGATAAAGGAGATAAAAACAATACTAAACTCACTGTTGCCGCAGACCATTGTTTCCCTTTTGGAATATTTCAGTGATTGCTCACAGCTAACAATACCCTGTCAGCTTTGTGCGAAGTAATAAGGCCATTTCACCCCAGTGAACATACACAAAAGTATTATCAGCTGTCTCCACTAGCTTGGCTTCTGTGTTGCGCAACTCGACAACATTTTCACTCATGTGTTCAAGTTTGGCAGCACTGAATCCCTGTTAATGAGTAAACTGTGGGAATTTGGACACTGCACTGAGCTCCTCTTTTTTGTTTACCCTATAGGGGAGGGATCGGTTTCTACAGCGCTGCAGTGTTTGCACTGTGTGACCTGAAGGGTTTGGACAGAGGTAGCGAAGAGGTCACAGACGATCTTTAGCACCATGGATATCGGCAACGATGTGGATCTGTCCAATAAAAACATCACCCCATTGTGGAAGCGCCGCACGGACAGTTGTAAAAAACTCCAGGACGCGAGCAAACCCAAACCGCGACCCCTCAGTTACCACATCAATGGAGTCATGACGACAGACTTCCCCGTGGAGGACAACAAGTGTTCCTTCACCTTGAGCCAGCCTGCCGAGAGGCTGGCGGTCGCACCCCCGAGATGGGGCAAGAACGCCGTGGTGTTGAAGCACATTCTGCACAAACCCTCCAAGAAGACAAGAGTTGTCCGAAGCATCAGCATCGGGCACCTCTCCAACGGACTCTTCTCGCTGTCCAAATTTAGGTCTGAGGACAACAGATCCGCCTCGCTGGACAATAGAGTGTGTAACGGAGACAATGGGAAAAGCAGTAATGGAGTTTGGCAGGAAAGGCGTCTCCAGGACCCTCAGAAACACATCTCCAGCCAGTTCAGCTCACGGAAAGTGCAGATAGCATTTGGGAGGAGTTCACCCTCAACTGAAGCTCTTAACTCCTCTCATGTCCTGTCTCCATGCACCCCCAACAACAACAACAACTACAACCACCACGAACTGTCCTCCCATTCGTCCACATCCAGCCCCTCTCCTCCAGCCCGGCGTACCCCCACCCCCTCCCACAGCTCCACCTCCAGCATCCCCTCCCTCTCTTCCCTCACGTCCTCAGACCCCCCAACGCCACGCTCCTCGTCGCCAACAGAGAGAGGACAAGCGCCCCTTAGACCGTCCTCATTCTCGCCCGCCTCCTCACAGGACACCAGGCATGCCTCTTCGTCTTCTTCCATGTCCTCCACCTCCCCCTCTCCCTCACTTTCCCCATCCATCTCTCCCTCCATCCTCCTCAGCACCCACAGCCCCGCTGCCCTGAAGATGGGCACCCATCAGCTCATCCCCAGGGGTTTAGCGTCCGATATCCGACAGAGCAAAGCGGCGCCTGCTTCTGAGCCGCAAGGCCAAGGTTTGGCAGGGCTGTTGGGGTTGGATCATTCCAAGCGAGCGTTGAAAACCCTCAGCATGGTAGAAACGGGGGCCTTCTTTTCTACAGGAGGGGTCCACGGTGAGGCGACGGATGGGGAAAGCGAGAGCCCGGGGACACTAAGAAGAGGCCTGAGGAGTACGTCCTACAGGAAAGCAGTTGTGAGTGGAGTAGACTTGGAGGTCCCGTCGGTTGATCCCAAGGCCCATCGGTTGTCCCAGACGGTCATCAGATGGCTAGATGAGGATAAACTGGCTTCACCAGTAAGCCCAGCAAGTCCTGGCACTGTAAGCCTCACTAGCCCTGGAACTGCCAAGCCTGCCAGCCCTGGAACTGCCAAGCCTGCCAGCCCTGGAACTGCCAAGCCTGCCAGCCCTGGGACACCCAAACCTGCCAGCCCTGGGACACCCAAACCTGCCAGCCCTGGGACACCCAAACTTGCCAGCCCCAAGATTTCAAAGCCTGCTAGCCCCAGGATTTCCAAGCCTGCTAGCACTGGGGCAGAAAAGCCTACCAGCACTGGGAAGAACAAGGTGGGTGCACTCAAGAAACGAACACTATTGGTCTTGAAGAAAAATGGGTTGAAATCTCCCACAATATACAAAAAAACAAACAAAAAAAATAACTTATGGGAGCAGGAGCTATTTGGAGGTTACCATAACAAGCTGTTAGTTTCATGGATTTTTCACGAGACAGAGTTAAAAACTAAAATAGTTTTAACCTTAATCTGGTTAAGGTCTAGAGCTGCAACGACTAATCGATTAGTTGTCACATATTAAATTAAATGCCAACGAATTTGATAATCGATTCGGTTTGAATAATTTTTTAAGAAGAAAAAAAATCTAAGTTCTCCGATTCCAGCTTGAAATGTGAATATTTTCCGTTTTTTTAACTCCTCTATGACAGTAAACTGAATATCTTTTGAGTTGTGGACACAACAAGACATTTGAGGACGTCATCTTGGGCTTTGGGAAACAAAGCCCAAGAAAATGGTGACATTTTCCACCATTTTCTGACATTATTGGACCAAACAACTAATCGATTTATTGGGAAAATAAACAACAGATTAATCGACAATGAAAATAATCGTTAGTAGCGGCCATATTAAGGTCTGAAGTTTGCTATTTTGTATATGTTTGGGTTGACTTTCTGTTGCTCATATAGAATATGTTACTTACATACCCGACCGGCTATATACAACAAGTTTTAGAGAGATGAATGCAGAAAAAATTAATTCTAGCATTCAGCTGCAAAGCAAATGCCTGTTGCTGAGCTATTAATGCACACACACATTGCATTTTTTTCCCCTTTGCATTAAAACAGATTTCTTGACTCAGTTAATCCATCTGACGGGTTTATATTGGATGGTGCACAAAGATCGCTTCGTTATGGTCTTTTCACTATTGGGGGGGGGGGGTTAAAGTCCACATTGTAAAATGACAACACAGGCTGAGCATTGTGGGGCAAACTTAGCAGCAGCAGCAGCAGCAGCAGCAGCAGCAGGTCAGACAGGGCCTTACAAGGAAACAATTAATGTGGTTGTTGGGAGACGTGACGTAATGTGACACCATGCCCACACATACACACTTATACACACAATGGCTCTGTAATTAGACAGGGGTCAACGGAGGAGGTCACCAGAAAGGACACAGGCAGGTCATGGACAGGTGACAGAGATACAGAAGCCTATTTCATTTAAAGTTTGTGTGTGTGTGTGTGCCTGAGTTTTTTTTTTTCCGAGTAGTCATGACAATTTGGTTCCTTTTTTCTTTCAGAGTCCAGATAAGAAGAAAGTTTTGACCACTCAACGGACGTTTGACAGTGAAGGTGAGAAACACCCGTCTGTCTTGTTTCCACCACACTTCCCCCTTCATTTTACTCCTGTTCTTTTTTGCCTTTCTGTCTCTCACTCAGCCAAACTTCCTTTTTTTAAAACGTCACCATGATGGATCTTTAAAATGTGTGTTTCAGAGGAGGAGCTGTACCAGAACTATCAGGAGAAGGCCTTGCACAATGACTCGGATGAGGATGCCGATTCCAAAAAAACCAAACCCGATAGCGGCATCGTGGTGCAGTACAGACCTATACGCACCTCCTGGAGCCAGCTCAGTGTGGTTAGTAGTAAAAGCTTCCATGCTTCTCATATCTTTCTCTACATCCAGTAAACATTCAGTATGCATTCTCAATGCTGTGGAGTCTTGGAATGCTAGTGCTCTGAAGAATGCTGTCATATCCAGTTTGGCCACAGTCCCAGATACCCATCCTCCCACCGCTTCTGCCTCCTTCCGCCCCTCACTCTGTTTATCAGTGAGCGCAGGAGCATTTCTTCCAAGACTCGGGTGGGCAGGGAGGCAGACAGCCCGCCAGACCCACAGGAAGTCTTGCAAGCATCGACTGGTGGGCCTAACGCCAGCGTGTTGGCAAGCTCTACACATTCGTCAGACTGCAAATATGCTTAAAATGTTGCCTCTACAGAGAAGTGCGGTGGCTCTGCATTACATAATAAAGTTAGGGATTGGAATGGACGGAGAGAAGAATACAGAGGAGGCTAATTTAGTTTTCTACTTAGGCATTCCCATCTGTTTGTTTACTTGTTGAGGAGGGAAAGTGCGGCAGCAAAAACAGGCGAGGGCGTAGATCGAGGCAATTAGGATTAGTTCTGAAATCGCTGAGAGGAGAATGATTTGCACTCAGACTCGAGTAAATGGGAAATTGGATTCAAAGAAGAGAACATTCAGAAAAATGTCTTGGCTTTTTTTTCTTCTTGTGTGTACCAGCAGAGGTGAATGGGGCCGAGTCCGACATCACCGTGCTGATTCTCTTCTTCGGTCACAGCTGCTTTACAGCTGTGGATCTGTTACTGCGAATGTCTCTGGCCAGACAACGCATGATGTAACGCTGCAGGATTCTTCCTCAACGTTTCGTTGGAAATGCTGGCATGACACTTTAATTTTCCCGGTGTGTGTTAGGAAATAAGTTAAGGTTCCAATGATGCCAAGAACCAGACATGCAAGTTGTCATCGCGTGTCTTCCCAACAAGTCTCCTCCCGCCTCTTTCTGTCCCCTGGCACCGATGAAATCACGTGACATCCCAGAATTTTCACATTTCCACGAATCGCCACCTGTAGTATCAGGAACCGGAGCTTCCCTGGAGCTAGGAAACATGGATTGAAGGTTTAAAAAACAACAACTTATAATTAACTATTGAATATTGCGACCTAATTAACTGGGTTTCAGTCACACCCAGTGAAACTGCACAACAGGGTGAAGTTCAGTTGGCATGATGACAGGATTGCTCAGTAAAGCCTTACAGCCTTGTATTGATTGCTGATTTTGCTGATATGGTGTTGAAGGTTTGGTAGAAGGGAAAGAAGCTAGTGGAAGTAAGGAAAGATAGCCTCTCTGGATTTCTGCCCTCATGCGTGATCTGGTGAAGTATAATGTCAATGTGCCCTGGGTCATATTTGTGGAAAAGGAGACGGAGGCATGCTTTTTATTCAGGCTCACTTTCAGCGACATGGCTGATTTAACTCAATAGCCCTCCACACCCAGTTCATTCCACAAGATTGCTTTGCTTCAATCTTATTCAAATATCTCTGGAGTCTGGACCAGATCTCACCAGCCACATATCAACATGCACATGCACTTTCCTTTTAACCGTACGCTTTCAGCCAAATTACATTTTTACCTTACAACAAATTTCCCATTTCTACTCTCGCCCTGTGCCTCTTCATTCAGTGAAGATCTTTCTGTTCCCGTTTCCCACTGCAACTTTATTGGCTCTCTATTCAGTGTGGTATGCAAAGTGCTCCTTTCTTTGTGTGTGTGAGGACAACAGTTACACACAAACACGCACATGCACACACCCGTGCTACAAATGCAAAAGGCTTCTGACCTGAAAAAAACCCAGAGAGTAGTCAAACAAGTGTGACTTTGTATTTGAAATCTTTTCATGATTTTAAAATCATTCTTTCCTCTGATTTTGTTTCCTGTTTAGGTCAAGAAAAGTGGTCTTTCTGACCGGATGAGTCAGGAGGAACGCAAAAAACAAGAGGTAGGAATCATATTTTACACTTTGATGTTCGGTTAAGACTTAGGAAAAATCCAATTTTGAGCTACATGCATGCTAAGTTAAGAGTTCCCAAGCACTGGGGGGAGTATGACTGTCCATTTGGTCTCTGTAAACTCTACTAGACCAATAAAATAGTCATTAAAGGAGGACAGCAGGACACATGCATCATGGACTATCATATCATTAAAGCAGATGCTTTGTTCCAATAAATATTTATCTGAATTCCTGTCAAGAAGAATGACAAGGCCGATAAACATTACATTGTTCAATAGCATTCCAAACATGATTGTAGAGCACAGGTATGCCGAGCACGTTCATGACGGAGCCCATCTCATAGAGCGGTGAGTGAGTCGGGACCTAGTGGGGTAACTGGAGCACGCAAAGTCACTAGTGGATGTAATAAACTGACTATTGTCTTTTCAGTCTCTCCCGTCTCACTGTTTCCTTCCTGTTTCTCTCTCCTGCCCTCCCAATAGGCCATTTTTGAGTTGATCTCGTCAGAGCACTCCTACCTCCACAGTCTGGAGATCCTGATCCGCATGTTCAAGAACTCTGCAGAGCTCAGAGAGTCCATGACCAAGACCGAACACCACCACCTCTTCTCCAACATCACCGACGTCTGCGAGGCTAGCAAAAAGTAAGGTTGTGTTGTAATGTGTTTTCATGTTTGGTACTCACTGAGTGTTTTCTTGTTTGGTACTCACTGTGTGTTTTCATGTTTGGTACTCACTGAGTGTTTTCTTGTTTGGTTCTCGCTGTGTGTTTTCTTGTTTGGTACTCGCTGTATGTTTTATTGTTTGGTACTCACTGAGTGTTTTATTGTTTGGTACTCACTGAGTGTTTTCTTGTTTGGTACTCACTGAGTGTTTTCTTGTTTGGTACTCACTGAGTGTTTTCTTGTTTGGTACTTGCCGTGTGTTTTCATGTTTGGTATACTCGCCGTGTGTTTTCTCTTTTTGGTACTCGCTGTGTGCTTTCTTTTTTGGTACTCTTGTGGAACTTTTTTGGTGTCAAGGACTTATAAGTATTGGTTCTTCCATGCTGGTTGGTATATTTAGGCTGCTCTTACATGTTCCCTAAACGCCTATCAGTGTTTGTGGTTTGTGGTTTTGGTTAATGAGCTGGATAATTTTCTTATATAACAGAACATAAAAGTCGGTACACCGCACTCATTCCATATTGGGGTGTGTCTGTAAACACTTGACACCATTCTTTCAGCGTGACTGTCTAACTTCGATCAGAGTTGTTTTCAGTTGTGTGTGAGGGATTGTTGGTAGGCAGCACTGAACTGTTTTCTGTGTGTATGTGTGGTCACATGCTGAGTGAAAGAATAAAATAACAATTTAGCTTATATTTTCATTATCAACATCCCTCGCTGTTTGAGAGAACTCAGAAGCAGACTGGTTGTGTCAGTTTTCTGCCTGTTTTTCTAGGCGAGTGTATGAAAAATGCAATGGCCAAAATGTGCTGCTATGAGCCCTCTGAGTTTCCCCGTCCATCATGATTTATAGAGCATGCGTGTGTTGGGACTGTTTAATGACATTCATGGCCAGGTAACCATGCACTTCCAAGGATCCCATAAACCGAAACACTCACATGCATGAGAGGCCATGAAAGTTGAGACTGATGAAAAACTGTGCTGCCTCAGCAATTACAGTGTTGCTCCATTATTTCTGCAAATGATTGACAGAAGGATTTCTGAGCCCATGTGTTCTTTGTTAGGCTCATATGTGTCGGTGCATTTAACTAAGCTATCATTTGTCATGTTTTGCTATGAGATTACTATTCAGTATGATAATGGGACAGAACTGTTCAGTCTGTGATTCTCACAAGCCTGCTATTGGGACTAAAGACTCTACAATTAGTACAAGGTTTGCAGTCTTGTCACACTTTCCCTCCATTAGCCACAAGTTTACTGAACCTACTCTGCCAACAAGTTGTTACCGAGTTTTCAGGGTTATTCTCAAAACCCAGTGTTAATAATACAGGTTAATAAATCGGAGCATGCTGTGAAATGAGTCTAAGCTGGCCTTAGTCTTTCTGTTGCCTAGGTTGTAAGTTTACCCAGAGCATTCGCTGCCTCCCCGCAGGCTGTGCAACTGTTCATGACATTTACTCAAGAATTCCATGTCAGGATTCCAGCCCCCTCCTCATTGCATACAGTATACTATCCACATGTACATTTGACATTATGTCCATTATCATGAAGGAAAAACAAATAAAACTCCTCACTTTCTGCAGCTTGTTAGGATCATTGTACATTTATTTTATGCCTCGTTCCCACTTTGCGTGAATAGTGGTATCTGTAAATTCCTCAGACGTGCTGCAGCCCATCTCCCTCCCCTATCTCATTCCTATACACAGGCCACACATACATTAAGGCGATACTCCCCACCTAAACACTTAGACCAGCATAGCCCCAGGGAGGAGAGTGGAGGGCATGGAGACGGAGGGGCAGCAGCTCTTAAGATATAAATATGGCCTGTAGCACTGGTTAAACAAGATGTTTTACTTGGAACAGATAGTCTTTGGCTTTGAGTTTAGCCTCTCAAAGAAAATAGTAGTAATATCGCTCCACCTGCAGGCTCCTGTGTAGTCTGTGTGGGATAGTGAGTGGGGGGCTCTTGAGTATTTTAACTGCAGGTGTGTTACTGATGGCTATTCACTTGCAACCTCTGGATACGACTTATTCATTAGCATAACATACTTTATGATTGCAGCAGCGTACTGTAACACAGAGGCAAACTGATAAATGTGTATTCTTCAGTAAGTGCTGGTAGAACTCTTTTCATTTTTCATTTATAGTTCCTGGTCAGCAGCCTAATTTTGAGCATTTCCTCTTTATTTCTCCTCACCCTGATTTACCTCCCCTCCCTTGACCTCCTCCCTCGTGACAACATTCTTGTTATTGGGGATCAGTGAGTTTTGCCCCAGGAGGGAGCGCGGCCTGAACTTGAGCAGCCTTGACCTGTTATAGCGCTGAATACACCTTTAGGACATGGGGTCAAAGGTCGGGGCAACACCTGTGTGTTTTCTCTCATCCTGTGCCCTCAAAGGTCAACGAGTGTGGGGTCAGGCGTGGACACAAGGCTACAACGGTCACAAGACATTTCCAATAGATAGTCACAGTGTGTGTGGAGTCGGTAGGGATGGGGATGGGTTGCGGCGCTTTTGCAGATGCGCTCAAACTCGGTCCAAGCGGTCAAGGTCAGCGTCCTGTGTCTCTGCTGCAGCTTCCTGTTTGTCACCTCGGACCGTGCACGCAAAAACACTTCTTCTCTTGAAGTCGGGCCATGTGGCGTGCCGTTAAAGCGGCCATCTGGCGGAGCTCAGGAAGAGGAAAAGCCTCTGTGTTATGGTTAATGGTAGGCTATGTCTATTTTAAGAGGCGGGGAGTTCCTCTTTTGTGATCCTCCAGCGGGTTTAGAAGAAGAAAGGTGTTGGCGGTGCTTCCTGCCTCCCTGACTTTGTATCCTATATTTTTCCCCAGTGTGGGATGACTCATGATTGATGCTTCTGACTCGAGCTGCCGCCATGTACGGTATACAAATCCCTGACACACTAACCCGTATTCATCCTGCACTCAGGTTCTTTAAGGAGCTGGAGGAAAGACACCAGCAGAACATCGTGATCGACGACATCAGCGACATCGTGGACAAGCACTCTCAGTCCAACTTCGATCCCTTCGTCACGTACTGCTCCAACGAGGTCTACCAGCAGAGGACCCTGCAGAGGCTGGTGTGAGTGACCGAGCAGACGAACAGATGTTCTTATCATATCTCTCGCATGGATTTCATCCAACATGACTGTTCTTAGTTTGCTCTTCCTCCCCGCTTGTTTTTTCCTCTTTCTCTCTTTGTATCTGTTACTCCTCTTTCTGAACACCCTCTGTCCTCTCTTTCAGGTCCAAGAATCCAGTTTTTAAGGAGGTTCTGACCCGGATAGAGAGCCACCCAGACTGCAGGAACCTCCCAATGATCTCCTTCCTTATCCTGCCCATGCAGAGGATCACTCGCCTGCCCCTGCTCATGGATGTGAGTGCACGGAAGACTTTGACTCTTACACAACAGTTTGTTTATTTGTACTACCCCGACTAATTGCACATAGCATGTGTCCTAACCTCAAAGATGTTTATGTGACCTTACATCACTCCTCCTTGATAATCTTAACTGATTTACCCTCTCCTCTTTCCTTTTAATGTTTGTCCTTCTTCTTCAGTTTAATGCTTCCTTTGGCACCACATTATTCTGTCCCCAGTGCGCCTCCCTCTCTTCCTCTCCCTTTTGCTCTACTTCCATCCCCCCACTCTCCCGTCCTCCTCCGTCAGTGTGTCTCTAGGGACTCTGGGGTTTATGCTTGCACACTCAGTGGCTTTTGGATCCTGAGAAAGTTTGGTTTTCAATTCATTGCTTCCCACAGCTTTCTGTGTGTGCATCATTATTTTATCAGGCTTCTGTTAGAGTGTGGTGTGCATGGGTGCAATGAATTGTTGTGTGTTTTTGTGCATGAATGTGTTTTTTTATGTTATAAATTAGCGTAACTGATTTGAGCCCTGACTATCTGTGTTGCAGACTATCTGTCAGAAGATACCTAAAGACTCGTCACAATATGAAGACTGTAAGAGGGCTTTACAAGCAGTCAGCAAGGTGCGTGGGTTTAAGGAGTCAACCACAAATGTTACACAATCTGGATTTTATGTTTTTATATTTTCATACATTTTTACCTATATATCTATACATTTTATTTCTCTATTATTATATACAGTATCACATATTATTTGCCATAGTGATGCTATAGACCAGAATTAGGCCAGGAAGCAATCACTTCCTATTTAATGTTGTTTTTTTGTAAATCATTTTTCTGCCAAAATGCAATAGAAATAGCTATTTTCCAGCCCTTATACTTGATAAATATGAGCACATAAATCAAGGAATGCTTTAACTGTCAACAGGAAACTGTACTTAGACTGTGTGCCTGGTTTTTGCGTGAGCAGGTGGTGAGAAAGTGTAACGAAGGAGCTCGCAGAATGGAGAGAACGGAGATGATGTATACCATCAACTCTCAGCTGGAGTTCAAGATCAAGGTATGGACACTAATTGTTGTTACACACTTGCATCTTGGGTAGTATTTCTTTTGAAAACAACATCATTCTGGTTAACAACTGATATGAACAGTAATAGTTTGCCATTTTTGGAAATGCGCTTATTCACTTTTTTGCTGAGAGTTAGATGAGAAGATTAATATCGCTCTCATGTGTGTCCTTTAAATATGAAGCAGCAGCCAGTTAGCTTAGCTTAGCTTAGTATAGAAAGGTAACAAAATCTGCCCTAGACTGTATAAAATAAGTGGGCACATTCACCGTCACGTCACCCATTGGTTTGTGGACTGCCGTTTTGAAGCATCGAGTTCGGCATTTTGGCTGTCGCCATCTTGTTTTTTTGCAACCAGAAGTGATACGAGAGGGTGGAGCTAAGTACAACCGAACACTGAATAAGACATTTTTTTGTGACCAAAATGTTACTATTCATTTTCATGAACTGAAAACATACTGTGAAAGGGTTAAAGTTCTAAGACGAAAACACGGACAACTCGCACAAGGCCGTGGTAGCGACCTGTCAATTACAAGGTAGCCACGCCCTATATCATACCCTGCTTTATCATCTATTTGACTCTAAATGGGACCACAATTTACTAAATGAACATCGTGCTGTATTGAAAAAGATTTGAAACTAGCGATCGAGACCATAAACTCATGTTTACAATATTTACTGAGGTAATAAATCAAGTGAGAAGTAGTGTCATTTTCTCATAGACTTCTATACAATCGGACTTCTTTTTGCAACCAGAGGAGTCGCCCCCTGCTGGCTATTAGAAAGAATGCAAGTTTAAGGCACTTAAGCATTGGCTTCACTTTTCAGACCTAGATGTTGCCCACTGGCCATTTCGAATCTTTATGCTAAGCTAACCGGCTACTGGCTGTAGCTTGATATTTACCAGGTGGTATTGATGTTCTCATCTAACTCTCAGCAAGAAAGCAAACACGTGTATTTCCCAAACTGTCGAACTATTTCTTTAGATTTATTATTTAGTTTATTAAGCATGTAAAACATGAGCTCATGCAGTCATGCACTGACATGCAGACACGCCACCGTCTCTCGCTCGGCGAGTATCTATACACACAATGCACACACAAGGCTTGGCAGGCTCTGTGTGTCTAAGTAGTGTGGGAAAAATAGCTGTTGGAACATTTGGGACTCACAGATGTCTCGCGAAACATATTCTCAGTCTGCATAGCCAGCTGTTCACACGTGCACACACACATTGTGATTCAGGAAGTGCTGACAGCGCCAACATTTCAGACATTTTATTTGGTTAGATGTATTGCCATTCCCTGTTCATCAGGTTCTCGTTTTTTTCCTCTTCCCCCAGCCGTTCCCCCTGGTCTCATCCTCCAGGTGGATGGTAAAGAGAGGAGAGCTCACCGCGTTTGTGGAGGACAACGGCATCTTCCTCAAGCGTACGTCGCGGCAGCAGGTCTATTTCTTCCTCTTCAACGACGTCTTCATTGTCACCAGGAAGAAGAGGTGAGTCTGCTCATTATCAGCAGGGTTGATCAGTAAGATTGTTATTAAGTTAAGAGAGACCGACGACCTCAGATGCCCCCCAGCTTTATGGGTGTGTTTATTAAGCGGAACAGGTGCAGTCGCCTGAACCTGCTGCGACTTGGCACCTTCAACCTGAGCCTGTTTTTCTAAATGTCGTCGAGGTTTCAACATGTCCCGGTGACGTGAATCATCTGGAGCTAGTAGACCTGTTTATTGTCAGCCTTGTCTGTGAGTCTCCCCCTGTTTCCTCTAGTTTTAGGCAGCACCATGAAACAAGCCATACGGAGGACTTCCTCGAAATGATGTGGTTTTCATTTGCGTGTGTGTAGCGTAGGTGTGCGCGCTCTATTTTTGCCAAAAAAAGAAATCCCTTCCCGTCCATCTCCCTCTGTGTCTGGAACTGATTGTCTCGCCACTCGCAAAAACTGAAGAATTCCTAAGAATCATTAAAACAAAAAACAAAAAAGGAGAAGAAACATTCCATATGATATTTTTCTGGGAATCTGATCCAGGAACGGCAGACTCCAGCAGTGTGTGGTGTCGGGCCTGTGTTTGGAAAGAGAGATTTGGGAAAAGGGAGTGCTCCGGAATCACGGTGTGTGTTTGTGCGTGCGTGCGTTTGAATGGGAGACGCTGTTATAATATTGGTTTGTGCTGCGGGTGAGCGCTGGAGCCCTGCTGTGGCACGCTACTCTACTGCACTCCATCTGCAGTAATCCAAACAAAAACACTCCAGGGGTACGCCAGGCACAGCCAGGTCATAGACATAATGGTGTAATAGCTCTTTCCCTTGTCATTAGGACTTGGAGTGTGTGTGTGTGGTGGGGGGGGATTGCTTACAAGCAGCTAACCCAACCTTTTTGCCAAATGCAATAATGTTGTGTGCTTGAATCGTCAGTTTTTTGTGCGTTTTCCTACAAATGTCCAGGAACACGTGACACACGTGTCAATTTCCGCTCCAGTCTTTTCAAAATAAACTTCCGCCTTCACAGGACACAACTTGATTAGGTTTAGGTAACAAAACTACTTAGTTAGGTTTAGGAAAATATCGACTTGGTTAGGTTTAGGCAACAAAACTACTAAGTTAGGTTTAGGAAAAGATATACTTAGTTAGGTTTAGGCAACAAAACTACTTGGTTAGGTTGAGGAAAAGATATACTTAGTTAGGTTTAGGCAACAAAACTACTTGGTTAGGTTTATACAACAAAACTACTTAGTTAGGTTTAGGAAAAGATCGACGTGGTTAGGTTTAGGCAACAAAGCTACTTAGTTAGATTTAGGAAAAGATTGTGATTTGGGTTAAAATAACTGGAAGTGGCGTAACTTAAGTACGGAAGTTACGTGACAAGTAAGTCAACGTTGACTTCTGTTTTCACACGGGACACGAACGCCGATCTCCTGGGCGAAAGTCTGGTGTTATTTGACCCACCCATCCACCTTGACCTCCTCCTGTCAGGGGGAACAGGGAGAAGGACGCAATTGCGGACCAGGGGTATCTTAAAGTTAATCCCGAAGGTTAACCACAAAAAAAAAAAAAAAAAAAAAAAAAAAAAAAAAAAAAATCGCAAGCGATTTAAAGGGAGAGGGGAAATACCAAATGAAAACTCACAACATACCTTGAAACGACTAAAACTAAAACACCGCTGCCGAGCAGCTGACTAGAACTTAAATGAAACAAAAGAACCAGCAAAGGCCACACAGACCTAATCCACTCTAAGACACTGCCGCTCTGAGAAGAAGCTAAATGGTGGGTACAAGACACACAAAATCACACATGTAAACCCAGAGAGCCAACTGAAGGTGTTGACCCTCTGCAGACACACAACCACTATACAGCTAGAGCAAAAGCTGGACAGCACTCTCACTACCTCTGACAAAGAGACAATGAGTCAGCACCAGAGTAGTGACCAGGGGTAGATATAGGCAGCCACCACCTGATCCTCATCAGGGACAATTAGGCTCCACAGCTGCCTCTCCTCAGAGATAATTAACCCAACCAGCCTGTTGAGTGGCAAGTGACCCTCACACCTCCCTACATGGCGTTTGTCACTCTTTATACTTCCTGGTTCACAATTATTACGTACGAATTGATTTTGTGGGATATATACCAATTACAGTGCAACGCTTTTCGTGTATAGCTACGAACGGTGTATGAGTGTATCAGAACAGCCTGAAGGTATGAGCTGAAACAATTAGTCAATCAACAAAATGAATTAGCAACTATTTTGATCATCGGTTAATCGTTGGAGTCATTTTTTTTTAAGCACAAATGCCAAACGAGTTCTGATCTAATCTAGTTCCAGTTCTCCAATCTGGGGATCTGCTGCTATTCTCTGATGTTATATCGCTGCAAATCAAATATCTTTGGGCTTTGAAGTGCTGATCAGATAAAATAAGACATTTGAAGACTTAATTTTAGACTGTGAAACAGTGATGGACTTTTTTCTTTTTACCTTTTTCGGATGTTTATTAGACCAAACTATTAAACTACTCGAGAAAATAATTGTGAGATTAATCAACAATAATAAAAACAAAGTTTGACATTCAAAGATCTAAACCTCGGGGTTTGTTAACTTACTTGTTTGGTTTTGTTTTCTAGAAGATAACAGTTTCGTTTCAGTTTATTTACCAACTTGGAACTGTATCCAGAATGAAACTGGCTATTGGAAACCGAGCCCGTGTCAGACGAGGCTATTGTCACGCAGCGGGGGAAAGTTTTGATCTGCTGCTCTCTGGCTCACAGGAACACTTACATAACACTGAGTCCACACCAGCTGGCTCCTCTCTCATCTCCACTTCCCCCCTTTTTCCTGTGTGATGCCGGGCATCGTCTAAACATTCACTATTATTGAGGTTTTCGTCTCTCTCTCGGTCCTTTCCCTCTCTTTTTGGTAGTCATGACCTTGTGTTTTTTTCTTTGTGTGTGTGTGCGTGCAAGCCTGTAATCCCAACACGTTCTGTTCTTCACCCTCTGTTTGTTTGACTGTGCCGTAGTCTCAACACTCCTACTGTACTTTGCACCAGAACATTATGCTCTTACAGTGTGTGTGTGTGTGTGTGTGTGTGTATCCGCCTGCATGCTTGACTTGGAGTCCTATCTCAACATCTCTCAGGGGATTTGTGTTAATTCTGCTTGTGTTCAGGAACTGGTTGTACACCAGTAAGATGGTAGCTGGCACAGTTGTGATGACGTGTGGTAGATGGCTGCGCTATCTCTATATCCAGACTGATTTTCATTCCAGTAAGTTTGTGTGTTTGTTTCTGTGTAAGTAGCTTGTGAGGAGGCCAAACAGTGGATAGATTCTCTCGCCTATATTTCTAACACGTCTCTCCCACCTTTCGACGTGGGATATTTGAACTATTTCCCACCTCCATTCCTCTGTTCAACAATAATCCAACACCGTATACCCACCCACCCGCACACATGAGAAACTCACTCCACAAACATGCAGATTCTCACAGCCCATCCCATTCCCGAGAGTCATGTGAATGGCATTCCAGGCATTTCACCTATAGGCCTGTCAGGAGCCGAAATGCTGACAACCCCTAAAAGCCAGCTAACGGAGAGATCCTTATGTTACCATTTGGTAAACGAGAGGGTCGTACTGTAAAGGACGGAGGGCGTCGTATCCTGTACAGATTGTAAAGCCCCCTGAGGCAAATTTGTAATTTGTGATACTGGACTATACAATTAAATTGACTTGACTTGACTAGGATTTTGGTTTATACAAAATGTTTTCTGATGCCAAACATGGTGATGAATTAATTGATTTTAATATTTAAGGTGTATTTAATTGATTATATGCACAGTATAAGGGGTAGAAAAACTTAAACAATTGACCAAAAACCACTACAAACCAACCTTGAATTATTACCTGAATTCAAAAATGAAGGCCCATCATAATAAGGTATAAACTCAGGGGAAGTTTTCATGGTTTGGTCAATGTATATATGCACAGTTTAAGTTTTTTTTTTCTGACTCTTTCTCAAGAAAGCAAATAAGAGTATTTTCCCAAATGTCAACCTCTTCCCCCGTGAAGCTCCGGGTCGGTGTGGTTAACCTGAAGCAGAGAGAGCAGCTTGTGGTTACAGTTGGATGCAGCTCTACTGCAAATACTCTGTGTGCTCGCTTTCCCGTCCACTACCTCTGCTTTTATCTGATCTGTCTCTCCCTGAACTCTCTCTCGCTCTCCTCTTCCTAGAAGAAGTCTAATTGGTTGTGGGCAACAGGCTTTAACTTGATTGACTGGTGGACAATAGGGGCTGATGGGTAACAGTTGAACCTTGTTGAGAACCTCCCGACCGTGACTGGATTCTCCAACCAGTCATGACCCCAGACAGTGTATGTGTGTGTGTGTGTGAGACAGTAAGACTTCGACAGATACACTGTTCACTGCCGCTTGTTTAACAGCTACCTTTGTCCATTCCTGTGTTTGTGTGTTCGGCACACTAATGGACGCGCTGGCTCACAAGAGGCTGTCCGGTAGCTTCTCATCTCGGCTGCTGTTTCAGTCTCAGGTTGATGAAACATGGGCGGGGGGGCTGAACTTCAGAGCACTATGAAAACAACTTTTTCTCCAGGTTCAGAGCCGCATTAGAGGTACTATGTTTCACAATCAGCTCCAGATGTTTCTAACTGACTCCGCGTACCGCTAGACACAGGGTCACGGTAAAGGTACTCATGGGAAATGTAGGCATGTACTAAAGAAAGCTGATTTAGTGTAAGGGTATGTAGACGGCTGAATGTTCGGACTTTTGACTGGCACATAATGTGACAGCTGATTTATTAATCGTCCAGGTGAATTTGATTAACCGCCCAGTCTTTATCCTCTCAGGAGTTGAATAGCTGAGGCACCATGAAACAAAATCTCTACTGAAAACAATGAGCTTCAATGTGATGTGTAGGAGGGAGCGGGTGGATGGTGCGTTGGGTTCACTATAATATAGCAAATATTGTGTATTTCAAATGTAATTTTGCACTCAGTTCTTATTATTCTTTGGTTTATTTGCCTCGGTTTTATATTATGATTATATTTATTATATTTGCTCTAAATTAATTAGACAATAAGAAAACAAAATAATGTTGCCATGACTGACAATAACATAACATAATACTGGAAAAACAAAGTAACAACATATTATATTTTTATTAAAGCTCCAGTTGGTGACTGGTGTATCAGGTCCATGTTGGGCCAGAAACTGCCGCATTACGGAAATCGTGGATCGAGGCTTTCAACGAACTACTAAATCACAAATAAGTCCTTCTGTTAATTCAAAATAAGGAACAACCTTCCGTTAAATGACAGTAATGGTTGTCTAAATGCTTAGAAACAACTAATTTGTGTTTCTGTATCTAACTGCGTTGGCTGGTGGGATCCAGTTTTTCCTGTCAAGTTCGGATTACATCAGTTTTCCCACTGAAACAACAATATGTGTTTGTGTATGTAAGATGACATTAGTCTGTATTTAATGCATACAGTAACTAGGCCGCTGTGGCTCTAGAGGTAGAGCGGTTCGTCCTCTTAACGGAAGACCGGCGGTTCAATTCTCGCATGTCAAAGTGTCCTCGGTCAAGATACTGAACCCCCAAATTGCCCCCGGAGGCTGTGCCATCAGTGTGTGAATGAGCATGGAGATTAGATCCTGATGAGCCGTATGGCACCTTGTACGGCAGCCTCTGCCATCAGTGTATGAATGTGTGTGTGAATGGGGCGGGGCCGCCCCCTCTTAGTTGATTAGTCGACTTATCGGCCGTTTTGGTCTCAGATGACTCCGAATTCTTTTGTCAATTTTTCTGCTTTTTTTTCATGCTGAATGACTTATTTACAAGAAACTTATGAGCACATCTGTGATAAACACCAGATTTGAAGTGGTGCTTTTGTGCGATTCTTTGCGGAGAAACTCAGTTTTACAGATCTGTTGATTAAATCAACTGATCGATCAGTCGACAAAATCTAGAATCCAGCCCTAGAATGAGGTAAAGGTTGGCATGTAGTGTAAAGCGCTTCGAGTGGTCGGAAGACCAGAAAGACGCTTTATAAATGCAAGTCCATTTAAAATGTAAATGTATGTAACCTACAGCTCTGTTTGCATTTCCATGTAGTAGAGCAGTTGTTTTATCTCTCTGTATATCTGAATCTTCTTGCAGTTTGTTCACTAGCTTGTCCGAGAGCACTTAACGATAATTGTCGTCTCTTCCGTCACACTCAAATAAATCTTTACTTGAACTGAACTGGCTGAATTAAGTCCAGTAGGTGAAACGTTATTAAATCTTTCCCTTCTCTTTCAGCGAGGACAGCTACGCCGTGATCGACTACGCTCTGAGGGACCAGATCTGGGTGGGTCCCGGCCAGCCCGAGGACCTCATCCTGTCGCCGGTCAGAAGCACCGCCGGCATGCTGAGCTCGCGGCAAGCCGGCGCCAACCACCTTTTCCGTCTGCGCTTCCGCAGCAACCACTCCGGTGAAAAGGTGCCCATGATCCTGGGGACGGAGCTGCTGTGAGTGCTTTTTATTTTGTAACCTTTGTCCCTCTCTCAACTGTGCTGTTTTCGTTTCACTTGGCGTTTCGATTACAGATTTACGAGCTCTGCTGTTAAGCCGATGTGATGAATCATTTTCTTTTCCTGTGACATAAGGTCACTCATAAGATTTGATATTTTTGGTTTTCAGTCAAGAAAGCAGAGTGTGTTTCCAGCTCAGGTCTCTTCTCTTCATCCATAAAACACTACTCCTACTCCCTTATCTTTCCTTTACGTGCTCTAATATGAACTTGAAGTAAGAAAATCCCATTACCCCTCTCTCCTCAGCTCTTATGTCTTAGTTTCTCTTTGGACCATTACAGGTCACAGGGGTATTTTGTTACATCTGTTCTCAAGCTACAACCTGAGCCTTCCTGCTTCTTGTTTATGTGGCCGAGGAAAGGGAAGTTTATTAGTCCGCTATACAGTTGCACTGTCTGCAGTCGTCCTGTAACACAGACCGGCTGTACCAGATCTTTGTTTTGTTGACTGAGTGTCTGCTAACCCAAACTATCTATTCTGGGGAAAGCAGCTCTCTTTGTTTTGGCTGACATGTTATGCATGTGCAGCGTAAATGATTACTCACACACACCTGACTTAGAAACACAGTCAGCTGGTTTGAGCTTCCTTTATATTCATGCCTGTAGCTGTGTGCCCCCCCCCCAACACACACACATCTCTCTCTTTGTACAGCAAATAGAGTGAAACACAAGGTTGTTTAGATAGGTTATACAACCCGCACAAACAAAGGGGATCTGTCGTATATTGGGCTTCATGCAGGGTTTATTTGTTCTAGTTAGCGATAGGCCATGTGCACACACGTACACAAATGTGCGCACACTCGGCTTTCACTGTAATTATTTTCTGTGGTATAAGGCTTTGTTAAGGAGTGTTTTCATATGCATGGGGCCTGTTCCTCCTCATTCCTGTGTGGTTAGAGAGCCTTCTTCTGTATTCTCATTATACAGAAGGTGTGTTTTCAGCTCCAACTGTACAAAACACACTGCCTTTTAATGTCTCTTAGCTCTTTTAACGCATTTTTCTTGTTTTGTTTTTTTGCATCAGCCAAATGTTCCACAGGTACATACAGTATTGTGTTATTTTGTGACTTACATAGTTTTAATCTATAAGAGTTTGAATTTTACTGCAGCTTTAAAATGTAAAAATTGTTAAAGGTAATAGAAGGGATTCAATCAATGGTAGTTCAAGATGTTAACTTTATTATTTTCAAAGGCGGAACATAAAGCAAGCCTCCGAACAACAGCTCAGTACATGGTGCAGGTGCAACAGCTGAACAGAAACGTGTCAAAGTGACAGTAGACAGAAGCATTTTGATGAAAAGAAACCCCTTTTTAATGTGATAACTTGAGAAATCAATGCAACTTTCAAACATCAAGATGCAACTGCGTTTCGTTAACACCCTTCGACATCTCCTACTGCGGCCTGTGATCCATTTATCAACGCCATGTCCTCTTGTGACCCCTCATCAAAGGTTGTGTGTCACTGGGTCTCATGCAGCAACAATTTCTCTTTATATTTTCTCTTAATTTTCTGATTAGAGAAAAAAATAAGAGAAGTCAACTCCAGATGCACCAAACATTTGTAACCATCCAAATCTGCTCCAGGTGTGCTGAACGATGAATCCCATTTGATACACAGGTAACGCCCCCTAAACACTTCAAAGGCAGGTGTTGTGCCGTGTGCAAATCCTCTGACACACGCCCAAGAATTGGAAAGATACCACCAAAAAAAAGCTGGAAGAGGAAGAACATGCATAGATAGATGGATGGATGGATGGATGGATAGACGCAATATCATCCAAGTCTTAATTGGTATCAATGGATCAATAGTATTTCTTTAGCCCACAACTTTAATAATCCAATCATTATAATTGCTCTAAAACATAATAATCTATATCATATTCATTTTTTTTTTGTGTTCCTCAAATTTAAAACGTCTGTTTCCTTGCGTTGGACAAACAAAATTTGTGGACTGTGAAAGACAGATGTTTTTTCTTATCTTGGTAAGAGTGGTTTTGATCACTCGTAACATTTCCTCTTACCTAAGAACAAATGGTGGATACGAATATCGCTTCCTGCATGAGGCCCATTGTTTCATTCCGAGGCCTGACAAAAGAAAAAAATGAAAGGTGAAAGAAAAGTCAGAAAACATCATTTTATGTAGCAGAAGTATTTTTTTTTTCTACCCAGGTTATTATCTTGTGACCATTTCCGTTCATCCTGTGAACGGAATCCTCTGGTTGGGAACCACTAAACTACCGTACATCTCCACTGCACGGTTTAGTGTTTGTTCCCCGTCGCCGTTGGAAATTAAAACCCGTTTTCTCGTGGAACGGCAGTGTGGACCACTGATGTGTTAGCCCCCATGCTGCTACTAAGTGAAACCTGACAAAGCAACTGCAGTAATCGTGTTAAGTGTGACCGCTATGAGCTTGTGTAGGAGGGAATCTTTGAGACATGACTTAAACGTGCTGCCCGCTGAGCCTTATATACTGCCCATGTATACATTGGGGGGGTATCCTCATCTTAACTGCCCACTCTGTCTATTGAGTGTGTGTGTGTGTCATCGTGGAAAGTCCCTAGACTCCCTCTTGTGATAGCGTGGGTTTGGGGCCCTCGGCTAAGATGTAATGATGTGAAGGGTGCAGCGCTCCACTCACTGTAGTCCTGAATGAGCCGAGGAGAGGAGACCCTGGCAACCGTCCATTGTTACAGTGGTTGCTAGGCATTGTTTAAGCTGTTGCCTAGCAGCGGGCCCATTGATAAGTGGGCAGTTTCCCACAACTATCCCTCCTCCTCGCCTGTTTTCTCACTCCTCTCCTCCTCTTCTTCACGGTCCCGTGTCTCATCTTTTAGACAGCAGCCAGTGTCTGCTCTTTGTTTTCGATGACCATAATAACTTCCTCTTCTTTCGGCCATTCACCCCAATTTAGTGATCTAACCCGACATGACACATGGAAGTGGTGTTACATTAGCCAGCCTATTTTGGGCTTCTGTCAGAGTTAAATGAGGGAGAGAGGACAATAAGGAGTGTTGAGGGTCTATGAGAGGAGAGTACGGCTGCAACTAATGATTATTTTCATTATAGATGAAACTACTTATTATTTTGATTATTCGTTAAGTCTATAAAATGTCAGAAAGCGTGCCAATCACGAGTTCCAAGAGCCTAGTCTTCAAATTGCTTATTTTGATGGAGTAACAGTCAGGCAGGACCAGTGGGCAACTGGAAGTGAAGTGAAGCAAAAAGAAGTCAGATTGTATAGAAGTCTATGAGAAAATGACCCTACTTCTCACTTGATTTATTACCTCAGTAAACATTGTAAACATGAGTTTATGGTCTGAATCGCTAGTTTCAAGTCTTCTCCAATACAGCATGATGTTCATTTAGTAAATTATGGTCCCATTTAGAGTCAAATAGACCATAAAGCAGGGTATGCTTTAGGGCGTGGCTACCTTGCGATTGACAGGTCGATACCACGGCGTTGTCCTGTCTGGGCATTGACCGGTCTGGGCGTTGTCCGTGTTTTTATCTTACAACTTTAACCCTTTCACAGCGTGTTTTCAGTTCAGGAAAGATAATCATAACCTTTTCGGTCGCCTAAAAATGTCTTAGTCAGCGTTCGGTTGTACTTAGCTCCACCCTCTCGTGTCACTTCTGGTTGCAAAAAAACAAGATGGCGACAGCCAAAATGCCGAACGCGAGGCTTCAAAACGGCAGTCAAAAAACAATGGGTGACGTCACGGTGACTACGTCCACTTCTTATATATAGTGTATGGGCAAGACTACAACTAACTATTATTTTCAATATAATATTTCAATAAATGGATTGTTAAGTCGATAAAATGCCAGAAAATTATGAAAAAATTTAAACAAATTTCAGAGCTGTAGGTGTTGAATTGAAATTGTGTTGTCCGACTAAGAGTACCAAAACTAACAGTCCAAAATCCAAACACATTCAATTTGCAATAATATAAAACAGAGAAAAGGACGGGACAGACAGCTGATTTGTTCTTGTTGTCGCATTTCAAAAGTGGAAGACCACATTAATGCAGGTCTACTTTGTACTTTGAGTTTTCTGCAGGTATATGCATCATTTTGCTTGGAGAAAATAAGTATTCTCTACTGAAAAAAAAACAAGTGGCCGTATTGTATACACTTCCCCATATTGTTCACTTTACCACTGAATTTAAGTGCAGCTCAAGTCGGGTTTCAATGTGAAATTCCACACATTCTGACCGAAGGCGGATCTGTGTTGTTTTTTTGTGGTAATGAAACCGTAGCAATGGACCTCTTCTCATGTTGGTCAGTGTGGGCGTTTCTGCTTTCAGTTCCATTTGTTCTTTACTTGGCTAGCTTAGGCCATACCTGTGTCTGTGCATCACTGTGTGTGAGGTCTAGGAAGCGTGCATACAATAGACTGATCCTTGACCACAGCAGTGACGTAATTCATCGGGAATCCAGACGAGACAGCTGGATCGGAGATGGCACAAGGAGGACGCTTGTCTTTTTCTGTCTGTGTCCTCTTCCTTTTCCCTATCTGTACCCTTTTGTTTGGTGCGCGTCTTCCCCCGTGACCCTGATGCTGTGTCCTGTCCAGAGTCAGTGAATAGTGCTTCTCTATTAGTGGAACAGAGCAGCTTCAGAAGTCTGCAGCAAAACAGTTCTGTTATGCAGACGTAACACAAAGCAGCACCGGTTACGTAACCCGGAGGAGGGAGTCTGTCGCACACTTCGGCATTGTTTTTGATTTGCTCTATCTACTCCGTCTGCTTTGGTTTGTGTTATTGTTTTTGATAATCTTAATATGTCTGCTTTTGCTTTATGTGATAACGAGAAAATCGCTGATGGGAATCGTTACCCTCGGCCTGGGAGTTTCCCCCGGCCGGTCAGCTCCGGTCAGAGAGATGTCGAATACCGTTCTGACCTGTGGTTAAGTGGAAAACAAGGGAGGGACGTGGTTGAGAGTAAACACATTGATAGGAGAGAGCAGAAAGGGTTAGGGGGAGAGGGAGAGATTTAAAAAAAAAAAAAAAAAAAGAACAGTGGTCTGGTGGTGATTTGAAGTTGGCAGAGGTTAGAAACAGGCTGTCATCGCTCTTTATCTGCTTGTGAGAAAGAGGTTTTACAGTGCAGCAGCAGCAGCGAGGCCTCCCCTCTTTCTTTTCAGAGGTGAAACCAGAACCTCCGACAATAGATTTATGATTCTCGGCTTTCTCTCGCACGTCGGGATCATGAATGGTTAAAGGCAGAGGGAGCTTTACTACCTCTGCTTCTTGAATAGACTGATCCTGCACAGGCTTGCAGTCATCTAGAGGGGAAGAGGGCGAACACCTGCTGTTTGTGCCTAATGCAGTATTCACATGCCCACGTGTAAACACATATACACCCTCTCAGAATTTGAAAGCTGTTTTTTTTTCCACCTGAACCTCTTTTGGTATGTGCCTCACATTCCACAGATAACCATTAAGTGCCTCTCAAACACAAGCGGTTGTCTGTTTGCCCCCCTGTGCTGCTCGGTAGATTGAATACATTCATAGTTTAGATAAAGTATTTCAGCTGTTTTAAGCATGAGAAAGCGACCCGTCACGACGGCGCGTTGCGTTTGTTGCACATGAATCTGTCGGCATGTGTGTCCAGCTGTCTGAAGCAAACGGCTAACAGATGCTGTTCCCACAGAGCAACTCGGATGTTAGAAGAACTCGCACATTCAGTACAGAGCTCTTTTCCTCTAGCGCCACCAGCAGGTTCACATTTGTGGTAAAATGTCTCAACAACTATTGGATGGATTGCCATGAAATTTGGTACAGACATCCATGTTCCAGTCGGAATGTATTGTAACTGAAATACCTGCTATGCAGAAGTCTAGTTATCTCTCAGAGCACTTGAATTACAATATGCTGAAAGGTTATTATGGAATTTTTGCCCAATGACGCCAAAAAGCTTCTGCCTCAAAAAGCTGCTAGCATGCCTGTAGCCTCTTAAGTTCAGGGTTATTATAACAAACTAAAACTGAAACTAAAATGAAAATAATCTGTAAAAACTATTTCTAGTGAACTGAAACTAAATGAAAAACTAAAACTAAACTGAAACAATAGTGCCTGGGTAAAAACTAATAAAAAAATGAAATAAAAATGAATAAATTAATTTCAGTTTTAGTTTTTTAGCTACAATATATCACAACCTTAAAAAAGAGAGACGGCATGAATTTCCATCAACTCTTGTGACACTGAATCACAGAAATTGAATGGACTTGACCTTCCAGGAGATGGCGCTATGCCGCAGTTGCTTCGCTAAAGTAGCGCAAAGATTAAACACTGACAAAACAAGCTAAAACTACTGTAATGTTAAATTAAATATATAAAAACTAAACCTTTCTGAAAAACTTAAACTAAACTTAAACTAGCAAACACACTCTGAAAACCAACTAAAACTAAACTGAAATGACTTTGAAAAGTCAAAAGATAAAATAAAAAAATAGTTGAAAATTCAAAACTATTATAACCTTGCTTGAGTCTTGATATTTTCTTTTATTTGGATATCAACAAGTGTTGCTTCATTATTGAGTGCAATGGCTCACAAAAGGAATAACTGGGTAGGAAATATGTATCAAAGGAATATGACTGGCACCAAGATGTAAGTTGAGTTAACCTCCGAAATCAGTGGTAGAGCGGGAGAGCTTGAAACACCAACTATGAATATGAAATAATAAACATGGAAAACTATTGACGTCACTTTACTAGTGAGTGATTATTTCCCACCTGGACTATGGACTATACACCAGGAAATGTTTAAAGTGGCACTGGAGTTATTAAACATAACTTGAGACTGTAAACTGTATCGTTGGACTCTAAAGGTCACACTTTATCAGACTTGTAATATTGCATTGTGGGTGCACATTGATGGCCTCTAAGTTAATAATTTTATTTAAAGTAATAGTTATAAAAGGTTTATTTATGGTAATTTCATACGTGTCCAATTAGTGGTGGAAGGATGCCGTGACCCCCGAGTTTTACAGCTTGTGTGTCCTGAAAAGGATCAAAACAGCTTGTGTACAATGGGAACACAATAATGAGGTCTGACTCATGGGACTCGCCTGTTTCGAGGTCCATTTGTGGCCGCTGTGAAGAAGCGTCCGCACAAATACCGCTCGGTCGGTGCCTGTTGCAGCTATCTGCATGATTCAAGCCAACGGTTGCTGAGTCACAGGGGGCTTCAATGACCCCCTCTGGTTCATTTCCTGAACCCCTTTTATCTCTGTCTAAATCCTCCCCCCCACTTCAGTAGCCGGTGAGAACAGGTGAAATTAGAGAGTTTCGTGGAATCTGACCTGCGCGACTCCACCCACTGTTTCTTTCCCACGAAACCCACAAGAGAGAGAGAGAGAAAGCAAAAGCAGGTCTGTTCCCTCCTGGGAATCGGCCTTGTGCTCCTCGGTTCTCTGCGACTGAAAACACACCTCTGTTCTCAGAGAGCAGGGAGGGAAGGCAAAACTTGCTGGGGCTACTAAATTTTCCATTTGCCTCAATAGCCTGTCAGCATGCAAGCAAGATGTTGCTTAGTTTAAGGGGACTGTCCTTTTTTTAGCTGCGTTATGTTCTCAAAACCAGCTGTGACATAGCTCGTGCCACATCTGTATTGCAAATTCAAAACAATTAATTTCCTTCAACCACAATTTAGGAGGTGAACAACTCCCACAGCACTGTCAAGTTTTAGGTAGGGATGGAAACTTTTTTAATTCGGTACAATTTTAACGATATCGATACTGATAGTTTCTTAAATGGGTGGGTGATTTTTCAAAATCATGGTAAGTTTTAGAAAAAAAAAAGAGATCATGATACTCAGAGGCAAGTCGCAAATAAATGTATTACAAAAGCAAATATAAGTACAATTGAATAAAAATGTTTGTGTTACTAAGTGTAAAAAAAGGAATTAACAGAACTACTATGATTAAATAATGAGCCCCCTTATAACTTTCAGGGTTTGTTGTTTTTCAATGTTTGAAGAGGGACTGGCGTTGCTGTGTGTGCCACTTTATTGTCACATAGTGCATCTTTTTCTTATTGTTTTTATTTACAGGTGACGAGTAGCACCACATCACGCTACCTGTCAACCCTTTCCTTTCTGACATTCTGTCCCACGGTTTGATGTGGAAGTGTGCCGACTAGGGGTCTGGTGTCACATGGTTTCCACATGTCATGTGACACGGGCCAGCTTAAATATGTCAGGGCTGTTTTGGCACAAACATTATGCAAAAGTAGTGAAAACGCTTGGAAGCGATGCAGCCACTCACGTTTGTATTTATAATTTCATTCATATTTTTTTTTAAATCAATACCAAATAGAGTAGCTTGTGAGTATCGACCCCACAGTATCGTTCCGCCCGTCCCTAGTTTTAGTAGTTGTGAACACTTTAAGTGCCAGAACAGTTAAATAACATGCTGTTATGTGTGCTTTTAGGAATGAGCGTGCTCGCTGGATCAGCGCTCTGGGCCAGAACGTCAACAACAACAAGAGTCAGGACAGAACCAGTAAGTTGTTTCAGACACTCTTAACTGACCTCTCCTTTTAGCCTATTGCACCACCTTGTGGTCATTTGATGAACAGCTTTTTTTTTTTTTCTCAGATTGATTTAAAAAGAATAATTGACTTGTTAATTCAGATATATTCAAAAAAGGCCAGTGCAACTTAATCTGAAGTGATTTATTGACTGTGTGTGTTTGTGTTTTAGATGTCATGCAGGTGGAGGTGACCAGAACTTACACAGCCAAGCAGCCAGATGAGTTGTCCCTGCAGGTGGCTGATGTGGTGCTGGTCTCGCAGACTGTAGAAGACGGTACGTTAGCTCTCTCTCTCTCTCTCTCTCTCTCTCTCTCGCCGTTATCGCTCTGTCTCTGTAGCTCTCTCCATAGCTTCACTCACTCCTCTTTAGTATTCCCCTCATTTCCCACCTTCCTGTTTCAACCGCGTCCTTTCATCATGCACTTTAACGCTCTCTCCTTCTCCTTTTTTCAATACCCGTCTGTCTCACACACACGTAATGGACCTTACACCTGTTTGAATATGTGTATTTTTTTTTTTTTAAACCTAAACAAAAAGTGGCCGAAGGTCATTTCCCTTTTTGGTGACCATGGCAACCGACTCTCGCGTTAAAGAAACAGACGGCATTGAGCATCAAAAGCAGCTGAGCGAGAGGAAAAACAACACATGCTTCACTTCATCAGTGCAATTTCTCCTCCTTTAGGCTGGTACGAAGGCGAGCGGCTGCGCGACGGAGAGCGGGGGTGGTTCCTCGCCGAGTGCGCCCAGCCGATCACGTGCCAGGCCACCATCGAGCGCAACATGCAGAGGTTGGACCGCCTGCAGGGGTTGGAGACGAACGTGTGAGGCCAGAAGCTTCAACCACAGAGGGCTTTTACTCAGCTGGTAGCGATCCTTCGACTCACCGGTGACCTTCGTCTTTTTTTTAAAGAAGTGAATGAGTTACAACATCAGCGAGCTTTGCCTTCAGGGACTATGAGGGGGCTGCTGGACTGTTAACAGCAGGTTAAAGACGAAGCCATAACTCTTAAGACTTCTGCTCAGCGTCCATTAAATATCTGAGCTTCAAAGCAAAGCCAGAGCAAACACAGCAGACGATCAAGAGATTTTCCTTAATCACCGATCGGCCCCTGCGTGGGTGGGATCTGTCACATTCATTAATTCACACCCACTCCCGGAGCCGCTGCTTTCAACACCCCGCCACATAACAACTGTTTGTGTGAAATTTGTAATTTTTGTTATTTTTTTTTCCCCCCAAACATATTGAGTGTAAATGATGTGCGGTGTGATAACGGAGACCACGGTATTCGCTATAGGAGGTAAAGTAGAGCAAATAGTGTGAAAGTAACAGCAGCCTGATAATGAGGATCAGGCCATGTAATTAGGAGCTTTCTTGCAACTATGAAGATGTTGATCGTGAAAGTGATAATAAGGCAGCACGGTGGGGATTGGCAGCTTCTTAACGGCGTGTGGGTTAGTGTAGAAATTCTGTTTTTAGCAGCATCTGATGGAAACTGAAATACAATAGGGCCGCGGAAGAAAAAACATGAATCGTCTGACACTCTGTGTAAATAATAGTCCTAATGAATTGGATGATAAGAATTACAGTCCTCTGGGAGGTATAATCTCATGTGTCATCCACAGGTTAAGCAGAAGGGCCAAGTATCTGTTCTCCCCGCTTTGCCGTTTGTCACCGGTTAATGTCACCGCCGTGAATCAGACTCTACATTTGTGTCACAAACGCCTATTTTTTTTTTTTCCTCCCCATCCACTCAATGAGTTTGGACAGCCTGAAATATCACGCACACTCGATGCCAGCCGGGGGGGGGAGGGGGTGCATTTAAAAAATATCCCCCTCAGGATTTATATCTGTGATGTTCTAGAGGCAAGCTGAATTAATTTTGTGTGTGATGGTGCGACCGGAAGAAGAGAGCGTCCCCGCTTTTAATGTGATTGTCCGGCGTGAGTCATCTTTTTTTTTTTTTTTTTTTTTTACTGTTGCCGTGCCCAACCGAAGGAAATGGATGGCTTCGGTCAGCGTGAGATGATAACACCATCTATCAAGCCCACTGCTCTGGCCCCGGCCCAAATGACAACCACAAACTGTTGAGCTACACGAAGCGAGGAGTGGCGGTTAGCGGGCAGAGCGCTCAGCAGGGAAGGACAACCTGGACGAAGCTTTGCATTTGCACTCAGGGAAAATCGACACATCTGAGCATGAATTGATCTTTATTTCAATCACTTCCTGTACTTTGTAACTATTGTGAATAACCTGTGAACATTGTAAATATGTAAAACAGCCTGACTTGTAACATATATGTTTTCCCAAATACAGATTTATATTGCAGAAACTTGTTTAGTCAACCTTGTATATTTCAACCAGCCACTATAAATAAAATCTCAACTGCTTGGGGCCTGTCATGTACTCTCAATGATCGATATTTCCCCTGAGGACCCCCCGCTAGATAGACCAGAAGAAAAATACTACTTTTATTCCTCCAGTAGCAATAAATTAGCCACGTGTTCTCGGTGCAGATTAATCAGAAGTGTGCATAAATCCTCCGACCAGCAGCACTTTTCCAGATATTTATGAGCTATGCAGGTGTTCATTCCAAGCAAATATTACCCAGGTGATTTTAGTGATCGCTCTCGCAAAGCTCAGAACAAACGGTGCTCTCCCATCATGGAACACATTACGGTTTCCCATCATAAAGCCTGCAATATTTCAGGGTAATGGTTATTTTTGAATTCCTAAATTCCAGCTTAGTAAAGCAGATGAAGCTAAGCCAAGTTTTTTTTTTTTTAACATCCTTTCTTTATTGCGCAGACTTTTAAGTGACATCGCTTAAAAACGAGCAACATTTATCCAAAATGTAACTAAAACAGTAACAAAAAAACCGCTAGCGAGTGTATTGGTCCTTGCAAAATAACGGAAGAAAGTAAAAAAAAAAAAAAAAAAGAATAATGGGAGTCATTCAAGTGCATAACATTTTCCAGTGCTCTTGCGTCCTGGGTTTGGCCTTCGGGAGCGCAATCGAGGAGACCAGCTGGTTATCAGAAATATCCCAACTAACCTCTGTGTCCGAGGGTGCTGCCGGTCGTTTCCGAGGCTCTTCTCTTCGGCTCGAAAAACCTGGCCACTTCTAATCGTCGTCGTCCTCGTCGTCATTGAAGTGAGTGTGTTGTCCTCTTGGGGCCCACGTTCTGCCGTAGCCCTGAGCGCCGCCTGTGGGCTTCTCCTGGGTGGTGATGAGGTCGATGATGGCTGTGATGACAGCGCAGTCTTTGGACTGACGGTTCTGCCAGTCCACGGGAGCGGGGTTACGGATTTTCTCCTCCAGCAGAGAATCCAGCTCTTTCTTTAAACTCTGCAGAAAAGACAGGAAAGGGAGGACGGTAAAATGAATAGGGCTGCCCCCCCTCTTTTACGCCCCGGGCCAGACTGGGGGCGTCAGCAGTGCGTGGCGGTCTGCCTCGCTGAACTGCTGCGTCTCTCATGCGTGTGGTGTCCACACCGGCGGCATTTCTGCTGCCAGCCCTTTTCTTTCTACATAGAGTTTGCCTTTCATAATGGCCATTTCACTTCATTCTAAATGTCATTCATATTTATTTGAGACAGACAAATGTTAAGAAGCGTGTGCTCATTTGTAAATAATAGTAATAATCCACAATTAAAACCCGGTACTTAATTCATTCATGGAGCCGGGCAAGTCACTGCATTTCCTAAAACACTGTCCTGCAAATATTTCAGAATAAAAGCCTCGTTAACAACTGGAATTCTGTCCACAGGAAAAAAACACTTGAATGCTTTTATTTTGAGACGGAAGCAGGAAGTGTTGAGTTAAAAATAAATCTTTACGTTTTTCATGTCTGTGACATTTTCTACAGATACAGACATTGAAACTGTAGTAATGTAGCTGGTATGATGTCAATATACTGTCAAAAGATCACTTTCACTGTCTATTTTTGTTGCGAGCGGCACGCCAAAAAAAATAGGCGAGACCCCGAATCTCTAGATAACATGGGCACCGAAATAAAAAAACAAGAGGTTCCGCAGCAGCCAAGCGCTGCTGGCGTTCCCTGTGTGGCCCGGCCCTTAGTCGCTTAGTCGACTAATCTGTCATTTTGGTCTTAGTCGACTAAGATTTCTTTAGTTGATTAGTCGTTTTTTGAGCTTTTTTCATACTGAATTACTTATTTCCAAGAAACTTCTGAGCACATCTCTGGTAAACACAACATTTAAAGTGCTGCTTTTGTGTGATTCGTTGTGGAGAAACTCAGTTTTACAGATCTGTCGATTAAATCGACTAATCGATTAGTTGACAAAATGTATGAGTGTTAGTCGACTTTCTTTGGCTGAGGACAGCCCTAGAAAACTAATATCACCATTAGCTTCGTCGCGAGCGCGTCCTTCGCTTACCTTGACGAGGTGAGCGATGCGCGCCGGGGACCTGAAGACGATCCACTCGTCCACGGCGATGGTGTCCTGGTCCTCGTCCTTCTGGATCGTGATGTCTCCCCCGAAGAACAGCAGCGAGAACGGGGACACCTCGGTGCAGTCGTACAGGAAGATCTGAGGACACGCGGACACAGAGAGAGAGAGATGTCGCTAACGCACAACGACAGGAGCTTTTACAACAAACAAGTCAGTGACGGGGAGCGGCATCATTATGACACACCGCGCCCGACAGCTATTCTGTGTGGTGTGGGCTGAAAGTGTCCCATTAGTTGAGAGACGCTGTGCCAGTTTGAAATGTGTTTAAGTGCCTCCAGTGTTAAGAGAAATGTCATCTTGCCCCGTCGAGTGAGTCTCGCAAATGTGTGGCACTCTTCTCCATCCATTTTTTACTCCCTGTGCTCAACTGACAGCTGCTTATGCAGAGGAGATTGGCTACCGATACCCAAAATGAAAACAGTTTTCTTAAACAGGTGACAAAATAAGTTTCACGAATATTCAGAGAAGTAATACTCTATGTGATGCACTGATCTGTGTGCGCACGCTCTCAAAAACTGCTTGGCTCTAAGGTTAAAAGCCACAGATGCTAAATAAGCAGCAGACTGAGGTCAAACAAAACCCATTTCAGCTTTGAAAGCAACAGACAGAAATGACGAAAATTAGCATCGGAGAGAGGAAGGGAAAGGTGGAGGGAGTGGGTGGGAGACGAGGAGAAATAAAAAAGAAGCAAGGAGAGAGCAGGGACAACTGCATTTGCCCCATGAATGTGTAATGTAACGAACCACCAGGGGCAAGTGCGTCAGAGGAGATAAAGTTTAACGTCATCTCTCACTTTGCTTCTTTTTTTTTTTCTTTCTTTCTTTCTGGTCTTCAGCTTCCTTCTCTCTCTCTCTCTCTCTCTCTCGCAGTAAACAAATGACCTTGACAATCTCGCACTCTCAGAAAACCTTACCTTTATAAAAGACACAAATGCATAGCATTGTGCACAAGAAAAAAAAGTAACAGTGGCAATAATAATGAGAATGATGACATCCAGCAAAACATTTTTCTTCATAAAGACCAAGGCAGCAATGTGAGAGACAAAGAGGCACAGGCAGCAATCAGAGAGGACATGAAAGGTGTTTTTCTGCCCAACGGTAACATTCACAAAGAGAGACGGCACAGTAAGAACAAAGACAGACAGAGATGGAAGAGAGGGGGGAAATGAGAGTGTGAAGAGGGGCAAAAAAAAGAGAGGAAGAGGAGAGGGGGCGGCAGTCAGGGAGCAGCATTGACCGTTTTCCAACACCACCACCACCTCTTATGTTGTGTCTGGACGCTTTGAAGCATAAGAGCCTTTGAGAGAGAGTTGAAAGGCGGCGTTTTAATCAAATATTCATCCAGTGTAAAGCTGGCGCGACACCAACGTCAACCTTTAACCACCGGTTCCCTTCTTTCCACTCACACGCACCCTTCAGAAGGACACAAACAAAATCAACACACACACACACACACACACACACACACACACACTCGAGTGTTGAAAAAACACAGAGAGACAGCGGCGTCGCCTACTCACGCTGCTCGTTCTCATCTTGAGGTGGTAGATGAGCCACGTGTAGTTGAACTGAGTCTCTTCAGCGTTGACTGATTTCGGGTGGATGCACACCTTCCCGTCTGCCTGGGTGTACGCCTTCACCCTGAGAGAGGAAAGATGTTAGAGTGTGTGCGACTGTCTGAGTTGTTAGGGTTAGTTAGGTACGCTGGTAAAAGTCACATCCCCAACACTTGATAAACAAAAAAAAAGGAATAGTTTTTATTACCATCATTATCTTGATAACGGACAAAAGAACAGATGAATTAGCAACAATTTTGTTAATCGATTAGATTCCAAAACAAGGAATTTTGAAGTCGACACCTTCAACTCTAGGAAACTTGTGATGGGCATTTTCCCAAATTTTTTTTCATTTTATAGACTGAAAAATTAATCGGAATTCGTCTTATTTCAGTAGTAACATATATTTTTTGTACAATTTTGATCAAAATAATTGTACAAATTTCATTTCTACACATGCTTACTACATGTGTGTGTGTTCGTAGGCACGTTATCGCCAGAATAAATGTTGTTAAAATGAATAAAAATGTCGTTCCCAGAAACAACCCCATCGGGTGCTTTTGCCTTGTTAATACGAAGCACAAAGAATGCCTCCTGCCATTCGAGCGTGGCGTGTACCAAAGACGAGTTGTGATGCAGTCGGCAAATCATCTCTAACATGAAAGTAACATCGCCTTTCAAACTCTGCGTGTGTCAGCCAGACAAAACCGACCGCTCGACTGCTGGGAACAAAGCTGCCTGTACCAGACAGCGGTCTGATTTAGCAGCAAACAACAAACGAAAAAGTGCTTCATGGAGCAATGAATCCATTGCATTCTGCAGAGATGTGGTGCGGACATGTGAAAACTTTAACTTGGCTTGGCATCACGAGTTGAGAATTATCTATGCAGGGGGAAACGATCCCGGCAATTTCACCGTGCAGCTGGGTCTAACGCTGTCGCTGAGACAGACAACAAAAGTGACAGCCCTACTGTGATGTGTCTGTCTCCCCTGTTGCGTGCGTCTGTCTTTTGCACACGGGTCACTGTTGCCGTTGCCCACGGCAGCTGCCTGAGGGCAGTTTGATGATGACTGCATCGATCTTCAGCTGCGAAAGCGCCTCTGTTTTTGACAATTTTCCTAACGTGGTCTCTGCATAGCCTCAGGTAATTGTCACAGGACTCTTAACAGATCTCTTACGGGAGAGGCCTGATGAGATATTGCAGTTTGAGGGCCATTTTTCTATCTATAAAGTTCAATAAGAATGTTTTTTTCACTTCTCTATCTTGCGCTTTTGCGGTCCCTTTCCTGTCTTGTCTTTGACTCACCCGGGCCTCTTCTTGCTGCGAGACGGTCTGATCATGGCCACCTTCGGGTACAGACCGGCTACAATCACCGCCTTGATCAACTTCTCATTGTCTGAGGGAGGAGGTGGGAGTTGGAGAAAGAACAAATCAGCTCTGCTACATTTAGATGTCTCATATGATTTCATTACTGCTCCGCAGCCTGGTTTTAACATTCATAAGAAAGAGCATTTTTCTGAGAGTTGAATCGCAACCAAAACTCTCCCCTTACTTACCTGAGTTGACATTGGATTTGGGGTCTTTGGGGTCCCTGCTGCTTACAAAGCCTGTGTTCATTAGATGCTCAGCAAACTGGCCCTTCATGTTGTGCAGCATCTGAATGACAAAGTTAGTTGTTACCGAAAAGGCTGCATGTCCTTATTAGGGGTGTAAGAAAATATCGATACACTTTGAGTATCGCGATATTATGTTTTGCGATATTGTATCGATTCTCAGAAACAGTTTATAATTTTTTAATTAATAGTTTACATGCAAAGACTTGTGGCAGACACTGGCTCAGATTGCACAAAAACCAGTGCTTACGGTATCGCAATTTATTACACGGCTTTGTCGTATACTCGATTCTGATTGGTCAATCACGGCGTTCTACGGTCTGTTATTTCTTTATAGCAGACCATTGCTATGTGTAACAGACCGTTGCTATGGTTGCAGTTCTGATGTCTCTGGCGGACCGTTTTTGTGTCAAATTATTGATCTCTTAAGTAAGTAGCTGTGTAATAAGCGGGATAATGCACAGCTAGCGGGTCATTTTTGTGAAATAAACCCCTTCAGGTTTCTCCTGTCGGGGTTTATTTCACAATAATGACCGGCTCACTGTACATTATCCCTTACATATTGAATCGTAGCGCCCGTTTCATGACACGGTACGTATTGTATCGCCAGATTCTTGCTAATACACAGCGCTAGTCCAACTTAAACATGTAATGTGGTTTTATTTTCAAAGCACATCGGCATTGAGCTCACCTGGAGTGTATTGGCAGAGAGGAAGTTGTCCCAGCAGTATTCCCTCTCGTACCTGGCACCACGCTGTTTGGCTTCCACCCAGCCCTGGTCAATCGACGGGCAAATTAAGACAGGATCAATTTATACAGCAGACAGAAGATGAAAGTCAGATGTGACAGATGTGGGTCGTCTTACCTGGAAAGCGTTGACAATAGTGAGGTGGTCACTCTTGGAGTTTCTGGACAGGGTCCTTCTCCTCATGTCTGCCATCTTCTCTTTACCCTGAGAGAGAGAGACAGACGAATTAAATACTTCACGATGAAAGATGAAGAAGGAGCTAGAGAGCAGTAATGTGTTGAAGTGCGCCTGTGTGTGTGTGTCGCTGCCGACACGAGCTTTCATGTCAGTGCCCTACCAGGGGTATGAAGAAAGGGTCTTTGAAGCTGAGCGACGCGGCGATGGTGAGCACGGGGTCGAGGCAGCCCAGCAGAGCTCCAAACAGGATGAGTTTGCCGATGTGAGGCTCCACGGGCAGACGAGCCAGGTGGAAACCCAGCGCCGTCAGGTTCTCCGAGCGGTCCAGGGCGTTCTGGCAGAAGAAAAATCCCACATCTTTAGTCATCTACAGCTCAACATGTGTGTGTGTGTGTTTTTAAACCTTTCCACAAGAAAGGAAATTATAATCTCCAAATATAAAGCCGAAACAAAAGCCTTTGTTAAGTTAACACGGCATATTAATTAAGGGTCTCAAGAGCATTCACTTTGGGTTTTGTTACAGTCGCGTACCACTTTCCTCCATTGATTTCCATTGTGTTTTAACCTTGTTAGCACAACATAATTATCATGCTTTATCTTCTTAATCATTTTAATGAGTACTGATTTCTCATTTAGTCCTCGGTTGTTTTTTTTCCCAAGCTTCCTCCTCCACTAGAGGATGAGCATCCTTGGAACTAGCACATTTGTAGATAATACTTCCAGACAGGAGACCTTGAAACCACATGCTCAGTTTAATAGAGTCTCTCCGAAAAATGCTACTATTTCCCAAATGACTATTGTACTTTAAAAAAAAAACCGTTGATTAAAGCTGAAACAATAAGGTCAATTAATTAATGAGGTAATTGACAGAAAATGAATACATTTTTTCAGTAATTTTTTTAAGTAAAAAGACCATTCACTCCCACATTTCAGCTTCTAAGTTGTTAGGATTTGCAGTATTTGTTAGTCTTAAACCTAAAAAATATCAATTTTTTATCACACGAGACTGTTGATTGGACAAAACAAGCTATTTGAAGACACTAACTTTGATTTTAGAGGTGCTATTGATAACATTCAGCCACGAGATGTCACATTCTCCCTCCCATGTTCCACTGCATCTCCTTCACAACAAGTCGTTGCCAGGCACTACCGTCAATCTCAGCCATTTATTTCCACACTAGCTGACGACCCAGAGATACCACGTGATGCCAACATTGTTTTACTATTGACTCACAAGCCTTGTTAGAAGTGGAAACCATTTTTGACATTTTATAGAGCGATCAAGAAAATCGTCAGATTAATGGATAATGAAACTAATCATTATTCTCAGCCCTGGTTTGTTCTTAACCTATCTTTAAAAACATCTTGAATGACCTTGACTCTTTCTTACCAGGTCGTAGAGGTTCTTGATGGCGAGGTTGACGGCCTTTTCAGTGGGAGGGTCCAGGGCTTTCTCCAGGAACCGAGCTATAGACCCAAGCTTCAGTATCTAGGCGGCACACATCACATTTCATTACACATTTATCAGCATTGCATGTCATTATTTTTACATTAAATTCCCCTCCCTTTTCTAAGTGCTGTCATTTGTGGCAAACACTGAATTGCGGGCAATAAAGTAGGGCTGGGCAATATATTGATATAATATCGATATCGTGATATGAGACTATGGATATCGTCTTAGATTTTGGATATCGGAATATCGTGATATGGCACAAGTGTTGTCTTTTCCTTGTTTTGAAGGCTGCATTACAGTAAAGTGATGTAATTTTCTGAACTTACCAGACTGTTTTATTATTTACCTTTACCCACTTTTTCATTATATCCACATTAGTGATGATTATTTATCAAAAATCTCACTGTGTAAATATTTTGTAAAAGCACCAATGGTCAACCCTACAATATCGTCGCAATACCGATATCGAGGTATTTTAACAAAAATATAATGATATTTGATTTTCTCCACATCACCAGGCCCTACAATATAGTATATAGATTTAGTAAGGTACACTGCAATTAGACTAATCTGTTGTTTTGGTCTTAGTCGACTAAGATTTCTTTAGTCGATTAGTTGTTTTTATGCTTTTTTCATGATGAATGACTAATTTTCATGGCATTTATGAGCACATCTCGGGCAAACATAAGATTTAAAGTGGTGTTTTTGTGTGATTTTGTGGAGAAACTCCGTTTTACGGATATGTCGATTAAATCAACTAATCTATTAGTCGACTAAGAATTTCTTTGGTCGAGGACAGCCCTACTTTATCTTGCCGTTTACAAGATGTGACAAAACAACCAACACCGTGTAGAGTTAACCATATTAGCATGCTTCTATCATATTCTCTAAATATGTATCCACTTCCACATCAAAGAGAGATTTTTTTAAATACATCAAACATCTACCTGTGACAAACTGAAGAGTACGGCCACATTTCTGTGTCTGACTAATAGCTCGGTGTTGGAGTGCTTGTGCATTAGAGAGTCTGCTCGCTCAGGGTTAGCATGTTGTCAGTGTTTCTCTCACTTTAAAGGACAGACTGATGCATTAGTCCTCCTCTCACCCACCAGCTTCAAAAAACGCATTTACTCACACACACACACACACACTCCCGATACATCACAACATCACAACTGAAGTAGCGGAAGACACACACTCGAATGCATATCCAATAAAACCACTGGTGAAAAGAACAATCATTGCAAACACTAGATCTGAGTGAACTTTGGCTTAATGTTCCATTAGCATGGGTTGAAATATGTCTGAGTGGAGTGTGAGGGTTTTAAAAAAAGAGGAGGGGGGGGGTTAGGAAGAAGAAAGCGTGAGAGAGAACGACGATTATATTGTCGGTAAAAAGAGAGAGATAAAACTGGAGAGCGAGGGGCGTGAGTCAGCCCAGTGTGTTCGTCCCCAGTTCTCGTTAGGCAGGAGAGGCTGTAATTCCACGCCAAGACCAAAAACAGCTGCGTTGTCCACGTCCCCGTCCCCCCCCAACCACTCACAAAACTCATTCACAGCAATTTTGTCCTCATCTCAACTCCCCAGCCAACACCTATTTGTCTCTCTCTCTCTCTGTCAGACCGTCTCCCTCATTCTCTCCACAAACACAACCTTGATTTGCAGGCAGAGCTCCTCCAGCGGTGTCCTCATGATTTCGGGTAATTGATAGGCCTCCAGCAGGCTGGCCCTGAGACCGTTGTACAGATGATAGCACTTCCCGGGACACACTCTGGATATATGCACAGAAGAAGAAGAAGAAGAAAGTGGGACAGAGAAGGGGGAGACGTGTTACATCGGGCCCTGTGACGAGAGCTTGATTGAAAATCAATGGGGTTGAAACGTCACTCAGTGAGCATCTCCTGCTAATTGGGCCTTGCCACCACTTTGATGTCAGAGATAGCTAACGGAACAGACTGTCTGGAAACAACCTGGGATCGACTACGCTTTGGCGTTCTCGGTGTTTACAGATGGGAAGTCGGGAAGGAGTGGGCTGACGGGGAAGACTGACAGAGAGCTGAGATGACGAATAGAAGGAAAAAAATAATCCTTCCAGATTAGCATTGCGTACCCAGAGGCGTTAATATACAAGCATGACCTCGTTATAAAGATATCCACACACACACACACATACCTGCCAGCACGTCCTTTCCTCTGTTTGGCGTTGGCCAGGCTGACCCACTCTGCTGTCATGGTGCTGATGTTGTTGTTGGTGTCAAAATTGGTCTCCTTAATCTTGCCTCCATCAATCACGTAAACGACGTCGTCTATGGTGATGCTGCGAGGACGAGCGGAGAGAGAGACGAAGAGGGGGAGAAAGGAAAAAAAGAGGCTGGAATAAAGACTAAATCAGACAGAAAAAAAAACTACTTCAAAGCAGTCTGTCAAGAGCGCTTAGCTAAGACTCCCTCACACACAATCATTCGGTAGTAAAAATAAATTGTAGCCCTTTGGTAGGTTTAGAGTTTATATTTAGTGGGGTGATGTGAGGGGAGTGCAGGCAGCTTCTTAATTTGCTCAGTTTGTGAATCCGTTGACAAATTGCCTGACGGAGACTCCGTGTGTTCCATCCAAGCCAATATGACAGAAATCAATCCAAGAAATGGATGCTAATCAGCCTAAAATCAGCTGTTCCTGTTAATGACCGGGACCCACTGCATTACACTTGTACACACAGACACACACACCTACACGACTGACTTTTATATTTATTTTTATCAAACTCACCAGAAAGTAACAGCCAAAAATACATTTTCAAGGGGAGTAAATACAAAAGCTGGACAACCCAAACAAACAAACATTCACATACCTGGTCTCAGCTATGTTGGTGGCAATCACAATCTTTCTGATTCCAGGAGGAGGCCGTTTGAACACCTGAGGAGAGTGAAGGAGAAACATGAGATTGGACTTTTCTGATATTGAAGAGGGAGCAAAGCATGACAATCAGCAGAGGCAGACACAATCAGAGAGACAGACACAGAGAGAGACAGAAGAATGCTGACCTGCGTCTGATTAACGGTAGGCATGAGGGAGTGCAAAGGGATGATAACGAACCGGTCTGAAACACAACAGGACACACAAGAAAAACTCAAACAAAGCATCATTTGCAAACATAAGATATTACTGCTGGTGTGTGAGGCTGAACAATTATTCTATGTCTAAAAATACAACCTTGAATATCCTGGTAAATATTGTTATTTGTTCATCTTTGGCAAAAAAAATAAATAAAAATGGACAGAAAAACACTTACAATTAATTAATTAAAAAAAATCAAATATATTTAAAGATCCCCTTCAGTCATGTTTTATGACATATGAAAATAGTGTTGGGATAATAATTTATATTTTTTTCACAAAAAAGTTGAACTACTTCCCTCCCCCTCTAGTGGAGCCCATGGGAACTTATTTTGGAAAAAATATGTATGAAGGCCAACGGCGAGATACAATTTTTTTTGTGATCCCGTTTGAATTTGGCCATGAATCACGCATATGATGTTTGTCAATTTAAAAGATAATTTTGCAAGTCCAGAAAGTCGTAGTATCATTTAGTTTTGTGTGAAACCGCTCAGTGAACTACATCTCTCGTCTCGCACAACATGTGTCACCAGCTAACTTCTATGTTCCATGCTGAATGTAACTGGATCTTACCGGATGTGTTTTATCCAGCGACTCCTTGTGTGTAGTCTTATACTTCAACAGCTTTACAACAAACTGCCACTTTCTTGAGTTGCAAAAAATTATATTTTAAATTGACAAACATCATATTGTGTGATTCATGGCGCAATTCAAACGGGATCAAAAAAAATATTTGTCTCTCGCCGTTGACTACCGTTCATTTTTTTTCCGAAATAGTGTTCCACGGTGGTCAACCGGAAGAGGAGTGACTTTGTCTCGCTATGTATGAATGTGCAAATATTGTTCATTTCATACAGAATACATATATGCACACTGGGGCTGCAACTAACAACTATTTCCATTGTCAATTAATCTGCCGAATATGTTCTTGATCAATCGAGTTACGCTGGGTCTATAAAATGTCAGACGATAGTGAAATTGCCATTCAGAATTTTCCAAAACCCAATCAATTTCTAACTGATTAACAGTTTCAGCTCTAAACACTTCTGTAAGTTGGATATTGGACCAGAATTTGCTTCCGAACTAGTAACAAAGTCATGCTCGTTGTATTTACACGTATTATACTCTGAGTTAAAGTGAGCACAGAGACAACTTTCTCTCTTCAGCAGCTGAATGTGAAAACAGCCTTCTGCACAGTGAAGGTCAAACATCCAAGTGAAGTAACAATAAGGAAAATGCATTTTTGAGTCGCAAAACAGCACGACCGTTAAGAGAATAATGATATCTTCTACATTACATTAACCTGCAAGTCACTGGTATGCACTTCTATGTCATATCTGTGTGTTGCCATGAGTTTGTGTACCTGATCGGAACATCTGCTCAGCCGTGAGCAGGTCATTGAGGCTGCTGATGTTGTCCCAGCCAGGAAGGAAGACCAGGATTGCTCCTTCCTGTCAGACAAAGATAATGACATCAACACTTAGCAGCTGAAAGACACACACAAAAAAAAAAAAAACACACACAAAAAAAAAAAAAACAGCGGGGGGTTTCAGAAGAGAAAACACAACAAGAAACAAACAGTCATTAGCCGGAGGAGCCTCAGCAACAACTGAGCCAAGTGAACAAGGTGCCCGTGTCCTCGGAAGGAGCTGAGCCGAGGCAGATGGAGACGACTTGCCCTGAGCTCCAAACCTCCACATTCAGCAGCACAATAGGCCCTGACATTGGCTGCCAACATCATTATGACAACAACATCTTCCCACTGCAAGGCATGGGCAAGCCTCTGCTGCTTCACATTACCAGCGGGATAGACTCTCTCAAAGCAGCAGTAAAACAAAAAGAAAAGAAAACCAATTAGTCACCTGGAAAATATAGAGGCACACAAATGCAAGCTGAGAAAACATCAGCAGGATAACAGATGACGGCGGCTAATAGAGTTGGAGGTATTCCAGCGCGAACAGATCTTTGCACATTCAGCTGTCTTGACAATGGAACGGATGAGCACTTAACGTAAAGTACGTGTCAACCCCTCAAATATAAAAAACAACGTCACATAATGGTACAATGGATGAAGATAACTTTAATGATTGACGAGGAGCAACTCTATTATTTTAGCAGCAAAGAACAGGACACAGAGAATAAGACAATGGATCAAACTTGCATGAAAAAACATCTAAAAGAGATTTACAGGTCGCGTGCAGTTTGTTTTTAAATTATAGTCAACTACCAGAGCAGACATCCATATTATCAGATATACAGAAGGGACATACAATTGAAAATAATTTAGGGCCGGGTACTGTTTGAAAGTTTCCGATACTGGTGCCAATACAATACCTCAGTTTTGGTATCAATACTAATATGACCTTTGAGAAATATCAACATGTTTTTCTATAAACCTTTTTTCACTTAAAGATCCAGTGTGTAACATTTCGGGGGATCTATTAGCAGAAATGGAATACAAAATGAATAACTATGTTTTCTTTAGTGTATAAGCACCTGAAACTAAGAATCGTTGTGTTTTTATTACCTTAGAATGAGCCCTTCATATCTACATAGGGAGAGGGACCTCTTCACAGAGTCCGCCATGTTTCTACAGTAGCCCAGAGCGGATAAACCAAACGCTGGCTCTAGAGAGAGCCTTTTGTGTTTTCACGTTAGCTAAAGGCCATCGTAGTTCTCTGACACGCTTGTGAAACTGCGGCGCCAAGTTCAAAACTGTGGTAACGCCGGCCGCCGTCTGAAATTCGTTGCTCCTAAAGTAGGCGAGGCAAAGGTCCTGAGAGATACCACGGCATTACCACAGTTTTGCACTCGATGTCTCACGTTACCGCAGTCTCGGAAAGGGAGGGGTGAGCGGAGGGGAACTCAGTTGGTTGCAATTTGCAACCACACCGCTAGATGCCGCCAAATCCTACACTCTGTCCCTTTAATAAAATGCCAAACTTCTCAATGCATCAATGTTTAAAGAGGCCCTATTATGCTTTTGTGCTTTTTCCCCTTTCCTTTAATGTGTTATATAGGAGGAGGAGAAGAGGTGCTGCAGCAGAGCCAGTATGAGAAAAAATAAAGCGTTTTTTTTTTTTTAACATTAAAGCATGTAAACATGTTCTAGTAGAAACCCAAAATACAAGTATGTGCCTGAAAATGAATAATACGTCCTCTTTAATGTCTAAAGTTAGCAAAGTTTCCTCATTTCCCGATTAAGGGCAGGAAATATCTGATCAAAGAATAAGTAAACAGAACCTAACCAAGACTTTAGACGCCAGTTGCTACAAACACATTTCAGTCAGTACTCAAAGAGTAGTGAGGCTTGATACCCGCCTCTAGAATCATTAACTACTCACATAATCAGAGTTATAAACGAAAACAGCAGGGCGTCTTGAAAGGTGTTTAGAAGTATCTGACAGAAATATGAAGGCTGCAATTTATGACATTCACAACGTGGAGATGAGATTGTACAAAGGAACAGGTATCAGCTAAAGACTAATAATGTAAAAAGCTTTAAACTTCGTAAACCTGAGCAATATCCAACTTTTATGTTATCATCAGTGGGGATACATTTCTGGAAAGGCTATTTCACCACATCAAAGACCTAAATTTAAACAACAATTATACTCAGGATAATATTAACCCACTCTTTAAAAAAAGGACTGTTCATTTCCTGAGAAGAAGGGGAGATGAAGAACAGACATTAAAAAAAGGAGCCTCTGGGCCCTCAGCACCTCTTCCTTTTAATTAAAGCTAATTATTATTACCAGTGCTCAACCACTGGCACCCTCATGGGACTGCATATGTGTGTGTTAATGTCTGTGCATGTGTTTGTGAACAGAGGAGGAGGAGGAGGAGGAGGAGGAGGAGGAGAGAGATGCAGGCAGTGTGCCTGGTTACAACCTGACGGAAACACATGTTCACGCACATGCAGTACAGAAAGATGCTCCGATTGATTCCAACTAAAAAATCAAGAAACAGCACAGTAAGCTCCGTAGTGTCGGCCTACTATTTAGCACACACACACCACACCACCCACATATACACACACACATACACATAGCTGCACCCAGCAGGCGTTCATTAATGCCTGTATGTCAGCCCCCTAGGTGTCTAATCACAGACTCCTGCAACATAATTAACCAATCATCACAGTCGAAAGCCTGGCAGACGGCCCGTATCCTCGGTTCAGAACGCCGTCACAGAGAATCAGCCCGGCTCCCTCTCGGGCCGTTTGACAATGCCACGGCGAATCAGCTGGTCCACTGGCTCAGGGTGGCCGTGACTGATAGATATACGGCTTCATACGGGAAGGGATAATTATTCTGTCTGTCTGCGTTAGTCACTCCTCATTCTGGTGCCTGTCTCTTTATTTCTGTTCCTCCTCTCGTATACGCCGAATAAGTGAAACTAGTTCCACTTCACTTGGAAAAATAGAGGAAAAGTGAGAGCGGACCGTGTCATTGTTTTACTTCCTTCGATTCTAGCACTTTCTTGTTATTCTCCTTTTTAACAGTGACAATAGGCGTCACCGAATGGTATTGATTGCGATAATCTATTCCATTGTGAAGCTCTGTTTTAACACATGTTGAAAATTACAAGAAACATGCTGCAAATACAAATTTTCAACAGTCAATTTACTGAAATAGCGAATATTTTTCAGACTTTTTGCTCTGCCTTCATTTCGTCTGCACGAACAACTCCTGATGTGGGTATAGTTAGGCTATGTGTTACTGGGTCTATTGAAAAAGTAAAACTTTCACCAAAAAAAAAAAAAGAGACGTTTGATCTAACTTAGTTGACATTATACTCCACATTACCAAAATCTGAATTGAACACTGAAATGACATAAAAACGAGGAAATTTAAAGGTACGGTATGTATGATTTGGCGACATTTAGTTGCAGTGTGGTTGCAGATTGCAACCGACTGAGTACCCCTCCGTTCGCCTCGCTCAGAGGCGGGGAGGGGTAGCAACGGAAGTCATACGGTGACCGGCGGTACCGCGGTTTTGCACTCTGTGGCTCACGTTACCGCAGTTTCACAAGCGCGTCGGAAAACTACGGTGGCCTTCAGGTAACGGAAAAATATGAAAAGCTCTCGCTAGAGCCAGTGTTTGGTTTGTCCGTTCTGGGCTACTGTAGAAACATGGCGGAGCAACATGGCGGAAAACACAACGATTCTTAGTTTCAGGTGATTATACACTAATGAAAACATAGTTATGAATAATATATTCAATATCTGCTAATAGATCCCCGAAATGTCACACACTGTTCCTTTAACAAGAACTGGAAAGAAAAAAAGGGGGATGGATGTGCATTGGGAGAGCATCTGTTCGATCACTCATTAGCACAGATCTGCTGCCAGGATCTGTGTTATTTCCTCTGATCTAATGTCACTCGCCCTCCTGTTCCTTCTATCTGCTCTACCTAGGATTGCACTGTACTCCTCTCCTTAAGTTGGTGTCTGCGTCTGTGTCAACTATTCACTTTTATTTGATCTGAAACCATCTTCCTAATGGACCGCTGCTCTGTCGGCCTGTCTACGATCAAAAAAGTCGGGAGCTTTTCAAGTCCGAGAAAAACAAATGTTACAAGTTTCCGTGGCACAAGAACTAAATGGGGTACCAATGTACTTCATTAAAAATCTAATTGCAGACAGCAGAATTTATCCACTTACAGACAGCTGCCCTGAAACCAGACAACACAAAGATAAACTCACCTCCTCTTTGAGCACGATATGGCGAATCAGTGTCAGGATCAGCTCCAGGTCAATCTTCTCATCGTTGTCCAACATCTCCAGTGTCTCGATGGTGTGGTCAGAGTATCTGTAAAACACGGGACACAGACAATAAATAAATAATCCACCATCTTCCGTGCTTGCTACAATCCCTCCTAGAGATTTTCCGATACCATTTTTTCCTTCCCGATACCGTTTCGGATACCTGGACTCGCGGTATTGGCCGATAGCGGGTACCGATCCGATACTAACATGAAAATATAGCTGCTGCAGTTCTTCTTTGCTGCTCTAAAACAGTAGTTGCCAGGGTGACAGCACAGTAAAGGCTACTGTTTTGGAGTGGCAAAGAAGAATTGATTTCCAGTGAAACAAGTTGATTTTTTTCTGGGTAAATAAACTATGGTATCGGATCGGTGCATAGACAACTCTAATCCCTCCACTGCAGCTCAGCAAGGAAGCACAAAGGGGACGTTTTGTGCTAAAAACACTAACTTTGGAAGATACCCACTTGATTTGAATAGATAAACTGATGAAACCTCAGCATGAACAGGAGGAATCTTTTCATTTTTTTTTTAAGTCACAGCCATTAAGTGCTAAATGGGCAATAACCTTGATTTGCCACTTAGGCCTGAATTATACTTGGGCATCGGGGACTTGCTGTACCTGCATATAGTGTAGGAAGTGACAAAAAAGCTTTGCCTAGAGCTCTGCCCACTGACTGTCATAACACGAATGCATTGTTGTGCTAGAAGTAATGATGTTTACATTCTCTTGCATTCACTTTGTGACACAAGAGCAGCAATAATCGTGGCAAAGAAAAGGGACTGCGCTGCGAATAGCTGCACTAAATGAAGGCGAATGTTTGTTGGGTGTCATTTAGACGAGGATGACACCTTAAGTGGTCCCCTCAAAAATGTTGAGGCAGTTGCTGGAGGGAAAGCCGCACCGCAGAGACACAGTAGTCAATTATGGTTATTACAGTGTTTGTATAGCCCATGTTCAAATTGGTTGTATTTTTGAAGAAGAGGCGCAAATAAGCTACAACATTTCAAACACATTTTGTACTTCAGGAGACACTTCATCCACCTGAGGCGTGGGTACACTTCAATGCAGATGTATAAATTTAGTTTTTTTACGTAACGAATCTATCAAAGGGTCAAGTACGCACTCACCCTGCTCTGTATTCAGCTTTTTACACATTCGGGTAAACTCGAAGTTCAAATTCACAAAGAAAACAAAGTTATTCGTTTTAAACTGTGAACGTCACAAAGCCAAATCCTCCCGTTCCCCACCGAAACAACACATTTATCAACCTGGCAGCTGCTCTGACAGTCTAACCACCCCGCTGCTGTTCCCACCAACTCACCTGCCCTGCAGTGTGCGTGCGTAACAAGGCCAGCTCTCCTTGTATTCGGCCTCTTTCTCCTCCTTCTCAGGTCTGGAGTTGCGCCCTTGCCAAAAGCCTCTCTTCCACGAGGGCCGACGGTCCTGATTCTGGGAGCGATACCTGGCGTACGTACAAACCAGTTTATATAAGACCACATAAAAACAAAGGGGGTTCCATTTGTGTCTTTGTATGTGTGTGTGTGTGTGTTGTTCTACCTGGTCATCTCCACAATGTCCTCAAGCAGGAACTCCTCCACTGGGAACGTCATCCCAGGGATGTGGATCATCGGACAGTTGTCTAAAAGGTTTGAAACATGGACATGGGAGTAGATGAGAAGGAGGACCAGTCCACAACAACGAACCTGCGAGTTTAACGCTGAACAACTCGGGACCGCATACCAAAATACTTGGAAAACTTCTCCGCGTTGAGCGTGGCACTCATGAGGATGATCGAGAGGTCGTCTCGATGGTTGAGTATGTCCTTCACGATGACGAGCAAAACGTCAGATTGCAGGTTCCTCTCGTGGATCTCGTCCAACACCAGGTGGCTGATACTGGACAGCAATCTGATGCACACGAAAACAGGGGGAAATGGTTTTAAGTCTGTAGTTGATTTTAGGTGTCTGTATGTCCTCATTAGGCCTGGAAAATGGCAATTCCGTGTCCATTATGTCCATATTATTTGATACATCTGCCAAGATGACCATGTTTTTAGTTCTGTTTGTCGAATTGTTCCTCTTTTTTGTCTACATTTTGCAGCATAATTCTTGAACCATGAAGCGTAGATGCAAATTCCTTTTATTTGTATTCTTCTTATTACTATTATACTATTACTATTCTTTTCTATTCTTCTTTGGTTCCAGTCAGTACCTATAATTAGATGCCGTTTTTTCCTCATTTTTCAAAAGATGTCATCTAATCCTTCGCTATCTAAAGTTGATATAATCAATTTTTTTGTATTATTTTTATTTGATATCTTTGTAACTACAATTGGGTTCTGTGCTTAATCCGTACAGCGGTAGTCTACTGATAAGTCAAAGGGGTCTGTGGGACTGAAAATGCATCGCTAATGTGATGGGTGGAGACAAATAGTCACAACAAAACTGACAAGTGTCAACGTAGCTGCAGTCCATGCAGACTTGTCAGCTTGTAAGCCAGCTGCTGTGTCTTAATGCCGAGAAGTTTTACAGCATTTTGTCAGACGGCTGTAGTCCTGAAATGACTCACTAGAGTCGTGCCAATTCTGAAAGACCATGAAGCAAGACAACAAGAAAAGCTGGCACCCTCACTTAGTCTCTGTGGGTTTTTTTTTTTCTGAAGACACTCAAAATGCAAGGATGAGCATGAAGGGATGAGTCAACAGAAGCTGTGTGTGTGTGTGTGTGTGTGTTTGTGTGTGTGTGTGTGTGTGTGTGTGTGTGTGTGTGTGTGTGTGTGTGTGTGTGTGTGTGTGTGTCTTCATTTCTCTGCCTATGAGAGTGGGGACCCATACTAATGCTGCTTCCACAGACAGAGTCAACCACAAATCAATGGGGATGAAAAAACTGAGTGACACAGATGGAATAAGAGAGCGGAGGAAGGACAGCTGGAGCAGAGACACACAGAGGAAAAGCAGAGTAGATGAAATAAATGCTGGGGGAAGATGTGATGAGGATGAGGTAGCAGGGAGGGAGGGAGGGAGGGAGGGAGGGAGGGAGGGAGGGAGGGAGGGGGCGACTTACGGGTCTGAGCGAAGCCACTGAAGAATAATGCCTGTTGTACAGTACAGGACCGAACCTTGTCTCCGTGGTAACCGGCTGAGGAATAAGAGGAGAAAAAAAAAGACTTAACATTTCTCAAATGACACAAATTAAGACGAGTATAAACTGAGGACAAAGGTTAACAGAATGAGTTTCTCTGTTGATTTGTGTACGAGTCTGTAAAATACTCTGTCTTTCTTATATTTCCACTCTCCTTTTCCATTTCAGGATTCTGCGCACACTTTTATTTATTTATTTTTTTTTCAGTTGGTTGCTCAAAGATTATTTCATTGCAGTAGTATCTCGATGCTCAGCCTGTACACAGAAGTACACATAAAGCTGAGATTAGTGTTGCTATTAAATGTTGTCGATACAGAATACGCTTTCTAACAAATAATGTTATGGCTTGTAATGGGCACTTGTGTTCACACTGTCTTTCATACTTTGCATAAGTATTAGTGATGAAAAGTTTCTCCATTGAATAGCGATCGTGAATAAATGACTTCTCATTTATTTTAATCCCAAACAGAGAATAAACTGCCTCCCTTGTGACACATCTAAACCACATTAAGTTAAAGGCTTTATTGTACAACTGATGTAAGCACGAAATTTCCAAAAGAACTTGGACTAATGCCGAATTCACACCAGAGCAGCGGCGGAGTGTGGCCCGCGGCGAGCTGCCACGTCTGTGAAAAGCTGCGGCGGCGTGCTCCCCGAGCTCGGCGAGCTGCGGCCGTTTGATTCTGTGGTGAAGTGCGGCCAAACAAAAATTGGGAAAAGCTGAACTTGTAGCAGCAAAGTGCGGCCAGAGAGGACCCGCAACCAATCAGTACGCAGATCCTGTGACTCCTGTGACATGCTGACCTATGTTACAAAGAATTTCTTCCCCCTGGAAACACGTGAATACGCCTCGAGGCCGCAGAAAAAATGTAATTATTGCGGCGAGCCGCACTTCGCCGCTGCCTGGTGTGAATTCAGTGTAACATCAGGAGAAATAACAGTAATAACAACAACATTTTTTTTTATGAGGCACTTTGTGAAACAGGGTTACAAAGTATTTCACACCATCATCACACAATGAATGAAACAACCAAAGCAGTGAAACAAGCAAATAAACAGTCAACCTAATTATACCTCACTGATAAAAAGATTATAGATCACCAATAGCAATATAGATAATAAATACAAGAAAACATAATAAATGACAGTGAAATAGAGTGGTAACAGCAATCAATCATCTTTATAATAAAAGTACTGAAGGAGCAGCTTGCCAGGGGCTTGATTAACTTGCTGAGGGGCCTCGGGGCAAATAGGAGCTGCTGGGCTTCCATTAAACCCTCAATTCATCACGCTCTCTGTGCAATGTGTGCAGTTTTTCAATACTGCAATACTGGCGGCGGGTTTGCTGTGTGGTAATTTGATTAATCACAAATTAATTTAGTAATATGCTTACATGTAGGCCTGTCACGTTAATTACGTTATCGACTTGTCGTACAATACACGGACAGGACCTCAAAGCATTTTTGCTGACGTAGATATTGTGTTTACATACGTGTTTGTTTACATACTGATGTTGTTCATTTATGCATTTGTGCTGCAGAGAACAACATACTATACTGAAAACAAATCCACCGGCATTGATCGTGTGGCTAATAAACAATCTATTCTAAAATAACCTAATAAGAACATCAATATTTTAGCCAACAGAGCCCGAGAGTCTATTTTATTATTTATTTTTGGTAGTGTGGTTTTATTTTATTGATGTTATATTCATTTAGGATATTTTAATGTTTTTTTTTCACTTTCCAATTCCAATGTCTGACTAAAAGTTCGTTGATTTGAAAGGGTGTTACTTGCATTATTATGCTATTAAATTATTATTATTATTATTATTATTATTATATCAGTGGCAGTAACGAGTTGGCTTTTTGGCTCATCACACACACACACACACACCTATCCCTGTCACAGATACACCCCCACCCGTAAAACAATCCATCCATTCACCTTTTGTTTATATGGTGACGTTGCTGAAATCCAAGAACGCGCAGTGCTACGAGGACATGGTGTGAGACCCTACTGTCGGAGCGAAAAGTTTGCTGTTTGGCGTCCGTCTTCTTTAGTTTTCTTGTCGTTCTCTCGCTGAAAACTGCTCCGCATTCCGAGTCAACAGACGGCTGTGGCGTTTTCACTCGGTCGCCGACGGTCAACGATTATTCAAGACGCTTCAAGCTACATCAAGATTTACGATGGTAAAAAACGTAAGTGTAATGTTATTGTTAGCCCTGAACATGTTTGTGTATTATATAGATATAATATATTTGGTCATATATAAAGGTGATGTTCTCCGCTGTCTGTGACAGTTTGACAGTTTTGAAATCTCATAGGTAAGAGAAAATATTACGAATCAGATCAAGCTTATTTACTCTAAACAGTTTCCTACTTTATGTTTATCATAACCACCCATCGTTTGCTGCACTACACCAAAAAGAACACATTTAATTCAGTGACTCTCTGCGCTGACCGAGTTGTGTAGACTAATACGATGCTTCCCCTGCAAATGTAACTGAAGTTCCCAAAGGCTAGATTAAATGTCTTCGTGCCAATTTGTATTCAGCTTTTAAAGAAGTTGATTACCCACTGAGAGACCGACATAAGGAGAGTAAAGAGTGTGGATGGAAGTATGCGCTTTTTTAAAATGAGCTGCTATGTGGAGGAGTTGGCACATCAATAGACGTTTAACAAAGATTGAGATACAAATTGCCAGCTTTCGCATATACCCACCGAGAGGCACCCGTGGTCTCCATCAGTGACGGCAAAGCAGCACGCTTAAAGAGATGCCTTTCTGCCTATACTTAAAGATATAGAAAATTCACAGTCTAGCACCGTGTTATTTGTCCCATTTCTTAGACAGTCAGTAATCATCAGTCCATCTTTTTACTCTCCCTTCACATCGCGTCTGAGTCGCCTCGTTTCCTCTTTTCCTCTCCTCTTACTGCATCCATCTCAGACTTCCATCCTCTATTGTATGTAATTCACTTTAGATTGCTGCACCCTCTCATCTCCTGTCACTCTCTGCTCACTCGGTCTGCACACCTCAAGTGCCTCTCTCCCCAGCTCTGTCATGGTCTCAGATCATTCCCATCTACTGTAAATCCTGTCCTTCAAAATAAATCAATTTCCTGTGGTATTCATTTATCCCATACAGTTTCCTCATCCATCTGAATTTTGCCCATTTAATAAAGTAATAATGTAGAAGGTTTTCATTTAAATATATGTCTGTTAAGTAACTATCGCCGAATGAGGTAACACAATGGTGACTGAGCCAATGGCCCACTGATGAGAGCCCTTGCATTTGCAATATTACGAACTGGATTTCTGCGGCGACATTCCTTTTTTCCGGCCTCTGCGAGTAGAGATTTCACAAGAACCGATACTTTGGTACCAAGTCGATGAATAAATTCTGAATTCTAACGATATGCGGTTTTCAGTACCCTAGGTATCGTAGGTACCGTCAGGGCTCAAGACTAACGTTGTCCCCGGGACAATAGAAATTGTGTTTGGGACGCAGTCAACTCACTATCGCCCTATTTATTCCCCGATAATGCTACATTGCGAACAACAAATCTGTGTTGTAATCTGCAGGATGAGAACTAGTTAACGTTAGCTGTTAGCAGCTGGTAAGCAGCACAGTCCGGCACGGAGCTAACTAGCTCCCATCCTGCCGATTTCAACACGGGAAGGTGCCATTGATTTGTGCCATTGATTGAGTAAAAATTTGTTTTGGGCAAAGGTAAATTCTAACGTTATGATGTGTTCAAATGTAATCTTGTAAAATTTAGTTTTTGGCAAGAAACTTGAATAAATACAGTTGATTGAAGGAGATGTTTTCACAGCGATATAAAAATGGATGATAGAGAGGGAATTTTGAGCTGTGTAACTTCTAAACAAGAACCAGTATGCAAACAGTTATAAAGGAGTGCAGGTTGAAGTACATGGGATTTATTGTTTTACTCTCGTTTTTTACCGTGGTATCGAATTGGTATCGAGAATCGTGGAATTTTCACCGGTATTTGGTATCGACTACTACATTTCTGGTATCGTGACATCCCTATCTGCCCGTGTCGAGAGTAAACGCTTACTATGTACAAACACACAAAGAAAAGGCCGATGACCACAGACGGCAAAACTTCAAAAACAAGTGCAAATCCAAAGGACTGTCAACTAACTGACGCCACACAGGCGACACTGTTTGGATCTCTGGGAAGTCAAATCCAAAAGCACACCTGCAATTACCGCTTATCGCCGCAGGTGCCGCCAAAGAGAATGAAACGGAGATCTTTGAGATCGCAACTTCCAAAGTCTCGATACATGGATCATTGCAGATGTAGTTCATGTCAAATTGTAAAAGAACGGCTTCAATGGAATGAAAAAGACCATTCACGCTTTTGCAATGAAAATTCATCGCACATATGGAACATCAGTGCTCTTTATCCTCAGTATATTTATCTATGATTACACGTGGTTTAGCCATTATATCATGAGCAGAAACTGTTTTAAGAACAGCAGTTAAACAAAAAGAGTTTATCAGCAACCCAAACAATAGTGACTCTACTCTTCAGAGCATTTCATTTAATGCAACATATGTTTGAAGAGGCTTCCTTACCTCTGCAGGCGGATTTGGTAACCACAAGAATTTGCATTCCCGACACTTTCTGCCCTCTCTGATGCTACACGTTCCGCTACCTGAAAGGAAGCACGCATGCACGCACAAAAACATTTAAGAACAAAATCAGTATTGTGAAAGAATAGCCATCTAATTTACATGACAGGTGCAGGAAATTACACATGCAATGCATCCACATCTATCCTCTGTACGCACAGAGCCACACACTGGCAGTCAGACTCTGAAAAAAACCAACAGAGTACATACCGAGATGGCGCTGATGCGTCGAGGCTGCGTGCAGACCACGCGACACATCGAGCCCACGCCTCTGTTGATGTAATCGTCCAGGATGAACTGGGTGACCTGGGTGGTCTTTCCGCACCCCGTTTCCCCGCTCACCACCAGGACGCGGTTTGAGTTGATCAGCTCAACCAGCTCCTAAGGGGCGGAAAGACAGAAGCAGGTGAGAGAGGATGGATTATGAGATGAGGAGGAGTAACGGGGTGATGACAGAGGATACGATTTAATTCTGCAGAATAAGCAATGATGAGTGTTTGCTTTAAGAGTGTGTGAAATCAAAAACATACCTCTCTTTTGCTGTAAGATGGTAGTTTTTGCCTGAATTTCTGAAAGCAAAAAAAAACGAGCAAACATATCAATAAAATCCATAAAATTAAGAGCAGATGTTCTATTTTTATAACTTGATAATGGGTGCAGTCTACATTCCAAAACATCTCTTAGTTAATTCTTATAATCACAGATTCTGTGTAGCGGTTTGGCAACAATTCAGTAATTCCTCGAGATTCACTCAGTGGAATAATATGACATTACCATATTGTGATAGATTGTGGACACCCAGCTCAACACAACCATGCGAATCATAACCGGGACTATTCGGACAACACCACTCCCCTGGCTCCCTGTCCTATCCAATATAACCCCCCCCCCACATATCCGGCGAGTAGCATTTACTCAAAGGATGCTTCAAAAGGTCAAAGACTCTCCCCATCTACCAATTCATGCAGACGTCTTCAACCCACCCACTGCCCGTCTTCCATCTAGACGACCGATCTGAAAGAATACCCCACCGGACGATTTCACCACCCAATCAGCTTGGGAAAAGGAATGGGAGCGCAAGGATGTCCCAAATAAACATCTGGTGTCAGAACCCACCCAACAGGTCCCTGGCACCAACCTACCAAGGATACAGTGGTCAACCCTCAACAGATTCAGGTCCGGACATGGCCCCTGCTTGGCCAGCCTTCACAGCAGCCCAAGCCCATTGTGTGCTTGCGGAGAGGTGCAAACAATGGAACACATCATTGAAGCTTGCCCGCTCCACAGTCTAAAAGGAGGGTTAGTCACCCTCCATACAGCAGACCAGGAGGCAACCGCCTGGCTTGAGAACTTTGTATTCGCTATATAAAATAAATTGTGACACCGTGACTAATGTGCTCTGCCAAGTAATTTTGAAAACGTAACATTATTTTGCAATATATAATGAAAATTATGATAATATTCCTGTTATTACTGAGATATTAATTCACCATATTGCCCAGACGTATTCTATTATTCCTTATTCTCCCCCACAGAAATCATCATGCAACTTTTTTAAGAAGATGAGATGCATCTTATCTAAAAAAAAAAAAACAATTAGGTTGGACATCAAACAAACAATAAATGTCTGGCTGGACATTTTGAATTCTGTAGGCAAATGATAAAATCATTGCATCCAATATAATGATTTGTTGGAGAGATGCAAGCAAGGCACTGCCAAGGTAATCAGGCTAGAAGCCTTAACTTTTACCACTGTGTATATATAAAACTTGATGCTCACCAACATTTCTTTGTACTTTGGATCGGATTTCTTGCTCAGCAGATCTCTCTTTAAGCGGGCATCCAGTGAATCGTCTCTGACTACTTCCTGATGTAAGTACTCCAGGTCTTTGTCTTTCCTTCTCAGTTTCTCTTTCTCCTCCTCCTGCTGCTGCTGCTGCTGCTGCTGCTGCTCGTCTTCATCCCACGCATCCGGAGGCTCATCTTTAACGACTGCTGCAGAGAAGTAACTAAACAAAAACATCAAAGTGTGTAAGTATCCACAACATACCACCAGACAATATTAGTTGTTCTGCGATTTTGGCACGGAGCACCATCAAATATTAACTATATTTTTGGAGCAATGCGTCGGATTCGCTTGCAAAGTTACCGTTGTGATTTGTGAGTTGCTTTCTTCTGGCCTGGAGTAACTTCTTCATCCTCTTCCTCAGATTTGAACTCAATCTTCAGTTTCTGCTCTTCAGGCGCATCCCCATCAAAGAAACTGCATGCACAATTAAGAGTCACGATCCTATCTAGCTTTTCCCATTTTGTTTATTGTACGCTCAAAATTACACTGTGCAAGTAACGAACGGAATATCTATGCAAGCTGTTCTTACCAATGACCACTGCTACTGGCAGCTGTCCGACAGCTGTCAGACGTAGAGGCTCTTGCGTCCCTGCCGTCCCTCCATGGACCGGGCTGATCGTTTTGGACAGAGTTAAGCAGCTTGGTGATGTGCTGCTCTCTGGCCTCATCCATCTGGACCACCGCCCGCTGCACACAGACATGGAAAGGGGAAAGTTCAGCCGTAACCTTGCAGTTAAAACGATGAAATCCATGTAACAGCGATACGCATTGTTTAGTTATTTTTGCATTTCAGTGAGAGCTGAAGGATGACTTGCTCATTTAGCAATACGCAACTTCTATTGCAGATTCTGTGCTATATAAATAAAGTTTGTTTGCTTCAAGAGTTGAAACCAAGGGTGCGTTCCAAACCGCATACTTTTTTCTTTTTACTTTTAAGCTGCCCTTAAAAAGTTATGTACTGTTGCATGCAGTACGCATACACATACTACATTGTCATAACATTGCATCTTGAACTTTGACCCTCACTAGACAGAGGATTGTGGGTCAGGATAGCCAGAAAAGCATGCTGGCTTGCATACTGCAAAATACGACCAGATGCAGTAGGACATCCTGGTATTTTTGGCATACTGTTTTTGACATACTATGTATTGGGACATACTAAATCTTTTTCCTCTCATACTATTTAGTATTGGAACACCCATTCAAATATCAGTAAATTAAACCAACAATTGCACGTTTTCCCATGGTGTTTTAATGGGGGGATGGGCCACTTTAGCTCTGATAACATCAGAAAAAATGAATACAGTTTTATGACTCAAAGCTGAAAAACATTCAGGGAAAGTGTGTCTATTGTTTAGGCCATTGTCTACCCACTAAATTGATCAAGAGACAGGATGTGTCAGGATCTGGGTGGCCACTTATCTGGAGGATTTTGCCCACAAATCAGGATGCAAAATCCTGAAAATGCTCTGAACCATTTTCCAATTAAATCGCCTCACACTTTGCAGTTGACACCTGAGGGCATACCTTTTTTTTCTAGCAGGTGTCAATAACTAAGTGAGGAAGGAACTGTCACCTTCATTTTAACATATTGTGCTCATTTTCAGGTTCATACTTGTAGTTTGGGTTTCTACTAGAACATGTTAACATATTTTAATGTTTAAAAAGTCCTTTATTTTCCTCACGCTGTCTGCTTGAATATACCTGTATTTACCCTCTGTCTGAAACGCTACGTTTTTGTACATTTCAATGGAATTGCAACAGAATTGCGTTGCTAGGCAACAGCTTGGGTCCATGTTTACTTCCGGTCAGCTGATGTCACTCACATACACTACAACAGGAAATGAACCGGGACCCATTTAGAATGTTTACATTTAAAACTTTGAAATGGTCTAAATATTGTAGATTTGTGACATCACAAATGGACAGAAATCCTGACGGCTTGTTTCAAAAGCTCAGTTTCTGAATACGGGCTGTGTGTATTTCTCTGTGGATTAAGCGTTTCAATACTTTCACAGTATTTATATAGAACTTAAACCTACTTTATAATATAAATGCCATGAAAATGTCACTTTTTACAATATGGGACCTTTAAGTGCATCTCAGACTTGTATGTGCTGAAGGTCCTGATCTCTGTTTCTAATAGAGTGACAACCTGCCCTGCTCAACACAATGTGTAAAAGAGCATGCAACCAAAAACACAATCCATACCGATCTCCGGTCAGCCTGCTTCTTCCTCACGGCTCCGTATCTCGCGTACCACATACCGATCTCACGCCCCTTCAGGTGAGGCGGAGGACGGTCCCGTTGTCCTCCTCCTCCTCCTCCTCCTCCTCGGTCCTGGTCAAAGTCGGAGCTGTGTCCTCTCGATCCTCCTCCACCTCCTCCACCTCCTCTGTCCCATCTCTCTCTGCTTCCATCTCTGTTCCCTCGACCTCCACTTCTGCCTCTTCTCCCTCCTCTACCGCCATATCCGTAACTCATAACGTTAACTCACCACCGTCAGAAACCAGCGGTGGTAGTAGCACCAAAATGCTTAAAAACGCTGTTAGAATTGATGTTCACCAGAAAGTAACGTTAGCTACTCGCTAATGCTAACGTTGCTAAGCGTTGAAAATTATGTATTGGGTGGACTTATGGTGCCAAAGACTGAAGTTAAACATGCGAGGCTACACATACGTAGCTACCGACAGCTAATTTCCCGATAGCTTACGCTACATTTACATTTAAAATGTTGACTCACTAGTTAAACTCGTATAAAACAGAAACATTCAGATGCTTTCTGGTTTCCATCCGGCACGTCGCACAGAAATGACGTCAGGATTTATTTAGCAGCGGTCTGTTGTCTGTGATTGGTTGTTGGAATTAATGTGTAGATGTGGTGTAGTTTTTGCTCAGACATGTAACTTTGATGTTAAATTCTCCTCAATCCCCAAACAAATATTGCTATAACTCCCTAAGATGTTGTAGTCTATTTTTACTCGTAGGTTCATGTTTTAAAAAATGTATACAAAAGTAACTAAAACCTCGATGACAGACAATTTAATAACAAGATCATTAGAGCTGCTGTGATTGTGGTCTCGCTCTGTTAGAAGTCAGTAGTTGATGTAAGCTATAGTCTACTTTTAAGTTGACATTATCAAAATTAGAAATGTTTATTTTTGCCTTTTCCTTCAAAAAGAAAGGATCTCCAATGACACTAATTATGTACTGACTCTCTTAATCAGAGGTTTGTCAATGATCACATATATCTTTTATTGATAGTGATCATTATTTTTAAATTTGTTTTGGCTAGATTCAGTTGTTTTTGTTTTTTGTTGTATTTTTCACATTGTATAACAAATAGTCTAGGTAACAAATGTGCAAAACCTTGGTAGTATCACATCAATCTTTATTCTTTATGCAGGACAGAAAGCTTGAATATCTTGTAAACAATAAGGTGTTGCTCTCAAAATATTGTTTACTAAAATATGCACTTTATAAGTCATCTCCTGCATTTAAAGTGATTGAAAATTAATTTCCTTCGAAACATATTTTGATTAGTTCCCAGTATACTCTGTTTATATATGGTATTTTCATATTTTATTTTCTCTTCATTTAATGATGTATGACACCATACAGTATCTGTTTGATTTCTGTAGACCATCAGACAAAAAACAGAGGCCTCTGGCTATTCATTCCCCAGACCCAAACCCCTGTTTACCAAAGGAACGTAATCCTTCTTATGTCAATAGTCAATAGTTTGGCGAATGTCCATTTTAAGTAATTGGATTAAAGGATTGGAAAAATTTACCGGACTTATTAAAATCATCCTCAAGCTCTAAAAATCCACACCAGGGTATATATATGCCCAGACAGAGACGGTCAGAGCTGTAACTGCTGTATAAGCTGCTCATCCTGCTCCCAGCTCAACAGAACATCAGGGAGTGACCTCTTGTCTGGGCCTTAAAGGTTACAGCCAGATGAAAAAGATCTACCATGAATGCTAGACTGTATCACCTCAGGGGTCTCTGGCTTTGCTGTGTATTGTTGGTATTGTGGTGAATATCATCAGCAGATTCAAAGCATGTACCTCACATTTATAAAAAAAAAAAAAAAAAAGTCTGCAGCTTTTCAGTTAAACTGTAATCTATTCTAAAATATGACGGTAATTTATCTACTCCAATTAAGTTTAATAAACAGTAGACATCCATCACTCTGTAACTGAAAATGCACTGGCTTAATAACAACAATTAGTAAAACACTGCCTCTCTACATGACTTGCTTCATGCTGAATGTCTTTAATAAACCATCTCTTAGTCTGAAAACAACATAGCAATACAATCAGTAGGTAACAGACTCTATTCAATCAATAATTGGTTCTGCATTGTTCTCGTTTCTGAATTTTATGGTGGCTAGCAATTACGCTGTTTTCTCATTTCTGCTCTTCACCCTTCACTGACTCTGTTTGTTTTTTAATATTCACACTTACAGCAAATAACAAATTGGATTGTACTGAACATTATCTTGTTTAAATTAGCTGGAATGAGTGAAAGATGTCTTTGTTCCCCTCTCTCTCCCTTTCCTTCTGCGTTTGTCTTGTAAAATAAAAGCAATATATGCCCAATTAGTGTCATGAAGCACATGGCAGAGACAAGAGAATAGAGAGAAGAATGAAAGGTGTGAGTGTCATTCATGGGGATTTTATACATGACACCCATGAGAGGTTGCAGAGTACATCCCGCCCTCGAGCTCGCTGTCATGAAATATCACGCATCACCACTTTTAAATCAACTTCTCTCCTTCACACACACACACACACACACACTCCTGTTCTGTCGTCATCGTAGCAACGATACGTTCAAGGATGTGAAACGATTGATTTTATAACCTGTGTAATGAAAAATTGTGCAGCATGTCCACATTCACGGTGTCTTGAAGCATTTTTGTAATTAAGGAAATGCAGCTGCCCACATATGCAGTGGAAGCCGATCATTTCTGGATTATATTAATTACTTAATTGTCATTTTGTGTGAAAGATACGCCTAATTTATGTGAAATTTTTCTTCCAGTCTGCATCTTGAGGAGTTTGTTTTCATCCGCTGTCTCACATTAAATCCATATCTGGCTCTGTTTGACAGAAATATATTCAGTCTTGTCTTTGAGCAGTTGAAAAATAAAAATAAATCAACTGAGATCAGCTAACTTTCGTTTGAATTAGCAGCAACTCGCAGGGTTTCAATATTTTGAAATGTGTGAACGCAATCATTATCTCAGCTGGGGACACTGAAGGGAACAGGTGATGGGATTGAAAATGAGCTAAGAGAGTAAGCAAGGCAGGAAAATAGTGAGAAACTAGGGTAGGAAAGTATAAAGGAACATGCTGAGAATGAAGCTGAGATGCGTGAGGAGGGGGAGAAATACTGTAAAGCCTTTAGAGTAGTGGAGGGGTTGTAAAAACAAAAGGATATCAGGGGAAAAGGACTGTTACGTATGCTCTAAGCCCCCCTCCCCCTCTCCGCACAGATTCTTCTGCACACCTTGTTGTCATACCCTCAGGGCTACACCTGCGATGCATACAAATGACCTCTGACCCTAATGAATCATTTAACCAAGATGAAAAACCTCAGATGAAAAGCATTGGGTTTTAACATTTGGTGTTTTTTTTTCCTCCTCTTCTGGCTTAGACTTCTCAATAATAAATGCCATTCATTGATGGTGCATGTGTTGAACCGGAGGTCTCGAGCAGTGCCATTGATGCTACATTTTGATGCAGGCTTACCTCCACCTTAATACTTCGGCACAATCAGAGGTTGTGAGTGGGAGGAGAATGTCCTTGGATCAGAGAGAAATGATAGCTGCTGGCCAAGGCCTTTGATGACTACAGTTTTTATATTATTTTACTTTTAGTTTTTGCTGCTTTATGCCCTTCTCTCAAATTCTCTCCTGCTTCCCCAACTATTTGCTTTACAGTCTACTCTCCTTCCACAAAAACACATTTTTAAATGTCTGCACAAACACAAAGATAAAATATAATTTGTTCCTAAAAAAACAAGAACATGTGATGTCTATACTGCTGGTTTTATGCCAGCTCAAACATAGATAAGAGCATTATAAAAAGATCCTACAGCTGTTGTGGATTAGTCATATTACTGTCATCCTCGGGCACAACAGCCAATGACTAACTATCTAGGTCAGTCTCTTTAAGTACAGTTAATTATTGCACTTTATTTATTTAATCTGTTATAAAGAATCCCATTTGAGTAGTTTGTGTTGCAGAATCAGTCCAGATGGTTGACGTGACTGAGCAAACACTTGTACGGCTATAATATGCAACTCCCAATTTCTCACAAACAAAGCAAATGACAGTTTTATTGATCACATGGATTTATGAGAACGCTTGACCAGAAGCCGAACTGTTTGAAAGTGAGAATGAGCAGATGATCGAGTCACTTCCACTCTGTTAGGCTGCGTAGACGAAGCTGCGCTCAAGCTGAAAACCTTTGGCACCATTAACAGCTGAAAATGGTTGACATTGAACACAACTTTACATTCATTATGATTCATACGCCTGTACATTATTTTTCTTTTACATTTCCGCCTGGGAGACATTGCAATCCAGTTGGAGATATATATTCAATAGCCTATTTTACTGCAATTATATACACACACGTGTACATGTAAATGTGCATAAATAATGGGTATTATCTGTGAAAGAGAATAAAGATTTATATGCTTCTGACAGCTCGTATAACTGTTCAAAAACAGTACTGAAATAGGCCTACATAATACTATCTGAACATTTTATCCCAGTCCTTAATGTATGCATGTATTCAACAGAAAGTGAGAGGCCCCGGTGGCTCGCTGATTGGATGGGCAGTGAACTGAGCCGGCAGAGAGATGATCCCCAGAGTGGCTCTGAAATGTACATTCATATGCTGCCTACCGTAGTAAAATATGCACACTGTCACTCAGTTAAATTGCACTAAACGTGCATGAGGCTAGAAAACTGCTCTGCATAAGTATCCCCCTCGACCTCTTCTTCAATAATCACTTGCACTCTCCCTCCTCTCCTTTCCTTTTTATAGTGCTCTCTCTCTCTCTCTCTCATTTGATAGTAGTGAATACATGATGGACATAGCACCTGGACGCAAAGGAAAACACACCAAGAAATGTATGCAGATTAAACACAAGGAAACATTTGAATACTTTTGGTAGCTGACGTCACAAACCATTACTCTCATACCCTCGTCCTTACCGGCGAGGCTACTTCTCACACACAAAAATGCACAACAACACACACCGGGATGAGTCAGACACATGGGTCAGGTGACCCCTCCCCTCACCGCTAAGTCACCGGTGACGTAGTCTACGGGAGCGGCTTCATATCACACGTGTGACTACAGACCTCGGCCCCTCCTTTTTCACGTCGAAGTGAATCTGTATCTATTTTAGATCCGTGACAGGATGCCATATGGTGCAGGAATACAGATGCTCTGCTGGAATACTGTTTCTCTCTCCTACCTTTCCCTTCCTTTCTCTCACACTCTTGTTTACCTCAATTCATGACCATCTCTCTTCCTTTCCAGGCTAATCTGTCTCTGTGTACTCTACAGACAGGTGATGTATGTGCTCTCGTGATGCTATCTGAAGAGGAAGTACAACAGACTGCTATAACAGTCTTGAGCTAAGTCTCTATCTGGGTCACCTAGAGCAGTGATTCTCAAAGTGGGGTCCGGGGACCCCCAGGGGTCCGTGGCACTCTGCCAGGGGGTCCGTGAAAAGTTTTCAGATTCATTCATTTAAATGATCATATCATATCATATCTTTTTTTTCTTCTTTTTTTTTTACAAAAGGCTTCATAGTTCAACAAATAATATTAACATTTTTAAATCTACACTTTCACCCAGGAGAACGCTGTTAATGTCCCGTATGAAACCAAAAGTAAACGTCAACTTTACACTTGTTACATACCGTTGTTTTACGTACCGTTGTTTTACGTACCGTCGTTTTACGTACCGTCTTTTTACGTACCGTCGTTTTACGTACCGTCATTTTACGTACCGTCATTTTACGTACCGTCGACGCATCGTTTTACGTTTCGTTGTTACGCTTGTTACGTAACGTAAGAAAGTCATCTAAGGGCTTTGTTATTTATTTATGTAGTTACGTGGTTATGGTTGTTATGTTACATTGTTACGTTATTATTTTAACACAAACCATAACTAAGTAGTTTTGTTTCCTAAACCTAACGAATCATTTCACGGCATTAACCACGTATCATTTCATTTTGCGTTGGTTTGCAGAAATGCACAATATCAACATTTTTTCTGGCGACTGGGTTGGTATAATAGTTCATAGATTACGTTCTAATCTAACAAATCTGTAACCCTTAGAATCTGCAAATAGGTTTATGTCTAATATCTTTCTAATACATTTCTCTTGTGTTGTTCTTTCACATAACTAAGACTAAAGAAGTGTGAAAAACAGGCTACGTCAAATTATTCATACATTAATCATCCTCGGTATATTCTCTATCTTGTAAGGGGTCCTCGGCTGAAAAAAGATTGAGAACCTCTGAACTAGAGTGGTGAACAGAGAGAAGTAAATGCGGAATGATTAGGAAATTTGTCTGTAATCCTTTGCTGTCAGTTGGGCTCTTTCAACCTCCTCCTGAGAGACACGTTCTTGTCATCCTGTATGTAGGCTATGTCACTCTTCCCTCTCCCCAGCTTGCTTTCTGTAAGCCTCATTGAGCAGCTGTATCTCCTCGCGGTACCCCGAGCTCTCCTGCGTCTGCCGCCGGCTGTTCTGCCGGTGAGCCTCCACAGTGTCTGGTATAGTGATATTGATGGTCTCCGCCTCTGGGTTGCCGGCGCTGGGGATGAGCAGAGAGTAGGAGGCCGTCTCGCCCAGGTCGCAGGAGACAAAGCGGTTCTCCCTCCGCGAGTAGCGCAGTGACGGCGAGCGGGCGTGGGTGGAGGACTGGCTGATGTTTGAGATGATGGAGACGCTGTCCATGGCCTCCTCGTTGTCGCAGATCTCCAGGACCTCCAGGTGGATCTTGACGTTGGTGTCCCCAATGCCGGCCATCCCCAATCCGATCTCCAAGCCCATCCCCACGCCGCTGACGGTCACGTCTCCAGCCTGGCCTCCTGACGCTGGGTCATCTGCGCTGGGCTCGTGGCCGACTGATTTGGAGCGATACACTTCCACCTTTTGAAGCAGAGGCAGATTTATAATTCAAGTTATTCATAAACAGTATGGGGTCATAATGTAATTCAACTACGATATTTTCTGTTAACCCAATGTCACCACAGGGTTCACTCAAGGCTTATCACATTTTATCTTGGCATTGACAGTGTATACATATGTCTTATTTCACTTTATGTCCCATATCAGATCATCCCACATATTTGTTATGTTAAGCACAGACAAGCACGCTGAATAAGACATCTATAGGCAACCAAAATGTTACAATTAACTTTCATGAACTGAGAACACACTGTGAAAGGGTTAAAGTTGTAAGACGAAAAAACGGACAACTCCCAGACCGGACAACGCCGTAGTAGCGACCGGTCAATCACAAGGTAGCCACGCCCTAAAGCATACCCTGCTTTAAATGGGACCATAATTTACTAAATGAACATCATGTTGAATTGAAGAAGACTTGAAACTAGCGATTGAGACCATAAACTCATGTTTACAATGTTTACTGAGGTAATAAATCTCTCTCTCTATCCAAAGCTCAAAAACCCACCTACCAGCATCTCTACAGCATGCAACTCCCCGTAAAACCACAACTTGTAGTTTTTTGGTTTTAGTTTGAGCCAGGTAAGCTGTTTCCTCCTGGCTTCATACTTGATTCACAGACACGAGAGTGATATCAATCTTTTCATTCAACTCTCAGCAAGAAAGCAATGAGCATATTCCGCAAGTCCTTTGATGAATTGCTAATTAATAGGAATTGAACCCTGAACATTTTAGAAGTTTTTTCAATTTCAGCAACGGGCTATTTACCTTCTTGACATTGTGGGGGGAGATCTTGAGTCCATCACTGCTGACCTCGTAGGTTGAGAGAGAGAGGGTCTTCCCCGTGGGGGCTTGCAGAGATACGGTGCCCTGAAAGGCGCACAGGGGGATTGACAGACCACCTGATGACCGCTGCATAGGAAAACCACAGAAAAGACAACATCTTTATTTATGCATTAATCTGTCAGGTCTCATTACTTGAGAATATTATGATGCGTATTACTAAATTTCCTCTTGCTGTTCATCATGTTATTGACAGGAAGTTCAGAGCGTAATGCTCCTTTTGCATCTCGTCTCCTTTGTTCAAACTAATTGAGCTGAGATCGTGTCCGTGTTGTCAAGGGCAGGAAGATGAATGTGTTGACCGACCGTTTTTATCCCAAGAGTTAATGAGGCTTACACATGAGAGGCCTGTCAACAGCACTCTGCCGGTAAAATGAGAATATGGTTCCATGCTTATATAAGCTACCAGAGTCCTTTTAGGCTCACAGCAAAAAGATCTATGTGATCTATAAGCTATTTAGCCCTTATCAGAATTTTTATATCAACTAATTTAATCTGAATAATACAATTTCAGTGTATAAAGCATCAATCAGATTTATTCTGGGTTTCTTATCACTTCGCCATCATTTTTAAATTAGAGGGCTCATTTATATCACTCACATTTTTAATCATATTTCAGATTTTCCAGTCATATGTTCATATTGTTTTCATAGAGATTAATTCACCACACAGTACATCAAAGTGAGCCTCTGTCAACGTTTGAGATATTACTGGCAGGGGGAAGGGGAAGCGTCCTGCGGTTAGACAGTGGGGAGACTGCGGCAGGTCCCATTAAGCCCTCTAAATTATTTAGATTAGTTCAATGTAATGATCTGATTGTGACTATGACGAACAATAGACACAAAGAGGATGTCAATCTCTTGTCCTCCCTGACTCTGTCTGTTTTCCTGTCATTGTCTTTGTACATTGTGAATGGAGAGAGATAGAGAGAGAGAGAGAGAGAGAGAGAGAGAGCGAGAGAGAGAGAGAGAGAGACCGCCATGTTGAGCTGGAAACACATTGTCAAGTAAATCAAATTCAGAAGCCATCAATGTGGGAAGTGCATTGATGGATGTGTGTGTGCGTGTGTGTGTGTGTGTGTGTGTGTGTGTGTGTGTTCTGGGTATATTCACAACACTTACTTGTTTTTATTACATGTAATGTTGCAATTCTCTAAATCAGTTCACTATATATAAAAACCTGCATGACATGAATGCGAACATTTCCATTTTGCGTTACTTTTACAGTATTGCTTTTACAGTATTGCTTTTGCAGCATGGTGCTATAGATGGCAATGAACCGGTTGTCCTCTTTGATCAAGACAGAAATATCTCAACAACTTTTGAATGGATTGCCATATGGATTGTATATAAGAAGTGGATGTAGTCACTGTGACGTCACCCATTGGTTTGTGGACTGCCGTTTTGAAGCCTCGAGTTCGGCATTTTGGCCGTCGCTATCTTTTTTTTTTGCAACCAGAAGTGACACGAGAGGGTGTAAGTAAGTAAGTACTACCAAAATGTTACAATTAACTTTTATGAACTGTGAAAGGGTTAAAGTTGTGAGACAAAAAATAGACAACTCCTCTGTGGTGGCAACCTGTCAGTCACAAGGTAGCCACGCCCTAAAGCATACCCTGCTTTATGGTCTATTTGACTCTAAATGGGACCATAATTTACTAAATGAACATCATGCTGTATTGAAGAAGACTTGAAACTATTGAGACCATAAACTCATGTTTACAATGTTTACTGAGGTAATAAATCAAGTGAGAAGTAGGGTCATTTTCTCATAGACTTCTATACAATCAGACTTCTTTTTGCAACCAGATGGGTCGCCCCCTGCTGGATATTAGAAATAATGCAAGTTTAAGGCATATCCGTGGTGGCGTCACTTCTCAGACCCGGAGGTTGCCCACTCGGATTGCCATGAAATTTTGTACAGACGTTAATTTTCCCCAAAGGAAGAATCCTACTGATTTTGGTGATCCCCTGACTTTTCCTCTAGAACTACCATGAGGTTGACATTTTTGTTTGTTTTGGTGAAATGTCTGGATAACTATTTATAATAAATTTGGAAATGGATATCCATGGTGCCCGGAGGATTTCATACAGACATGTATGGTTTGCAGACGATGAATCCTAATGACCTTGGTGATCTTCTGACTTTCCATCAAACGGCACTATGACGGTCACGTTTGTGGTTGAGATTGAAATGTCTCGACAATAATTGGATGGATTGGTATTACATTTTGTACAGAGATTCATGTTCCTTTAAGGATGAATTTTTATAATGTTGTTGATCCCATTTTCTTCAACAGCCGTCATCCGTTGCAAAACTGATGACATTCAGTCTCAACTGGTGTTTATTGTTAGCATGCTAACAAGCCAAACAAAGATGATGAACATGGTATAAACATTATGGCTACGTTCCAAATCGCAAACTTTTTCTTTTTACTTTTAGTACATACTGCAGATGCCCTTACAAAGTATGTACTGTTGCATGCAGTATGCATACAATTGGAATGTACTACTTTGTCATAACATTGCGCCTTTGACTCTCTTGATAATATATTCGCTGTGCAGAGGATTGTGGGTCAGAATAGTTAGAAAAGCATGCTAGCTTGCATACTGCAAAATGCGACCAGATGTAGTAGGACATCCTGGTATTTTTGGCATATTGCATTTGATATACTACATCTTTTTTTGGCATACTAAATAGTATGGGTATTGGAACGCACAGAATAACTGCAAAACATCAGCATGTTAGCATTGTTATTGTGAGCTTGTTAGCATGCTACATTTTAGCATTTAATTCAAAGCACTGCTCTGCCTAAGTGCATTCTCACAGGGCTGCTGGCATGGACTATTTTTGTACCTATAACACATGAATGAAGTATAAATATTTACCACCTATTTTATACAAGCAACACTGTCAGGTGTTGGTAATTGATGCCTACAGATCCTGTCATGTTATTGATTCTTGTTGTGTTATTTTCCTATTTTCCTGTCCATTCCAAATCAATAGTTTTTTTGTTCATCCTCCACCTTGTAGCCTATTTGGTGAGAACATTATCCATTTACAGTTTTTGGATGTGTTCTCAGAAAGGTAAACAGGTTCCAGTTCCCTACATCTGAATGCACATTACATCTCTGTTTCCCCTGTGGGAGAGAGGGCTTGTGAACGTGCCCCCAGCTCTGTGCTCGCTAGCAGCAGAGAGCATAAAGTCACAGAGAGGGTAAAGATGTCTTTAAGCTCTAATTCCACTCCTCCCTCCCCCGAAGGCCAGAAGGGCTGACAGTAAGGAGGATAGACGCTGGGTAATGACATCTGGCCTGCTAACGAGGAACAAAACACAGAGATGAAGCGCTATAAATCCCAAACTATTTAGGCTTTGCTTTCATCTGGCGTTTGGCTTTGTGTGTTATATACAGCTTTATGTCTTTAATGACTGTGTTTGGCAACGGGGAAGCTTGCTGGATCCATGTAGCTTATTTTTGTTATTTTTTTGTCTTTGCTGTTTGTTTGTTCCATTATGTGTGGCTGAACATACACACTGTATACTGTACTTGTATATACTGACCCCAATCAATGAATAAAGCCTAAGGGAGCACAATATACAGAGTTTGCTACTAAGAAACTGAGAAGTAGGACACACACACACACACACACACACACACACACACACACACACACACACACAAACACACATATACACAAGCTGGCAGTAAGCATCTCAGACTTATACATGATGCAAAGTGAGTGCCAGAGCCGAAACGTAGATGCATGCTCCATGGATTTCGCACCCTCTGGTGATTTTCAACCCGAAACATTTCAGACTTATAAGTAGAGCAGAGACGACGATGAAGAGAGTGTGTCGGTGCGTGTGCATATGCATGCACGCATGTTTCCGCGCCCGTTCATGTCCCAGTTACTTTTGGAAACAAGCTCATGGTGTCATTGCTCTAACAGTCACAATTACTATGCTGTCATGCAGTTTATAAGGTAGCTAATGCCTGTGGCTGCTCTGCTGTTTCTCTGGAACAGAGTGAGGCTGCTCTCTCTCGTCTGTGTCTGGTGTCTCCAATTCCAGGATATACCTCGCTTTAACAATTCAATTGGGTCCAACAAAGCACAGGGAGAATTAAGCTTCTGGTACAAGAGAACAGGATGTCAACAACAAAGAAAGAAATGGATTAAAAATGGATTAGTGGATAGTGATCCATGTGCATGTAGCAGGCAGTCTTGAGCTGCATTGTTTACATTTAGTAAGATCCTAGAGCAATATTGAGTGACTGAGCAAACAATACATTTATGAGCACAAGTTTGGCAGACAGACAATGCTGCACTATAGATACATACAGTATATATACAGCATGTTTTTGATTTAGGGCTGTCAATCGATTAAAAATGTATGTATGTATATATTTATTATTTTAAATCCAATAAAAACACAAAACAATGACAAATATTGTCCAGAAACCCTCACAGGTACTGCATTTAGCATAAACAAATATGCTCAAATCATAACGTGGCAAACTGCAGCCCAACAGGCAACAACAGCTGTCAGTGTGTCAGTGTGCTGACTTGACTATGACTTGCCCCAAACTGCATGTGATTATCATAAAGTGGGCATGTCTGTAAAGGGGAGACTCGTGGGTACCCATAGAACCCATTTTCATTCACATATCTTGAGGTCAGAGGTCAAGGGACCCTTTTGAAAATGGCCGTGCCAGTTTTTCCTCACCAAAAGTTTTGAGCGTAATTTATGATCATTATCATATGATCCCAGGATCTTCACTCTAGCTTTAAAACTGAGCCCACTACAACATAAAAATCACAAGTTGCGTTAATGCGTTAAAGAAATTTGTGGCGTTTAAAGGAATTTGTGTTAACACGTTTTTACCGCGTTAACTTTGACAGCCCTATTTTGTTTCAACTGAAACATGATTCAAAAATGGCTTGTGTTGAAGTTCCCCATTCGGTTTTCATACCAAATCACAGCTCTGCACAAAAACATTCACAAGCACATAAGGGCTCTAACCTTCAGTGGCTAAATCTCATTAATACTGATCTTCAAACTGTAAACGCCGCCTTTGAATCCCCCCCATAAAAAACGCAAGACTAAATCAATGAACTGAGCTGAGCCTTGAGAGTTGGTCTGATGATTTTAGAGTGTGGAGCAGTGATGAATGAATATTTTGTTTTGAAGGACAGGCTGACATTTTTTACGGATAGTATCTTGATCAATTGCTCTATTAGTCAGAACCCATTGATGCTTAGCACAAACACAAGATGTGCAGAGAGAGGAGAGGAGGAGGGGAGATTTTAACCATTTTATCTAAATCACACGCTCAGCTCCCAGTCTGTCAGCTTGATTATGAAGAGGCATATTCACAGATGCGGAAAAAAAGCCCAACAGACCAACAAACAGAAAGTCAGACAGGCATTCAGACGGACAAAAACGCACAAATAGGCACCCATTTCTCTAAAGCCTGGTTATGTAAAGACTAGTCCAACAGCTGTGTGTCTCTGTATCTCTGCACAGGTGTGCTGCAATAAGACAGCATTTAATTTCCCTTTGAACAAAATGGAAACACAGAAAGGGAGATCGAAAATCCATCCGTTTTATGGTCCTGAGACGCTAATCACTCCATCTCTAGAGTGCATCGCCATATGTTGCAGTTGTTTGGTAAAGCAATAGAGTGTGAGTGTGGAAAATCAATTAACGCCAGCCATAAACCACAAGAATGACAGGTACAAATGGCTTAACTTAATGTTTCAACTTCAGACTAATAAACTCTGGACGGCTGCGTACCTGTCTGGGTGTTCTCTCTGATTTGCTCCTGCACCACTCCCAGTCTGTCAGCTCGATTTTCCGACACTCCTCGTGCGACAGCCTCCTCTCCGGGCCCTCGAACACAGATGACGTGTCCGTGAGATTGTGATGATCCTGCTCCAGGAGATGAGAGGAAAGGGAAGGGACGCAGCGGAAGTTGTCGTCATCTCCGTGGTCCTCGTGAGGGAGTGGAGGACAATCAGCCCTCGCCTCTCCTCCACCGGCCTCCAATGGAAGGTCTGCTTGAGAGGAGCTGTCCACGGGGCAGGGGGTGCTGAAATCTAAATCAGGCCCCAGGCCGGAGAGCCCACCGCTTTCGAGTGCATCAAGGCGGGCGTTAGGGAAGTCACAGTTAAAGAGGCTGTGATAGGCCGGCTTCTCGAGGGGTGGACTGTCGTGAGACGTGGTGACATGCGACAACTTGTACACTCCATAGCCTTGCTGGAAGGAAAGGTTGAACTCAAATCTTCTTTTCATTGCTGTGAAAAGAGAACAATTTCATTACACCTTTAGTGCCCTTTCCTCTATATCACAACTTCATTATGTAGAAACACACACTTGTTGGTGAATTACTATAACCTCATGGTTTACCTAAGGGTTCCTCCGTTGGATCCCGTTTGCAGTTAATGAAACAGCCACACGGCATGTGGATCCAGCGCTCAGACAGCACGAATAATGGAGTGACCGCAGGGGCAAGCAGAGTGAGAAAGAAGCTCAGCGCCTCCAGGGACGAGCTGCGTGCGCTCACGGCGTGGCGCACCAGCACCAAAGTCTGTGAATAAAAGGGGGAAGGGGAAATTAATTCACTGTGGAGTCCGTGATTCAATATGCATGAGGGAGACACGTGGAAATAAAGCCCATGATGGGATCTTTTGCTTCTCGTTCTCCTTTGTTTTTTATTAAAATATGTATATAACAATATGAGAGAGGCGTAATGTGTATGGGTGTATTAAATTGAACATGAATGTATACATTTATATTGCTTCTTAGAGAATGAAAGGCCTGTAGTGTTTCTATGACTCAGCCATTGTGGCCTTGCAACAGGTTCAGCATTGTGCTCATATTGACCTCTACATTTTTCGAGAAAATGGTATATCTGTAAATGCAAACACAGATACAAATAGTGGATATCTAAGTAAGTTGTATTTATTGTATTTCTGATGAGTGGAATTTTTGGCATTTTCTGTGTTAATCATATCCAGGGCTTTTGCTCATTTTCAGTGTTGCAAGTTTGCCAATTCTGTTTGTCCATCATTGTCTGCTGGTTGGCTGCACAACATTTATCACCTAAAATTCCTTTTTTCTTTTTGGGCAAAGACAAATGTTGAAACAGCAGCACTCACTGTGTGGCAATCATGGAAGGTGTTTCACAATGCAACCCAATGAATGCTGCCCTTTAGGTGTTGTCTAAAACCTGCCAAATACTGTTCTCAAGGCCGCCAGGGGGTGTTAATTTAATGGGACATTGGCTATAACTAAATAATTGCTGCTTGTTTTGTCTTTTTTTAAATGTCAATGTTTAAGAATTATAATGAGAACACAAACCATGATGAGATGTCATTCAAAATTTAACAGATTATTAATGAATTCAATAAAAAATACTGTAGTGTTTCCCAAAGTTGCCTCAAGGAACATTCAGGGTTTCATAATGGGTCTCCAACAATAAAAAGGGACAGTTTAATGTCCTTTTTCATCACAGGAAAGAATTTTAAGAGAAGAATACACTTCTATTCTGACTTAAGATCACATATGTTGTTACTTGTGTCCACATTATAAACTCTTACAGCTCACAAGCTAAAACATAAATGGTGGTTTGATTCGGGGATGTATGCATTGACATGTTTTGCAGCCATGAGTTTCTAGTTGGCTGTTGAGCACTTCTCTGACATCTGTTGCCCCTATAAGGGAAACAATTTACTCCTTCATTATCCTTTTGGGTAGAAAGTATATAATTGGTTGACCCAAGGGGCTTAATTCTTCTCACCTTCCACATTAAGAACTTAAATCACCAAAGTAACATAAAAAAGTTGGGTGAGTTTAACTGGAGCGAATAGGAGGTGAGAGGTTGTTCCAATATAATGAGGCAGTTCCACTAAATGAATTTTCTGTCAGTGCAATATACCATTCCAACAAAATCTGGAAACAAGTCTGAAAATAAGTACAAACATAACTCAACTGGTATGATAATAATAATTTGAAGCCTATTAGATTACATGGTTTGGCAGGGAATTTGCTGAAAGTTATTACTTTTGGCTTCAACTACTGCAGCATTTGCTTTTATTGCTCTGCTGCTTACCATCATCGGCATCCATAAAATAACTCGGACCACCGCCAGAATCATGGAGAAGCGCTTTTGTGCAAACACCACTGGTGTGTCCCCGACAGCAGCCGTCCTCTGCCCGCTGACGGACACCGGGGACAGACCGCTGTCCTCTTTGTCCCTGAGCTCCGTCCCGCAGGAACTCGGGCTCAGCTCGTTGTAGGCACCGAAACTTTTGTTCAGGCTGTCCCGGGAAAAGGAGGGGAGATCGCCGCTCAGTCCCCTCGCCATCTCCAGATAGCCGGGGTACAGCAAAGTCCTCTGGGGCTCCCTGGAGCACAGCAGCTGGTAGGTGAGGGAGATGAAGAAGAATAACAAGAAGCAGAAACACAAGGAATATAAAGAGAGGAGCAGCAGGGCGTAAAAGCTGTCGCTCTCCGGGAAACAGCCGAGGGAGGCCGGCGTAAAGCTGCCCCATCCGCACAAAGGTAGCACGCTGACGGCGAGGCTGACCGCCCACACACCGGCGATGGCCCACATCACTCTGAGGGGCCGGCGGACAGATTGAAGCACTCCAAACCTCTTGGTGACATAAAAAGTGTAGGCTGCTATGAGGCAAGCCTTCATATTGCTAGAAACCCCCTGGAACACGTAAAGAAGTCCGGATAAAGTGCACAGGCTGCCCGACCCTCCACCTCCATCTGTCTCCCACTGCAGGAGCATGAACAAGGAGAGGGGGACCACACTGAGCAGGTCGTCCACCGACATGGAAGCCACAATAAGACACAGGGAGGTTTTTCTCCTCATCCGGAGGAGAGATAGCAGCGAATACACACCTCCGACAAACGTAGCCGCGGCGATGATTACGCACAAGCCGAGGAGCAGCAGGCGGATTTGCCTCTCCACCTCCGAGGGGACAGCTGTCTTCTCGTAAGTGGCGGTGGAGAGGTAGCTCTGGTTGGGCGCCGGGGAGCTGCTGAGGTGCGTCGTGGACATTTTTCCAGTAAATTAACTTAGTCTCTTTTTGCACTTTTTAGTTGGTCAAATCGGACTCATTATCCGGTAAAGTTTACCGCGCTGGAAAAGATGTGAGGATGGATGGCACAACCGGCGCCGCATCTCTTAAAACAATAAAATCACACAGTGGAGATGATGATAGAGACATTGGGTAATATCCGTCCCCGATTCTTGGATGATGTGGAGCCTCCGGGTACAGTGCTGGCAGGCATTTGTGTCCACCGTTCAAACCGCGCAACCAGGGCACCTCTCGTCTCCAGCTGCCGATTTACGCGCTGTCGTCATCATCGTTTCCTCTCACTGTAGTCGTTTGGGGTTGGGCCAAACGCTGCGTACTACTATACTACTACACTGTCTGTGTAGAATTGGTCCTACAGCATCAGGCTGCGTTTTTTATTCATGGGTCGACCCTCTCCTTAGGTCATGCCAAAAACTAACACCCCCCCACTCCTTCTCCCACTGCCCCCCAGGGACATTTATCCACAGCTGAATACAAATGAGAAAAAAGAGCCTTTTAAAGGATTCTTTTTCCTGCAAATGCAGCTCTGTGTTTGTGTATAAGGGGCCCATCACATTGTGGTTAATTCCTGATCATGTTTACACAGACAGGCAGGTCAGAGATTGGCTTTCATTGTTCCATTTTCAAAACCTTTTGGGCCTAATGTAGTCAGGGGACTAAATGCCAGGGCTAAACTAATAAGGGAAACATAAATTAGATAAGATTTGAGTCTGTGATGAGTTGACCGTGGATGCTCTCTGAGTCAGATTGAAAACAAAGTGAGGCCAGTTTACTGGAAGTGCATGTGTGTCTGTTTGTATTTTAAGCTTCAGTAGGCAGAATGTTTTGTCATCATTGGGCAAAAATTCCATAATAACCTTTCAGCATATTGTAATTCAAGTGTTCTGAGAGATACTTCTGCACCTCCTCATGGTTCTGCTGTCAGGCTTTAAAAAATCTAGCCCATGACGGGACACTTTGGCCAATCACAGGTCATTTCAGAGAGAGATCCCTTGAATTGGCTGTTCATTCAAGGGAGGCAGCTGTCAATCACTCACAAACTCCAATCAAACGGTCAAACCGTTTGTTCGGAGTTTGCGAGTGATTGACAGCTGCCCAGAGACGGCAAGGCTCCAGCTCGGCTCTGATTGGTTGTTTTCTTCCGGTCTGTGAAATTTTTCAGATGCCATTAGGAGCACCGGAGGACACAGAAGCACATGGTTTTCTTTCAGATTACCTGTGGCATGCACTACTGTCAGGATAAAGTGACCATTTTATAAAAAAACTAACTTTTTTAAATCATATTTGCTCCAATTCTACCTACTGCTGCTTTAATCCTGTGTGTCAAGCGGAGCAGCCCTCATGAGTCGAGAGGGCAAAGGACACGTTCAAGGCGATGAAGTAAAGCAAGTTGACTCATCCAAATGGACACTAGGAAAATATATTCACCCTGTTTGTCACCAGAGGTGTGCGTGTTAAATGATAATTTAATGTATGATTAAGTTGTAATTAAAAAAGCTGGATAGTTTTATTAGATACAACATTAAAGCAGGTTAGAGGGACAAACAACTCCCTGTGGCTGGACAGAGGCAGATTGGTCTGTGTGTCTTTGTGTGTGTGTGTGTGTGTGTGTGTGTGTGAATGCTATACCCCGGTGTGTTGGCCTTGTCTCATACTTCCCCGAAGTGTTCAAGGATTTTCAGGCTGAAGGACTCCTCGGTTTGTTTAGATTGTTCATGGGTGTTCATTTATCCTCACAGCGGTCCGTAGATAGAGATAATACTCCATGTGTAGTAAGTGCTCTGTTTATAGCTGCTTTTTATGTGAATGCAAACATGGACCTGCATGATGACACCTCCATCATATTCTCACTCATTATATCACTACTGGATGTTCAGCTCTTTCAGCCTTGAGCAACATGTATCGATGTGAATGCAAACATGACTGTAAGTGCATCTGACTTCAGGTCTTGTAATGGAATTAGAGTTGGGGCTAAGGGACTCACAGCCAGTCTAATGACTAGACTCTCTCTGGGGCCACAGAGGAGGACACAGAGAGGAACACAAGAGGAACATAAACACAACACACACACACACACACACACACACACACACACACACACACACACACACACACACACACACACACACACACACACACACACACACAGATAGAAATACACCAGCTGAGCTCAGCATCACACAGCAAGGTGACCTACTTTGTGTGTGTGTTTGTGTATACTGCATGCAATGTTTGCATGAAAAGGCACAAGGTGAGGCTGCAAACTCTGTAAAGGTTTTCATAGACAAGTGCATTGGTGGTGAGGAGTAATAAGTGCAATGACATTGAATCTGTTGGAAAATATGAAAAGCTTACATTCTGTCAAAACACATCCCGTCATCTATTCACGGAGGGGAGACTGAAAATACATTTTATATCAAGGTAGTTAGATGATGAGATGGGAAGGAAGCGACACGGAATCACTGAAAAATATTTTCCATATGAGAATTATGAAAAATGGGGTAACTAAAGTCCTGATTTATGTATAAAGTGTCAGAGTAGATGTAGACTGTCAAAACAAAACAATACATCTCACATGCATTATGGACACATTATGAGCTAACTATGGATAAGATGCGATCATATTTCCCAATATATATATATTTCCTATAGTACAAACAGTGAAGCAGATTTGGCGATTACCTGTTATAATGAAATTATTACACAAAATGTCCACTTCATTTTGTTACAGTTTAGGAAAATGTGCCATAGCTTCATGGTTAGCCATATAGTTGTATGCCTCATGTAAAAATGAAAATTGGAGTCCTCTAGGCAGTCATCAGACTTGTCCTTAAATGGTAAGATTCCAGACATGGATCTCATTTCAACCTATTCGACTGTTATCAGGCCATTAAATAGGCGTTATCGGTAACTATTAGCACCATAGATGTGGGTCATTAGGAACTACGTTGTTCAAGTGAAAGCGAAACTTAAAAGCAACACGTTCTAACACGTTGTAAAACTGAATGAGACGATACATTTTGAACAAGCAAAAATGGTTCTTTAGGTTTAGGCAACAAAATTACAACTTCTTTATGTTTAGGCATCAAAACCGCTTGGTTAGACTTAGAGAAAAACATTGTGGCTTAAAATAACCATGTTTAAAAAGTGAAAGTGAAACTTAGCACTACATGTTGTTGGTTTCACATAGGATGCAAACCCTAGTCTCCTGGGTGAAAAAAACATGTTTTGTGTCTTATCCATCGCCTTCGACCTCCAACCCATATGGAGTTTAATGCTGTCTATACCAGTGGTTCCCAAACTTATTCACATCAAGGACCCCTAAAATGACACAAATCAGACCACAGACCCCCTTTTGATAAGATTTTGTCCTAGGGTCCCCCGTCTGATAGGATTGTTGCTTTTAAATGTTTTATAACAAAGAATGTATGAAACCCAGTCATTGTGCTACTTATGGATGGAATTATAGTGAAATTAAATTATTCTCCCTTTTGCTGGGGACCCCCTCGAACCCCCAAAAGGACCCCTGGGGGTCCCCGGACCCCACTTTGAAAACCACTGGTCTATACTATAGCGCCTGACTTCCGCTTCCGCTTCTGTCATAATTACTATGGTCGCTAGAGGTCGCTGTCGTCGTCTTTTATACCTTCTCTCGCTGATCGACCAATGGATGATAAAACCTACTATTGGGTGTAGTAGGCCCCTATTGACCCACATCTATGGTGCCTATAGCGTCATGTTTAATGTCTTGATAACAGTGAACAGAAACACTGCAGCACAATGTTTTCTAGCTTTAATATCCACGTTCTACCGAATAAAATTAGATCAAAGAAATATATTTCTCCATCTGCAGCCTGACACACATCCAGATGTTCCTGCCTAACGATAAACAGTGTCTATCCTGTGCAACCCTTTTTGGTATACACTAACAGAATGTTCTATTCCTCTCAGATTGCGGAGTCCTTTTGTAGAGTCATCATCAATAAAATCTGTGAAATGAGGCCTGTTATGACCGACATTGTTCTTGTGTTAACACAGAAAAAAGGTGTTTACTAAAATCTGACGTTTTTTATGACAGCGTCTACTTTCATTGCTGTGTGTCTACTTCAATAAACATTTAATGGACGTCTCGTGAAATCAAACAAAATTGCATTACAACTAAATGAAGCGAAACTTTGATTTGAGAATAACAGCCGTCTTACGACATCTAATAAATCATTCATTCGTAATATTGGCTTGGAAATGAAAATGAAACCATGGGAATGTTCTGATGTAAAAACCTCATTGTGTCTCTGCCTCAATTCATCTGGACCATGAAATGGAAGCAGCTAATCAATGATAGATGACTGCGATATGTTGTATGAACACCCTTCAAATATCATTAATAATGTACTGTGTTGTACATTATGCACATATATGTGCATACATGTTTGCACAAATCACACCGCCATTACTCTGTTGCTTACTGGCCTCTGGTGGTGCATCCGAAATTCAGCAGTTTGTAACTTTAAACTGCTGGAGTGTCTCCACCTCCCTCTCTCTGCCACCAAACACAAATCCACCCACACCTGCACGCACGCACGCACGCACGCACGCACGCACGCACACACACACACACACACACACACACACACATACACAACATGTACACACAGAGTCTAAGTGCATCATTATCCTAAGTCGAATCAAATATTAATGAAGTAGCACTTGACACAGAGATGCAGAGACAGAAACAGAATGGAAGATTGTATTTGCATAAAAGAGAGAAGTAAAACTGAATGACGACTGGAGGATGAACAGTTAGTGCCATGAATTCATAATGACTCTCTGCTGAGGTGTTCTTGGGGGTGCAGCATGTAAAATACAGACAGTTCATGTTAGGGTTATTTAAATGATGTTGTTTTAGAATGAGATTGACTTTGAGAACAAAAATATACTCGATGTAGAAGGAGAAAACAGGGCATGGCACTGAATCAGATGACTGTGCTGTGAGAAAGGTATTGTATCTCACGGTGTGCTGAAATCACAGAAAAGCATCACTTAACTCTTTATGGGTCTCATAAATCCACCATACACTATCAGCCCAAGACCAAACATTGCTGGATCCTGGTTGAAATTGAGAATCTAGCCAACTGGCAAGGCATATTTTCTGTGAGTTGGTGGAGACCAAAACAGAGCTAAAAGGAGAGTGAATGTTGGACTTAAAGGGGAGCTATTATGCTTATTTTCAGGTGCATACTTGTATTTTGGGTTTCTACTAGAACATGTTTACCTGCTTTAATGTTCAAAAAACGCTTTACTTTTCTCATACCGGCTGTGCTGCAGCACCTCTTTTCACCCTCTGTCTGAAATGCTCTGTTTGAGCCCCTCCCCCTCCCCCTCCCTCTCCCCCTCCCTCTCCCCCTCCCCCTCCCGAAAAAGTCTGCTCTGATTGGTCAGCTGGTCCACTCTGTTGTGATTGGTCAACCGAGCCAAACTCGGGCGTTTCAGGCAGTTCATGAGCAGTGTTTCTGTGGGGGAGAGTAACTCCCTTTGGCGTGAACTTTGTAACTTTGTAGACCTTTTACATGCACAACAAACTACATAAAGGAAAGGGAAAAAGCTCAAAAGTATAGTAGGTCCCCTTTAAATTAATTTGGTGAACATAAACATCACAATGAATGCTAATGTGCCTCTGGGTCTGCTAGATGTGAAAGTAAGCAGCTGTTTGCAAATGCACAGCCACAACAACTTTAGTCTATAAGCCATGGATATGGTGGCTGTGTGTCTGACAGCTTGTTTAGATGTGTTCTGCCCCCTAGTGGCCAAAGGTTGATTCATTCAGCTCCAAGTTGCTATTATGTTCTCTCAGGGACAGGGAATGCATATTGTATTGTATATTTGGTCTGCTGAGCGTTAGGCTATACAGCATTTTTGTGCCACTATTGGAAACAGAAACAGGATACTTAAATTATTTATGAGGAAAGGTATTTCTTAAAGACTCTTGCAGAACACTTTCAAATTATGAAAAAGAAAAAAAAAAAACTCTTTCACTTTTGTAAGTTAAAGTGAATTTGAAATATAAATTCAACTGAGTTTTGAGTAAAAAGACTTGTGCCAGCTAAATGAGCTGTGAATTTTGAATTTGATCTTATTTCGAGTGAAATTCCTTGTATATGACACATACAAACTATTTGTACAGAAATTAAACTGAATTTTGATTTTATTATTTTGGCTTTTTGATAGAGCCAATAGAGATAAAGGCAGGAAATGCACGGGGAGACAGAGGGGGATGGACATGCAACAGAGACCCGCGCCTGGAGTTAAACCTGGGGGACACCCTCATGTTACAGTTTTTAAATTTCAAATTAGTTTTTAAATATCCAAATTTGTCAAATTCAGACATAAATCAAAACATTTTATTTCACATATGTACATACAGTTTTTGAATATATAAATAAACAAATTCAGAGCATAAAATTAAAATTCAGTTGGCAACAGTTTACTCCTACACCATACATTTGGATGTTGATACTCATGCATGCACCTGTACTGATGACGACTGTGAAAAGCACACATCTGTGTGCACATTAAGAGCTGTCATCTATAATACATGCAGTGTGTTTGAAGGCCAAACCTTTGAGCATATTTACATTACATGTTGATGTATTTATTACATAAATATAAAAACAACAGCGAGAGGAGAGTGTGAGAATGCATTTCTTTGTTTGTATAAACAAACAAAGAAATGCATTCTCACACTCAGTAGTATATACAGTAGATGTGTGTGTGTGTTTCTGTTAATCAGCACACATCCATGTGTCATCTAATACATGAGGCAGTGTGTTTGAATGCCAAACCTTTGAGCATATTCCCATTACATGTTGATGCATTTATTACATGAATATAAAAAAACAAACATCGGGAGCAGAAAAGGTTAACAAAACGATGTTGAGTGTAAGAATGTGTTTCTTTGCGTTTGTTTATGTATGTGTGTGTGTGTGTGTGCCATTCCAAGCCAAGAACGTCAGAGAGTAATGTTAGACCACATATGATACACAGCTTCTGTTTCCACGGAAACAATGACTGGAGTTTATGGTCCTACACAAACACCTTTTGCCCTCTTCTCTCTCTTTCTCTCACACACACATACACTAATTGACTGAGTCTGAATATTCATTTTCTACCTTTTCCAAGAGAGTTGCAGAAGTGACTAATGGTGTTCTATGAGAGGGTTAAGAGAAGGTGATATCCTCATCAGTGAGCCACACTTTTAGGTGAAACAGTAGCGGTACCCATGGAAACGAACATTCTCTGCCTACTTACCACAAATACTTTGACAAATTTATTCAAATTTAATCGAGGTGAACAACATCAAGTTTTCAAAGTTTTTCAAGGAGACTTAGTTTAGTGCAGAGTTAGGCTGATTTGCATTTGCAAAAGCCTTCGCCTCATCGTTGAGCCGGGATAACTGTCATGCAGCTGTGAAGTTAGCTTTACCTTTAATTCGTCAACCATCCCGTCTATGGGGAGCTATAAGGTGCACTTTGGCAAATCCTCCTTTGGATAAGCATCTTTTCTTTCTGTTCAATGTGTGGAACTTTGCACACATATAACTCAAAATGGATCATGGATGGGATCATTTTAAACTCACTTTGAAACAGTTTTAAAGAGGGATCAGTCATTAATGATTTGGTGCTATTTGTGTGGAGGCCCATCTCGGGAGGGGCATTGCAATAGCTTACTGGGAATCCACATTAATGAGCAGTGGTAATCTGTCTACAGTGAATGCAGAAAGCTCATAGTGACACTGGGGGCCTTAATCAGTCATTACAGAGACCATTACTGTAATAAATCCCAAACATAAACAGCTGTCTGTTGAGAGTACGCTTCAGTAAGCGAGAAACAAACAAACAAAACAGATTTAAGTCTGCTTTAATAAGACAATACTCGTGCCGTTTGCACATTAAAATTGTTTTTGCTTGCTGTAATCATTCCTCCTCTTCATACTGCCCATTAAAAGATCCCTCCCTAATATGTTTCTGTTATACCGGCTGGTACCAAATAGGCAGATAATAGTTTCAGTTGAAGCCAAAATGGCTCCACTGCCGGGTATAAAATAACCCGGATATTCCGGCAATCTTCCGCATCCATTGGGCCCATACAGCAAACGCGCTAGCGTAACCTTTAACCCCGCCTCCCAACTGCTCGGGCTTGGGTCGCTCACATTAACGGCAGCTCATTATAACTCTGGGTTCAACTATTAGTATTTTATAACTTTTAGGACCTAACGATTTAAATAAGGGCTATTTAAGTGTTCGTACTGGGATGTTGATTTACCTAAAAAACAAAAATGATTGCAGATCTAAAATCAGATTTCGCGGTTTGGGGGCTTCGTTCTAGACGCAACCACTTAAAGGCCTTAAAACGACTATTCTGCCGTAAAGACTGTCCTGTATTTATGTATTTTATTGTATTGTGTTGTATTGTGCTGTATTTTGTTGTACTGTAGTGCTTGCTGAAGCATTGTATTGTAATACCCTACGCAGGGACTATAGACGGAAATTAGCTCTTTTGCTAACTCTGGCACATTTACATTGAGGTAGAAACTGAAATGTTGTTTAAGGTGCACTGTCTCTGGTAAATGAATAAATAAAATAATAAAATAAAATAAAATAAAGCAAAGTGAAGGGCCAAACTGCCCCCCTCCTGGCTAGATACTGTACATAGTGGAAGCATGTTAAACACTAAAGAAAGGAGGCTAGAATGTACAAACGTACTGTGGAAACAAGTTGATTACACATGAAAGCAAAATACATTAACACAAATGTGACCACACATTGGTGTGTGTCTCACTTCCGACGTAATGTAAGTAATGGGGGACAAAGTCCACACTCCTCGTTTTGTGCAAAATACATTCCAAAATTATTTTTTTTAAGTTGATATGAGGCTACAATCTGAGCTAATCTAAATGAGTGGCTATCTTAAATTACAGTCTTTTTCCCTCTTTCCTGGATGGTCCGCTTGATTTGTCCAAGTCAGACTGCTGAAACCCCATGTTAGCCTCAGATAAACTTGGGACATATTTTTGCACAGGACGAGGACTGTGGATTTTGTCCCCTATCACTTACATTGTATTAAGTAGGGATCTCTTTAGGGCTAGTATGAGCAGGACAAATGATTACAGCAAGCAAAAACTGTTTCTGTGCACATAATGGTCTGTACCTGACTATTGGTCTAAGCAGGCTTGAAATATGTGAACGTATCCTTTAAGTAATACCAGGTCACAAACAGTCCTGGTTTGTCCACCAGATGGACCTATTGCACTGTGGAAAAGCTGGCCTGTGTGATGGACCAGAGTAGTATGGTCAGTGTCATGTTTTGCCTAAAGCCAGTATGCACTGAACAAAACCAGAGCCAGATTTTTCTTCTGAACTCATATCTGCTTTCCTGCAGGTTTGCAACCCTGCTGGTGTTATGTGAGGACGCCGGTGTCCTGACTGCACAGGATCCGGTGCGGCTTCAGGTGGGTCACAGCTCCAGTCCTATAGGGACGGAAATTATAAAGGTATCTGACTGTGAAGAAATGTGACAAATTAGCTCTCTGTTTCTTTGACCATCTCCAAACCTCCCGTCCAAACAACCTGCGCCACGCTAATCGGCATAATGAATTCATCCAGCATGCCTGGCTTAATGGAATCAATTACTTGCAGAGGAAAAAAAAACATCTGGCAAGAAAACAACCAGCCCAGAGTAATTTACCTGGATGGCTACAGAGAGAACATTAAGGCAAACCTGCGTAGCTTGTCTGAGTATTTAAACTGACGGTGATAGACTCATCATCATTTGTTTTCCTCTGTTATTGGCGTGAAAGACAGCAGTAAGTGAAGGGAGAGAGAGGAGATAAAAGGAGAGCGTAATAAGGAGGTGATATGACAAACACATCTGTTTTTCTCTCTGTGTGAGTGCAAGCGTTGAGCCTTGTTTCCCCTCCCTGACCGTGTGCATGATGTGTGTATATTTCTACATTAATGAGTAGACTGGAGATTTTCATTAAGGTCCCATTAGTACCTCTGTTTTCCCCTCTGGGCCTCATAACTACTGCGCTCTAATTCATTCCTCTGATGCAATAACCATAAAGAGGCAGACAGAGAGTGGCAGCAGACATGGCTCACTGTTACAGGAATTCGGTAAACTGCAATATATCTGGCATTGCTTTTAGAAATAAACTGACTCTTTTGAACTCAAACATCAAATGGGGTTTTCAGAAAAAAAGACATCAGCTTGAAATGAGGCAGAGAGGCACAGTGGGGAGAAGTAAATTATGAAATATAATTTTTCATTAAAGGGGCTCTATGTAAGAATCAGAAATTGCTTTTTAACAGTGACACCTGTGGCCGTTAAGTCAACGACAGTCCGCGTCCTGTTGCTCGCGCTTGTGCTCGCACTACGTAGACGTGAGCGAGCATCGGTCAAAACAGTGAGGCGACACACACGAGCCTGAACGTGATTGACAGCTAAAACCACAGTATCACTATATATTTTACATGCTTGGCAGTAATGTTAGCTTTCTGTCCAGTAGGGATTTTGCCAGCTCGGGTCCATTTTGATACCCAAACCAAACGAAGGTCCATCCATGAATCAAAGGCCCGGCCGATGTTGACCCTAATTTTCCCCCGACGTCGGTCACATTCCTGTTTTGCAAGACGGGCATCACTGGGTATAACTTTGTTTTTTTTTGTGCTTCCGTGGAGTTTGTCTTGGAGTCTGAGATGTGGTGGGGGCTGGTTGTTTGTTGCTCCATTTCTAACCAAACATTAGCTATGGTTGCACACTGTTAGCCCTGTAACAGAGCTGAAGAGAGTAAAGGCACTCGCAAGCGCGCATGACGTCACATCCGTTGGATTTTCCCGGAAAAACTGGCCCGCATTCTTCACAATAAAAGGAGCCTACAGGCTGATAGAGGAAACCCAGAATGTTGCGGAAGGTCTCATATTTTTAGGTTAGGTTACAACCTGTTCACACACTGTTAATAAAAACGATTAAAACATGTTTATATGGGTAAAAACTTACATACAGTGGTACCTTTAAAGGTACAGCTTGTAGGATTTGGCGACATCTAGTGGTGTGGTTGCAGATTGCAACCAACTGGGTACCGCTCCGCTCACTCTCACCTTTATAAAACTGTGGTAACGTGAGCCACCAAGTGCAAAACTATGGTAACACCGTTCGCCTCGTTCAGAGGCCATTCTTACCATAATAATACTAGGAGCAACGGAAGTCAGACGGTGGCTCGTGGTACCACGGTTTTGCACTCTGCTGCTCACGTTACCGCAGTGTCAAAAGCGTGTCGTAGAACTGCGGTGGCCTTCAAACGCTAAAAGCTCTTACTAGAGCCAGAGTTTGGTTTGTCCGTTCTGGGCTACTGTAGAAACATGGCGGACTCCGTGACGAGGACCCAAATATGAAGGGCTCATTCTAAGCTAACAAAAACACAACGATTCATAGTTCCAGGTGACTAATGAAAATATAGTTATGAACATTATATTACATTTCTTACACACTGTTCCTTTAAATAAACATTTGTGCTTTAGGCATTTGACTGACTTATATAAAACATACATATATGGGACTGAGCCCTGGTCTAACGGTTTTCTGGCTTGGCCATCATCCACACCCTGCTGACAGGCACGGCTGGGCAAACCTTTAAAAACCTTTCAAGCAGGCATGCAATCAAACTTGAGCACTCTTCAAAACACTGTGGAAGTGTTGCAACTCCCCAGCAAGTCAACTGGCAGCAGATTTTTATCTTGGGGAACTATATGTTTTCAATCTTGGTCCTTTCCAATCCAGTACGCATCCCCAACAGAGATGAGCAGTTTGAAAAATTTGGCTGGCGTAGAAAATCTGTCTTCTTGAACATCACTAAAAATAACAAGCATGTTTCACCACAGGAGGTTTACACTGAGTGGATGTTACTGTGCTTTCATTGCAGAACATTAGAGGGCAGTGGCTTTACATAAAGCACCACATCTGCTTCAAGATCAACCAGAACCCTTTAAAATGCATTGGAGAGCATCAGTAATTAGTGTTAACAAGTCTGTCTGTGCAGCCTGCTGTGTGTTTCACCTTCATGCCGTTTTCTTGCTGCATAATTTTCACTATTCAACATTATGCTCACTTAACATATGCTGCTAAAACTTTGAGGAAGATGGAAAATAGCAGTTAAGTAGTCTTCTGGTGCACTGAGAGTAAAAGAGAAAGATGGACAAATTGTCTGTGTCTGTGCTGACTGTTCAAAGTCAAGTTGAGTAAAACATTTCCTGTCAGAGAATTTGAGACAGAGGAGAAGACAAGAGAGGGGGAGGAAACGGAGTGTGTAAACCCAAATAGAGGTGTAGGAATGTCAGCAGTGGACGACAGATCGTGTTGGAGTGTTAAGACAAATATTGCTTGAAACAGTGCGATGTCCGCTCACAGAAAAAAGAACACCACACAAAGGTGGCCACTGGCGTTCAACAAGGATGTTTGTCACAAAGCAAGTATAGTCACACAGCCCAAACCCAAATACCACAGCATTAACTCAAAGAATCATGGCGGTTCTCTGTGGACAAAGAAACTTGTTTTGGAAATCTGTCTGGACATGCCTTACATTTTGATCAGTGGCTGCTTTCAGTCAAATCCATCCCCAGTATCAAGATTAGAGATGGATCCCACCGTTGCATCTGCGTTGTTACGCTCCCACATGATGTCGTGAACAGATTCCTGCTGAAACATGCGGCGCGATGACAGATTAAATCTAAAAGGTACAAAAGAACAGAATCTGTGTTGAAATCAATTCATTGCTATCAGAACACCCTGTGCAGGTAGAGAAGTAACAGGTGAAATAAGTATTCTCATTGCTGTAACTGAATAGGTCTTTTAAAAGATTCTAGTGTATCTTATGCTGTTAGGTCGCAATCAGGAGGTTTTGAATGTCTGCTTGCTTCCATCGTCTTTCCTTGAAGGTGAAAAAGGTTTCTTACAGTGGAAACACAGTATTCACGTTCAACAACAATGCCAGATGATTAGACTGTTATCAGGCCATTATATAGCCGTTAACTGTCGCTATAAGCACCATAGATGTGGGTCAGTAGGGGCCTACTACACCCACTAGTTTTTTTTATCATCTATTCACATGGCAGATCACAGAAAGAAGGTATAAAAGAAAATGACAGTGACCTCTAGCGACCGTAGTAATTATGACAGAGCAGAGGCAGAAGCGTAGTGTAGTTGTCTTTGTGTTCACAAGCGTTAAGTTTCACTTTCACTTTTGAAACTTAGTTATTTTAAGCCAAAACACAATGTTTTTCCTTAAACCTAAGTATTTTTGTTGCCTAAACCTAAAGGAGTTGTAGCCTTGTTGCCTAAACCTAAAGAAGCTGTAGTTTTGTTGCCTAAATCCAAAGACATTGTAGTTTTGTGCCAAAACCTAAATAAGCTGTAGTTTTGTTGTCTAAACCTAAAGGAGCTGTAGTTTTGTTGCCTAAACCTAAATCAGTTGTAGTTTTGTTGCCTAAACCTAAAGAAGCTTTAGTTTTGTTGCCTGAATCCAAACACATTGTAGTTTTGTTGCCTAAAACTGAAGAAGTTGTAGTTTTGTTGCCTAAATCCAAAGACGTTGTAGTTTTGTTGCCTAACACTGAAGAAATTGTAGTTTTGTTGCCAACAAACCTAATGAAGCTGTAGTTTTGTTTCCTAAACCTAAATAAGTTGTAGTTTTGTTGCCTAAAACTGAAGAAGCTATAGTTTTGTTGCCTAAATCCAAAGACGTTGTAGTTTTGCTGCCTAAAACTGAAGAAGTTGTAGTTTTGTTGCCTATTGATGCCATTTACGATGTGTTAGAACATGTTGCTTTTAAGTTTTGCTTTCACTTTTACATTGTAGTAGACCCCTAATCACCCACATCTATGGTGCTTATAGTGATAGATAACGACTATTTAATGGCCTGATAACAGTCTAATCGGCTGGTGCTGGCATTGCTGAATTGGAAAGACTTCGGTGTAAATTCGTTACAGTCAGGATGTCTTTTTAATGGCTTATGAGTGATCTATAAAACATTATCAAGTGATTTATTAACCACTGATGAATACATTAGTTAAATAAATAAATAAATGACAGACACTGACATGAAAGGAAAGTCACTCACACACATACACCAACCGTTGTCACGTCATTTATGTACTAAGACAGACTGTACAGTACTGTAATTCCAGTCCAACCTGCACCACCTACCTACTGCCAAGAAAAGTAAAAGCAGCAGCACTGAAGCAACCTCAGGTCAACAGAGTTTGTGTATGAGTTACAAGCCAGGTCCATGAGATGCTTGTCATCTAAAGAAGAAAGAGAGTACAATTGTATATGATTATTGTATCTTTAAAGTTTATTGTGATGGGATAAGTTTTCATTTGCAGATTATTTAGACAATTCTGGTGAAAGTGGATGCAGTATGTGTTGCTTTCAGCGCATTCCTCTCAGCCCTCCTTTGGTTGGATCCATGGGGTGGCTGAAGGGTACAGACATGCATTGCTGTGATTTTACCACTGGGGCGCGCTAAAGCAGGACATTTTAAATTTTAATTTTTAAAGTGCCTTTAAAGTTGAATTGATTGAGTTTTTTGCCGCTTAGGGCCAGCAGAACAATACTGGGATATTATCACCTTATAAAGCTGTTATTATGGCTAATGTGTTAGCAAACAGTTGCCTATTCACACCATGACTGTATTATAAGAACTGGATACTGGACCCCAAGATGGTGCTTATTCAGTCTAATGAGTATTGCCTGCCTGGTGCATACGCCAAACAAGTTTTCTAGCATGCGGGTTTACTTCCGGGGTATGCGGCCCACTGAATATGCGCAGTAGTGTTTCTCCTGCGAGTTCCCGCTCGGCCCATAGACTTACATACATTGTGATGACATCACAGATTTTTTAATCGCTTTTGAGGAAGGTTTTACGAATGTAAAACCTCCATGGATCAACAATTCATAATATAAAGAGTCATAATTGACCTTGTTTGCAGTTCGAGGTGTCCTGTCAACCGTTTTGAAGACGTCTCTTTTACAGTGGTGGTCTATTGGGAAACCCCATCCATAGGGGGATTTTTTGCTGCAATACCGTGGGTGGCCACTTGAAAAATTTGGAATCAAGGCTGAGTGGTGGCGCCGCATCCAGTTCTTATTATACATCCATGATTTACACATTAAGCAGGCACAGAGCAACATTAGCATTGTTCCTGGCCACCTGAAGCCCGACATTTGGCTCTGTTTTGGTCTCCACCAACTTCTGAGAAAAGTATTTTTAGCTGCTAAATGCTTTACTGTTTACCTGCTAGTCGCTAACCATGTCTATTTGCTGTTTGGTGCTGCATGGGCAGGTGGCAATGGACTTATCAGAAGTTTAAAACAGCTACCTGCTGAGGCAGGAAATCAGGTTGATGAGAGTGCTGAGAAAGTGAACTAAAAGACTAATGGCCGTAGATCTAAAACAATAAATTGAAAGATGCTCAAACACTCTGTAGAGTCAAGTGGGTGATAATTGTCTGTGTGTTCATCACTACAGGTAACCCCTTTCACATTGCTCATAGTCATTAGATCCATTGTTAAAAACATCCATTAGTGCAGTTTTAAATAGACTTGATGGATGGATGATGGAATAAAATATTTATATTCTGGGTTCAACTACAGAGTGTACATGTGTATTTTCTGGGTGGACACACATGACATGAAAACTTTATGCTGCCCTTGGCATCTGAATGAATTCAACATGTACTGGCACAAATTAAATCAAAGAAGGGAGGGCATGGAGAGGATTGTTAGGAGAAACAAAGACACGTTTAACAATAGCACAATAAGCATGACGAGGGTATAACACTACCACTCATTAATGTGTTTAGTGAGTCTCAAAATATGTCCATCAGAATTTTACTCAAAGTAGAACTACAGATATTTTATTATGTTTATCTGATCTACACGGGAGGTTCTTGAAACAGGCGTAAGTCACTTGTCATTCCTTTCCACGTCATCAGATTCCTGCAGATACCAATTCCCTGTGGCAAAGCAAGTGTGGGCAAGTGAAAAGGATAGTAACTGATGAAAGGACATGTCTCTTCAATTGTGGTTTTGTTCGTGACAACTACTAAACTGATAATCATAAAAACAATGATGCAGATGAGAACACACATGGTGTTGCAGGAATGAAAGAGAAAGAAAATGGATATTTGTCCCACTTATGCATTTCAAATGAAATTGAAAAAACCTTGAGAATGTCATCACAAAAACAATCTCTGCACAAATGTATATTACAAAAAAATATATATTTACGTGTGTGTATGTATGTCTTAATCACGTTGTGGGGACCAAAGGCTACACAGTGACAATACAGGGACTCACCTCCCATGTGAGGACACAAGCTTGTATATAGTGGTTGCAGGTACAGTGTGTTTGGCGGCATCTAGTGGTGTAGTCGTAGCTTTCAACCAGTTGAGTACCCCTCCCCTCACTCCTCCATTTCCAAGACTGCGGTAACGTGAGCCGCCGACTGCAAAACCGTGGTAACGCCGTTCGCCTCACTCAGAAGCATAATAAGCGAACGGCGTTACCACGGTTTTGCACTCTGCGACTCACGTTATTGCAGTTTTCACCAGCGTGTCACAGAACTACGGTGGCCTACAGGTAACGTAAAAACTCAAAAGGCTTTTGCTAGAGCCAACGTTTGATTTGTCTGTTCTGTGCTACTGTAGAAACATGGCAGAGCAACATGGCGGACTCCGTGAAGAGGACCCGCTCCCTATGTAGATATGAAGGGTTCATTGTAAGCTAACGAAAACACAATGATTCAGAGTTTCAGGTGATTATACAGTAATGAAAACATAGTTATGAATATTGTAATACTTTATGGTAAAAGTACATTAATCATCATGAACTCATGCGTGACTTAATGCATGAAAAAACATGAATTAATTCATGTAGTATTTCATAAACTATCGAAAATGTAAGAATTAAGCATGTATGACTTAATGCAAGAACAATACGTTAATTAATGCAACAACTGAGGTATCTCAATCATCATGACTTCTGAGTGATTAAAGGGACTCTATTTAAGAATCAGAAATTGCTTGTTAACAGCGACACCTGTGGCCGCCAAGTCAACGAAAGTCAGCGTCCTGTTGCTCGCGCTTGTGCTCGCTCTACATAGACATGAACGAGCATTGATCAACAAAGTGAGGCGACACACGTCAGCTAAAACCACAATATCACTCTATATTTCACCTGCTTGGCAGTAATGTTAGCTGACCAGACGAAGGTCTCTCCATGAATCAATGCTGATACTGTGTTTCCTGCTTCAGCCTCCCGACCGTGTTCAGAAGGAACAGGGGAGACACAGGAGTTTTGGTCTGAGACGATAACGTAACTCGCTCCGGTGCACAGTCTATTCACTCAGCAGCAGGAAACGACACGGGAAACTTCTGTTGGTCTGGAGGAGCGGCAGCATTTATTTCTGCACAAACTTCCACTGTACATTCACTAGATATTCTCAGAACTAAACTTACTCTTCTGAAGTGTGTAGTGTACGCGCATGCGAGTGAGAAATAGGGCGGTGTGTGAGTGAAGGTAAGCAGGCAGGCAGAGGAGCAGAGACTCCGGCCCTGGAGACCAGGGTTACGGTCTCCCCTGTGTCCTCTGGCCCTGGTCGGGAGACTGGAGCAGGATTAGTTGACACTGTTTTGCAAGACGGGCTTCACTAGATATAACTTTGCGGTTTTGGTGCCTCTGTGTAGTTTGTGTTGGAACAGTGTAGCCACACGAGAGCACGCATGGGACACCGACCAGCAATGATTTATAAGAGTGTAAGTGTAAGAAGTTACAAACAGTTCCTTTAATGATGCCCATGTCTTCTTCATAGGGAAGTCTGCAGTTAAAGTGACTGACCAGTCTCAGCATTAAGCGTTAACTAAGCTTTACTTTTTCATGACTTCATCATGTTTGTGGCCCTTCAAATAAAGTGGTAGCCTGGTCCCTCTTTAACATAGATACATAGCATATGATAAATGACAGTGTATTAAGCATTTGTTGCTTATGAATGAGTCATCTTTGTGATCCCTCTGACAGATGATTTACATGGTATGTGCTAGAACCTGTTTTGTTTTGTTTTCAGAAATGAATGCCACCTATGTGTTTAATGTTGGCAATAGATTGGAGGAAATAGCTTGCTCCGCCCTGTCTAATGAATAAAAACAGGCACAACAGGTATCTGCATGTTTGCATTGGGTAATAGTTCTCAACAGAAAGCAAATGCAACAGAGAAGTAAAAGAGACAAATGTAGGCCTAAAGAAAGAAGTTTTAGAGACAAGAACTTTATGTGAGTCTTACTTTAATTTCGCTTGTAAAGGCCTTTTTTTTATTAATGAATGTCTTTGAGCTTTTTGGAGTTCTGGGCAAACCACAACGAAAGAAAATGAAGATCGACAAATGTGAGTACCTGCGTGTAGGGTCTTGACTCGCGTATGGTGACTCGCATATGGTGAAGTCATGATGGTATGCACAGTCTACACTGTGTAAAGTGTACAGCAAAGTGTAATCATGAATATTTCTGCTATTAGATCCCCCGAAATGTTACAAGTTCACTGTTCCTTTAAATTTTGTTTCTTGGTAATGGTTCTGATTAGACATATACTGGTTATTGTAAATCTTCAGAGAATGAAGTAAATATACAAGTGACAAAACCAAGCTTGTGTGTGCATGTGTCTGGAACATTTGATCATCCAGCCTTGCTTCAATTGTGCGACTGCTTCCCATGTGTACGCTCAGCTAATGTTTTATCACATGTTGTATTTCAAACTGCATCACATAAATCACTCAAGTGTTGTTATTATAGTGGAACTCTTTTCTTGGACACACTCAACGCATTATTTCCCACCATCCAATTTCTCTTAGATAAAAAAAGCAAATAAAAAAACTCCCAAACTGTCTGTGCCACTCTGGAAATATCGGGCAAGTTGGCACTTTTAGCTATTTTCCACTTCTTATCTCTCTGTCCATCTTCTCTGTTCCTCTTCTCGCTGCCTCATGACCGGCACAAACCTCCGTCTGAAAGCCCCTCTGTCTCTCTGAGTGACAGCACTGAGCTTATTAATGTGTGCGTAGCATATGTGAGTCCTCGCCCGTGTGGGTATGTTTGTGTGGTTCTGTACTTTGCTGCTAGATGGTGCGTGTACAGTATATGTGTGTGTGTCTATGTGCACTGACAGCAGACTTTGAGCAGAACTGGACAGGCCGTCTGTTGCTGATAGGACAGTTACTCCCCTGACAGTTCCTGATGGGGGAGGTGCTGATAGAAAAAGCTGTCTGAGTGACCTTGATCCAACCAAAGAACCTGATGAAAAATAACTTCTTGGAATTGTGACACAATTGCTCGTCTGTGTGATTCACAAGCATATGTTCACCAAATGCAGAACTGCTTATTAGTCATACTTTTTGCTTCCTGCAAGACTGGTTCTCCGGTACTATTATTCATATCTTGGAAGATGAACAATTAATGCCAATTGTTTGCAAAACCACAAGGCCGTCACTCAAAACTCGGATGATGCATCGCATACGAAGTAAATGCGTAGATGTTTGTCTTCTTAAGAAAAACACCATTAAATCTTCCAAGTCAGAGAGGCATGGTTTTAATCAAAGTTACTGACGCAATGTGCATGTTGCTACTTGACACGCGTGTATCTGTGTTGTTTGGCACTGGTTGGTTATATTGAGAAATACTACCAGATCTAACGCAGAGTGCATTCAGGTCTGTGTATCTGTGTTGCACACAAATGCGCCTATTTTTTATTTTTTATTTTTTTCAGCAAAAGACTGTTTAATACCTGTGTCACCCCAGGCACAGCGCAATTAAAATCCAATGCTCGCCAGGAGTCTATAACATGCTGGGTTTACTGACAGCGAACTGAGCTCAAATGGCCAACAGAGAAGGGGCGAGGGGTTTTTATTTGAAGAGCACAGCAACAAAATGATGGAAAATGTGATCACAGAGGTTGCACTGCCGGCAAATGTGAACATCTTTTGGATGCGCTTACAGGCAGCTGCTGCGAAAATTGCTGTCAGTTCAGCTTCACAGATATTCAAAAAGGTATTCACACAGATGGAAATACCTCAGTGGGAAATTATGGCGTTATTTATCAGAAGCAATGAAACATGGACGGTGTGATAAGGTGACACTAAAATAGGCAAATTGACAATGGAGCTGTAGTGAGAACATATGCAGAGGTGAAGTCTAAGGGCCACATGACATGGTTTGGGTGTAGTTGAGATAGTTTAGAAAAAATGGCTTAAATGCAATTTCACAATGACATTACTATAAAATATGTCTCTCTCAGCAGATGACTTCTCCACCTCACTTACGGTATGATTCTATGGTACAATGTTCGTACCTAAATGCACATGAGAAACCACAGCTTAAACACATGACTATGATCAGCCACCGATGACAAAATCAAGTTCTCATCCCGTAAACCCCCTCGCTTCCTCTAAAACGAGGTCATTTATTCGCTGCACGCCTATTTAATGGCCTGATACCAGTTGAATTGGGTGCAGCATGATGTAGTCTTTGCTTTCTTCTCGCTTTCATGCTAACTTTGACTTTTAGACCCGACATCCTCACGTGTTTGCAGAGTTAATTGCTCTCCCGGAATCGACCCTCTGATGATCTTTAGCAACAAAACAGAGTAAATGGATCAAGGTAAAAGTTTTCTTTTTTTATGGGGCGGGATAGCGAGCCATGTCACCATACTGTAATAATGGATATAGGCTCTTGAACCACTTGTGGTTCAGAGTAACGAAGATCACAGAGCAAGCGGGCTTTTACTGCCGTAGAATCAAACACATTATACAGTGCTGGTGACGGCCTTAATCTCTCAGCATGGAAGCGCAGTCGCAATCGTCTTGGTTCAACACCTGTTGTATTTTACAACACTCAGTAAACGTTGATTATTTAAACAACGCCTCCATATATGGTGCAGTTAACTTCTTCTGTGATTGAGGGCAGTTGTGAACAGCAGTAACGGAACCAATAAGCATGGTGATTTGCATGTCAAAGGAGTGCATGTTTAGGTATCTGTAGGTTAAAACTAGGGTAAATTTGAAGCTTTTTGATGTATGTAGAAGCCTATGATCAAGTTACTATTTTACTATTGATTTGTTTTATGTGACTAGGTGGCTCCTAAAGTGGGTTCCAAGGACCGTCAGGCAATCCCATCCTAAAAATTAAGACTATCGTGCGGAGCATAAACATGACCCTTAACGTAGTGCGACTACACTATTGTTACTAAGGAACTGGTAATAGAGCTGCAACGGTTAAACCATTAGTTGTCAACTATAATTAACCGCCAACTATTTTGATAATTGAATAATTGGTTTGAGAAAACATTCTCTGATTGCAGCTTCTAAACAGGGAAATATTTTCTGGTTTCCTTATTCCTCTCTGACAGTAAACTGAATATCTACCAAACAACTAATCAATTAATCCAAAAAATAATTGACAGATTAATCGACAATGAAAATATTTGTTAGCTGCAGCCCTAGCTGGTCATATTCAAAAATGTTGTTTTATAAACTAATAACTTCTATATGTAAATGACTGTAGGCGATAATTGCACTAAAGCAGGGATTTTGCTGCACTTTCTAACTATAAAGTGCTTTTGGTTTAAAAGATATTGGCAGCTCTGTGAGCAAGCCAGTGTGTAAGTGCACACTGAACTATACATCACATCGCACTCCTCACCTGAACCTGCGCCCCGGAGCTATTTAGGTGCCACTGGCAGCGAGTGCCGCTAACAGGGTCACTTCTAAACGCAGCCCTGACGGAGGAGGCAGCGGCTCGGAGGACGGGGGAACTTCAGAGAGGGCTGCTTCACTTCACTGCCTCCTCACTATATGTCATCACAGGCTGTATAAATATGGGATCTCCCCCCCTGTGGATCACACACTTGACCAATTGCGCCGCGCAAGAGTCCGATGGGTCATTTTGAAATTCAGTGATCCTCTGTGGGTGGGTAGGCTGGATGTGGTACAGTAGCCTATAGTAGGTAGTTGTAGTGCGTGAGTGAGTGAGTGTGTGCGCGTGTGTTTTTTTTTTTTGGTGTGTGTGAATGTGCGCTCCTGGAATATAAAGCCCAAAGAAAGAGAGAAGAAGATTAAGGAGAAGGAGACAGAGGAGGGATCGGTTTTTGCGCCTTGTTGAGAACCAGGCTGAAGCAAGTGTGGAACAGATCGATCAGCACTTCGCGCTCCCCTTATGTGGATTTGATGGATCAGTGGATGTGATGCCCATATATATCATCGACCGAAAATTTCCCGACACATCTGGTAAGTCGCTCACGCACCTTCTTCCAACGCGGTGCCATCTGTGTGAGTCTCCGTCTGTGTGTGTGCGTGCGCGCGCGCGTGAGTGCATTATTTTTGCGTGTGCGCGCGTACCGGCTGGGTGACACGCGGGGCAGCGTGCACCAGTTGATCATGCCAACCACCCCCCCTTGGAATTCCCGACGTGCAACAGGAGATGTGGACCTGGCATTTAACTGCGTCTCTTGCTCACCGTGTGTGCGCTGCAGATTAATATTTTTATCACTGGAGTTTTGCATTTGGTCCTATCAGAAAGCACTTTAATCTACTGTCGTATAGCCTACAGCTAAGCCTGTGGTTTTGGTCTACTGTATACCAGCTGCAAGGGCTCTGGTGATGTTTTAAGTTTTTGTGTTATATCCCTTTAAAAGTTATTTTTTCCTATTCCATTCATACTGCTATCAGAAAACCCATTAGGAAAGCAATTTAAGAGGTGGACTTCATTTCAGCTGGATCACAGCACCTTTGGGCATCAAGTCACCTCCTCCAAAAGAAAAAAAAAAAATTAAAGTGATTTTAGTCTTCAGTGTGTGTGCAGCTACAGGCCCATGCAGCGCTGAACGTCACGTCCCAGAGAAGGTGTTATTTTAAGTTAAAGTAGGCCACATTCCTGTTCTTATTCAAACTCAATTAGGTACATGACATTTTCATGGCTCTCACGGATGTAGGGTTGTAAAAAAAAAAAAAAAAGGGACTTTGTGCAAGTAGTCTCGTGTTTACTTGTGTGTGTGTGTGTGTGAAGAAGCATGGGTGTGTTGAGGTGTCTCAGTGAATGATGGCTTTAATTTTGAAGGGGTTTGCGAGGTCTCGCAAGGCACGGGGACTGTTTATGTATCAGATATATCATGAGAGACAGACAAGGAAGAAAAAAAAACAGGGAAAGAGAGAGTTTTGGTTCAATACCTTCCAAAAAGCACTCAGGACAAATCATCAGAGTGACATCACGAAAAGTAAAACCGATGACTTGTGTCTTGCAATGGGAGTAGTCACACCAGCAGCAGATAACCTTACAAATAACTCACACACACATTAGGCTGTCTTCCACTCACAGAGCAAACATCCTTAAAGTCATCAGTGCCATGCACGCACTATACGCTAACTCAAACTTTTTGGGGCCAGGGAACCCTTACACGGGAAAACATTTTCCCAAGGACCCCCTCATGAACGTTACACCGATTTAAGCATGATCCTTACTACCATTTGTACTCTTAGATGTCATTGGAACTATTTGTATTCTAAAACTTTTCAACCGAAATACTTCAGACCTGTTTGATAATCATAAACAGAAACACATTTCGATTTGAATCATGTTAATACCACGTTGTTTTGCCCTGATATTCTGGGTGCTTTGTAATTAGATGTCGCTTAAGCTTGGCTATAGACTTGAAACTTGACTGGGACTTGCAAAAAATTACTTTTTAGCATCTTTGCTTTTTAGTTCATGAAAGTATACTTTGTATACTTTAACTTATCCAGTGATTTATGCATTACATAAAGATACTTGCTCCTTTTGCTATTTGACTTGATGATTTGTGATGAGATTAAAAAAATAAAATAAAATGTGTTGCTCTCGCATGCCTCTACGGTGAACGGATAATCCAAAAACTTGATGAATTGAAGTAAATTCATATCAAAACATCCGTTTACAAACTCTCACACACTTTAACAGGCCAAGTATTCTTTTTTGAAGGCCTATAAGGATAAGCATACTTAGATTTTCTTTATACTTGTCAGTATAAGCCAAGTATACTTAGACTTTTCTGTATACTTGGCTTATACTTGTCAGTATAAGCCAAGCATACTTAGACTTTTCTGTATACTTGTCAGTATAAGCCAAGTATACTTAGACTTTTGAGTATACTTGTCAGTATAAGCCAAGCATAGTTAGACTTTTCTGTATACTTGTCAGTATAAGCCAAGCATACTTAGACTTTTCTGTATACTTGTCAGTATAAGCCAAGTATACTTAGACTTTTCTGTATACTTGTCAGTATAAGCCAAGTATACTTAGACTTTTATGTATACTTGTCAGTATAAGCCAAGTATACTTAGACTTTGCTGTACACTTGTCAGTATAAGCCAAGTATACTAGACTTTTCTATATATTAAGATACTACTGTAAGTATCATAAACGTTTGTTTGCCACGTACAGAGCTTATTTTCTGCAATAATCCAAAACCCGATGGAAGAATCCCATTGGCTTTTGGTCAAGGGAACCAGGGCAATGCTAACTTCCTGGTTGGCCTCAAGGCCTATTGAAAGAGGTTGAGTCACGCGTCAACAACGCGTCATATCTTTGGGGTATAACACATGTAGAGTAAAATCTGGTCTGCACTCGCTGAAATTGAGGCAATCGCAATGCACGACCGCAGCATCAGTTACACTGCACACGTGTCCTACCCCATACCCGAAGACAGATGTCTGCACCGTGTCCCAGCCTCCTTCAATAGGCCTTGGTTGGCCTACAAAAATACTTCATCCCTGGAGCACTCTATTTGCGCTAATGTTCCCCATCTATAGATCTGTACTTTTTAATGATACAGCAGAATTTTATAATTCATAGCAAATTATTTCACAGACCCCCTGGCAGAGTGCCACGGACCCCTGGGGGTCCCCGGACCCCACATTGAGAATCACTGCCCTAATCCACCCAGAAGAAATGTTGAGAGGGATTGAGCATTACCTGACTTTAAACGTGCACATGTAATTCCTATTTCCTCCTGAGTCATCTGAAGAAGCACAGCGGTAAGCCTTATGAGTGATACATAAGTGCATGTACAGTAAGTGCTCCTTAAGGTTAATACCCAACATGCCTCGGCTCACTTAAAACCATGATTTAGGGCCTCTCAGTGTCCTTCTCTGTTTTTCCCTCTCGCTCATTTTTGCACATTCCTTCACTCCGCCTTTACGTCCCTTTTCCTTTCCAATAAATTACACATGTTTTCATTTCATTAGAGCAAATGGATCTAATACAAAACCCCTCCGACGCTGACATGCACACATGGTTTTATTAGAGCTGTGGGACTGCTGTCACAGTGATGTGTTTGCGTGCACAAAGAAGAAAAAAAGTTGACGCAAAGCTTCTGCCCCTTCCTGCAGCCAGCCAGAGGCGGGTTGACAGGAAGTTTTGATTAACACATCAGCTTGTGTCATTCTACTGTCTCCTCTTCTCGTTTTGGGCCTTCAATCACTCCGTTTCTGCCCACAGTTTGCTTTACTGTAAGTCTGTCTTAGAATCACACCCTTCAAACACTGCAAAAGGAGAGATATCCATTACACGCCCGGCGCCACTGCTGTCCTATAGTAAATCTTCTGACCCAGAGTGAGGTCATGCATGGTGTATAGTGCCGGTGTGGAGTTGGGAAAGCAGCCTGTTGGGAGATGTGGTCGGTGTATACAGTGATGGCCAATTAGCAGCCTGGATAATGACTGTAACCCGGGGGAGTTTACTTTACATCGGGCTGTTGTTTAGCTGTGAAGAAGAATGATAGGGGGCTTGGAATTCGGCAGGACTGTGGTTATTGCAGCAGGTGATGTTGTGTGTGTCTGTCTACTCGTTCAAAGGAAGCTAAGAGACTATGTCCTTTGGTCAGGCGGCTCTCTCATCTCAGCCCAGCAGCCCGCTAGAGAGACCCACCCATCTGCCTCATGGCACCAGCTTGTAAAAGTGTGAGTGTATGGCTGTTTGTGTGTGTGTGTGTGTGTGTGTGTGTGTCGCAATTGCAAGACTGTGCGTGTTTGCCTTTCGGTAAGGGATTAAGGATTAATTGCCTTCAGAGATAGACTTAACTGCTTGTTACATGGACTTTGTAAAGTTCTCGCTTGGCCCCAGAGAGGAAAACAACAGAGAGGAGCAGAGGAAAGGTCTCTCTTGTTTTCCGTTCTTCAGAAGTGTGTGTTTCTTGTTTTCGTCTGGAGTGTACAGCCACTAGAGGGTAAGAACTTCCATTGTTCTCACCTTTTGCTCCAACACTGGTTGAAAAAAAAACATACTGTTGGTCTTTTTTTTTTTCTCATTTGCTTTCTTATCGATGCCAGGTGTCTTTTATCTCGCTTTCACTCTTTGTGTTTTCTCTCTTGAGTTTGTGCCTAAAAAGTGTGAAGATCTAACAGAACGTTTGCTTTATTAATGTCAAAATTAATATAATTTGATTAAAAATAAATAGTATGTTGCCAAAGTACCAAAGTTGCCAAAAATCCTAACATTTGTGTTTGGTTTTTGGTTGATGACGTCAAAGATTAATTGATTTTTAGAGTTGGATTTTTAAATGATGCTGACACGATGAAAACGTATGGGATTTTGACAAATTCTTTAGATTCATTAGTTCATGTTTGGTTCACATATGAATTATACTTTTTTTATTTATTTATTTATTTTTACCAAACGTCTGTTATTGATGTAAGTGTGCTTTTTTTTTTTCTGTTTAGGGCGGCAACTCGTGATTACAACATAACATCTTAAAATTGCTTGTTTTGTCCGACCCACAGTCCAAAACCAAAAATGACTCAGTTTACAATTATATATACCAGAGAAAAGCTGCATATTCTCATATTTATGAAGCTGCAACCAGCAAATGTTTGGCACGTTAGCTTGATGAATGACCTCTGAGCTTCTCCCTCTCTCCTCAGGTGAGTTGATAGAGCCGGCAGCTGTAGGAGTAGGAGTCCTGAGAATGACAGAAACCAACCCCCCCAAGTCGGCCAAGAAGCTACGCTGGACCTCCCTGGAGATCGGCCTCATTGCTATCGTTTCCTTGCTGTTCATCGTCATCGTCGCCCTCATCATCCTCTTTGCCACACATAAGACGGGTGAGTGCCAAAGAGAGGACAGAGTGAGACTGAGAAATATATGAAAACCTGATTGGCTCCTAGAGAAAAAAGACTTAAAAATTTGGTAAACCCAGTGGGCTACCTCCAGGTCTGAAAAGTGCCTTAAACTTGAATTCTTTCTAATAGCCAGCAGGGGGCGACTCCTCTGGTTGCAAAAATAAGTCAGATTGTATAGAAGTCTATGAAAAAATGACTCTACTTCTCACTTGATTTATTACCTCAGTAAATATTGTAAACATGAGCTTATGGTCTCAATCGCTAGTTTCAAGTCTTCTTCAATTCAGCATGATGTTCATTTAGTAAATTATGGTCCCATTTAGACTCAAATAGACCATAAAGCAGGGTATGCTTTCGGGCGTGGCTACCTTGTGATTGACAGGTCGCTACCATGACATTGTCCGGTCTGGGAGTTGTTCGTGTTTTTGTCTTAGAACTTCAGGTCATGAAAGTTAATTGTAACATTTTGGTCGCCTACAAATGTCTTATTCAGCGTTTGGTTGTACTTGTACTATCTCTTCCCTCTCGTGTCACTTTCGGTTGCAAAAAAACAAGATGGCAACGGCCAAAGTGCCGAACTCAAGGCTTCAAAACGGCAGTCCACAAACCAATGGCCTACGTCCACTTCTTATATACAGTCTATGAGTAAATTTGAGAAAAACCAGAGTGATCAAAAAAAGTGCGTAATGTAATCAAAAAAAAAAATGATTTGAGGAGCCATTCATCATCTTTTTTTTGCTGTCACCACAATATTAAATGGACCTTTCAGAACTTGTGAAGCTGTGTACATGTCATGCACCGACTGTCACTTCCAGCTGAGCTCGTGGTTAATGGCGAGCATGAAGGAGTGTGCTTGAGAGCAGCGTTTTGTTCAGGTGAACAGAAGACACTCTAGCTTTTAAAGCATATAGTGCAAAAGTACAACCACTGAGCCAGAAAGAGGAATCCAATGTGCAAAGGTCCTTTTTTAGAGCTTCCTTTGTGGTCTCAGGCATTTTTACAACAACAACCTCAAATCATTGTGCTGTTTCACATTTCAGACTTTTCTGTAAATGATGAAGAATAGTGTATCTAATATCTTGCTGCAAATGTCATCAGTTCACAGTATGAGAAATGGGTGATTTAAAATGGACTGAACAGACACCCCCACTCGCCTTCCCTCGCCATGGGAAACCAATCGAACCTGCTTCATTCAGATCAATCTCACAATATGAGGGTTTTTTTAATCATTAATATCCCGGCTTTGCTCGCTTTCTGCACTTATATATCAGATGTATTTAACAGGTACTGACACAAAGTCTTTGTTACGCAACATGATGATTTATTAATCTACTAAGTCCGAGGATGACAGGTCACTGTGATGTGGTATGACATTAACATGGACAATAAACAGCTTATTTATAGATCTGCAGATTAATTATTGACTAACGAAGCTCAGGAACGAAGTTCAGCAGGTCAAGAACGCAGAAAAACCTGTCAAAAAAGCCAATATAATGAGCTCTAGTGATGCATACAAACTGTGTGAGTTGGCATATGTGTGTGTGTGTGTGTTGCGCTATTATTATCTTCTGCAAATCTTGTGCTTGATAAATGTGTAAGCTGCCATGTCAGCAAAACGAGAAAGTTTAATGACTTTTGTCCATGTTTGTATACCTGTGTGTCAGCGCTCAACTGTGTGCACATCACGTGCGTTCACACGTAACGCATGGAGCAGTGTATTTATGGTCAAATGACAGCTCGCTGGTGTGTGTGTGCCGGTATATGTCAGACTGGATTTGATTAACAGTTTAGCACCTAAATTATTCCTGACAGAGTGAAAGCAACACTTCTTGGGGTTGTATGCGTGAGAAAGATGAGATGGCGATAAAATAAAGGGAAAGGGAAAAAGAAAGGACAGTACGAACATTTGACATGATGACTGATGACTGCAAAAATCCCACTAAATAATGATTTGTTTCGCTTTCTCCCATAGATGAAATCTGCACCACAGCTGACTGCACGCAGTCAGGTAAGCATTGTGTGTTTGTTTGTGAGTCTTCTTTATTGTCTCATTCTAAAGGCTTTGATTTTTCTCAGAGGGGGACGGATTGCGAAAATTGAAACGGCTGCAGGAGCCCGGGGGGATTTCAGACATACTTAGAGAAAATAGGCACTTCAGCTGTGAATATGTTGCCTCTAAGTAGAAACAGTGATCAAACAGAAGCGGTCCAGATCAGCAGAAACATGTCGCAAAGGGTTGTTGTTCTCGCGTCAAGATAACTTGAGAAACTCGTGTATATATAGCTTCTATTATCTATTAGGATATACAGAGTATGTGCAATGTGTGTCCAAAATGTTTCACAAGTTTTCAGCTTTTATAACTTCGTTGATAAGTACTCCTTGACCACATGACTGCAGTCAGAACAGTTCATTTTCCATGAAAAACACTGCCGTACTAAATTAAAGATCTCTAACTCTTCCTTGAGTTTCCAGCAACAGACGGGCCATTCATTCGTTTTTGGGAAACCGATGTCCCAGTTCAGTCAGATTTGACAGACAGCCTTGTCACAAGAGATCTGTCAGCTGCCTCCTGTAATTTAATTGCAGCTCAAAAAAGGTCACACATCTCCAGGACTGGTGACCAACTTAACCCAATTAGTGCCACAATACTGTTTTACTTTTGAAAAGAGCAGGAGGTAGAAATGGAGCAAACATGATTAAAAAAAAGTTATTTTTATAAAACTTTCATTATATCCTGACATAGTAGTGCATGAGACAGGTAATCTGGAAAAAAAAACATGTGCCTCTGTGTCCTCCGGTGCTCCTAATGGCATCTGCAAGATTTCACAGACCGGAGAAAAACAACCAATCAGAGCCGAGCTTGAGCCTTGCCGTCTCGGAGCAGCCGTCAATCACTCGCCAACTCTGATCAAACGGTCAAACTAGGCAGCGCTGATCAAATATGAATCAATATTCTGTTACTGTAATGCCTATTTCTCGCATGACATGTTTTCTGAAACATATTTTAGTGTACTGTTTTGCTGTAAAGTGAGAAAGTTTGTGACCCGGCAGCCATGTTGAGATCAGTTGAGGAAATACCAAGCACCGCCCACCAGCCGGAGCAAACTTTCTAATTTTACAGCTAAACGGTACACTACAAGATGTTTCTGAAAACATTTGAGGCGAGAAATAAGCATTACAGTAACAGAATATTAATCCATATTTGATCAGCGCGGAGTTCGCGAGTGATCGACCGCTGCCTCCGTTGAATGAACAGCCAATAGGAACACTCTCTCTCTGAAATGACCTGTGATTGGCCAAAGACTCCCGTCACGCGGCAGATTTTTTAAAGCCTGAAAACGAGGTGTAGAAGTCTAGTTTTCTCTCAGAACACTTGAATTACAATATGCTGAAAGGTTATGATGGAATATTCTGCGTACTGCCGCGTTAATTACATTTTTTTTAATGTGTTTTTGTTATCCCTCGCTACTAGAAGAATATTAAACATTATGGCAAGCATCCGAGGCCTTTAAAGTAATCCATAATCTCAACTGTGCTAGATGAGAAGCTCAATATTTGTCCATTGTTCACTGTAAAGCTTTAGCCAGCAGCTGGTTAGCTTAGCTTTTACCACAAAGATCAAAATCAGGTGGAAACCTCTATCCTGACTCAGTCTGAAGGCAACAAATTCCACACCTCCAGAGCACACAATTAACACATTATACGTAGTTTGTTTTATACGTTTAAAAGCATAGGTGTGAAACCGACAAATTTTGGTTTTATGGGACTCCCTGGAGTCTCCGCTAAGGAAAGCTTAGTGAGATATAGAGGTGAGAGCCTGTTAGCTGTTTCCCTGTGTTTACGCTAATCTGAACAGATTACTGGCTGTAGCCTTACATTGAACAGTGCGAGTGGCACGGATCTTCTCGTCTGACTCTTAGGAAGGAAAGAAATAAGTATATTTAAATGAGATGATAATATAATAGGCATCTCTGACATTCTTCATACACTTGTTAAACAGGCTAGTTGTCCATAGAACTGATTAGAGGACAATCCACATGCATACTATCGTACTACCAAGGCTTTTTGATATCATTTGTGTCGGTTGATTTCACATCCTACGTCCCTCAGTATGTCATAGTTTCTTTAGGTAAGCATCTCCTCTCTGTCCACGCAGCGTCTCGCCTCATCGAGAACATGGACGCCAGCGTGGACCCTTGCGACAACTTCTACCAGTACGCCTGTGGAGGCTGGCTGAAAAAGAACATCATCCCCTCGACCAGCTCTCGATACAGCACCTTTGACATCTTGCGACACGAAATGGAGGTCATTCTAAAAGGTCAGACACCTACACACACACACCCACGCAAGCACACACACACACATACAGAAAGGCCGTAACACAGACGGGCAGGGGTGCTAATTTGTGAAAGTTGGAGACCCGTGGTGCTTGTTTTTATTAGAGCAATGATGCTGCATTTAGTCGGTGATTAAGAGTTGTAAAGCAACCCTAGAATAGCAAGCCCTTTTCTGCTTTGTAAGAGGACGGAAAAAACAGCTTGACTCAGTTGCTCGAGAACACAAGCTAAAGAGGACTGTCCTTCAGGGAGCGCGGCTCTATAGATATCACAGATGCCATGGGAGTTTGGCTTCAGTATCACCATGTGAGGGGAGAGTTTGTCAACAGAGCTGGCACCGTCGGCATGCGTGTGTGCGTGCGGACACCGCTTTCAAGCTGTCTTCTAAAGACGTCAACGCAGTAGTGAGAAAAATCTTAATTGCGAGTGTGTGTCTCAGGTGTTCTGCCAGCTTTTAGCAAGCATTAGAGTCTTGTTAGTGGAATAGTTGATACAGAGAGGGTCGAGTTACACTGCGCATGTGTGAGCGCTTGTGGATTTGTGTGTGTGTGTTTGAGGGTCCATACTTCACCTCAAGTTGTCAGGTGAGAAGGCCAGTCGATTTTTGAGCAGCGGGTGCTAAATCTTCAAGGGGGCACAAACTTTCCACGGACAACCGAAACTCTTCGTCCACCATAAATTTACAATTTATATGCCTAACGACGAGTGCAGATTGGCTGCAGGAGAAACAGAGTGATTTGGACGGGTGAGAGAGATTCATCCTTAGTGGGAAAGGAAAACTTGGGTTTAAAGTGCAGCTTCTCCCGTGGACTCAGATAATTTGCACCAGCCTCGGGCACTTTATCTGTCCGATCTTGATGGAAAAACACACTCGTGTCTTGGGACACCATATTTTTTTCCTTTTTTTCTTTTGCCATCTGCCCTTGTGATGACAGGCAGATTATTTTTCCTAAAGATAAAGCTGAACGTGGGCGGTAGTGGCTAGATGTAGTTATTCAACCCGAAATTGAATTGATATTTAGTCTTCACGGTAATTGCTCATAATAGGACGTTATTGTTTGAAAGGATAGTGATCATATTTTAAAGCAGCAGTGGGTAGAAACGGAGCAAATATGATTTAAAAAAAAAGTTATTTTTATAAAATCAGTCACTATATCCTGACAGTAGTGCATGTGACAGGTAATCTGAAAAGAATCATGTGCCTCTGTGTCCTCCGGTGTTCCTAATGGAATCTGCAAGATTTCACACACCGGTAATGCCTATTTCCTCGCCAAAGTCTCCCGTCACGGGCTAGATTTTTTAAAGCCTGAAAACAGAGCCATGAGGAAGTGCAGAAGTCTAGTTATCTCTCAGAACACTTGAATTACAATATGCTGAAGGTTATTATGGAATTTTTGCACAATGATGCCAAAACATTCTGCCTACTGCAGGTTTAAGTCTTAACTTTTTTTCTTAAAGCTTGGATTTTTCTTTGTGTGCTGACAGCTCTCACTGTCCTCACTTTTCCTTTCCTACTTTCCTTCTACTTCCCAATAACCACCTTTTTACAGATCGATAGAGCATCCATTACGGTTTAGAGATTGCATGTAATGTAGTCAGTATTCAACACCTTGTCTTTCGAGGGTGCTTGTAGTGGAAAAACTGCATCTTCATTCACTCTGCGTAGCATAATTATAAAAGTGGGTTATTGAAATTCTGGCTGACAATGCTTTGCTTGAACATGAGATTCTGCGTGATTCAGGGATCTCTAATTGGATTTCTAACTAACGGGACGTGTTGGTATAGAATTATGGGGGAAAAAAAGCATGTATGGGAATTGTCAGAAAAAATGATGCATGTACAACTTTTTGTCGTGACACCGCTAACAACCTCAAGCCCATCTGTTCTGTTCTGTTCCGCTCTGCTCTCTTCCTCCACGGCTTAACAACCATAAAACTCACACACAGGGGGGAAAATAAACATTGCTCAACAAGGGCTCATTTTTGGCATTTTGTTACTGCATGTGCATTTACGTACATGGCACGTCTCCGTGTAAGTGCGTGGCGTCACTTCACACTGTTTTTACTGCGGCCGAGCAGATTTATCAGAGACCTCGCGGTGGTATTTGCGGCCTGTCTGGAGGCGGGGATGGAGGAAAAATACACTCCTGCAAAACTAACGATGATAGATATTGGGCAAAAAGTGCAAAGGTTGATGTTTTGGAATCGCTTAAGTGCTGCATTTATTGCAGAAAGGAGGAGTGGAAAGAGCCAAAGAACTGGTCTCAATCATTCAGCAGCTTAAATCCCCACCAACCGATGTTGTTGTGCTCATTCCTTCAGGGTGTCTGGCTCACCAGTCACAGTTGGAATGTCTCCGACTGTACTGTACACACACATGTTCAGGTCTACTTTGTGCGTGCGGGGTAAGAAATAAAAAGAGAAAATGCTGTGTATTTAAGATCATACTTTGATATCCCAAACCGAGGTATGTGCGCCTTCTGTTTTCTTGAACCAGTGCAGTAGCAATTAAGACCTATGAGCTGTAAGAATTTATGCCTCGGCAGTGGGAGCGCCTCAGCCTCAGAGCTGCGACCTCCACTGCGGAGGTGACATCAAACATGCGACCTCCGATCTCGGGACAGGCTGCTGCCACCTGCTTGGATAACCACCGCCCGCTGACGGACGGATCCTTCTTCCTGTCAACAGCTGCAGGGGCCTGGAAACACCTGGACACTGCGGCGCTCTAGGCTGCCTGTGTGTGTGAATAGCTGTGTAGATTTGTGGCCGCTTGTAAATGCCTCGGATTGTTCTCCGCTGCTGTAAAAAGGCCATAAATGATTCATAATGAGGACTCTGATTGGGACCACAGCTTTGAGTGTGTGTGTACGCGCCCGTGTGAGTTCTTTTTTCCACCTCCTCCTATACACAGGTGTGGCGTTCTGTGTAATGATTTGCCCAATTGACCGTGAGCGTTTTAATTACTAGCTAGTTTGCGCCAGGAAGAGGAAGGGGAGAACAAACAGGTGAGCCGTAGAAGCAAACATAACCAGGGGGCTTTGGGGTGAAGTGAGGAAGAGCTATTTAGCCAGAAGATGATGGTACATTGAGAAAAGCTTTGAGGAAATGTGAAACAGCATGTGGCAGTCATCTCCAAGCTAAGCTCTATGTGCGTACATCCATCTGCTTGAGCTCTTCAGTAATACGCGAGGTGCTTCTTGCACAACTCCAAGTCTAAATGTCATTGTACAGAGAAAATTCTACCCAGAGGCGTGCGACACAGGAACCAGCTTATGTTTCTTATAGAATTTGGCCTCACCAAGAGCGTTGTGATGTCAAAATGTAGCGTTCAGATGAGGGTTGTTTGTCAGACATTCAGTCGGAGAGACTGAATGTCTGTGTTTTCCCTGCGATAACAATAACTGAAACAGAACTCATGTCAAACAATACCGACGACTGCAATGAGTGTTTTAAGATAAACGCTTTGTTCACATGACCTTCAAAATTCCAGTCAGAACCGTTGCACAATGCCATAAATACGTCCCATAAAACATATCAAATAAAGATAGCAGCGTGGCCAAGTAAAATAATATGAATATTTATGCGGTAATTCTTGGCCAACAAAAACATATTGAAGAAAAAGATCCTGAATTTAATATGTTTTTTTTGCCAACAAGGATGCTTTTGAATAACAGGAAAGAGTTTAGACCTCCACCAAGGTGAAAATCTGCCCAGTTAGCTGTTTCTCTGTGCTGGGTACATGGCATAACTTTTATTTGCAGTAACACTAGCCGAGGGGCATTACTTTGACTGACAACATGGTACTGAGTCAATGACAGAATTGGTATATGGTGTGGATGGCCAAAGCTATAGCGGAAAAGTCAGGAGCTCACCAAAGTCAATGGTTTTATTCTTGCTGAGAGTGTACTGTTTTGCTCGACAACTGTATTGATTTTAGCTGACACCATAGTTGTAAAGTGGGATGAGCCGTCTGGTTCTGGAAGTATTTTCCCCCACTGTTCCCATTTTAACATTTTCTTTTGACATTATCCACAATGTTCCTCAACAGCATTTGTTTCTAAGAAATCATGTTTTTTTCCTGGCACTTCGATGGCTCCAAGGCTATTTTCAGACTGCCGGCAAAAGTGGCCCACATCCAATTTTATTTTTGTGCATATGTGACTCAGATTAGTTTTTATTTTCATAACAGTGTGAACAGCACATATCTGATCTTTTCAATTCTGATTTGGGCCACTTTCATATGTGGTCCTAAATCAGATACAGGTAAGATTTTTTGCAACGCGACCTCAGTCTGAACAGTCATATCGGAATTCATGCAACTTTTACATCATCCACACAGACTTCCGTGCAGAAGTAGCCGCTATTGCTCCAAAAAAGCAATACGTTTTGAGTTTGAACGGCGGAGCATCATAAAACACACTTCATTCAAACTTGACAAATAAATTCAACAAAACCGTCTTGGTTAGTCTTTCTCCACTCCAACAATCACCGATTCTCGTTAGGTCGAAATAAACCCTTAATTCACCAAGTTAGATAGAAAATGTGCCAGGTTCAACACGCTGTTTTTCCTCGGTGGCTCTCATCTCTCTCTCTCGCTTTCTCGTTCATCGGAGACAGACCATAAATTAGCAAAATAAAATGACAGAAATCGCCCCAAAATAACCAACCGGCGATGAACTCAGGCAATCGACCATTCTCGTCCAGCGTGCTGCATGTGACGTCTTTGTTATTGTTCAATCTTGTGAAGGGCTCATGACCCTGATGAAGACCTATGTCGGCCACAATGCATTGGTCATTTTAAACAATTATTGTAGAATAAAGGCATTTTAATTTTGTTCAAACTCTACAATGTGCTTTGGATTATTTCTGAGGAGACTTGCATTTTGTACTTTTTTGAGATCATATTCCACCCATGCAATGAACCCTTCACAAGATCGAATAAGCACAGTACACCTGAAGGATCTAAAGAGCACCTGCATGTGATTACCACAAAGACCCAGCGGCGCTTCTACTCAGTTGTCTTCATTTTTGTTGTTGTTCTTTTGCACATGCAGTTCAGTTCAGAACCGTGACCAGTTCACACTGGAAAAAATTATGTTAGAGCCAAACAAAAATATCGGATCTGAGCAATAAATCTGAATTGAGCTAGGGCTTGCAGTGTGAACGTAGCCTAAAGTATACCCATGGGCTTTAGCCACCAGTGCTATGGAGAGAAGCCAGTCAGAGGTGCGGATAAGGGCTGTAGCAACTTTAGACTGCTTTGTCATCGCCATTGGCAACAAAACTCCATGACACAGTTGCCAAATTTGACGAAGTTTTACCCAGAATCTTGCACTTACAGTAATTAATAATATTGTGTTTATGCAAAAAAAAACATAGCTTTTGGTTACCTTTACTTGAATTTTAGATGCAATCATTTTGTTTGTTGTTTCTTTGTTATTTTGGGTTATTGTCAATGCAGACAATGTTTTTATACCAAACACAGAACAGTAATCTGCTCTATTGTAGCTGATTGAGACCAATCACTCTCACAAAGTGTCAACTCATTTCACTTTCAACTTCATTTACAGCTTCTGTGTGCAATATACCCTAAATAAATACTTCATAATGATAAATTGGAAGCAGAGCTCTAGCTGAAAACACTGCAAGTGAAATTCCGTGTGGAACGAGAGGCAGTCGAGGATAAAATGGCAATGCAGAGAGAATCAACTCGAAATTCGGATTCTGTATCATGCTGAGAGGTTTGGCTCAAATTGACGTGATGTCTCAAACAAACATCAGGTGGCACAAAATCCATTCTCAAATAAATCCAAACATGCACACACATGGGGCGGGAGAGAGAGAGAGAGAGAGAGAGAGAGAGAGAAAGAGGGAGAGGTTAAGCCTTTGCTGTGGTTAAACATTAGCACCAGGCAGTCAGTAATCCAATCATACACACATGATCTGTGCCCTTTTGCAGGAAGCGCCCCGTGAAGGGTCCCTATCTCAGGACTTCATTAAGATTAAATGAGCACATCAATAGTGCACACATGGTAATGACAAAATGGGAGGATTAGAAAAATGAAAGGGTAGAAAGAGCCCGAAGTGAAAGTCAGTCAAGCGAGTAGAAAGAAGGGATAGAAATGACTCAGAGCAAATGAAAATAAATGAAAAAGATCATGATTTAATATTGAATTAAATTTAGAATATTTTGGGGCTGCTAAACTCAATGTGAGTGGATATACCATGAATTATGCAACAACAGAAGAGGTGTTTTTAAGACACGATGATCTGACGTGACATTAAATGAAATTGGAGATTAAAGGGATAAAGCTTGTTTTAAATACACTTTATCTCACTGTCTTTATTGTGATTGGCCTTGTCAGTAAGTCCCGAGAATTACAAAAGAAAGAACAAAAAAATCAAATTTTCTTCATCTTTATTTTTTGATCCAAACTCTCTATGACATGAGTGATGGACTCGGGGGAGAGTCTCCTGTCGGCTGGCTGTGTAATTCAAGATCCATCCTCTTTCCTGTATTGATCTTGGCGTTGCATTGAGATCTGCAGTATGGTGCATCTGTTGATCCCGATGCAACATTTATAAGAGATAACTTTTTAAGTGACAGACAATACTGAAGCCATGAGTTGATGGTTTATCAAAGTCAAAAGCTTGTCCTACTTTACCCTCTTAGCGGGTTTCCTTTTAATCGGTAATGACATTTAAAGTTCATCATTTTCAGAAACACTCTGTTTACTTCATAGATTAATGATCCAAAAAAACCCTGCCTACAAGCACTTCTAAAGATCGCTAATTAACATGTTTTATCTTGTTTATTTAATCTGAACAGAATGATCCGATCACCATTTTAGGAGGGGTTATTATTATTTCTTGGCTGGGGCCAGTAACTTCCTGGAGTCTCTAAGAGTTGCCTGGCAAGAAATAGTCCAGCGCATAACCCTCCGTAAAACGACAAATTGTTTTTAATAAGTGAGTTTTAGAGGTTCTGGCAGCTGGATTTTGTTATGTTTGGACGGAGCCAGGGTAGCTGTGACCAGTCTTTGTGCTAAGCTAAGGTAACCGGCTGCTGGATGTAGAACGCTATCATTCTTCTCATCTAACTCTTATCAAGAAAGCCAGTGTGCACATGAGTCCTAAAACTAAGCCTCAATCCTAGTTGGATTACTTTCATTTAGAGATTTAGTTTCAATGTTGTGAGCTGTGGCACAATTTATTTTAGCACATTGTATTGCAAAAGAGGCAGGATTAGTTTCAGGCAGGTATAGCCCACTTGTGTTTGCTACATGGTTTGTCTGGCAAGCTGAAAGCCACATGCAAATTTAACCTTAATCCAAGTTTTTGTATTCTTTATTGAACGAGGGAGCTTGAGCAATAGATAGTCACGATGACTGATACACGCATTGTACTGAAGCACACGCTGTTTGCACAGCTTAACTCGGAAAGCTAACTTGGTGGATGTCAACAACAGTGTTGGGAATGCACAAAAGAGGCAGATTCTGATGCTAAGCTAGCTGATACCGATTATTCATAGCACTTTCAAACTTCAAAAAGATGAGGGATGGAGTAATTACACATGCTACAGACATCAAACAGTAACGTTAGAGCTCTCAATCATCAATCACCCAAATGCATAATTCTGAAGAAGTTGAAGAAAACATATAAGGAATTCATGACCATCACACATATGTGATAGAAATGTAAATGTACATGGATTTGAATCATTTTTACATGTGGAATTCATAAAGGCTTCTGACTGCTTTCACTGCCTCTAAATTACCATAAACAACAGCAACCATGAGGTCTACAATTTACATTTTGCATGTACAGGATGTTTACCACATGCGCTCAGAGATTTACGCCATCCATTATTCACGATGCAGTCCTAGAGTAAAACATACAAATATATGATTATGCTCTCTTGTTGCAGCTACATAGTGATTTATATGTCGGTTCAGTGTATCCAAGTAGTGCTGTGCCACTGAACCATAACCAGGTGTTATGGATTTCAAGGGATCACATCAAAACCCTCCCAAATCTCTCTGTACTTATAAAATGTAACATTTCCGCATTATTACTAGTACTTACATTATTCCAAATGACTCCAACAATGTTCAAACCCACAGAAATCTGTGATTTTATTCAAGGTAATGGTGTGTTTCATTTGATCACCTGTCAATGGCGTCATATCCCCTTTACCCTGTGTAATTGCTTTAACTTCCAGGGAAACAAGGGAAACACAAGATGATACGTCAGAGAGTGAGGAAGGAAGTCGGCGAACCACTCTATTGTTTACTATTGTTTGTATCGCTCACTCGTGACAGAGCGTGATTATTCATTGCCATTTGCTGCGCGTTCTGTCGCTGAGGCTGTCCCATGTTAGCTACCGTAGCTGTATGAGTAGTTGAATGGTAAGTTAGCAAGTTAACGTTACGTTAGCTAACTTTATTAGCGGTTATTTCATTAGAATGCAATGACATAACACAAATCAATGTGAATAAACGTGACTAAACACAACTAACATAATGTGAATACAATTTTAATACATTGCCCCGTCCGCGAACATGATTTCTGCCTGAGTCCTGTCAGATAGAGTTTCATCGGCAATGGTGGCTGTTTAACAATGAAAACAACAACTCCCATGATCCCACGCTACTTCATGACTTCAAAGTCCGTCTTTTGTTATTGTATTGATTGAGAGACCCCTAGCAGCAGAAATTACATAGTGTGCCTTTAAACAACCGTGTGCTGTAAATCATAATAGCTGGAACTAACTTGCTGAAGGGACTCAGTCAGGATTTGAGCTCCTAATCCCTGACAGGACAATCCTTTTCTAAAATTGTCTTTTAAAAAGAGCCCCGTGCAACCCATTAGCCCCGACATACTAGCTGAACTGCAGTATGTATTTTTGGTAGAGAATGACAAACCATCAGATAATTTAAGCTGAAGTTCAGCTAAAGTTTGAGATACTCGTTGAGTAGGTGTGAGGTTTTCTTGTTTCAGAGGGCGCAGAGTTTCTAACACTATCACAACAAAACACTTGCATTCATCACGGTGGTTTTTAGCAAACACCAAAATTACCATGTGGGTGTTAAGTTAAATCTCGATGATCACTCCCTCTCACATTCGATGCTGCGACAGCGCATCCTGAAGGAATGGTTACACTTTAAAAACTACAATATGCAACTTTGTGCCTTGAGGTAGTGCAGGAAAAGTGTCCCACTCCCCTCCCCCTCAGTTGAGCAGGTTTACACACCAACACTTATCACTCATTTTGATTAGCTGTCTGTCTACCTGGAAACGCTATCCAGCCTGAGGCTGAGCTAACTGGCTTTCATGCCCTCAACAGGTGTTAAACGCAGGCAATAAAGCAAGCAATGATGTTCACTCTTTTTTTCAAATTGGCCTTTTACTGCCACACCTTCAGCTTTGCTGCTCCTTGATTTCGTTTCACCTTTTCACCTTTTTTTTTTACTTCCCTGCTCTGAGGCCACTGGCCACTACCATTCTGAGATTTCCCTTTATAGCAACCAGAGATTAAAATATGCATTTCATATTGCAATTTGTGGTCTATATGACATCGTTGACCTCTACAACAAATGACCCAAACAATCTTAACCACTCTAATGAAAAGATGAATTGCACTGCAACTAATAAATAGTTCACTTTTAATCATTTATTCAATGCTTCAAAGCAGATTGGCCATGCAGAGTACAAGGGAACATTTTGTGATCGTGTACTTGTGTACGAGCTATTGTTATGCATTCCTGGCCTATCAGTGAATTATTCCAACATTCCAGTGCGTTCAATGTTAGATAAACCGTTAAAAGAATATTTTCAAAGACGACTTGATAATATGATGCTGCAGAATTGCCAGAATAGTGAACACTGATTTATGTCTGTTCAGCATGGGAAAGTCAGCTTTAAAGGTGCAATGTGTAAGATCTGGCCAGAATTTTAGTTTAAAACATTATCAACATAATGTGAAGAGGCTACGGTGTTGATGTTGTGCCAAAGAAGTCTATGTGTTGTGTTGCAAAGACATCTACTGAAATGAGCATGCTAACCAGCTAACCCCGGCTCGACCTGTCTTGTAATACCACTTGTACCTCGAGAGGCGATAGTGAGTCACTGTAGCGTCTTTTCTGCTGTTAGGACGAAGAAGTAGAGCTGCGCTGAGGGTTTGTCAATAATGCATCCATGGTCCATGTACGTTTTGATAGTTTGTTTATTGGATTAAATCCAAAGAGGCAGAAACAAGAAAATGACTCGCACCCTTGCCTCGTCCTCCCCACCGCCAGAAGAGACCACCCCGCCAGGAGTAGAGCGTGCGACAGCTCGGGGAGATGGAGACTTAAACTTAAACTTTATTACATTCATCATATACATACAGGTACATACATGACAATTGACCTCTGCATTTAACCCATAAGCATTGTAGGAGCAGTGAGCTGCTGTAAAGCGCCCAGGCAGAAACTTGGGGTTCAGTGTCTTGCTCAAGGACACTACTACATGTATACAGTATAGGAACCGGGGATTGAACCGCCAACCTTGCGGTTTAAGGACTACCACTCTACTCACTGAGCTACAGCCGCCCCGACAGACCTTCAGTTAGCAGTTAGCAGCGAATTCAGCCAGAGCAAACCCCAGCTCTGGGGGTCTGATCCCGGGGGACTTCCCCGACTCCCCGCCGGATCAGCAAACTTTCTGTCGCTGCCGATACACAGGTTAGACCCAGCACTCCACCAGCCCGCTGTGAATGCCGGTGCTGGGGTTTTCGCCAGCTGAATCCGGGCCTCCACAGCCGGCAACCGAAGCTCCGGAGCCACCGCATGCTCCCCTCCCGGCGGGGAGGACGAAAGAAAACAGGAGTCGTTCTCTGCCACCCTAGACCCAAGCCAATAAACAAACTATTAAAATGTTCCGTAGCGGCAAAACACAAAGATGGCTAACATAAACTATAGGCAGAAGGCAAACGTGAAGTGATAGCATTGTTATTTTGACCGAGTCTCAGAGTTTCAGCAGTTTGGTCGAATTTTGCATATTTTTGCACTGCTGTTAGTTAGTTTCAATGGCCCCAGTAGTAGAGGTGAAATACTGCCCCCTATTTCTTTGGAGCAGGTGGCTAGACATGGCACCTTTAAAACCAGTTTTGTCATTATATACAAACTTCCCAACAGACGTCGTCTAAAAAGTGTCTTCATAAGATTTTCAGGTCGCTACTGTACATATTATGTAAAAATAGAATTGCTTGTTTTCCATCAGTTTCATAGCATTTCTTTGTGCATGGCAGCTTTGAAGTGGATTTTGAGATTCTTTTCCCCTTTAAATTAATTCATAAAATGTTTGTTTTTGTCTGTTGTCTTGTCACTGGTTGCTAGTTTGCAGTCATCACTTTATTTTTGTTGGCGCTTTCTGACACAGGGACAGACAACATGCCTTGATTAAAATGATTAAATGCATCTGGACGACAGCTGGATTCTATTTTGAATCAACAAACATGAAAAACTGTACATTATACCTGAGGTTATTACACCCCTCTGTCCCTCCCCTTCCCTCTGTTCACACACGCATTCCTCCTTTATCATTCTGTCTTTGTCTTTATTGCTTTCCTTCATGCTTGCTCTGTTTCTCTGCTCTGTTTGTAGGTGTCCTTGAAAAAACAGTGGAGGGGGAAGCCGCTGCTCTCACCAAGGCTAAGACCCTTTACAAGTCCTGTACCAATGAGAGTGAGTCAGCAGATGTCAACACACACTATTCATTTATGTATCATCTATTGTCCTAAAATGAACATTTTTTCTTAGTCATCAAAGGTTATGTGTCTCTCATTCAGTTTATTTTATTGTCAAACTGTCATTAAAAACATTAACTACAATCATTATCAATAATTAGTTTTAAAGGTAAAAATATTTCAGCTTTACAGGATTATGTGATGCAAATAAATGCTTTCTTCAAACACATTTTGGCTCAGAAGTTGCATCATTAAACTCAAATGCCCCCCAAATTTGCATAGATTAATTATACTTGATAACAAGCACAATATATGAATAATAAAAAGGTTTCTTTTCTTTCTTTTTTTTTTTCTGAATTTTGATTGGCATAAAATAAATGTATCCATTATTAGAAACAGATTTTTGCCTGTTTGTATCTCCGTTTCATTTAAGGTTTAATTGAGCTCAGAGGGGGGGCTCCTTTGCTCATCATGCTGCAGGATGTGTTTGAGTGGCCCATAGCTGTGGACGACTGGGAGACCAACTATGGTAGAGTAATCTTTTTCCACTGTCTCACACAGCAGATGTCACATACAGGCAATTCTTTTCTGTCTCACTTTTCCTTCCATCTCCATTAATCAGCTAGTGCATGGAGGTTGGAGGACGTCATCGCCAGGCTGAATCAGAAATATGGGACTCAACTCTTGGTTAACTTTTTCGTCGGCACCGATGACAGGAACTCCAATTCGCACATCATTCATGTAGGTGTGCAACTGTAGCCAGAAAGCGCTAGTCTCTCTCTCTCTACACATCATATCCATCCAGCTGGAAAGTAAACACCCACCAATTTCTTCAAATTAGATTTCTTTGGCTGATATAAATAATGGGGTTGTTAACGGAAATTTGTTTAAACGCCACTAATTTCTTTAACACAGTTGATCTTTCGGAGGTTGTAGCGGGCTCAGTTTTTTTTAGTGATACTGGCATCATATGAAACTAGAAAACCTAAGGAATCCATTGGTACCAACCATGTAACACTAGCTTGTCGAGAGGGAGGCTAAATAACGCTCCAAACTTGTGCTAAATTTTGGCGAGGAAAAACTGTCATGGCCATTTTCAAAGGGGTCCCTTGACGTCTGACCTCAAGATATGTGAATGAAAATGGGTTCTATGGGTACCCACTAATCTCCCCTTTACAGAAATACCCACTTTATGATAAACACATGCAGTTTGGGGCAAGTCATAGTCAAGTAAGCACACTGACACACTGACAGCTGTTGCGGCCTGTTGGGCTTGAGTTTGCCATGTCATGATTTGAGCATATTTTTTCGTGCTAAATGCAGTACCTGTGAGGGTTTCTGGACAAAATTTGTCATTGTTTTGTGTTGTTAATTGATTTCCAATAAAATATATACATACATTTGCATGACGCTGCATATTTGCCCACTCCCGTGTTGATAAGAGTATTAAATACTTGAGAAATCTCCCTTTAAGGTACATTTTGAACAAATTAAAAATGTGAAATTAATCGCGATTTATCATGGACAATCATGCGATTAATCGAGATAAAATATTTAATCGATTGACAGCCCTAAGGAATAAACATGTATCCTTTCTTGTATTCATCTTTGCCAGTTCGACCAGCAGTCAAGCCTCGGCCTCTTGTCCCGAGATTACTACACTTGCACCGGACCCTACGCAGAGGTAGGTCAAAGGTCTACACACATTCACATACACGCATACTCACGGTTGAAATCCTCAATTATATTACGATGAAAACAGCTCCATGTGTTCACTTGGGCCAGTGCCACTGAGTCTGGGTTCTATGTCCCCAGGAGTTTATGCCCCCCACAAAATGACGAGGGCATCAGTTGAAACATCAGCATCTGAAATGACTTTGTTTATCTGCACGCTTACATGCATTTACGAGCATGTGTTTATGCGATAAATAAAAATGCGCTCTGAGGCAGTAAGTGATGATTAAAGTCAAAGAGGCAAAACAACCGATTTGATGGGGTCTCAATCCGGACCAGATGTGTGTGATCGGAGCATACATCCTCTGCTCTGGTTTTACTTTACAGTTGCATGTTTTTTGGTCATTGGTTGAAATTAAAACTGGTGACCCCCTGTCGTTCCTGTAAAAGTAAATTCAAGATATGAATATCATGAATGAGTGTGTGTGTTTGACAGGCATGCCGGGCCTACGAGAAGTTCATGATTGACCTGGCTATGCTGATCCGCACTGACCGGAAGTTGGCCGTCAATGAGACCCGCATCAGAGAGGAGGTGACACGAGTTATGGACCTGGAGAGGGACATCGCCAACGTAAGCGTGCATCCACCCTTTTCCCAAGCAGAAGCTTAAATAAGTGGTCAGGTTAGAGAACTTCCTCTAAAAGAACGCTTTTTTGTTCTTTGAGAAAATGAGAGAAGTTGATCATGTTTTCCAGCAGCAATGAGCCCTATCTTACACCCAATGCAAAGCGGCACACAGCGCAGCGCAACTATCATTGCTAGTTTCAGACTGACACAGTTGTAATTTCCACACCCAAGTTGTGTAAGTAGCAAATGTACTTGCACCCATCTGTGCACCCATGGGCGTGTTGGTCTTAAAGTAAGGTGTGGTCAGGCACTTTGTTGGCACATCGCTATCTTGAGGCAGCAGACAGCCCAGACATGCCTATGACTAACAGAAACCTGGAAGAACACTATAATTATCATGTTAAGGAAAATACAAAATTCATTCCTCATCCCTCTATGTGTGCCAGTGTAGTCGTAGACTACTTCAGAGTTTGCAGACCCTCTCCCCCCTAAACAGCGCTGTTTTGAGGCTGATGCATTATCGCATTACGCACCGCCTATCTGGTAGAGCCCGGCTGCAAGCCAGTGCGTAATGCATCTCCGGACGATTCCGCTCAGCCGGTCCGAGCCCCCCATGGGTTGCATCGGAAAGGAATGCAGTTTTTATTATCTATCAATACATGTTTATCCTATTTAACCTAGTGCTTATTTTCATTTAGTACACGGCTTTGTTGAATACTCAATTCCGATTGGTCAATCATGGCATTCTACGGTCTGTTGTTCCTTTATAGCAGACCGTTGCTATCTATAACAGACCGTTGCTATGGGCGCAGCTCTGATGTTAGACTCTGGCGGACTGTTTTTGTGTCAAATTATTGATTCTTAAGTAAGTAGCCGTGTAATAAGCGGGATAACATACAGCTAGCGGTTCATTGTTGTGAAATAAGCCCTTTCAGCTGTCGGGGTGTATTTCAAAAGAATGACCGTCTCGCTGTACATTATCCCTTACTTGCCGAATGCGCCTTTTGAATAGCAATGCACCAATATGCAGGCGCACCTGGCTTTTAAAGGGAATGGGAGATTGGACTCTGATTGGTTTAATTCCTGTTACGCCCAAAACCACCTATGATTAATTAAGACACAAAATGCAACCCCTTTGCCTTTTGTGCCTTACTTTGCGCTCAGATTATGCACCGCTTAACTAGCAAAAGTGGAGTTGGACACGTCCTAAATGCAATTGCGCCACGCACTTTAGACCATTATCTTCTTCAGCTTCACACAACAAATAGAGAATTTTGCAAGCGAACGTCTTCTGACGGAATGACCTTCCACTGCTCCATTTGTAGCCCGATCCGCTCTCCTCTGCTTGTGTTTGTGGCTCCAGTCTGGAGCAGCTGCTGCGTAAAAGCAGCCGTTAACCAGCTTGATCCCCGCACAACAACTTTTCTCAGACATCAACAGGTTTCCACAGTTCACATTTGTCATTCTGTGCTCCGCTCACTGCCACGCTTCACTTCCCCCCTCCACTCGCCTGCTGGCTTTTACAAGGCAGTCACACCGTCCGAGCGCTGACATTTACAGACCTGAAGCCTCCCGGGACTCCAGATATGTTTGTTGTTGCTGGACCTGCACTGTTGCACAATGTTGTGACAGCATTCTTGATTTTCTACCTCTCTGTCTTACTCACTCCAAGGCTACTGATACTCCAGAGGACCGTAACAACCCAGTGTTGCTTTACAACAAGATGGAACTGGGCGATATGAACACCAACTTCACCCTCGAGGTTGATGCGCAGGTAAAAATAGACTCCTTTTCTGTCAGAATTTGCTGTTTATTTTTCACCTTCCTTCCTCTTTCTAATACTGTTTTTCTCTTTTGTCTTGAAGGTGTTTAACTGGAGTTACCTCACAGCTAAGATAATGGATACAGTCAACATCAGCGTTCCTGACACGGAGAAGGTCATAAACTACTCCCCCAACTATTACCGAAGACTGAAGCATATCTTGGCCAGATACAACAAGAGGTGGTTGTGGTTGTATGAGTCTGTGGTTGTGTTTGTGTATGATAGCCTGTTTGTGGAGGCGGGAGAGCACTGCAATGAAAACAGCTGCTCACCCATTACTGACCCATCGTAGCTTTGTGTGAATAAGTGAGTTTCTTTGAACGTCCTTCCTCTCCTCACAGGGATCTGCAGAACTACATGGTGTGGCGTTTTGCTATGAACATGGTGGTGGGCCTGAGCAGTTCTTACAGGGACACCAGGAAGGCCTTCCGCAAGGTACACACAGCCAAGACCCTGACACTGAACCTAATACTGAATTTTAGAGGTGGATGCCAACATCGAAATTTGAGTGTTAAAAAGAAAATGTACAACTAAATGCAGCACACATGCAATAAAAATGCCAAAATTGTAATTGTGTTGCACCATTGCACCGCCGTGGCACAACTAAAATAACAAAAGATAAGCTTCAAACAGCTTGGAACAAAGTAACAAGGGTATTCCTTAATCTCAGTCCAAGAATGCAAATAAACCCAAACCATTTAAAAAAGTTGAATTGGCTCCATGTTGAGGATAGAATTCAACAGTTAAAACTTTATTATGTTCTTCGAGATTTTACAAGGTGTATGTACAAATTATTTTACTAGGTATTTTTAGTATGTTCAGGCCTGAATACTGTACTACTTCTGACCTGAAACGACCCAATTTAAGAAGTAAAGTAGGGAGAAGCACATTTCTCTACACAGGTGGGGAGGAGTGCAATAAAATCCCAAACAAAATTAAATCTGCCCGTTCTCTGAATAGTTTAAAAAAAAAAAAAACAGCTGAAAAAACGGATGCTGAGTAGTGAAACATTCTTTCCAGGACAGTTCTAAGCCTTGGTCTGGTTTCCGAATTTGTGCGTGTTTCTTAAATTATTTTTATGACTGTATAACATTGATGTTTCTAGGTGTATTAGTGTAAAAATGGGATATTACTAGCATATACATGTCATCCCCTTCTCCTGCCTGCCTCCTAGCCTATGGTGGACAGAACCTGCCAATATCAAACAATAAATAAATAAACAAATGACTCGATAAATAAATGAATATGCTATTAAATGTACCAAAAATAATATTAAAATAAATGTTTGCATTAATTCATTGATAAAATGTGACATAAGTTATTGATTATTTTTTATAAGTTAATTAAGTTATTGATATTTCTGTTTTAATTTGCTTCTTTACCTTACCTTGCACCATCTACCTTTTCATTGATTCCCCTATCCATCTACTTGTCTATTTAATTTTCCCCTTTTATTTATTTAAATTAACTTTTAAATTAATTAATTTATTTTTACATGTATTTGTATTTATTTTAAATTATTTTTTTTAAATATATGTATTCATTATTAAATTGTAGGTATTTTTTTTATATATTTATGTATTTATTTATGTATTTGGGATTTCAAGTTCCGTCCTCCATACCAGCCTGACTACAGGACCGCAATGGAAATAAGTGTGTGTCAATCTGTTTCAATCCATCAAATACAATTAAAATCAAACATGCTGATGTTTAGCAGGTACAGTATGTTTACTATAGTCACCACCTTAATGTAACATGTTAACAACTGATAATTAGCATTAAACACAAAGGGCAGCTGAGGCTGATGGGAATGTCAGTAGGTTTGCACGTGTTTTGTCATTAACCAAATTAGTGGGCAAGTTAAGGGATAACCAAAGGTATTGAATTTATGGTCTGTACCAAATTTCATGATAATCCATTCAATAGTTGTCAAGACATTTCACTCAAAAACAAAAATGTCAACATCGTTGTGGCGCCGGATGGAAAGACAAGGTATCATCAAAATTAGTTTGATCTTGGGGACCATGAATGTCTGCGCTAAACTCCATAGCAATCCATCCAGTTGTCGAGATATTTTAATCTGGATCAAATTTGTACCGACGTTGCTGTCCCTAACATAAACTTGTTGGTGCCTTGGTGAAAAAAAAAAAACTATGTAAGACTGTCTTTGAATTATTCTATGATACTTCCAGTATAAGCTGACATATACTGTATGCCGATACTGAGGTATCAGTCACACTAGATGTCCACACTCAGCTCCATTCATATTTATCCTCCACATTTATAATCCTAACCCTCTTCATAATCGAATCATTTCCCTTCTGTCCTATTTCTTATAGTCCTAAGTGTAATGGTGATAATGGCGATGCATGATGGAGGTGCAAATAAAGAATTGTCCCGAGCCTCTTTAACCAACATGCTGAGTGGTTTGTCCTGCAGCTCTAATTGATCGGTGCCTCGTTACTCTCCCTGCAGGCCCTGTCTGGTACGACGTCAGAGGCAGCGGTGTGGCGACACTGTGCAGTTTACGTCAACAACAACATGGACAACGCTGTGGGACGGCTTTATGTGCAGGAGGCCTTCTCTGAAAAGAGCAAAGAGCTGGTCAGTAGGGGGTAGATTAGACTTTATATGATTTCATTAGATTTAATGCAGGATTTTGTGAAATACATAATTGAAATTTTACTTGTTTGTTGACACTTGGAACTGCTACTGAATCTTAGAAATCTGCAGGGTATTTTCGCAAAAAAAACAGTGTGAGTGTTAATGTATTCAGTTATTCATGCATACTGTATGAGAACATAATGTTTCAGTTGTTAGGTGTGTTTTTGTGTCTCACTCTTTGCGTCTTGTGTGCTGCATTTTCTGCTTGAATCCATTGAAAGCAACTGAACATGGTGTCCTTGTTATCATCCCCACACCACCCACACTTTAAAGCTCAACTCTGGGGCGAACGTGTGTGTGTATGCTTGTCAGATTGTGCATGCGACCATGTACATCTGCCGTAACGCTGAGTGTTTCGCACGCCGTAAATCCTCTGGACCTTTACCCACTCTACCATGTGGATTTAATTTTGCACTCTTTGTGTGTGAAAAGTGACATACGACTCTCCAAGTACGTATCAGCACTCCTTTCCCCAAAATACATGGCCGTACATTATACGCGTGTGTACGTGTGCTGAGATGACCTGCTGCTGGCACACATGCGACACTCCTCACATGCCAACCTTCTCTCAGCCACGGAGATTTATTTCAGATATGAGCGTCAGTGGAATGTAACTAAGTAACTTCACACAAGTACTGCATTTGAGTGTTACTCAGCCTGTACTCTACTTGAGCACTTACATTTATGCTACTTAATACTTATACTACCTTACTATGATTCAGAAGCAAACATTGCACGTTTTAATCCATGACCTTTATTTGACAGCTAGTCACTTTTCTGATAAAGATTGCACAAACAAATGTCATCAGCTTTTACAATATGATGTTTTCTTATAGACTATGACCGACTACAACAGTAAACTACTACGTACATATTAAAGGGGAACACCACCTAAATTAGGAATTCCAATATTTTACTTCCATGGCCTCGGAAAGTTCAATCAATATTTGTGAACACGAGCCACTCTCTCTCAAAGCCAGAAGCCATAGAAGTAAGTCTCACTTGTGATGTCATAGGGTATAAATTCTGGAGCTGCTCCATAGAAAATGAATGGCAGGCTGATTTTATGGACCCAGAGTTTGTTTGTTTTCGTTTTTATACCCAAATGAGCTTTATTCTATTGTAGTGTTGTCCGTTGTGAAACAGAAAATGTTCCCAATATACTCAGATCATTCCTCTGGGTGCTCTCAGTGTCATCTAGAACATCTCTCCCCATTCATTGTCTATGGAGCAGCTCCAGACTTTATACCCTATGATATCACAAATTTGAGTTTTAGCACTCTAGTTTTGGGATTTTGGAGAAAGTTGTTCATACTAACTAATATTTTTTGGGCTGTCTTAGACCATAGGAATATCATGTATGGATTTTGAAAATGGGTGTAGTGCCCCTTTAATATAACTATGATTCTAATCCAAAATATATATAATAATATATCACGCATATTTTCTGCATTATGAGTACCAGTGCTGTAGTCAAGAACACCTAAATTGAGACCAAATCATGACCAAGACCAGAGTGTATCGAGACCGAGACAAGACCTAGACTTTGAGGGGTTGAGAGAGACCAAATCAAGACCAAGGCAGAGCGAGACCGAGTCAAGACCAAGACCAAGACCAGGACCAAGACCAAGACCAAGACCAAGACCAATGTCTGAAAAGTGAAAAGAGTTTTGGTACAGAGGCAGATTGATAACTAGCTAGCTTTGCTAGCGTCACTTATACTTAGCTTACCTTTCCCTTTACCTTAGCGTGCGTGTGAAGGGGGGCGGGAAATGAGTAAAGTTATTGGTTGCATTTGAAGCAGAATGTTTTACATCCAATCACAGTGATGATGTTAACAAATAAATCAGACAATACACAGGCAATTTAGTGATATCCCCACAGTTGTGGTGTTGAAATAAAATCCCGATTCCTCTTTGTCCGAGACCGAGACAAGACTGAGTAAAAATGCGATTGATTCCGAGACGAGACCGAGACCTTCAAAAAGTGAGACTGAGACCGATCTCGAGTAGTACAACACTGATGAGTACTTTCTGAGTCTTAGAGTATATTACGATTACGCTTTTTATCATTTACTCAATGATTTTGTATGCAAGACTTGTACTTGTTCATTAGAGACAGAGTGAATTAATCACAATTAATAGCAGTGGATTAGTGCCCATAATGAGAAATCATTACATTTCAATCCATCATAATACACACAGCTTTAGGCTTACCAATGTATACGAACCCTGCATTTGACCCATGTAAATCATATTATAGCATTTCACATGCAAACAGACAGGCATGCATGCGACCACAAACATCTATACATGAATATGACACACACACACATGCTGCATGCTAAGAGGTTTTCAGAGAAGTCTCATCAGTATGGTCCCTGGCGGTTTGTGGCGTACCACAGCGTGTTGTCCGAGTGGTCATGAAGTGTGCTAGCGAGCGGTCTGCTAATGTGATGAGACGCTGGAATGTCTCTGTCAGCTCGCTGCGGTCTCAGAGAACAACTTCTAGAAGGGTGACCTTCTCTGTCACTGCAGTTTTTATTCTTCCCCCTTCCTATTTTGCTTTCATTCTTGGTTCAGGTATTGTGAATTATCCTAAATCTGTTTTGTTTGTGGACAAGATCTGACTTTTTACTGCCCGATGACCACCATGGTGCAGTACGTGGTTTGCGCACTGTTATGCCATCACGGTGGCGTCAGTCAGTCTGTCTCTCCGTGTGCAGGCGCATTCTTGTAAATACTGTAACTCAAGAGCAATACATTATACAAACATTAAACTTACACCACAGCTTCCTGCCCAAACTGGGCTTTGGATGTGGACTTTGGAGCACCTAACTGTGTGAATTTGCATATAAAAATAGAAAATCTCATTATTGTGAGACCCCATACAGTTGTGCCAATATGTTATGCGAAGTGAAGTATGCTGACGTGGAAATATTTGTTCAGTTGTACCTCTTCTATAGTTTAGAGTTGTAAAGCTTTGGATTATTCCAGTAACACAACCCTAAACTGCTGGATGCAGCTACACTGTATAAGTACTTTAAATATTTAAATGTAAATCTGTAGCATTATCAATAATGCATCTGCAAAGTTGCCAGTACAGCAGACTGCAGAACATTTTAAAACACAAGATGAGACTCACCTCATACATACAAATAGTAGGGCTGTCAATCGATTGAAATATTTAATCGCGATTAATCGCATGATTGTCCATAGTTAATCACGATTAATCGCAGTTTGTATCTGTTCAAAATGTACCTTAAAGGAAGATTTGTCAATTATTTAATACTCTTATCAACATGGGAGTGGACAATAATGCTTGCTTTATTCAAATGTATATATATAGATATATTTATTATTGAAAATCAATGAATAACACAATGACAAATATTGTCCAGAAACCCTCACAGGTACTGCATTTAGCATAAAAATATGTTCAAATCATAACCTGGCAAACTCAAGCCCAATAGGCAACAACAGCTGTCAGTGTGTCAGTGTGCTGACTTGACTATGACTTGACCCAAACTGCATGTGATTATCATGAAGTGGGCATGTCTGTAAAGGGGAGATTCGTGGGTACCCATAGAACCCTTTTTCATTCACATATCTTGAGGTCAGAGGTGAAGGGACCCCTTTGAAAATGGCCATGCCAGTTTTTTCTCCCCAAAGTTTTGCGTAAGTTTGGAGCGTTATTTAGCCTTTTTTGCAACAAGCTAGTATGAGATACTTGTACCAATGGATTCCTTAGGTTTTCTAGTTTCAAATTAAACTTCACTCTAGCTTTAAAATTGAGCCCACTAGAACCTCCGAAAAATTGAATAGCGGCCGGGCCCGACGGCGGCCTGTTGGATTTTTAAGAGGTTAAATAATAAGGGCAAGTTGCATTGATTCGTTAAAGAAGTTAGTTGTGTTAAAACAAATTTTCGTTCAATTTGACAGCCCTAAAAAATAGTTGATATTTTTTATTTTTATTCCATCTGTCACGTTAATCACACAAAACATTATGACACTGTCGGTAATATTACCCAGAGCCACCACGCTTCTGCCCAGAGGGAGTGTGACCCTGAGTGCTTGTCCTGTATATTGATATGTATGAATGCAATGATGAGGCCTGGTTCAGAGAAGTTTATTTTTATGACTGTGTTGCACAATATGTTGCAAGATTTTTTTGTGTGTGTGTGTTTGCTTTCCACTGGATCCTCTCTGCAGGCCTTATGAGAAAAACTCCCACACTCTGTACTGACTGACAGTTAGTCCTTTTTTTCCCCATGAAATAGGTCTACATTTGATTGTTAAATATCAGTTGTTTCTTTCTCTCTTTGTGTGTGTGTGTGTGTGTGTGTGGGCATCAGATGGAGGAGATGATTAAAGACATTCGGTCAGTGTTTATCAGTAACCTCCATGACCTGACCTGGATGGATGCAGAGACCAAGAAAGCAGCTGAGGAGAAGGTATTGCTTATAATGAACTGTCTATGGTATTGCATTGTACTCTTGTTCTTTAGGATATGCGATGACTAAGACGTTTGTTTGTCAAATTGTCTCCTTTACTCTTCTGCAGGCCCGAGCCATTCGGCAACGGATCGGCTACTCCGACCACATCATGGATGACAAATATCTTAACAACGAGTACAAATCTGTGAGTGTCTGAAAAGATGCGATCGTGAATGTTTTTCTTCTTTCATCGAATTAGTGCAAGAGCGGGTTCATCGTAGCTGCATATCAAGTTCTGTGAAAACATCTCGCTGAATTCTTTGGCTTTTATGAGTTGTGCTAGAGAATATATGACCAAGTGTTGACAGCTCTCGTCGGGGCTAATCCTCCTGTTTCTCTGGCTGTGTGTGTTGGTGTTAGCTGAGCTACAGTGCAGAGGAGTACTTTGAAAACATCCTGCAGAACCTGGAGTATGTGCAGAAGAAACGCCTGCGGAAACTCAGGTTCAAAGTCAACAAAGAGGAGTAAGGGCAGGATTAAACCATTGCTCTGCAAACACACTTATTCCAGCTGTGTAGTATTTTAAAGTGACAATGTTAAAGCATTTAAAACCCTAATAATAAATGACTTATGGTGCTCGTGGTGTGACACACCAACTTGCATTCAGCACAGTGCATTCACATTCTCCCACACAGACTCCTACTCACACATACAGTTCAGCCTTCCACTGAGCACAGCAGGAATGCTAATATTAGCTCGCTGCTTTTGATCACAGGTTAATTTTAATATCTTTCATCAAATCTGAATCGTGCTGCTCTATAATGCTGCTTTACTGTATTTCCACCCTCCTTGCAGGTGGGTAACTGGAGCCGCTGTTGTCAACGCCTTCTACTCATCCAGCAAAAACCAAATAGGTATTTTCACATGTGCACATGCATACATACACGTGTAGAATTATTCAACATTTTGTATAGTTTTGTAACCCTTTTTTGCTTTTCTCCAATGTCAGTTTTCCCGGCGGGTATCCTCCAGCCACCTTTCTTCAGCAAAGGCCAGGCTAAGTCTCTCAACTACGGCGGCATCGGCATGGTGATCGGTCACGAGATCACACATGGCTTTGATGACAATGGTATGATTTTCCACGCTGTTGCCCTCCATTTCTCCCAGCACTGTTGCAAGATTAATATACTATTTAGGTAGAATTTTTTTACTGTAAGTGGTACCACTGAAAACAAGCCTTTTGAAATGCCGCCTCAGATCATTTTCCACTGCGTTCGTTTTAATTGGGTTGCGTGAACTTATTATGTTCAATGTCAGGATTCTTTTACAATGCCACCCAGAAACACAATGGAAACGGATGAAAGGCAATGGAAACATGTAATTGACATCACTTGCAGCATATTAGTGCAGATAACAAGATAATGTGTGTTTGGGCACAGAGAAGGGTCACAATCTTTTTTTTTTTGTTTTCTTGTTAATTAAATCCAACCAACCAAACTTTCATGCATTTGGTATCTTTTCTTCAGGTCGTAACTATGATAAGGAGGGTGACCTGAAGGACTGGTGGACACCAGGCTCCACTCAGAGGTTTCTGGACCTGTCCAAGTGCATCGTCAATCAGTATGGTAGCTTTTCCTGGGACCTGGCCAATGGACTCCATGTATGTCCTGGTAGACAATCTCTCTCTCCTTCTTCTTTCCACAAGTTTTTTTATATAATTTACTCAAATATTATCCCAAACTCGCCCATTGCCTCATTTATTTGCTTTCCCGTTACCTTTGCCAGCCTATCCTTTTCCATCTTTCTCTCAGTTTTGCAAGCTCATCTCTTCTCTAGCTGCTTCAGGTGCCTTTAGTATTTCGTGTTGACATATCAATCCCTCTCTTTGTTTCTCCTCCTCTGTCCTGTTGCTTTGAACAATGCTTCTTTTATCCCCTGGGAAAATGATTTCTTGTTTTCCAAAAAAAAAAAGGGTGATTTGCTGAAATACAGAGAAATACAGAAATACATCTCCCTCTGTTCTTTTTTTCCCCTGCCAATCTCTGTGTTTTCTCTCCTTTATGTCCCCTCTCTAGTTAAATGGTAACAACACCCTCGGGGAGAACATTGCTGACAATGGAGGGATACGGCAGGCATATCAGGTAATGAGCCTGAACACAAAGGAGGGAACTCGGTTTATGAGCCCTGGTTTAAAGATGACAGAGGACGGGATTCAACGCGTGGTTTGTTATTGTCGTCTGCTTGCTAACCTTAATAGATGTGTCATTTTGCCAGGTCGCTGATAGGCTCATTAGCTATTGTAAACACAACAATGAAGGACATGATGTTGCTGCTGATTTCATCAGTTTTTACCAGAGGTGAACAGAGAAAGGGCATTCAAAGATTTGAATTTAATACGAGATAATATTCTTTAGGTCAACCATGATGTCATGAAGCATTCCTTTTATATTTATTTACATTATATTTGTTCCTCTTTTGAGGCAAAGTGGAGATTCAATTTAATTGACAATATGTCTGTATTATACTATTATTAAAGTTTCATGCTGGATGGGAAATGTGACGCATTTATTTTTATTTCTGTCCATCAACACAAAGTGACATGAATTAGCATTTAAATGATGATTTACATGCTGAAAATATAATTTAGATTAGTTGCTGAAGCAACTTTTGATGTGTTGCAATAAATCAATACATTTAGAGTTGACCAGACCGTTTCCAAAACAACACAGTTGTATTTTTATGCTGTGTTCCAGAAAACTCAGAACTCGAAAATTTCCGACCTAATACTAGAAGAAGGAGCCTAAAATGAAACGCCACTCAAACTCGGAGTTCCTACTTGTAAACTCATGGCAAATCCATCTATCATATAGTAAAACCTGTTCTGCACGTAAATTGGTATCAAATTATGTTGCCATGTTATTAGGTAGATGGTTACGGTAAACAAGCTCTGAAAGTTATCTTCTCTGCACAATAGTTATTCCGTAAAACGTTAAAAATGCTGGGAAAAATGTCTGCAATGCTGAGAGTTCAATTGTGTGTACACACTTGTCAAAGTTTGTCAAGGTCAATCATGGTTTTTGTTTACATTTTGCGTCGTGCACCTGGAACACTTGGAGGTCGGAAGTTGGAAATTTCAACAGGGAAAATTCCAACCTCAGAGTTATCTGGAATGCAGCATTAGCACAAACACGTATGATTCACAAAACAGCCCAGCATGTGAAGGAGTTTACAGGAAGTATCTTCAGAAATTAGATATTTTGACAGACAATCAGTAACAATTAGGTCTTTTTTTGATATTTTTCCAAACAGCTGTGAGATAAGATGAGAACATTTGTCTCTTATTAATTCTGCAGGCCTATAAGAACTATGTGGCGGAGAACGGAGAGGAGCCTTCACTGCCTGGCATCGACCTTTCCCACGATCAACTCTTCTTCTTAAACTTTGCTCAGGTAGTTGATGGATGTATGGTTGGATTGTTGGATTGATTGATTGATTACAGTGATCAATGGATGATGGATAGATAAATGTATGTTAAATGGAGGGATGGATGAATTGATTGATTAGCTGGTGGATAGATGGATGGATGGATGGATGGATGGATGGATGGATGGATGGATAATTTGGAGAAATGATGCATGGATGGAATGAAACAGATGGCTGATTTAGTTGATGAATGAATGGATGGATGATAGATTGATGGATAATGGAAAGATAAATGGATGGATAATTTGGTGGATGGATGGAATGATGGATGGATGATAGATTAATAGACTACAGTAATTGATGGATGTTGGAAAGATGGATGGTTGTATGGATGGATGATACATTGAAAGATTAATGGACTATAGCAATTGATGGATGATGGATAGATACGTGGATGGATGGATGGATGGAATGAAACAGATGGAAGATGTAGTTGATGGATGAATGGATGGACGGATGAATAAATTGGAAACAGGGCAGTATATTGCAAACGATACCGGTCTAATGAAGTGTGTCCTAATTTCTGTCTTTTCAGGTGTGGTGTGGAACACACCGACCAGAGCAAGCTGTTAATTCCATTAAAGTAGACGTACACAGTCCAGGACAATTCAGGTAAATTCTTTTACATCAATCAGCCATGTGAGGCAAAGGGCAGGAAGTAAATTATAGTAGTAGCTAACATTTTAAAACCTTGAAAAATGACATGCCGTGTAAATTTCAATTTCAAGTAACCTTCTAATACAGCAACTTAAACCCCAACCAACAATCTCCCCTGTATGTGTTACAGAGTACTGGGCACCATTCAGAATTTCCCAGAATTTGCCAGAGTGTTCAGCTGCAAAAAGAACAGCCCCATGGTCCCCGACAACGTCTGCCGTGTGTGGTGATCCACAGACCTCTGGGATGGGGACTGTTCTGACGTGGGTCGCCATTGTCCCTGCAGTACCTCTCTCCCCTCTGACTGTTGGAGCACTCGTAGGGGGGCTACAGGGAAGTGGAAGCTCCCCTTAGCTCTTTACTGGATGGACCAGGGCTGGTGGACTGACACTGCAGTATGCACCTCCTCCGAAGGAAAGCAGTGGGCTGTACCCTCGCGGACAGACGGAGCACTGTCTCTCCAACTCTGATACTGTAGTTCATTCAATCAGCCTGATTATTCTGCTACTCACTGGATACAATCACTCCTTGTGTTGGGTTTTTTTCTCTCTATTTTCATCTTGTTTTACTCATCATTTGTGCGTCTGCCAGTGCGTGTGTGAGTGTGTGTGTGAGAGTGTGTCAGTCAAAATACTGTAGTTGTCAAGAGAGGGGCAGACGGACAAATGTGCTCAAATCAACTGGCATATGAATACACCACCCACCCACCCACTCACACTCATACCCATGTAACAGGGCTAAACCACTGTACTGTATGTGGGACTGAGCTGTATGCCTCTCAGAAGACCTCAGCTGGTTTCAGCCTCCATCTATATGCTGATTAACTGTACAATGTATTCGTAATTTACTCCTTGTTAGTACGTAGAGCTAGATTATAACAGAAAATCAAAATTTGCTGAATAGACCAATCATTATATAACCGTAATCACATATTACACAATACTGTTCTATATTTAATGATAACGATTTAACTGACAGGCGGCTGCTGTTCATTAGCAGTATGTCAAATAAACCAAAATTAAATTTTTGCCTTTAAAAGATGACAGCTGGTCATGAATCATTGAGCTGACAATCGACAGTCACCAGACCCTTTTAATACGCTCAGTGAGCCTCCTGATGTGTGTCTCCATGCGTTTTCCAGTCATTTTAAGTCATTATGATTGCTACCTACTGTTTGTCAAGCAAATTGGTATGCCTTACATGATCTGTTGTGCTGCTGTGTCTGAGAGTGTGGGTATTTGCCGGAGAACAAAGGATAAGAAAATGTATCAATTAAGCAATAGTTTGACTTTTTCGCAAATACTTTGCTTTTCTTGCCAAGAGTTAGATGAGAAGATCGATACCACTCTCATGTCGCTACGCAATAGGCTACAGCCAGCAGCCAGTTAGCTTAGCTTAGCATAAATACTGGAAACAACTAGCCTGGCTCTGACCAACGGTAAATAGAAATCCTGCCAGAATCTCAAAAGCTCACCAATAACCACGTTACTTCTCGTTTGTTTGATCGGTAAAAAAACAGTCAGTTGTGGTTTTGTAGGGCATTATGTGCGGGACTATTTTTTGGCCGGGGGCAGTGACTTCCTGGAGTCTCCGCCAGGTGCCTGGCAACCTAATGGTGATGAATTCAGGACTTGGAGTCTTCCATTTTTCTACGGATGAAACTAACAAAATATAAAGTGTTAATTAGCTTTAAATGTGCAGGTAGGCAGATTTGGTCTCACCTTTGGACAGAGCCAAGCTAGCTGTTTCCCCTTGTTTCAAGTCTTTATGCTAAGCTAACCTAACCATCTCCTGGCTGTAGCTTTATATTTAACAGACTGATGTGAGTGGTATCATTATTCTCAACTAACTCTTGGCAAGAAAGTGAACAAGTGTATTTCACAAAATGTTGAACTATTTAAGAAAGGTGTAACGATTTCTCAGTTTGTTTAATCACGTGAGGTGAACCATCTTTTTTAATGATTCTTTTAAACATTGGAGTAAAAGTCAATGACAAACGGTGATATAATTAGACTTTCAAAGGATTTATCTATTTTAAACTGCGGGCTGAGTCTTTGCTGGAACCTAATGAACTTTTTAACAGTGCAGGCATTTTCTGAAGTCAGAAGGTCGGTGGAATTTAGTATTCATGGTTTTCTATGGCTTTATTTTCTACGTCAAAGTAGAAACTGATGCTTTAACACAAGTTCATTAATTGTGGACATTTTAGCCTTTGCCTTTTATATATAAAAATTAGTGCAATGAATGATGCGCCATGATCATGTAGACCACTTTTTCAGACAGTATACAACACCATCCATGTCCAGCCTTTATACACTGTTGTTTCCCTGTGTTTCGTTATTTTAATTATTTGTACGAGCTTTCTGTCTCTGTCACTGCCGCTCACTCCCTCAGGCTTTCTTTTGTTCTTTCTTTCTTTCTTTCTTTCTTTCTTTCTTTCTTTCTTTCTTTCTTTCTTTCTTTCTTTCTTTCTTTCTTTCTTTCTTTCTTTCTGCCTCTCTCTCTCACACTCCACCTGTAGAAAGACAGATATACCTCAGTTGCCTGTATTAGATACTTTATAATAATGACAGATCTTGAGGAGCATTTTTTTCTTTCTCTCAAAATAAATATTTAAATAACACGCTGAGCCTGCGGGTGAAGGTTTGTCTATGTACTTGTGTGTGTTTGTAAGGAAGGAGGTGGATGGGTGGGTCAAAAAAACAGAGTTTCACCGTGTGAAACCAGAAGTCAACGTTGATTTATTTGTCACATAACTTCCGTACTTAAGCTACACTGCTTCTGTTGTAATTTTAACCCAAACCACAATCTTTTCCTAAATCTAACTTAGTAGTTTTGTTGCATGAACCTAACCAAATCGATCTTTTCCTAAACCTAACTAAGTTGTTTTGTTGCCTAAACCTTACCAAGTCAATCTTTTCCTCAACCTAACTAAGTTGTTTTGTTGCCGAAACCTAACCAAGTCGATCTTTTCCTAAACCTAACTAAGTTGTTTTGTTGCCTAAACCTAACCAAGTCAATATTTTCCTAAACCTAACTAAATAGATTTGTTGCCTAAACCTAATCAAGTTTATCTTTTCCTAAACCTAATTAAGTTGTTTTGTTGCCTAAACCTAACCAAGTCAATATTTTCCTAAACCTAACTAAATAGATTTGTTGCCTAAACCTAATCAAGTTTATCTTTTCCTAAACCTAATTAAGTAGTTTAGTTGCCTAAACCTAACCAAGTCGATCTTTTCCTAAACCTAACTAAGCCGTTTTGTTGCCTAAACCTAACCAAGTCAATATTTTCCTAAACCTAACTCAGTAGATTTGTTGCCTAAACCTAACCATGCTGTTTCCTGAGAAGATGGAAGAAAAAGTTTATTTTGAAAAGACCTACATTTGTAGGAAAACTCATTAAAAATGAGGATACGTTGGTTGTTTTAGCATCTGAATCAGGCTTACATATAAATGCAAGCTCTTAAATCTGATACAAAGACATGTTATGTTACATCTTAAGAGTTGGTGCTTATTTTTGGCAGAGAGCTTCAAAATGAGAAACATTCCTTTAATGTCAGACTTAAAGTATACACTGCATAACAGTGTGAGTGTACAGAATATCTCAGTGCTGCTGACATTTTTTTTTTTTCTGGACTTCAGAGACTTTACGTATAAAAATTTTGTAGAAATCTTCTACATCAAAGCAGAAATTCTGCATTTTCCTTTTGCCCTCCTTTTGTGCTGTCTGTGATGTTCATAAAAAAAGGTTCAGCTATAGAGAGATATTCCTACATTTGGTTTCACTCATACATTATGAACTGACTTGAGAGGAGTATTAGGAATATGGGGGTTTCATTTTGTAATTTCCACAGAGACAGGAAAAAAAAAACAATAAGTTAATTTAAATGCAGCATTAGCCCAAACTCTTTCCTCGCTAATTGGACCTTTAAGCATTGGAGGAGCAGGGGCTAATGTGTGAAGTAAGTCCAAGGCACGATGCAAACAAATTAATGTTCAATATCTTTATGGCTGCTCCCAAGCTGCCTACTGGTAAATGTACTCCATGCTGCAATGAACCAGCGAGCACATATCCTGGCATGAGGGAATGCTTGTACCCAGGCTGAAACTTGAGAGGCAGGGATGTCTAGAAAAAATGTTTTCAGATGTAAAAAGAGAGCAAAAGAGAATTACAACATATGCGATGCACAGTATCGGGCAAGGGTGCCAAGTAGGAGCACCAGAAGTATGGCCAAACTTTGAAGACATGTGTCAAAAAGATCTAGGAATGGGGGAGTGCAGCAGGGGCCAGAACCAACACACTTGTGGAAATACACATAAGTAAAGTTGGGAAGTTCATGACCTTTATTTTATTTATTTATTCATTCTTAAAATACTCTTACAGCAATATAGAAATGTCATATTTGGGGTTTTTAGTCCACATTCTACAAAATGTCACGATGACCAAAATGACCAATATGGCTTAGTTAAATATAGGTTGACTTTAAAAATCAACTACAGACTGCATTTCTTAGACCTTTTCCAAATGATTACTTATTCTTTTACTTTATAAAAAACAAGGCTGTGCTATTGTGTGACTCTCTGAGACTCATTCACGTATTGATTTCTGCTATCAGTTGCTTATTTACTTCCTTGCTTAGATAACTGAAGGTTCACACCACCCACATTCCTCGTGCTCTCACCCTCCGTGTCATTAGCAGCAAGGCTTGCTAACATCACAGCTAACATTACAACACCTCAGCATGTTCCTGGGAGGCAGAACAGAGTGTTTTGCACTTTGTACACCCGTAGACGGCTGAGGTTTAATCCTGAAGTAACACGGAGCGCGGAGGATGTTTGGAACTTTGAAACTTAATGAGAATGTTAATAAGAGCTTGACTTGACTGAAAATAAACGTGTCAGTGGAATCACATCATAATTAACTCCTTTGCACTTAAAACCTGCCGATCTTGAAGGCAGTTTTAAGAAAGTCACTCGTGTTAGACCTCCTTTTGTTTTTGAACACAAAGTTCTGCTCCCCTCTGTTGCCCTCTGGTCATAAAACGACTCCGTTTTCCCTCATGTGCCCTTTGGGCGACCCTAACAGTGGGTCCAGTGGTATGTGTGTGTGGGGGGGGGGCGTGCGGGCATGCAGCCTCTGGAATGCTTGTCAGTGTGTGTGTGTGTGTGTGTGTGTGTGTGTGTGTGTGTGTGTGTGTGTGTGTGTGTGTGTGGTGTCTGAAGTGTAGGAAAGGGGAGCACAACACAATTATAAGCATATGTGTGCACACACATACCACAAAAGTACACTTTACACACGTACGCACGTATACACGTGCAAATTATGTATGAGGATAATAAGTGAGACGGCGTTTCAGGTAATGAGAGTGGACACCGTGCTATTGCACACTTTATTTAAAAGGAGCTCTTATTGTGAAGTGCACTCTCGCTGTCAGGCCACTGATAACCATCCATTCTGATTTTAAAAAGGCTGAATTTACTGTAAAAGGTTTTAATTGCCATGGCTTTAATACTCTATCAGGCACTGGTATAAAGAAAAAGAATAATTCTGTCCCATGCCCATTTTAAAGGCTCACTGTTTTTGGTGCTCTTGATTTAATGCTTAAATGAAGTGACTTCTACCATTTAAAAACATGTTGCTTTTACTCAGCGAGTGCACAGGGCAGCAAAAGAGAAAACAGCACACCTTTTAATGTGTCGTTTTTTTTTTAACTTATGTCAAGGATTTATGTATTTGAAATAAGTGGCACACTGTGCACCCAATGGTTTGCCTGTCAGATGTGACATACTGTGCATTACAAATGTTGATATCACCACAAGCAACACAGCGAGCCTCAAAAAATCAATATTTACACTAAAAAATATAAACTTTACCTGTGAACATCCAAAGACGGACAGAAACAAATGCCTATTTGAAATATAATTTTTACAGTCATGACTGATGATGAACCCTTTCAAAGAGTTTTTTGCATTAATGGCCAGCTTGTCTCGATCAATTGACAGTGTGAATCTAGAAACTGCACTTGATCTATCCCAGAACACATACCATATTATCTCCAATTTGAGCTGTCACAAATGTATATGCACTCCCTCCATAATTAATGTAAAACAGTGACATCCTGTGGTTGTTCAACATATCTTTGCTGAGCCTGTGGTGGCTGACTAAGTAGTACAAAGGGCACATCAAAATACAACGTTCTACAAATATTACACATTATTTTGTTCCTTCAAACAGCAAATATAAACCATCTGTTGATTTTCTGCATTGAATCTCATTTCTTCCTCACATTTTAAGCCGCCTGACGGCTTTTTCTAATGCACTTCAAGACACACGTACTGACAGCTTGCTGACGCCATTCATAATTTAGCAATCTGCAGAAAGACATTCGTGCTTTTTTTTCTCCTCACGTTTTGACCAGGCTACAGCAGCGCACTAACCTTCTCCTTTTCAACCTCTCATCCTCACAAAGAGGAGCACTAATCCCTCTAATCCCAATAAGTAAAGCTTTTATCTAAGAATGTTAGAAGTTGTTCCAAACCAGCAAACAGCTTTAATGAAACAAAACAACATTTGTTGAGAAATCCAATCTTGATTGAGGGTACAGTTACAGAGACTGCCGCCATTAAAGTAACCATTGATCCTCTGTTGGCTGCAGACAGGTGAAAGATCAGTTTCATTACTTTTACATCTTAGTACAGCCAGTGACACTGTAGACTATGCAATTCTAATTAACTACTTCAAATTCGGGACTGGGATGAAGGTCACAGCACTTAATTGGTTCAGTGGATATAACACTTTTTCCGTCACAATGGGAAATGCCACTTCTTCTTTGACATGCAGCACTCCGTGGGGACACTTAAGGTCACAGTCTTCATTTTGCTTTCCGTTTCGATGCTCTTGTTATGCCAAATAATCCATAAGCAGAGTAGTTCATCTCGCATCGTTACACACGGTTGATACGTAGATACAGTACAGTTTACGAGTCACTCTTAAAGGATATCAAAGGGAGATATAAACTGCCAGATGTTTGGGAAAAATTTAGCTTTTAAAAGAGAGACATGTAATCTTTCCTCTCCAGTTCCTGAAGAAAGCCTTTTGTACATGAATCTCCTGACATCTGGATTGGCTGTAATGCTTACATCAAAATGTGGTTGCCTTGTAGTTACACAACAAAATCACATTACTCAAATGGTGGCTTTTGGCATCTGGATTTATTTTAAGGTTTTATTGATTTCTTTTAAAGCGCAGTTGGATCTGGCCTAAAGCTACTGTTATAACCAACTTGAGAGTCCCCTGTGAGTCAGGGAAGAGCATCACGTTCACATGCAAGGCCTTTTTTGCGTTCCCAACACGTTTAAGACCAAAGGAGACCTGGCTTCTCCCTCAACTCCCCATTGGCTTTGAATCCACCTGCCGTAGGCCAGGTTGTAGCAAGGCCATGTCTACAAACACCACTACTGGTACTGCTAATACTACGGCTGTTACCAATATTGCTACCACTATTAAAATATGAAAAAAACAAACCAATAGAATGTTTTATAGCACATATTTTATAAAAAATTCATGATTAAAACAGTTTAACAAGCTGTAATTGTGCAATAAATACATTTATAATAATTACTACCATCAATTGTGTTGTTATTTAGTAGGGTTTAAAGGAACAGTATGTAAGATCTGGTGGTATCTAGCAGTGAGGTTGCAGATTGCAACTTAACTACAACTCAAGTGTGTAGGATTGCTACGGTGTCCGACGCCAAAACGCAAATGGCCCTCTCTAGAGCCAGTTGTTATAAGAGTAGAGTGCAAAGAGTGTGTGTGCGTATGTGGGAAGGGAGTGGTGAAACATGAGAAAGAGAGCGGCAGCGATGGGAGCAATAACGTTATTGACTCTGCGACTCTGTTATTGAAAAGTTAACAGTGTTTGGTTTGTCCGTTTCGCTCCCTATGTAGCTATAAACGACTAATGCAAAGGTTATGAAAACACAACAATTCTTATTTTCAGGTGATTATACAAGAAAGAAAACATACTAATACTGTATTCCATTTCTGCCAATAGATCCCTCTAAATGTTACACACTGTTCCTTTAAAGGTGCTAAATATGGGATTGGAGGCATTTCTATTAGCTCTAAACGGCTCTCAACTTGGCGACGACAAGCCGGCGGCTCGTAGCTAACGATGCTAACAGTGCTAAACAGTGCAAACAACGTCAGCGAAGGACTGACGGAGATAACAGTGTTTACCTGACGGGGAACCGGAGGGTGGTTGCTACGCTTCTGCGATGTTATCAGCTGTAACCGCCGTATGAGAGCAGTGCAGCGTCCGTGAGCTAGCCAGCGGGGCACGCTCACGTGCACGAACATGCACTAAAAGCACGCACTGCCGGCCCGGCGATGTCAACAAAGCACGGAAAAACTCGGATTGCAACACACAGAGAGGGATAGCGACTTCGTTCTCTGCTCAGGTAGATATTAACTCCACTATATCTTTACACAGCAAATAGTTGTTTGCTGCTACATTAATGCTCCGGGTATCGAATTTAGCACCTTTAAACATAAACCTAATCTTAGGATGGAACATCTGTCACCTCTGGTTCCTAACCACGGTTTCCATTACACCACTCCATCGTGAAAGTAGTACGGCAATTAACACGGAATCTTAATAGTAGACACACAGCATGAATGTGCTCCACCTGGAAGACATCTTGTCACGCAGCACCGTGCGGTGCATAATGATCTATTCTGAGGACGGTAATGCTAAATTGGGGCTGGGAGTGGGAGATTTGGGACGGGTGTGTGGCAGTGGGAGGTGCTGTTTAGGTGTTGTTGACATGAACAGATTTGGCATGGTAACAGCCTAAACAAGTATATCCATTTACAAATAACCTGATGCTGAGATGCTTCAGTTCAATTACTATGAAGCATTGTGTGTGTGTGTGTGTTTAGTATAAGCTTCTGTGTGCATGTGTGAGAGTGATTGTATGTGTTAACGTGTTTGCCTGCGTGAACATGTGTGTGTGCAAATGTTTGCTGGACCACATGTGTTTCTCCTAACCCCTATTGCATTGCTGTGGTACAGAAAGTTTCCATCCCAACCTCGTTACACAGTCGGACTGTTTGCATCCGGTGCACATGTTCAACGTGACACCAAGTGCAGAGATTTTGGCCTGTGCAGGTTTATAAGGCTTATACACACCTCCTGCCTACTGGAAAGTGAATGTGACACAACCTGCAGTAACAACCAGACGATCTAATTCCCTGTTATTAAACGCAGACTCGAAAAATGCTCCTTAAAAGCTGACCACGCTGCTATTACGGATTTGGAAGGCTCAGCTGTAATGGCAAGTTATGAGCTGACATGTCAAGCAAACATGATTGCCTCGAGCTGGAATCCAAATGCTGAAATCTTTGAGCTTAATTCAGCAGCTTTAATCTTGAGTTCTGCAATGTGCCAGGAGTAAAACAGTTCATCAAGTGCTTACATTTGATAAAACAAATTATGAGCAAAAAGTCCCCCCAGGCCGTCTTTGCACATTACAATTAAAAGTGTTTAAGTGCAGCTCCCCACCCAATTTTCTTTCCATTGTTTTTCTCTCCACATCCTATGAGAGTGCGGGACTACTCAAAATAAGGACTTGTGGTAGCCATGGCAACGACGCTGCCAATCCTAACACCCAATAGTTTTGACGCCCAGCAGTGTGACATGAGTACACAGAGGACACAGCAATGCAAACACACACACACTCAGGTATCCAATCCTCATTTACTATCCCTTAGTTACAAAACACTGTTTTTTTCTAGTTTATCTCTGAAAGGCTCCGCTGAGTGAAGTGCCTCAGCCTGAATACACAAAAACTGAAATGCATCACATCTGTCACTGTTCATAGGAAACGGTGGGTGTTCTCATTAGGACATCTATTTGAGGGTTTGAGTTAATGGATTTCAATCGAACAGATTTCTAAAAGATTATATAAAGTATTAAATCGAAGGGGAGAAAACCACAGAAATAGGTTGATTTGATTAATTCATAACACGACAGACAATTATTCATGTTTCTTCACAGCTAAACATCATTACTGCTGGACCATGGCAGATATCCACTGCAATCCATTTCTCACTGTACACCAGCATTTCCAAATGTGCCAAAATAGCTGACAGTATGTATCTGACAGAAAATGAACACGGAGATGATCTTTTTGTACCCGTGTTCCCTGGAAGGAGAACTTCATTTCTTCAATTTCTTCCCCGCGCACCTCTTTTCTGCAAAAGAAAGAGAATCAAAAATCCATTAGTAGAACAAACACACGGGCTGAAGCTGCAGTCTGGCTGGTAAGTTTTGAAAAATGAGCAGTTTCAGCATGCTAACATGTTAACAAAATGCTAACCTTTTGACATTTAGCAATTATGATGTTTACTATTTTCACCATTTGAAGGTCTTTACACACCGGGGTGTGATGAATAAATGACGCGGAAATGCGAAATACTCCCCTGCAAATATTATATATCTAGGGCCTTTAAGGTACGGTCACACGAATGTGCGAATGTAGGCGAGTGACCATCGCCTGCTGAGACAATATTCGCACTGAAAGGTCTCCAAAGTTGAATTCCGCCCAAATGCGAAGATGCAAATTTGCATCGCCACCAGCAGCAAATGTTTTTTCGCCCCTTCGCTTGCATGGAATGGAAGTCAATGGGAGGCGAATGTTAATTAAACATGTGTGACCGTGCTTTTATTGTGAAGAAGTGGATCTGGTATGCGCTGCCTTTGTCAAGGTTGAATGGAGTAATAAAGTCGCCGTCTTCGGACTACTGAGCCTATGTGTTGTTGTTTCATACATATAGGTGCAACTCAACCCATTCCACACAACATTATGGGTTAATTTGCGGCGCAAAAGCTCAGAAAAATTGACCTCTTTCCGAAAAAAAAGTGTCGCTTTTCCGCCTCGTAATATTTGCGTTCTGTGTGAAAGTATTCATGACAAAAACAGTTCGAAAAAATATTGACGTGTGAATTAAGTGCACAAACAAAAAAAAACGCCAAAAGGCTTTTAGTTTCGTTTGTTAGCATGCTAACATTAGTTGATTTGCGCAAAATTCAAAGTACAGCTGAGGCTGATGGAAATGTTATTTTGACTTGGTGATGGCGCTAGATAAAAATGAGGAATTACCAAAGGTATTACAATTCAGCCTGAGGGAGACATGAATATCTGAATCAGATTTCCATCCAGCTGTCAAACATTTCACCACAAAGATCAAGAATTAATACTCTGAGGAACATGGATGTCTCTTTAAAGTTTCACATCAATCCAATAGTTGTTGAGATATTTCATTCTGGATCAAAGTGGTGGACAGTCTGACAGACCGACATTGCCATCTACTGTGTTGTTCATACACTGATACATGTATATACAAGCATATTGTATACTTTAACGACGGAATCATGTACCCAAGCAAAAATGAAGACAAAGTAGACAACTGCTGTGCACCCAACAATCCATCCCACCATCAGCAGAACAGGGAATAGTTTGTGGGACGAAGCTAAGAGACAAATAAAGAAACAATGACAAAGTGTTGGCAGGGTGTGGTGAAATGTATTGAATTAAACTCTGGATCATTTTCTTTGCCTCAATTTGTGGAATGCGGGTTTCTTACCTCTCTCTGCTCTAATCTTTTTGTTGTAATGGGTGCAACGCCAGGCTCCGTGCTGTGAAGAGTTGACGCTGGCATCCGGCAGGGAAGGGTGGAACAAATCTGGGGGACTTGGATTTAAATCCATCCTTAGCCCTTCAGCATTCCCATCTAACTCTAGCCTGTTCCCTTCTCTTTAACATTCACAAAAAGCATTATTTTACTCACAGAAACTTACATTTTTTTCCCCTCATCTTTTGGAGGTGAGGCCATTCCCGTCACATTCTTTTTCCCTGTGGACCTGGTCCCAGCTGTGCTAGGCCCTGTGCTCCTCTTCCTGTATTCCCCTGGAGGAGCTGTTGCAGCTGGGGCTGGCAACTATGTCTCTAGAGGGTCTTCTTCAGTTCAAAACTAGGGTTCAATATCAGAGCTACAGGAAAACAAATACAACTTGTTTTAAGGAAAAGTTTGACATTTTTTGAGAAATTTGTTTATTCTCCCCACGAGTTAGATAAGATCGCTACCACTTTCATGTCGGTAGGATAAATATGAAGCTACTTCCAGATAGCATAAAGATAAGGGCAAAGTAGGGGGAAACATATAGCCTGGCTCTGTCCGAAGATAACAAAGTTCGCCAAAACAACCACCTATAACTGTTATATCTTGTTTGTCTAATCTGTACAAAAACCTGGGAATGTGTAAAAATATCAAGGGGTTATGCGCAGGACTCTTTCTTGGCCAGGAGCTGTGACTTCCTGAAGTCTTAGCTGGTTGCATGGCAACCGGGAATAAAGCTGCAACTTGTCGATTTAAAGGCATGGTCACAAATGTGCGAAATTAACATTCGCCTCCTGCTCTTTCCATATATAGGTGCGAAAAAACATTTGCCTCTGGTGACGAGGCAAATTCGAATCGATCTCGAATTTGCATGGAGTTCAACTTTGGTGAACTTTCAGTCTTATAACGCCTCGGCAGGCGGGGGTCACTTGCCTGCATTTGTGCATGTGTAACCGTGCCTCAACACTTTGAGTTTTGTACAGATTAAAGTGGCAGTAGGCAGAATGTTTTTGGCATCATTGGGCAAAAATTCCATAATAACCTTTCAGCATATTGTAATTCAAGTGTTCTGAGAGAAAACTAGAATTCTGCACCTCCTCATGGCTCTGTTTTTAGGCTCTAAAAAATCTAGCCCATGACGGAAGACTTTGGCCAATCACAGGTCATTTCAGAGAGAGAGTTCCTATTTGCTGTTCGTTCAACGGAGGCAGCTGTCAATCACTTGCAAACAAGAAAGTTTGCTCCGGATGGTGGGCGGTGCGTGATATTTCTTCAACTGATCTCAACATGGAGGTCGGGTCACAAACTTTCTCATTTTACAGCTAAACGGTACACTACAAGATGTTTCTGAAAACATTTGAGGCGTGAAATACGCATTACAGTAACAGAATATTGATTCATATTTGATCAGCGCTGCCAAGTTTGACCGTTTGATCGGAGTTTGCGAGTGATTGACAGCAAGACAGCAAGGCTCCAGCTCTGATTGGTTGTTTTCCTCCGGTCTGTTAAATCTTGCAGATGCCATTAGGAGCACCCGAGGACACCGGAGGACCCCGAAGGACACCGGAGGACACCGGAGGACACAGAGGCACATGATTTTTTTCAGATTACCTGTCTCATGCACTACTGTCAGGATATAGTGACCGTTTTATAAAAATAACTTTTTTAAATAATATTTGCACCACTGCTGTTTTAAATAATTATCACATGTTAATTAATGAGATTTAGAGGTGCTGGGAGAAGGATTTTATTACATTCAGATACAGACAGACTGCCCTGTTTTCAGTCTTTGTGCTAAGATGAGATATGATAAGCTAACCAGCTCACAGCTTCATATTTCGCAAATTATCAAACTATTCATTTCAAGGCTAGGAAGAGGGCAGAGGAGAGAAGAGGAGATGAGAGGAGAGCAGAGCAGCAGTAATTACTGGAGACTCTTTAAGAACCAACAAAGGCTGAAGGGGGGAGATCAGAGGAAGAGAGAGATCAGGTGGTCTAGAAAATGGAGAGCACAGGAAGAAAGAGAGAGCGGAGAGGAGAGGGCACTCATGGTGTAATTGGATGAACACTTGTCGGTGACAGTGCCTGCTCCTGAAAATGACAGCTCTCTCATTCTCCCTCTAACACATCTCATCTTTTATGGGCCACTCCAATCCATCCCCCCCTGCTAATTGTACATCTCAGCATGCCTGCATATAACCCGTCATTAGTATGGTGAAATTCGAGAGGTATGGGGTCAAATTGATTGCATGATTGCATGGAATTACACAACCCCTGCTATCACTGACAAGTGTGGTTGTTGATAACCATCAAATATCCAAAATGTACTCAGGTGTTTTGTTCGATCTTTCAAAATGGTAAATGGACGGCATTTACTAGACAAAGCGCTTTACAATTGGCCTCTCATTCACCCATTCACACACCAATGGTGGCGAAGCCGCCATGCAAGGCGCCGACCTGCCCATCGCGAGCAACTTGGGGTTCACTGTGTCGCTCAAGGACACTTGGACATGCGGACAGGAGGAGCTGGGGATCAAACCGCCAACCTTGTGGTTGAAGGACAACCCGCTCTACCTCCTGAGCCACAGCCGCCATCCAAATAAGTGCAATAATGGGAGAAAAGCTGTGGTGCGTAGAAGTGCGTACAATTGAATCATCTATTTTGAAACTGCTATCCCCGGCGATCTGAATGAACACACCTGGGCTTTGCTCCATTGCTGTGTTAGTTCTAAATTACTCTCACTCTCCCTTCAATAACAAACTAATTTTCTCCTCCTCTCCCATGTGGCAGTGATTTCAGTATATCAAATGCATCGCCCTCCTTTTCCTCCCTTTGGTGTGACAAGAAATAACCCTCAACCACTGTTGCTCAAAGTAAGCATCCATACCTGTTACCAAGCAGCAAATAGAATATAACACTATATTATATTGCCCTCTGTTTCATCAACAACAACAGAAAAAGCATTTGATATAAAGGTCACAAGGATATTGCGTTTTTCTAGCTCGTGTTACATTCATCACTTTTATCTGGCTGTACTAACGTACCATGTCACACGTGATAACTAATGAATGCTGTTTATACTTTGTCCTTCATTTGGATTTCCCTCGCTGTGCTGCTATATCTTCCAAGTGATGCATTATTTGTGCTCTGCTCCTCTGCTGCCTCCCTGGGATTATCCAGGGGGGTTTATGGAGGGGAGCCCTGCCAGCTGATGGTGAAGTCTATTCCAGGTAGGGTTTATCAGGCAGGAGATGTAGCGACTGGGGGGGTCTGTTCCCTGTTGGACATGAGTTGGATTTTCTGAGTGAGACGGTTAATGCTCCCTGTGAAATGTAAGATTTTTGAAGAATTAAATATTTTCTTTTCTTGTTTAGCTGAACTAAGTCTATTTTTAATACACTCTGTCGTCATGTGTCTTGATTTCTGATGTTCATCCTTCTTGCTATTATCTTCCTGCTGCAGTTTTAACCAGCCAGCTTATCGCTGGCGTTAGGCCATATGATCTTTGCAGTGAAGGAAATTGACAATAACCCAGACCTCCTGCCCAACTTCACCCTCTGCTATCTGGCAGCTGTTACTCGTCTAGCAGAGAGAACCACTCTCTCAGCAGCCATGGATACGGTAACTGGACGGGAAGTTCTTTTGGCAAACTCAGAATGTGGATCTGTGCCTACGGTGCCAGTTATTGTTGGCGATGCACGGATGACAGCCTCCATTGTTGTGGCAAACACCCTTGGAGTGTTTGATATGGCGAGGATAACTGATGTGTTGCAAACATAATGATGATTCATGTGCTTGTTGCAAAATATTTGTAATACTGTATTACAGTACCGTATCCCTATTCTCCTCTTGCACATTTGTGTTTTGCGTTGCACAGTATTACACTGCTGCCTCAGGAAGAAGCTACCCCAATTGGTCTAACTTCGGCCGTCTGTGTTCAGTTTGCAAGTTTTCTCTGTGTTCACGGGGGTTTCTTATGGTTGCTCCGGTTGTCTTTCAAATCAATTATGGTATTGTAGCGTTAACCACTACACATGTAATTAAAGATTTGCACTCGTTAAATAAAGAAATACTCAATTCGGGGCACCACCACTTTTTATAGGAAAAGCAGAAACTATTGTGATAGAAGTATTGATCATTAATCAATCTCAAGTCTGAAGTATAAGTTCTGAATTCATTGATCTACAGTTCTGCTTTAAAATACACACACAGACATGACGTAGTGATAAAGTGAAACATTTATTTACCATAAATCGTGATAATTGAATAAATGAAGTGATGAATATACAAATGACTAATTAACACTGGTAATTAATTAATGAATGAATGAATGAATGAAATGAAAATTCAATGAAGCAATTCTGATTGGAACTTTAGTAGTGAGGGAAAGTCTGATTATTCTCTAAGCTATAAAAGTTGCAGTTAATAATTTGGAAGATTAGGAAATTTAGAAGATATGTCTGACAAACAACTATTGATCATAAAGCCACGGAACATTCACTTATCGCTGCAGTTGGTTCTGATGGGTCCAGAGGCCGTTTCCTCACACGTTGTCTGGATAGACAAGCCCCTTGGATGGGTTGGATGAGATCGGTTCAGCTGGCCCGGGATACCAAACAGCAAAACGTGGAGAACATTCAACTTTCTCGTCAGAACATTGAATGTGGGAGTTGAAGTCCGTTGGCTGATTACTCGTTGAAAGAGATCAAAAAGCTGAAGTCGGATTATCTTCTGAAGCTTTAGAATTTATCTATTTCACGGAAAAACTGGAAATGCTGGCCGAGCACTTAGCATTTAAATCACGCGAGATAAACAAAAGATCTTTAAAAATGCTGTCCTTTAGAAGTCACTTGACTCATAAAAATGAACATGAGGTAGAAAATAAACACACAAATGAAATGTATGTATGTAAGTTCTGGAGAGCTCCTGCTGGAGTCATCTATCTGCGGACAACGTACTTTCTCAACTTCTTCCAACAACAGCACTTCTGACTCTGTGTCCTCTCAGGTCGAGACCCTCTCTTTCTCTGATCGATTCATTATTGAAAAACCTTTACACGCGCAAAATCAGAATTCCCTCTTTACTAATTTTTCCTTTCTTTTGCACGAGACAGATACATATCAAAAACTATAAAACCACTAATGTTTTAATCAAACATTAGTATCAAGATTGTAAAAATGTAATTCTAAGTTCAAGTTATAACTCCTTTTTAACAACTTTAAACTTAAGGTATTACATCTATTGAACATCACTGATAAAACATTAGTTTTAATGTATTACAATACCATTAATGATTATACACAAAGAAGTCAATAATCTAACTCATGATGACTTCTAAACACTTTAATTATTGGTCACATTACCACAGATGAAAACTAGGTGGGGTTGACGCTTCACCGCTGGAGTGAATCTCTGGGTCACCGAAAGGTGAAGAAACCTAGGCTGTGGAATGTGAGATGGACAGGGGAGTGTGTGTGTGTGTGTGTGTTTTTGACCAAACGGATCACTTTGAAGTCAGGAAAAGTTATCAGTTCTTGTTGGTTTAAGTGGGGAGAAAACCCTTCCCACAGTTTTAAAAGTTATTATCCTCCTGGACAGTGTCAAAACTGACACTCGATGGTCGATAAAAGAGTTTATGGCCCTTTACCCAAACAAATTGTTCTTTCTTTGGAGAATTCCATCTGTAAATGACCAAATCTTGTTGGACACAAGAATGTGTTTTTCTCATCCCAGTAGATGCAGGATGAGATAAGATGCTTCTCAAAGTAGCAGGCACCATTCACGCTACAGTATCCTTTTCCACCAAAATTAGCATATGCAGGTTTTTTAAATGTGGGAAAACCTGTTAAGAACAGGCGATACTCCTTTCCCATAACCAGAAGATGAGTATTTACCTTGCATAGCAGCTGGATTCTCACGATGTCATGAGATCACGGGATAATTTTGGGATTCCAAATCACACGAAAATCCATCTTGTCAGGTTTAAGTAATGCGTTTGTGTCTGGCAAGCCAGACCACGAACTAATCAGCGTCCTACGAGGAGCTACTGGCAGCTACGGGCGTGATTTAGGTGTGTGTGACGCGTCACGGAGAGGCATCTCTTCGTTCTAAACAACAATGGTGGCTCCTGAAGAGGTTAGCATTGATGTTGTAATAGCATCAGTTATATCAGAACTAGGGAGTATTTCTTCATTGAAAGAAGAGCAAAGAACGGCAATGAAGGCGATTTTTTCGCTCTTCTCCTGGCTGCCTTCGGCAAGAGTTTGATTGACAGATGGTTCATCCAATCACCGGCCAAGTATTTTTTGAACGTGCCTGCCCTTTTCCAAACATTTTCCAATGACAGATACTGAGAGGGTTCTGTGTAACAAACCATCTGGCGGAGACGGACGGAGTTTGTGGCTGAGATGACAAAGAAAGCTCCACAAAAAGGGGCGGAAATTAGAATGTCCACTCGGGTGTCATGTTTCCATCACTGACGATCAGAGCTGGAGCCAATAACTACTGCAGTCATTTGTTCCACGAATTAATGCAGATATGGGTAACCTTTCTCACTAAAGACTAAATCTAGATGCTAGTGGGTGTTACTGTTTATTTTGTCCAGTGGGAAAGGGGCTTATTCTTGGGCACTGCTCAGATTCAGTAGAAACCGGTGGACTGCGCCCTCCGGGCGGGGGAGTGAGTCTTTGACCCAAGCGAGTTTAAGTATCTTGGGGTCTTGTTTACGAGTGAGGGAAAAATGGAGCGGGAGATGGACAGGCGGTTCAGTGCGGCGTCTGCAGTTATGCGGGTGCTATGCCGGACAGTCCATCTACGTTCCAACCCTCACCTATGGTCATGAGCTTTGGGTAGTGAACGAAAGAATGAGATCGGGGATACTAGCGGCCAAAATGATTTTTCTTCGTAGGGTGGCTGGGCTCAGCCCTAGAGATAGGGTGAGGAGCTCAGACATCCGGAGGGAGCTCGGAGTAGAGCCGCTGCTCCTTCGCGTCGAAAGGGGCCAGCTGAAGGGGTTCGGGCATCCGATCAGGATGCTTCCTGGACGCCTCCCTTTGGAGGATTTCCGGGCACGTCCGACTGGTAAGAGGCCCCGGAGTAGACCCAGAACACGCTGGAGAGATTATATATCACGTCTGGCCTGGGAACGCCTTGGGGTCCCCGAGGAAGAGCTGGAAAACGTTGCTGGGGAGAGGGACGTCTGGAATTCCCTGCTTAGCTGGCTGCCACCGCGGCCAGGCCCCGGATAAGCGGAAGCAAATGGATGGACGGATGGATGGGGGTGGGGAGGCAGCGGACACAAGGTGTGTATTTTTGTCGCGTTTTTCCATCATAAGTCTCTCTTGTAATCACACTGTCTCTGCTTCTGAATTCTCAGAATATGATGAAATATTTCTATAATATTACTGATTATGTGATCCTAGGTGCCTGTGACTGTGTGTGTTCACTCTGGAGTCTGAGGTTTAGGTAAATAAAAGCTGTGACTTTAGGCTCTCAACTCTAGTGAACTGTTTAACGTTCATAAAAGAGAATAGCAACACCTTCAGATATATGTGTGGAAAACAATAATAAGCCATCTGCTTTCTCTGTCTCTCTGTCTTAGCATCGCTGGAGTGTATTCGGTGTCCTGAGTGGTTCTGGTTCAACTCAAACCAAACAGTGTGCGTCCCCAGCAGGTGGATTTCTTTTCTTACAATGACACCATGGGGACCTTCCTCTTCATTGTCTCAGCTGTTTTGTGCAGCACTGACAGCTGCCACATTTTGCCACGCTCCTTTACTACCGACACACACCTTTGGTTAAGTGTAGCACCATCCCAGATGATGACAAATTACCATTTGGAGAGTATTACACTGTAGTTTCATCATGCTGAGAGAATAATGGTGGAATGATATTGCAGTCTTCTGATCCATCAATATCACCAATTGAAAAAAAAAATCCCATATCCAACACCATGCTGTAACTTATCCCTGTTTCTCCTTGCTTCAAAATCCCTCCCCTTGAGGTGCGAGCCAACAACTCAGAGGTGAGCTTCGTGCTCCTGCTGTCGCTCAAGTTGCGATTCCTCTGTGCGCAGGATTTCATTGGACAGCCAGTGGCTTGATCCTGTATGCTGAGACATACGCTGTTTGGAATCAGCTTTGTGTTGTGCGTCTCCTGTCTGCTGAGCCGCACCGTGGTGGCCTTTCGTTCCACGCTGCCGGGGGAGAACCTGATGCGTTATGTGGGTCCTGCTCAGCAGTGGTTTGGCATCTCTGTCTTCACCTGGTACAGGTGATTCTGTGTTTCTGTTATTTATTACTTTAGGGAATCTATTTTCTATTTTTCACACTTCCCTCCATACAAAGACAGGGACAGTCATACAAATAGCAATCTTGGAATCCCTCGGCTATCGGTCTGATGACGGATAAGCCTCTGGGGGAAAGGGGCGATATCTTCGGGGTTCTGATGTAGACTTCCTGTTCCGTGCGCTCATTGTTTACAGTCCGATTAGCAACTTCAGATGCAAGTTGGAGTTGAGAGACCGGAATTCGTGTATGACTGGATTGTTTCACTTGTAGCCATTTTACAAATTGTAAGCCAATAAAAATCTAAATTATTGTCAGACGATAGCCGATGAATACCGAGATTACATTTCGGCCAATGTGTTCTGCCTCGTCTGCTCTCCACACGGACTGTTTACCTGTATTCAACCAAAGCCTGCTCGAACGTGATTGGTCAATACTACTCGGTCTACAAACAGAAACCAGAACACTTCCGATACCAAAATCGTGTCCCGATGCGTTTATAGAGATCATACAAATATAGATTTTGTGTCTTGTTCAAGGTCCTGCGTGATACTGCTTTCTGTTCCCTACAATGATATCTACTTCAGTTTTCATTTTCTCTGTATTCTAAACAAATCTCCCACTCCATTTCCTGACCCAACCTTATTTTCCCAGGTGCCGATGTGTGTGCTGTGGCTGACCCTGGCTCCTCCTCAGCCTGCATAAAGAGACAACCTGGACCTCTGGGGAACCAAGCAGATTCTTGAATCTGCGATGGGCTCTGTGGTGGACTTCTCACATGGTTCGCCTGCTGGCCCGTCTCAGCCTCCTCCCTGACAAATTTAATGAATCCAAACTGATCACTATTCAGCATGTCGATCTTCTGCACTGTCTGGGTGGCCTTTGTGCCCACCTACATTAGCTCTCCTGGGAAATACACTGTCGCAGTGAAGATTTTTGCCATCCTGGTCTCAAGTTATGGTCTTCTGTTCTGTATCTTTGTTTTATTATCCTTCTGAGGCCTGAGAAAAACACTAAAAAACACCTGATGGCAATATATTGGGAAAGCCTCATGGTCAATAGATGAGGTCATAAAAGACTTAAAATGAAAATAAAAACTGAATTTGCTCGAGTATCGACTTTTGAAAACTGTACGGTGTCTATCATGACAACAGCAACAAAAGAAAGAAAGAAGCAATGAATAAATAAATGTTCAATGTTATTTGTATTCAAATATCGTCACTTTTCGTCTGCGCTCATTTTATCTGCAGTGTACGTAATTTGAAATAAGCTATTAAACGTTGTTGCTGAATGTACTGTAACAAAAATATCTGCATATGCATTTCTGCATAAACGGATTTCATCATATTATCAGCTCATGAGTTGGTGTGGTGCCACCCTGACAGCCCATCATAAGCATTCACTCATCAGACAGTGGATGTGTGAGTGTTTGTCTGGCACACTGTGATAATTGTTTGCTCTCGCAGATATTATTCAGTGTGAGAAACTCTGCATTGCTCTCTCTCAATTGAATTCTGTCAACACATTCATTATCTGTCCTCCCATTTTAGAACACCCGGACATGGACCCGGCGCCTAATTAGATCAGCGTAGTGACTCATACTGGCCATCATCAGTACCGCTGCTTCAATTTCGGGGGGATTTTTGAGACCTTCAGATCATTTGCTGCCCCATATAATGCAGACAGCCACATGGGCCCCGGTGAATGGTGCTATTGTGGCAGAGACCATTAGTCTTCCGCTGCAGTTTCTATGGTGTCCATCTCCTCTGTGATGCTGGCTCTCGCTACATAATAGGTGAAAGAAAGTTGGAGAAAAAGCTACCTAAAAAGACAGGGTTTCAAGAAAGAAAAAAAATGACAGAAAGCCAGGATTATGGTGAAAGAGATGCCATCATCACAAAAGAGATTTTAGGTCATGGTGTGAATCTGTGCAAGACATGAATTCACTCACTCAACACTGTAGCCTTACATAAAGATTATGCAAAGAAGCCACTGATATGTGCACTTACCTTCGACCTTTAAAACCCTTTTCTACCATGCTACATCATGTCCTTTTATGCAGTCACAAAAGGTGGAGTTATTTGTATTTTGCCTAATGATGATATAGGTCTCATTGTGAATATTTTTCCCTTTTGCTAATCTGTTTCCCCTTTATTTTGAATATCTTGTCATAATTTTTGAGACCTTTCCCCTTGTTATAGTTCATCATTTGTCAGTGTTTATGTCCGATGCATCAGCAATCCAGGCAAAGATATATCTTTCATCTCTATACCTCTGCTGCCAGTTATGTTGCCTTGAAAACTCACAAAAATGGTGCTTGTTAGACTGAAACTGACACATACTGCTAATTGCTGCTTTGTGATGCCTCTTGAATTGCTGGTGTTAAGTTGCAAACACTTCAGAGTTAGATGGGAGGAAAAAAGTCTCAAGTAGTATGTTGTCAAGTACAAGTCGAGAGGGTTGTCAATAGCGCTATCTGAAAGGCACTTAACAGAGGATATTTGCTACAAACTACTTCCTCTAAACAGAATATTAAAGGTCTTATTGATAACATTTTTATGTAGACAAATAATTTTAGAAAAATACATCCAGCTTTTAGAAAGATGCAGAATAAAAGTATGGCTTTCCCTAAAAAGATATATTATGACTGTGAATTAATCTTTTTAAATTTTTTCCACGGGACCGAAATGAACGTTTTGTTTATCTTAGTGGAAGAAATCTGACATTTGGTTCGCACTTCTAACAAGGCTTGTCAGCTAATAGTATAACGACGTTGGTATCACGCGGTATCTCTGTGTCGTGAGCGATCAAGTTGCCAGTTAGTGTGGAAAAAACTGATAAATAGCTGACTTTGAAGGTAAGCGCCCCGCTTCTCTCTGGTAACAATCCCAAGTGCTCAGCGTCCACATGACCATAACATATGCAGGTTGTGCAACAAACTGGCAACCACTTGTTGTTAATGCAATGGAACAGGGGCGGGAGAGTGCGACATCTTGTGGCTGACTGTTATCAATGTTATCTCAACATGGCTGCCGGGTCACAAACTTTCTCATTTTACAGCTAAACAGCACACTACAAGATGTTTCTGAAAACATTTGAGGTGAGAAATTACAGTATCAGGCATTACAGTAACAGAATATTGATTCATATTTGATCAGCGCTGCCTAGTTTGACCGTTTGATCGGAGTTTGCGAGTGATTCACAGCAGTTGAATGAACAGCCAATAGGAACGCTCTCTCTGAAATGACCTGTGATTGGCCAAAGTCTCCCGTCACGGAGACGTTTTAAAGCCTGAAAACAGAGCCATGAGGAGGTGCAGAAGTCTAGTTATCTCTCAGAACACTTGAATTACAATATGCTGAAAGGTTATTATGGAATTTTTGCCCGATGATGCCAAAAATATACTGCCTACTGCGACTTTAAAGGCACACAAACATTTTGTTTTACAAAACAAATCAAACATTACAGGCTGCACCAAATCCATCCCTGTCCAGTCACAGCTAACACTTCCTTTCACCCCAAGATATCATGTCACAACTTCATATTCACAACACAGTATTTTGTATTACTTCATTAATCTCCGTCTTTGATGAGGTAAACCCCCATGTGTTCAAGCATCTGGTCAGCATTGGCCCCATTACAAAAGCTCACCGATGACAAGATTGAGTAAATAGCTGCATGCGCACTTGAAGTCATGCCCTTATTACATCTTTCAGTCTCCTTCCTGTGTTTACCTCCACGCTGTCGGCAAACTGATGTCGTCACGTCTCAAATGATCTTTTTTCAATATTTCAAGGAATGGATTTCTAAGAATTATGAACTCATTCTCTTCACTCACTCAATCTTTTAATATTTTTCACATGCCATGCACACTTCATTTCACATGTGTGTGTCTTATTGAAGGAATTACCATACAGTATTTTCTTTTTCAAATGATCTAACCCCCAGATGGAGATGATCTATTCTGGTTTCCTAAATTAAATCAAGCAAATAGTGCTACAATCTGAAGGATTACTCTTTGAAATCTTGCGACGGGACCAGGGGAGTAAGGACACACACAAACTCACAAGGTGAAAACAATACCAGCTACAGCCACACGCTGTCGCGGCTGACAACAAAGACAGACAGTCCACTATGAGGATAAATCACTGCTGTATTATAGTCATTGAAATGCATGATGCAGGAGAGGACAGGCAAGAGTTAACAATGCAAGGACTAAGAAGAGTGAAGGTTGGAAATAAATGTAAATCGAGTCAATAAAACACTGCTGTCCATCTGCCCTCCCCCAACACCTTCTCCTCCTCTCTGCCCCTGATGGACGTCAGAGCCCCGACGTCTCTCCATCTTCCAATTTATTCCTCTGCCTTGGGGAGGAACAACAGATCAATCAGTGGTGGATAATCAATGCTAGCTCGAGAGCAGCTGTGGAGAGACGGAAAAATGTCTGACGTTTTAGTTTGTTATTGCAGGGAACAGCCAGGCGTGATGTTTATATGTAAAGGCCTCTGGAGTATGAGGGTTTAATTAACCAATGACAGCTGGGATTTCCACAGAGCATACCTCAGAGACCCCGGGCCTCATCATTCTATCTCAGGTCAGATCAGCACGGACACTGCTGCCAAATCCCATTCATGAGCTGTCCTTCACATTTCTATGGAGAACGTCAACGTGTCAGTGTCATATGGCTGAAAAAATAAATCAATTTGATCCGAGAGGAGTATGTTTATTCATGTTTTTTGTAAACTGTTGACTGTATGATTTTTTCTTGAAGTCTTAAATAGGGATGCACTGATCCAACTTTTTCAGTCCCGATACTGATAGCGATACCTGGGCTTTGGGTATCGGCCGATACCGAGTACCGATCCGATATCAGTCTTTAATTAATAAGCTGTATGCCTCACTGTCTAAGGAGTTAACCCTGAGAGTTAAACATTACTTTCCTAACTTTATAAAACAAAATGTAACATGAATTCATAGATATAAATTTACTGAATTTTGTTCATTATTAGAATAATAAATCGTACACCAGCAACTTGGTAAAATATCTTCAAAATTAACGGGAAATTCAAGTGTAAATCATTTTAATTGAACAAAACATTGGTCAAAACTTAAACAGGAGTTAAAATTTCTATATAATGTATATAGTATATCAACATAGAATTGAATTAAATAGATCAGCCCCATTGTCACCGATATCCGATCAAGCTATTGGAGTAAGTACTGCCTGTTTTTATTCATACACCACTGACCAAATGAATTAATAAAGTTAAAGTAGATCTTTGGTAAGAATTTACATTATAGGAGAGAAAATGGATAGACATAGAGGAAAGTTATTTGTTAGGATAAAGATGTGTGATGGGCCATGATGAATGACAGAAGGCAGCAATAACAGAACACTCCTACCATCTAGTGGTAAAAAGTAATTGTTAATGTTCAAGGACAGCAGGCTCACAGACTTTGTCTCTGCCACCACTCCTTTTTTTCCCACAAAATCTTTTTGAACACATTTTGAAGTATCATATATGTATTGTATTCATCTGAAAAAAAAGCCATTAAAAGTCCATGATCTCCTAAAATTTGTCAGTGGCAGCTTTCGACATCAGATGTTTCCATGTGTTCTTTTCCGGCCGTAGAAGGATTATGTAGCACTTTGGTGCGAAGATGCAACCCAGCAGTCCATAACTGGAGGCCAAGATAGCAAACACCTCCGTGGCTGTGGAGTACTTCCCCGGAGAGCTGATGTAGGCGGGAACGAAGGCGATCCACACGGCGCAAAAAATGAGCATGCTGAAGGTGATGAGTCTGGCCTCGTTGAAGTTGTCCGGGAGTTTCCTTGCCAGGAAGGCCAAGAGGAGGCAGAGGCAGGCCAGCAGGCCGATGTAGCCCAGGACGAGAGCGAAAGCTACGGGTGAACCTTCGTCGCACAAGAGAATGACAATAATGCTCTTGCGTGGCATCAGTTGGCGCGGAGTGGGTGGAGCGACAACCAGCCACACTGTACAGATTATTACCTGCATAAAAAGAAACACATCTTATTCAGACATTTGAATAAATGCTCCTATAATAACTATTCAAAGCACATAAAGAGTCACAAGTCCTTACCTGGACCAGTGTACACAAGGTAATGATTAGCTTTTGCTGTGCAGGCCCAAACCATTTCATCACATTACTGCCTGGAAGTGTAGCCTTGAAGGCCATCAGCACCACTATCGTTTTCCCCAGAATGCAAGAGATGCAGAGGACAAAGGTGATGCCGAACGCTGTGTGCCGCAGCATGCAGGACAACTCAGAGGGCCGGCCGATGAAGGTCAGAGAACACAGGAAACACAGAGTCAAGGAGAAGAGCAGCAGGAAGCTCAGCTTAGAGTTGTTGGCCTTGACTATGGGGGTGGCTCTGTGATAGGAGAATATGAACGCCACGGCGCAGGTGCAGAAGGAGCCGATGAGGGAAATGGCCGCCAGCGTGATGCCCATGGTGCCGCTAAAGGAGAGGAAATCCACCTGTTTTGGGATGCAGGCTGTCCTCTCAGCGTTGGACCAGAACTCTGGCAGGCAGCTTACACACTCTATGGCATCTGGAGGAAAGACAAGAAGGCTTTAGCTGCTTTACCACTGCAACTGTAGGGTCAGATTCTCAAAGTAGCCTTTCCTCACCAGTCTGATTGCTAATCTCCCCAGCTGTGCAAACCACACAATCATGGCAGCAAATAGGGAAGTTAGGTCTGATTGCCTTCCGGGTACCTGGGGGACAAATGCTGCTGCATACTGACAAGGGAATCTAAGCAAAAGAAGGAACGTGTACTACACTGGTCACAACACAGTCATATAATAACAAAATATTATTGCATAAAATTCATTTCAAAAAACATAATTGTATTCTGTTGAGATCCCTACTTTGGTTTGGTTGCCATTCCACACAATGATATGCTCCTGGATCTGGAGTTTTCGCTTTCCAACTGTTGCCGTCTCATCAAATTTGCCGATAGTGACAAACTCCATTTCTCCATTTAGTCTCAGCTGCCAGTTCACCAGGTCATACATGGCTGCGGGGTCGCCATTCTCATCAAACTTGGTTTCATCACCAAAGGAGTTCAAGTATTCCACATGTTTTATATAATGAAGTAGCTAAGGGAAGAAAGTGTATAATTTTGTAATTAGCAAGGTCTATAAATAATGTTTTAGCATATCAATAACTTCTGCTTATCTAGACTGAATTTGTGAACATGTGGGATGGTACCTGCCATGGCTGTATATTGTCTACATCTGGACATGCCTGCAGAGGAAATGGCCCGTTTCCTTTCTCGCAGCTTCTCATAGCCTTGAGTGCATGGACAATGGCGTACACAGCCTTATAGACATTGTAGGAAATCCTTAGCTGTGACACATCTGAATAGATATTTGTCACACTCGCCAGCTCTTCTGCTCCGGAGCATTGAGGTTTACCCTCGACATTATGTTCCTGACCTTCAGCCTGCCCACCCAGGCTGCATTGAAACACCTCTTCCCAGAAGGGTATCAGGAAGGGATCTGCAAGGGCATCTGGGCTCGAGGGATGCAAGTGAAGCAGGAAATCTTGCAATCCAGGGATGTGCGCTCGCCGAATGGCAAATCCCATAGAGCCCTGGAGGATGCGGTGGTGTTTTTTGGGGGTGGAGAGGACGGCAGCAGTGCTCCAAGCCTCACTGGCCAGCCACTGTATCCCAGTGAGCCCCTCTCTAAATTAAAGCGATATGAAGATGGCATTTTTGCAATTATAATTATATCATAAATTCAAACTCAGTAAACCTGTATCTGTAAAAAATCAACAAAACCAAAAAGTTGATAGTGAGTTTTATAAATACTACAGTGTTGTGGAAGATTCCAAACATATGTGTCATGCCTGTGAGCTTCATCAAACAATGCGGCTGCATCTTGTTCCACAGCAAACACGAGAATCACCCGAGCCCCAGTGGAGCGGATTTTGGAAACGATGGATGAGATGGTGGTCTGTGCTCGGTTCTTTGGGATGACCTCATAAAGGGCGATACAAGCACCTAACTTTCTAACCTAAGAGAGCAACAGAAGGGATACATGACAACTTACTTCATTTTAAGTTCACAATATGTTCAATAACATTGAAAATAACAAAATTGCAATTTATTCTTATCAAATTCTTTATTTATGGATGTGTGACCCACCTCATTGGCAAATATGTTTGCCCCACTGCGGCCATAAGCATCATCCCCTGCAATCACACCCACCCAAGTCCAGCCAAAATGCTTTACAAGTTGTACCAATGCATCTACCTAGAAATAGAAGAAGAAGAGAGACACAAAGAGTTCCAGAAATTAAAATGTGGACATGATTTTGTCTGTGCATAGAGTTTATGTCACATTGTGAGTAATCTGAATGCCTCTAACCTGGAAGAAGTCACTGGGCATGGTCCTTAAAAAGGCAGGAAACTCCTTTTTGTCACTGAGACAGGCACAGCTGGAGAAATAACTAACCTGAATGGAAGAAAACACACATGGTAATCTAACTTCCAATGTCCAATGTCCAACATTAAAACGTTCTTTAATCAGTCAGTTAGACGTAATTTCCAGTAAGATTAAAGTCACTATGAATTTGATACTGTTGATGTTGACCCTCCCCAGTGGTAGAAATCCCCCCCAAAAACAACAATCTGGCAACCCACAGCTGTTGAGTAGCTATGACTAACTTACCTGCGGCACATGGAAGACTCCCAGGAAACGGGCCACGACGAGAGACTGAGTGGAGCCTCCGTCTCCTATCACCACTGGTACGGTCCCACGACAGGTGTCTTTACTCTCCTGTGTCTCTCCTTCAATAACCGAACCCTTCTCACTCCCCACTAACTCCGTGGCAGCCTTCAGAGCCTGATGGGGTGTGCTGCATGAATCATAGATCTTATAGCCCAGTGTGATGTTGGGAAGGAGTTTGCCATCTCTGTTGATCTCCTCGATGGCAAAGATCATAGTTTGCATCCAACGGAACGTCCGGAAATTAAATCTGGAAGAAGAGAGAAGACATCTCGAGGCAAAGTTTCAATTTTCAACACAATTATGAATGTGAAGCCCTGTAAAAAAGAACTTCATTTCACTCAAGATAGTTCACAAGACATTGCAAAACAGAACTATGGAAGCAAGATTGTCATATGTGGCCATGTGAGCAGAGATTACAGTTGCTTAATCAACAATTTGCAGCCACAGCAATTTGAAGACAGCTTACCTTGTGCACTGTGCGGGAGGAGGCGTAGAGGTGAAGGACAGACTGGGTTCCAACACCATGTCATGAAGGGAGAAGAGTCCCCCCAACATGATGTTCCCCTTTTTCTCTAGCACAGGCAGGGACAATGACCCTGGGATTAGTTTGCATTGTTGGCTCTGGTCTTGGTGGGAGTTGTAGGGGAAAATCACACACCATAGGAGACTCAAAATCACAAACTTGGTCCTTCTCCAGGATCTCATCAAAAAATAATCCATCCTGTCTTTAAGCCAAGTCACCATATAACCTTGATAGCCATGTCTATATCAGTTCAAGATGTTTGGATAACCCATGCAAACAGCGAAACAACCTGGAAGCTGACAAAGCACCAAACAATTTGTCAGTGGTCAGTAAAAAGCAAGAGCTAGTGTACAGAAAAGAATACATTATCACCCCATTAAGACAAACACAGTATCTACAGAAATGTAGAAGTATAAAATTAGTAGTAAAGTCAGAAAGGAAAATCATCTTTAACTCAAACCATTAAAAAAAACATTATCAACCTAAGCCTGTATAAGGTAACGTTCATCCAACACTTCCAGAGCTACATCACTGCACAGACAAGCTATCCAGTCTTAAGTGTGAAGTGGGCGATGCTGCCCTGTAGCCTACATATGTATAAATACTCTGTATGCTACCTGCCTCATATTACAACTGTCAAATTGACCTAATTTCCCCTGGGCCTCAGATCAATGGAAAAAGAGCCCCTGGTTTCATAGTAAGTAACAACAACAACAAGGAACTGGAACGAGCACTTGACCATAATGGAGAAAGACATGAGCTGTGTCATGTCACACTGTCATGCCTGACTAGGCCGAACTCATCCTTCAGTGATGTGAAGAGGCAGGTAGCAGACCAAAGTCACAAGGGGCTGCTAAACTGTGGAAAGCCAAGCGGACCATAAACGCCTCAGAAGTGTAGTGTACCATCCAACAGTCCAATCACATTAATTGCATGTTACAAGGCCTTTCAAACACACACATAAACACATACTTGATACACAGCGAACTGAGTTAGAGGAAAACTTCAAAGTTGTAGCAAAACCATCAAGTATTGTTCACTGTGATAGATGGAGAGAGTTAGATAGTGTACGATGCACCATTGTATTGTTTTCAATGTACATTTAATGTGAGCATATTACATTACCTGACAGACAGTGTGACTTTTAAGTAATTACAGTATTGCTTTCAAAATCACGGTAACTTCACCAGAATTTTTTTTTTTTTTTTTACTTAACGTTGATTTATTTTTTACAAAATTTCTGTCCTTTTTACGTCTTTTTTCTTATTCTTGGGTACAACATCCTTCTGTGCAGTTAAACAGGTTTAATAAATGAAATCAATGAGTCATTAGGGTGTTGTGCATATCATTATCAGGACAAACCCTGCAGGCTACAAAACAGAGCACCACAGAGTATGTAACAAAGTGCTGTATGTTGTACTGCCTCAGGTCATATGTAGGTTCCCTTGTTCATTTAATATGTCCCTGTGTGACGCACACAAGAGGAAGGACATGCAGAGGTGCCCTAAGACAGAACGTTCAGTATTATGATACAGTTGTTTCCTGTTCTTGTAAAAATGCCTTTAACTGGATCTTACTCAAGGGATTCTATGCTCTCAGGGGGAAAGGGATCAGCCGTATTGTTTCTGAAAACAAGCTGATTAGCAGTGAACAAAAAGGTCATTGCAATTGTATCGCAGTTGTCCTCACAGGTTGATTCAAGATAATTAAAGCCCCTGAGTATTGGCTATTTCAAAAAGACAGAAAGACAGAGAGAGAAAAAGAAAAACAGGCAGACACACAGTCGTATACATAGAGCGGTGAGAATGATTCTAACAGAGAGATACAAACAGTTGTGAGCCAGTCAACAAGTGAAATATGACGAGTATGTTGTGTTAAAGCCAGGGTTAATTAGACAGGGAGCTAGACAATCACGGGGAGAAAATATAGAAAGACAGTCGGACAGACAGACTAGAGCAGGAAGGAAGAAGAGAAAGAGAAATGGAGATGGGTGCAGATAAATAGAGGGGATAGAATAAAGAAACAGGAATAATTTTTGTGTATTGACATTTGTAAGGTTTATATTTAAAAGAAGGTATTGTCAACTCTGCATAAATTTGATTCCTCAGCATCAGTGTTTTGGAAAATGCATCCAACCCAAAAGCTAACAAGATTTTTGGCCAGAACTCAATGTCAAAACTCTCTTTATTGCTAAAGATTGACACCTGTATTGCTACATGTTCTGCTTTGATGAAAAACAAAAACAAAACTTTCCAAAATGTCCCCAATAAAGAAATTATAACAGTGTTTTGAATTTGAAACATATTCACGCTTGCGCTCAAGAGGAGGCTGGACAAATGGAATCTGAATGAGTCAAGTTCAACGTTGGCTGCTCGAGTTATGGCCAGATGGTCTTCTGTACCTGTTGTGGTGGCCACCAAAGACACCTGTGGCCGAGAACTTTAGGGCTTGGTGGGCCCAGGTGACTCCTGAAGCAGAAGATGAGTATATCAGGAGGCCAGAAGGGTTGCAGCTTCTCTGGTTGCTGATGCAAAAACTTGGGTATGGGAGGAGTCCAGGGAGGCCATGGAGGAGGACTTTCAGTTGCCCTCAAAAGGATTCCAGCAAACCATCAGACAACAAATATTGTTGGATGGTGGAAGGAACACTTTGAGGAACTCCTTAGCCCGACTGATGTGTCCTACATGGAGAAGGCACTGGAAAACTTTGTCTATTTCTCTGGTAGAGGTCACTGAGGTGGTCAAAAAGCTCCACAGCAAGACACTAGCGATGTATGAGATTTACCCTGAGATGCTGAAGGCTCTGGACATCGTGGTGCTGTCTTGGTTGACTTACACTTCAGTGTCAACTGGAGGTTAGGGACAGTCCCTGTAGACTGGTTGGTGCTTTAATAATAAAGGACATCCTTTATCACAAAACTGAAGGAGTGCATGGGAAGTCCATAGAAACTGAGAATTGCATAGGATTTCTGAGGGGGGATTAAACTGAAAAATGTTGAACTTTGAATTTTGGTTGAAGCTTTGATTTCTTTTATCCTTCTCTGTTGACTAGATGGCACATGCTGACTCTTACATATCTAGTAATCTAGAAAGTAATCACACATCTGAAACTGTTTGTCTGATCAAGCTGCTAAAAATGTGCAACGTCTAAGATCTGGCTAGAATTTTAGTTTAAAACATTCAAAAAAATAATTAACATTAGCAACAAAGTGTAGAGAAGTAACAGTTTTGACGTCATGCCAAATACGTCAATGTAGTGTGCTGCAAAGACATCTACTGCCAACCAGCATGGTCCGGCCCGTCCTGTCTTGTAATACCACTTGTTCCTCGAGAGGCGGTAGCGAGTCACTGTAGCGCCTCAGTCCAAAGAACAATGAAGCAGAGCTGCCCCGTGGGCTTGTCAGTAATACATTATTGGTCCTTGTGCATTTCAATAGTTTTTTTATTGGATTAAATCCAGAGTGGCAGAAACGAGAAAATGACTTGCACCCTTGCCTCATCCTCTCCGCCGCTGGGAGGCTGCTTCTCCGGGAGACGTACCTCCAGTTAGCAGTTAGCAGTTATTGAATTCAACCAGAGCAAACCCCAGCACCGGGGGTCTGATCCCAGGGTACTGCCCTGACTCCCAGCGGGATCAGCAAACTTTCTGTTGCTGCTGTTAGACCCAGCGCTCCACCAGCCCACCTTGACTCCCGGTGCTGGAGTTTGTGCTGGTTGAATTCAAGTTGCTGGGTCTGCTGACTGGGGGTCCGTCTCCTGGAGCTGCCGAGTGCCAACCGCTCTCCTCCTGGTGGGGTGGTCTCCTGCTCCAATAAAAAAACTATCAAAGCTTACACAGACTGTACAGCGCCCGGTTAGTGACACAAACACACAGATGGCTAATGTAAATAGGCTGACGCCACATGTGAAGATTATAAGATAGCAGTGTTATTTTAACCGTCTCTCAGAGTTTCAGCAGTTTGGTTGAATTTTGCATATTCATGCCCTGCTGTTAGTTAGTAGTTGGCTTTTTTAAAAATATCTGATGACTGTAAATTTAGATTGTATGGACCCAGTAGTAGAGGTGAAATGCCATCCCCTATTTCTTTGGAGCATGTGGCTAGGTATTACACATTGAACCTTTTAGGGTTGCACATTTTGCTTCATTCATTAATTCAGTTATGCATTATTTTATACTTTGTGTGCTCCGTGGAACAAAGCAGTTCCCCAAAACACTTTGGCACAAGTTTCTACAGGGACTCAAGTTGTGATAATAAATCTTTACTTGGATTTTTCATGCACAGCTTTAAAATGCATTAGGTTTTTAAAACAGCATGTTTAAACAACCTACATCACGTTTCAGCATTGTGTGAGTTTCACAATGTTGATTTTATTTTGCCAGCTGCAACAGCGTGTGGCTGGTATTGTTTTCACCCAGTGTGTCTGTGTGTGTGTCATCATGGCAAAATGTGGTCCTGGAGACACCTACTGTAGCAGAAACTGCCACATAAGCGGTTTTGAGTACTTTGCCAGGTGTTTATGTCTGTGTCTTATGACCATTTCCCATGCTGTTGCAGGACTTCCACAGATGTTCTATATTTGAGATTAGAACTTTTATAAAATGCTGAATTGAGCTCTTATTGTCATTGTCAAATTCTTTGCCCCTACAGTCTTTAACATTAATACAGTAATTGCAGCTTTATTTGCAATTGCTAAAATACAATTTCTGATAGGGCCCTCTGTCGAAACTCTACACACAAAACCACTAAACATAAATACTAAATACCTTACATCTCCTGCAAAAGCAAACACCAAAACATTCAATCACAACTATATAAACTCTTCTAAAAATTTTATTTTTGCATCACAACTTTCACACAAACACCAAATAAATAGCTCTTTCCACAGACCAACAGCACACTGATGTGCTGTGTTTCACAACATTATCTAGAGTATTTGACATTTTCATGTGGAGCATGCTGTTAATATAGACTATGGACACAAATGCAATGGGGAAACAAATAAATTGTTTATTCTCAATACGCATATACTCGTAACAGTATCATACACAGTGACTTTAACTGAAAGTGACATGAACATAGTTACTGTATAATGGCGTCCATTGTTGTGCACAACAAAAAGAGCAAACCTGAATCCTATTTCTAAATGATCTAAGTTGTTACAGGTGTTTTCACATGTGCATTCTAGGTGCATGTGAATGATAATTGAGTGTAGGTATTTCAATGGCAGTGTTTAGCAGGCAAAACACACAGGGTTTTAGTTTTGAATAATGTGTCTAGTGACCATGTGTAGTTATTTGCAAACAGTAAGAATTTCAAACTTTTCTGTCTTGGCAATTGCAAAAAACGGTATTAATTTTGTTTTAGGTAGAGAAATCCAAGAGGATTTTGGAAAAAAAAATAGAGAAACCAGAGGTAATTTGTCCTAATTTAGACAAATATCAATTCATAAAACCCAATAGCAAAAGTTGACTTCCATGGCTAATCTGGTAGGTAGTCTTAACAATCACTCAAAGGAGAAGATTTATTATAAAATGGATATCTGCCAGAAAATAACTGCTGGTCATAATCTGGGCCTTCTTTTAGTCCTACATATTTTAATGGAGTAGCTACAAAACATAAACAACAAAAGACATGATTAAATGTTTGGGACGTGCACCATATGGAGAGGAGGTATGCATGAGTGTGTATGAGTGTGCGTGTGTGGTGTGTTGGGGGGGTTGATAACAACATTCACTGAAGCGTAACACACACTTGGGAAACACTTAAGCTTGTTATTGTGTATTTTCCGAAGGTTGCATCATGGCATCATCCTAAACCTGCCAATTGACCTTTTACCCAGGGGGGTTGAAGGGGAACAAGGGGCCAGCTGGGCAAGCAAAGACAAGCAAGTGTTTCCAACAAGACTGATGACATCTGGGCCTGAGGCTACGAAACGAGAGCTCACCAGGTGTTCTGTTGGAAATTAATTAATTTTCAGATTTTAATGGAAGATGAACTCACTTCTTTCAAAACAAGTCACTCACATTAATTAGCAAGACTACAGCAGAGTTATTATTCAATACCAGCTGCACTATCTAGATGGATATTGAACAGAATAAAATCTTTAGGTTAAATGTGACAAATCTGTCAAAGTCTATAATTAACACAATCTAACACTATGAATCTCAGTACAAACACAACGTGCTTATTGAAAACACAAATGATTTTCCAAAGTGAGAAATAAAAACACTCCAGAGTTATCATGTAGCTTTAAAACAACATGCTCTTTTTTTCCCCCATATTTTAATTGTTATTTTCTTCTATAAAGCTTTCATTTTAATTAAAATATATTGTACATAGTTTTTATAATATTTCTTTGTATTTTTTTTGTATTTTTCTTCTATTCTATATGAATGTTTCTTGATTTTTGTACTTTCTTTTATTTTTAATTTATGTTCCTCTTATTATGTTTGTGTAATGCACCAATACACCAAAGCAAATTCCTTGTATGTGAAAACCTGTTTGGTAATAAACCAGATTCTGATTCATCTAGTTTAATTGCAAGCCAAATACAAGTAACTGAAAAAAAACAAAACACAATGTCAGTTGGGATCAGCTCCAGCCCAACCTGAATAAGCTAAGCGGTTACAGATAACGGATGGATGGATATGAAAAGGTTTTTCTCCACGAGCACCTTTATATGTTTTTATATTCATACATCCTTCAGAGAGGGATTCAGCCTGGTTACAGCCTTTGAAAAAGCCCCAAATCATTAGAAATCGTCTGCCAAATGTCATATTTGTCAAGAGACACTCAGGCTTGTGGGCCTCTCTAGGTGTCAATATAATTATCAGACAGCCAGGTCCCAGCAAACATGCCCACTGTGGGTAGGTATGTGTTTACTGTGGGCAGTGTGGGCAGTGGCAAACCCACACTAATCCAACGTGGGCCCCTTGAGAGTTGGCCTACGCGGGGCCCACAGAAAGCCCTCCTGACCCAACAAAATAGCACAGTTAAAACATTGTTTAACATTCTAGATGCTCTAGGGGTATTCTATATATATATCAACTGCCTGTTAATACACTTTTTTTTTACTTTGCAAGTTAATGAGGCACACTTGTGTAGTTGGGTAGTTTGGATATCTAAAGGCTTGACCATCTCATTGGGAGAGGAGGTTTAGAAGTCCTCTGGAGGACCTGCCTTTGTAGGCAATATCCTACGGAGGATGCAGCCCCCGAATTTAGACACGTCTTGAGTGGACTTAAATACAAAAGTCATCTATATTTACACTAGCGGGGCTGAATCTCTATTACAAGTATTTATAGTATCAATGTATCACACACTGTAAAAAGACCTTCACTGGCACAGTTTCTCCCTATATGTTTAAAATGTAGGTTAAATTTGCTCAAATACATGAATTATCCTTGTATTTGTGTTTATTAAACCTATTAAAAAAGTCGATATTTTCAACAGCTCAGCAAATTGTGTTTTAGAAATATTTGTAATAAATTGAGTTCACAAAACTTCATGAAAGCGCTTAAATTAAAAGTTCCTATAATGACCCACCATGCACTGACAAAACTAGTTTGAGCAGACGTTGCTAACAGCACAATGTCTTTATTGGGGTCAGTCATGCCTGGAGTCCCCCAGTAATTATAACCTAATTAAGACATATAAGTACCCTGGAGCTTGTTTGAGGCTGGTCAAGGACCACCAGGTGTCACCTGGGCCACAAAAATCTGCTGATTTGAAGTGTTTTGACCGGAGAAGCTTTCTTTCTGGTCTACCAGAATCGTATCTTCACTATCATTTCACATTTCTTTATGTTTCTTATATCTTATTTTATATATACCTTGTACTTTATAACCTTTATACTTGTATCTCCTATTTTGCATTTATGTATGCATTTGTATTTATATTTCTATCTGTCTCTTAATTTGTGTTTGTTTTATTGCCTTACCTTATACTTTTTTTCCCCCCAAAATATAATATTGTACTTTCATTGTATCGAGAAGAGCACTCTATAAACCCTTTCTTCTTCTTGATAATAATAATAATATAATAATAAGAATAAGAATAAGAATAAGATGAATACTATTAGTAATAAACATAATCATCATCAATAGTAGCATCATTTCAAACATTATTGCAGCTTTTCAGCAGTTGCACAATATTTCCAGGAGGTGGCAACATTGTCCATGTTATGGCTGTGCTTCATAGTTTACAAAGTAAAGACTAGTGTGTGATGGTGTGTGTACACTTGTATTATGATATTGTGGTGACAAAAAAGTTTTCACAAGGTTAACCATTAGATTTATATATATATATTAATGAAGGAATGAATGAATTAAGATGAATTGTGAAAGTGTATAAGGGTTCAGAACATTATGATAGAAGTATATGATGGCCATCCCCATGCACACTTATGTCTCATAAGTTGAACATCAATTTTTGGTTTGATACCATTTGTTACACAGCTTTGGTGCTAAATTTAACCATTTGTACCACTCAAGAATTGAAAAAAAATATCAATAATCCCTCCACATTACCACATTAAGACACTTAGACCTTGAGGAACACCATAGAAAAAGCCATTCTGTGATTTGGTATCAAACTTTTGACATTTGGAGATTTCTGCAAGAATTGCATATTTCGGCGATTGGGTGGCGAGCACTTCTGTTCCGGAAACTGCTCAGAAACTCCCCATCCATCCTCTGAATATTCTAGGTCTCTAGTTTGTGGTTGTAAAGTTTCATGAGGCTGTGATTATCCTAGAGGTCACCATAGGTAATTTTTTTACAGTGAGGTCAAGTTTCAAAAATGGTCTCACTATATGAAATGGCCACTAGGGACTAACATCATCACACATGAATACAATTGGGCTCATTGGATCCACAAGAGTCTCAGCTTTACAGTTATACCCAATTTATGTAATTCCAAGACTGTTTAGGGACCCCAGTATGCAGAAATATTAAAATACACGATTTTAGAATAGGCGAAAAAAAAAACACATTTATACTGCATTCAAAAACTGCATGTTTTTTGCCCGAAACTGCATGTGATTATCATAAAGTGGGCATGTCTGTAAAGGGGAGACTTGTGGGTACCCATAGAACCCATTTTCATTCACATATCTTAAGGTCAGAGGTCAAGGGACCATAGCTTGCTATGGTTTGTTCCAATAGATGTTTTAGTTTCATATGATAAAAACAAGCCCGCTACAACCTCTAATCTCGGCCGGGATCGCCGGCTATCCTGCAGGTCTCAGAGGGTTAAGGGGATCATGATGCAACAGCCCTGACGGGGAGTTTCCAGTGTAAACTGAGAGGACAGGTGTGGAGTGGAGGTAGGCTGGAGACACTGTGAACTCCAGAGGGAGTTTGTCAGTTCGTTAGAGCGCTTGCGAGCGGGAAGAGCCTGAGGTGTAAGTCATTGTCAGGCCTGAGGCACCTGCACTTCACCACATATGCTCCAATCAGCCCCCAAAAGACAAAACCTCTGGAGAGGTCCAAAGTGTTTCATAAACTAACAGGCATCTCTACAAACACACAAACAACAATTTCTTTTTAATTAAAGAAGGCCTAAGAGGCATATCAGCTGACTATTAAACATCCCTTTGAATGAAAAATAACAATAACACCAAATTAAATATCACATGGCCCAATGCCTCGCTAAATCAGGTGTGTTAATTTGTTTATTTTGATCAGTTGTCAAAAGTGTAACTTTAATTCCATCATCCAAATGCAGAATTCCATAAAAAAAAAGATGTGACATGTAGGGTAAAATAATAGAAAATGAAAAATGCCAACATTATTTAAAACTGTTTATGGATGAGGATGATCATTGTAACACACAAATCTCTCTCTATATATACTGTATACATATTTATTTATTTTTCTTCTATTATATACACAGTTAAATCTTACCGGTACATATATACTTAAGAGAGTAAAAACCTGACCACATTAGTATGAAAATGTCTGATCACTGTTTATATCTTTGTGATTGCATTATTTCAAATGTCAATTGTCCTCCTTAAAATTACAGCAGTTTAAGCTGTATGTCAGTTAGCCTCAGGAGTACTTCATTAGACTTACATGTACTTTTGAGCTTTTGTTATGCTTACTACTTATGTTAGCATGCTTACACTTAGTGCATTAACATGCATGCAAACAACAATTGATCCCTAACACGCTGCTGTTACATTTTGCATGTCAAATCTCGGATGTTCTTCAGTGACACCTGTTGGACATTTAATATATTGTAATTGTGATAATGTATTCAAATAGAACTACTTCTTTAATGCTGCAGTGGGTAGAAATGGAGCAAATATAGTTAAAAAAAAGTTATTTTTATAAATCTGTTAATTATATCCTGACAGCAGTGCCCCCTTCCCCATTATATTCTTTGCAAAACTGAACTTAGGAGAGCTGACATACACTGGGACAAAAGTGATTCATCGATGGGAAAGGAGGAGAAATTGTTAACTAGAGGATACATATGATAACTTGTATGAGAGTGAAACCCAGAATACTGAGTTTCTGCTGTGCAGGCTCGAACAAGTTAATCACTTTACAACCAGGAATTGAGGCCCTAAAGGCCATTAACACCACTATAGAACCCAGTACTCAGGCATCGCACACAGGTGATAGAATCTGAAAAAATATTAAAGCAGGTTTGACTTGTTCAGTACATTTGTCTTTTGTTCTGTCTCTTTGTTGAATCTTTTCTATGCATACAAGACAACATGATTACCAGGTAATAATTGGATATCCTGTATGTCAACTAAATAGTGTCATCATGAATGATTTGGATCTTAAACATACAGTATTAAGGGGTATTATTCATAATTTTTTTGCTCATTTGTTGTATTCTATTTCTCAATAGCTAAGCATTATATAAATTGTTTGTTAAAAGGTATCATGCTGTTGCATCTTTTCCACGTCAATTTTCTGTACTGTGGCACAAACACAATCTCAGTCCCTCTCAATGCATGCATTGCAGTTTCAGAGAGAGAAATGTCACATGAGACCAAAACTATCTGCATGCTCAGACACCACCAACAGGAAGTGAGAAAATACTGTAGGCCTTTTTGTAATTTGAGTGAGCTGACACTTTAATTATCTTTTTTTTTTTTAAATAACTTTTGGTAACACTTCATTTTACAGGGCCACAAATTTCATGGGAATTAGGTGACAATTAGCAAGTAACCTATTTGAAATTTCTTTGGAATTACTGCCAAATTACCCCAATATTTACCTCAAAATTTAACGAAAATTACTTTATTATAAACATTATTTAATAATGATATGCTAAAATAGCATATAATCGTTAAAACAGGGCCCTTAGGCTTGAGAAGCGGCTGTGCGCTGCTCTTCATCGGATGTGGAAAACCAAAACTAATAGAAGACACTTCTGATCAGGCACAAATCTCACCATCGTGTGACTTATTGTCTACACAAATGTAACCTGGTAGCTAATGTGATGATTCAGGGAGTTTTTTTTTAAGAAATTTTAAATAAGTTATTTGCTAATTATTATCTATTTATCAGCAGACATGGAAATAAAGCATAGCAATTAACTTTGTATTATTTTCCTGGAAATTTATTAAATAAATTACCAGCTATTGGGAAATAGCGGAATATAATTACTAATTTTTTTTTATAATAAAGTCATTTTCGATAACTTTTTAGGTAAATATTGGGGTAATTTGACAGTAATTCCAAAGAAATTTCAAATAGGTTACTTGCTAATTATCACCTAATTACCATGAAATTTGCGGACCTGTAAAATGAAGTGTTACAGATGAGAATATTCAGTTGTCAAGTCTGTGTGTATGTACACACACAGTTTATACTGTAACTGATACACGGAGGCCCAACTGGCCTGACCCTAATTAGCACTGGTATCTGCAAGACTGGTGTGCACAAGCCAACATAATATAGAAACATGTGTAGATTCATAGAGTGCACATTTCATGCAATGTTTTCATTTTATTTCTGTTTTGTTGATACATATTGTTTAAGTGCAAATATGTGTTCAAATTCAATTAAATTTAATTCAATTCAATGTGGCTTTATTGGAATGAAAATTTCAAAAAACAATGTAGCCAAAGTATCAAAATACAGTATACAATAATATTTATATGACTATTAACCCAACATTACAATTGTTATATATTAATGATATACATACAGTATCACAATTATATTTCAACAAATCAATGTGTTAAATTAAATTCAATTAAAGTAAATTAAATTATTTATTTATGTTCAAGTTGAACATGGAGGTTCAATCTTGACCTTAGGGACACATCTACAGTGATAAGTTAAATACAGTTACATTTATTTTCAAGTCAGCTGAGTTGTTGATATACAGACATCATAAGGAAATTTTTGTTCATTGCTATAAATTGTTTTTCATTTAAGCTAGTGAATCAACCCTTTTTTTAATTATTTAGTGTACTTACAGTATGACATGAAAATTGTAATTTCCTCAGAAATTACTATATTTTAAGTGTATATATATACACTAATTAGAGACATAGAAACAAAAATACAAACAAATGTACTGCTGCAATTTAACAAATAAATCAAAGGGCTCTTGGGGTCACTTTACCCAACAGATGTTTCTTTGTATTTTTCTCAGGCTTTAATAAAATGATGTAGCACTTGGGCAAAAAAATACAAAACAGCATTCCATAACTGGAGGCTAAAATAGCAAATATCTCCACAGCTACAGTGAACTTCCCAGGAGAGCTGGCATAAGCTGGGATAAATGTGATCCAGACTGCACAGAATATCAGCATGCTGAAGGTGATGAATTTAGCTTCATTAAAATTATCAGGCAGCTTTCGAGCCAAAAAAGCGAGTACAAAACACAACACAGCTAGGAGCCCTATGTATCCTAACACAGCCCAGAACCCTACAGGTGATCCCAGGGCACACTCTAGTATAATCTTCTCTTTATAGTGGTTCATATTTTTTAAGGGAAAAGGAGGGTTGATTGTCAGCCACAGTATGCAAATTAAAACCTGTATGAGAGTGAAAGCCAGAACGCTGAGCCTCTGCTGTGCAGGCCCGAACCATTTCATCACATTACTACCTGGAAGTGTCGCTTTAAAGGCCATTAACACCACTATAGTTTTCCCCAGAACACAAGAGATGCAGAGGACAAAGGTGATGCCGAACGCTGTGTGTCGCAGCATGCAGGACCACTCAGAGGGCCGGCCGATGAAGGTCAGAGAGCACAGGAAACACAGAGTCAAGGAGAAGAGCAGCAGGAAGCTCAACTCAGAGTTGTTGGCCCTGACAATAGGAGTCTGCCTGTAGTGGAAAAATATCAGGGCTATAGTCATCGCCAGGCAGGCGCCGAAGACGGAAAAGGTGACCAACAGTATACCCATCAGTTCCCTGAAGGTGAGGAACTCAATAGCTTTCAAGTCACAGTGATTCCTCTCTTCGTTGGACTTGTACTCGGGGAGGCATTTGTCACATTTCACTGCATCTGAAAGCATAAATATGTTTAGGCTGTACAGCGCGCACATCTTCAGGTAGACCAGTAAAGTGCTGGTTGTGATTTTACCCAACAGAAACCCGACGAGCGCTAGAGTAAAGGCTAGGAATCCCGCTGTCTCACTTGTGCTGTTGCTGAACTCCCCGTCAGCACAGGCGATGCAATCGAAACAGCAGAAAGGCTTGCCCTTGACGAAAGCCCGGCGGGTCCCTGGCAAGCAGCTCTCACTGCAAACAGACCTCGGTACCTGCATCACAGTGACGGCATTAAAAATATGTTTAGTCAGTGATCAAGAGTTTCAGAGGATTGTTTATCGCTCATGATGAAAAGGAAGAATGTTACATCAGAAATGCTCATGGCTGTCTAGATTTACTTACTTCCAGATTCTCGCCTGCCCAGATAGCTCTCACATCTAGTTTCATCTCAAACTGCTGACCCTCGGGCTGGGAGGCATCGTAGAAACCAATGGTCTCAAAGACTATGTAATCTGTCCCATCCATCTGCCAGTTTACCAGTGCATAGCGCGCCACAGGGTCGCCGAACTCATCAAAGAACACATTTTCACCAATCTTAGTGGTGAAATTGACCTGCGTTAGGTAGTGCAGCACCTGCAGGGAAACAGAGGCATTGTCATTTCACTACATAATCATACAGTAGTTTTGGTTTAAGCACTTCACATCTTTATGTTTACCTGCCATGGTTTGGCATTTTCCCTGTCAGCACAAGTATCTTTCTCAAAAGGCCCCTCTCCGTCTTTGCAGGTAAACAACATGTGCAACGCTTGAGCGACAGCGTACGTGGCCTTGTAAACATTATTCAGCAAACTGGCATCTGAAACATCTGTGAAGCGTGTGTTCGTGTCCCACAGAGACTCCTTCCCAGTGCACGGGGCTGCGACTGAACCCTCTGCTTGGGGAGTCAGGGTGCAGCCGAACACCGTCTCCCACAACTCCACCAGTCCCTGGTCCCCCGGCGCGGTGGAGGGCCGGCTGTTAGCCAGGAACTCCTGCAGCCCGGGGATGTGAGCGTTCAGCGCCGCAAAGCCCACCGCCCCCTGCACCACGGCGTAGTTCACCGGGGAGGCGATGTAGCGATAGGTGATCCAGCCCTCGCTGCCCACCCACTGCAGGCCGGTCACATTCTGAGCGTGGAGCTCCTTAATAAGTATGTCAAGGTCTGTGCCGTCAGCAAACGCCACAATCACCTTAGAGGTGGATTTCTTTATAATGTCCACCACCTCTAGGAACCACTTCCTGGGATCAGTTCTGTAAATAGCTACCGAGTACTCGACACACACGCCTTCCCTTTCTGCTGCTTCCAGGAAAGTGGCCATGCCGCCATTCCCATAGTCACTATTAGTTCTGATAGCCCCTACCCAGGTCCAGCCAAAGTGTTTCACCAGCTTTGCTAGGGCTTTGCTCTGGTAAATGTCACTAGGTATGGTTCTGAAGAAAGACGGATAGTCTCTTCTGTTGCTAAGACAAGCACAAGTGGCTGAATGACTGATCTGAAACACAAGTAAAACAGAGTAATTGCTATTTTTCTTAGATGCCTTCAATGCCCACACATGTAATAAACCATTTTCACTCACTCAACAGCACAATTCACTTGACAGTTTGTGTGCAGAGAGCATGGATGCCCCCCGACACTCACCACGGGTATATGGAAGGGTCCCATGGTGCGTGCAATACCTATTGTAGAGGTAGATGTGGTTTCCCCTATGACAGCGTGCACATTTGAGAGTTTGCTACAGCTGCCTTCCCCACTCTCATACCTATTCATCAGGTTTAGCGATGCCCTGATGGACAGAGGGATGCTGGGGCAGGAGTCGAAGATCCTGTAACCCAGCGTCACTCCTGGCAGCAGCTCTGAGCTGTTGTTGATCTCCTCTATGGCAAATATCATAGTGTACGCGTACTGAAGCTCTCCTGGGTCCAGTCTTAAAAAAAAGAGAGGGATCAAATTGTACAATTTGTGAAAAATACACACAAGGATTTACATGTAAAACATGACTAAACAACACATATGGTAATAAGATTTACATTTTTTCATCCCTCTCTTACCCTTCACATTGGATTGTTCCTGGGTTGACTTGGTGAGCTGGATTGACACTGACTGGGTTCTGATGGAAGGAGAAAATGCCTCCAATGTTGATGTCTCCCTCCTTAGAAAACTGAGACCGTTCTTTTATGCCATATGTTTGACACATGGGCTTCCCTCCTCTGACAGCCAGAAGAGAAAGAAGCAGCAGATCTACTATCAGCATGGTAGCTCAGCTCAATATTTACTACCCAAGGCCCAAAGATAAAACCCCTCAACTCTCAGCATTTTATAGGGTTTTTTCTTCTAGCTATCACTGAGCCACAGGGGCCTGGGGGCAACCTATGTGAATACTGTGTTTCTGTCCACCAATGGCAGCGCTTGTGGTGTGACTGAAAGGTAAATGGGCCTATTAGAGGGTCTACTACATGTATGTCATCTTTGTTTTACTAATTCTAATTCCTTACAATAATAATTTTCAGAAACCTGCATTCATGGGGATATCTGAGCTATTGTTGTGTATTGGATATTCTATTTAATTTTTTTATTTTTTTATTTTGAGCTAAATGAACACCTAAAGTGTTAATTAAAGTAACACTTTAGGTTTTAAGGAGCTGAACTCTATTCAACAAATCAAATTTGTCATAGAGAAATCATTCTGCATAAAATGGCCAAAGTTAAACCAAATCTAAAACAGTGCATTTTAAAGCTGCAGTGGGTAGAATTGGAGCAAATATTAAAAAAAGGTATTTTTATAAAACGGACAATATATCCTGACAGTAGTGCATGAGACAGCTAATCTGAAAGAAATGACGTGCCTCTGTGTCATTCGGTGCTCCTAATGGCATCTGCAAGATTTCGCAGACCAGAAGAAAACAACCAATCACAGCTGGAGCCTTGCCGTCTCTGAACAGCTGTCAATCACTCGCGAACTCTGATCAAACTGTCAAACTAGGCAGCGCTGATTAAATATGAATCAATATTCTGTTACTGTAATGCCTGTTTCTGGCCTCAGGTTTTCAGAAACATCTTGTAGTGTACTGTTTAGCTGTATAATGAGAGAGTTTGTGACCCGGCAGCCATGTTGAGATCAATTGAGGAAATACAAAGCACCGCCCACCAGCCGGAGCAAACTTTCTCATTTTACAGCTAAACAGTACACTACAAGATGTTTCTGAAAACATGAGGCAATAAATAGGCATTACAGTAACAGAATATTGATTCATATTTGATCAGCGCTGCCTAGATCGACCGTTTGATCGAAGTTGTCCAAGTGCTCTGCTCATGGCCTGCAATGTCATAATCTATAGCCTTTAATAAATTAAGCTTAAAACAGCATTCATACATTTTAGTGGTGCTATTCTGCATACTCACTAAATGTGATTCTGATTCTCCCCATCATGTGTTTTTTAGTGTTTCTCTCCGGTTTTAACAGTAAAATATAACATTTTGGAGCAAATATACAGAAAAGCAACCCAAAGCTAGAGGCCAGAATAGCAAATATCTCCACAGCCACAGTGAACTTCCCAGGAGAGCTGACATACGCTGGGATAAATGTGATCCAGACAGCACAGAATATCAGCATGCTGAAGGTGATGAATTTAGCTTCATTGAAATTATCAGGCAGCTTTCGAGCCAGAAAAGCGAGGACGAAGCACAGCACAGCCAGGAGTCCTATATACCCCAGCACAGCCCAGAACCCGATAGGTGAACCTAAATCACACTCTAGAATAATCCTTTCAGTGGCATGAGCTGTATTTTTGTAGGGGAATGGTGGGGCAAGAGTTAACCACAGCACACAAACTAACACCTGCAGTAAAGTACAGCTGAGAACGCTTGTTCTCTGAAGTGGAGCAGAGCACCGAGGAACCGTGTTCCCTGGATTTTTGGCCTTAAAGGCGTTCACCACCGCCATGGTTTTAGCCAAGATACAAGACATGCACAGGGCAAAGGTGATGCCAAAAGCTGTGTGTCGCAGCATGCAGGACCACTCAGAGGGCCGACCGATGAAGGTCAGAGAGCACAGGAAACACAGAGTCAAGGAAAAGAGCAGCAGGAAGCTCAGCTCAGAGTTGCTGGCTTTGACGAGAGGTGTGTGACGAAAGCGAAAGAAGACACATGACACCACCACTGTTAAACTTGCTCCGAACAGCGAGAAAGCAGCGAGGAGGGCGCCCATGGTTTCTCCATAAGATAGGAACTCGATCAACTTTGGAACACACTGGCTGTGATCTTCATTTGACCAGTACTCCAGTGGACACCGTGAACACTCAGCAGAATCTGAATGGAAAAATATGGAACGCTGAAATGTGTTAATGCTGCATGTTATGAGAGCAGAGCTCATATTAAAATAAGCACTGGCTGTGCAGAGCTCAACATGAGGTTTCCAGAAGTGAAAATCCCATTCATATTCTGAATCAACGATTTTATTATTAGCCATAATGTCGTAATCATCCAAGGTAGACTTAACATGAGCTACATAAGGGATAATATAAAGTGAGCCGGTATAACTCCGACAGGGCGAAGCAGAGGGGTCTTGCATCGCCCTGCTTCGCTTTGGGGTTTATTTCACAACAATGAACCGCTAGCTGTACATTATCCTGTTTATTACAAAGCTACTTAATTAAGAAATCAATAATTTGACAAAAAAACAGTCTGCCGGAGTCCGACATCAGAACTGTTTCCATAACAATGGTCTGTTAAACATAGCCACGCTCTGCTATAAAGAAATAACACACTGTAGAACGCCATGATTGACCAATCGGAATTGAGTATTCAACAAAGCTGTGTAATAAGAGATTATAAATGATGGTAGGCTATATGCTCCTGGAGAAGCCCCAAGTCCATATGAATAACATATTTTATTCCCGATGTCATGGAGAAGTACTACACTACCCACAATCCTAAGTGTAACAGCGATGTCTTTGATTGGTGAAGCATGCCTTTACCATGGAAATGTGCACCGCACCTGCTAACGCGCGCGCGTACGCTGCTGCTCTGTGGTCTGCTGCTCTGTTGTCTGCTCACAGATTTCAAACCAGGCCAACATGGTGGCTCGATTCGAAACGTTCTCTTGTATTACGAAAATAGTTCACCGAAATGTGTTTCTAGGTGAGAAATAAGGTATGCAGCTGCTGAATCTGTCTTCATTTTAGATCGACAACGGTTAGTTTAAAAGTTTTTAGGGAGTTTCTAAAGGCGGTAATTTGCCATTCGCAATGGTTTATGAGATGAGTAGTTCCTAAAATAATTATGTACACAGTAGGGCTGTGAATCGATTCAAATATTTAATCGTGATTAATCGCATGATTGTCCATAGTTAATCGCGACAAATCGCAAATTAATCCCTTGTTAAAAAATGTACCTCAAAGGGAGATTTGTCAAGTACTTAATTCTCTTATCAACATGGGAGTGGGCAAATAGACTTTATGCAAATATATGTATATATTTATTATTGGAAATCAAATAACAACACAAAACAATGACAAATATTGTTCAGAAACCCTCACAGGTACTGCATTTAGCATAACAAATATGCTCAAATCATAACATGGCAAACTCAAGCCCAACAGCCAACAACAGCTGTCAGTGTGTCAGTGTGCTGACTTGACTATGACTTGCCCAAAACTGCATGTGATTATCATAAAGTGGGCATGTATGTAAAGGAGAGACTCCTTGGTACTCATAGAACCAATTTTGATTCACATATCTTGAGGTCAAAGGTCAAGGGACCACTTTGAAAATGACCATGACAGTTTTTCTCGCCAAAATTTTGCGTAAGTTTGAAGCATTAATAAGCTAGGACGGCATGGTTGGTACCAATGGGCTCCTTTGATTTTCTAGTTTCATATGATGCCAGTACCTTCACTCTAGCTTTACAACTGCCTCAACCTAAAAATTGCAAGTTGTGTTAATGCATTAAAGAAATTAGTGGCGTTAAAATTAATTTGCGTTAAAGCATTATTAGCATGTTAACTTTGACAGCCCTAGTACACAGTCTTGTTTGCTGCGAATCAAATGTTTTATGGTCTCAATTCATCTCGTAGCTGGTTGCATCTGTTCCATGATTAAAACTCTTTATATGAGGAATTTCTGAAATATCAATGGAGTGAATGAACGGGAAATTCACTTCCTGAAACGGAGCTGTTCAAAAAGTGGGAAGTCAATGTTGAACTGTATTAGTATTTAGACTGATAGAGATACTGGAAAGCATTGATTTTGTACAAATATGACATGAAAAATGACAGACAGGAAAGCTTCTACTCACTGCTGGAGTTGCTGATCTCTCCATCAGCACAGGCGATGCAGGAGAAACAGCAGATGGGTTTACCTTTAATCACAGCCTGCCGGAAACCTGGCAGACAACTCTCACTGCAGACAGACTGTGGCCTCTGTAACAACACCACAACTAGTCAGTTACTCATAGTTTGTTGATAGTCTGTAATCAAAAAACTTAATTTACCTCCAAAACAATGCAGAATTGACCTATTTTTAATGATGGAAATGGCTCAGGGAACAGTTATCCCTTTTAAAATCAACCCTCACAATTATTATTGAATTATATAAGTATTATTATTTAAGTATTTCATGTTTGTTTGATACCTTTGGGGATCCGGCAGCCCATGTTGTGTTTATTCCGTTCATGATAAACTGCTTTCCATTTGGTAGTGATGCATCGTAGCTCCCTACAGCCACAAATACAATATCTCCTACTTGGTTTCTCTGCCAGTTCACCAGCTCATAAGTTGCTGCAGGGTCTCCGTTTTCATCAAAACCCACAGTTTCTCCTGACTGAAGGGTGAAATTCACATCTTGGAGGTGTTTCACAATCTACCAACAGAAAATATTGGTGAATAACTTAAAGTACAGAGTTATTATTTCAAATTAATTACTTAATACTTGAAGGCAACCTTTAACCTGTTTTGGCTCTAAAAAATCTTTCCAGATACACGACAGATTCCCCGCTTCACTACTTTTTCCACATTTCAACATGTTATGCATGGCATGAGCCACAGCATACACAGCCTTATACACATTGTTGGATATCCTTAGCTCTGACACATCTGTGAAAGGATTGTTGATGTCCTCAAGTCTCTCAGAACCAGAGCACTGGGTCTGACCATGCAGACTGGGTTGGAAACTGCAACCAAATGTGGCTTCCCAGAACTTCCTCAGCAGATTATTATGAGGTTCTTGACTTGGGTTAACCTGCAAAAGAAACTCTCGCAGGCCTGGGATCTTTGCTTTTCTGATGGCAAAGCCCAGAGATCCTGACAGGATTCCAGAGTACCCCTTGGTGGCCAGATAACTTGATGTAATCCAGGACTCACTGCCCACCCACTGCAGCCCAGTTAAGTTCTGCTTCAGTGCTTCCTCAAGGAGAATTTCCAGCCCCTGGGAAAGGAAGGCAACTAAAACCTTTGCACTGCCGCTTTGGATCACTCTGACCACCCTGGCAATATGCCCACTGGGGTCAGTGCTTGAGATGGCCTCTGAGTACTCAATGCAGACCCCCTCCTGGCTTGCAGCTTTGATAAATGTTTCCATGCCGTTGTTACCATAGTCATTGTCACTTCTAACTGCCCCAACCCATGTCCAGCCAAAGTGCTTTACCAGTTTTGCCATGGCTCTGCTCTGATAGTAGTCACTAGGGATGGTTCTGAAGAAGGAGGGGTACTCCTTTCTGTTACTCAGACAAGCGCAAGTGGCAAAGTGACTGATCTAATAGAAAAGAAAAGGAGGGGGGAAAAAAAATATAACATTTGAGTATATGTAATAACTGACAAAAGGTAGACTTTTGAATTAATCTGCTGCATCTGTGCAAACACTGGCAACCTTAATCCTGACTTTATAGCCCTGAAATGAACCATAATACTACCAGAATTCAGTCTTTGTTGATCGTCGCTTCATACTAAGTTATAAAAAGGAACATGGTGAAATCAGTCAAAAAATCAACAAAAATATGAAAAAATATTTACCATTGGTATTTGGAAAAGCCCTGCAATTCGTAGCATCTCAATGGTTGAGGAGGAAGGAGAGGGTCCGATGATGGCATGAACAGATGACTGGCCGGAGCAGCTTTGACCCAGAGTGCTTTCCTGCCCATTCATTAGACCCATCACCACACTCGTTGAAGACTGTGTTGAACCACATTTGTCAAACACCTTATAACCAATTGAGATATTAGGCAGCAAAGAGCTATTATTGTTGATCTCCTGGATGGCAAAAATCATTGTTTGGGCAAATTGAAATGATCGCATATTTATCCTGAAAAGAGTGAGAACAGTTTTAACTAACATCTTTTCGACTTTTCTTCTGTGAAGTAACAAAACAAATGAGAAAGGACACAACAAAGAGTACCCGGAGCATATTAGAGGTTCTGGAGTATCTCTGAAGGAGGGCGGAGGCTGCAGTATTGGATTGTGGATGTAGAAAACTCCTCCAATAGTAATATCTCCTTCCTTAGATAATAGAGGAAACTCTGGGCTCCCCAGCATCTCACAGAGCGCCGTGTCTTCCTCTGCTCCAAAGGCTCCCACAAAAAGCACAAACAGTAACATGACATAGGCACAGTCACACATCTGGTACAAACAGGCACACACTAACCTGTAAACACTGTGATGAGTTCGTCTATAGCTGACCAACAGGTGCGTCTCCTGTCATGGACTGAGCTTTATACTTCCGCAGATGGTCCTCTTATCGAATCACTGTATTATGATGTCATAGCACTTTGTTGTTCTTTCAGATGATTCTGTTTCTAAGACCATTATGTCATTATTACTGTAAGTTAAATTGTAGGGGTATGTGATGAGGCGAACACACAGCATTTAAACATATTTTAGCTGCAAACTGAGGATATCAAGAAGTTTGTTTTGACGCTGGAGATTTTCTTTCTTTGCCAAATCTACATCAATGAAAAAGGGAAAAAAAGAAAAGCTGTGAATCAAACTCAATAATCAGGCCAGGATTTGGAGAAACTTAATAGAATAATTGTTATTAAGACAAATATGGCAATCAAAATTTGAGTTAGTTCTTTGATTTTATTATTAAAGATTGAGTACAAGTAGGCCTATAAGCCAAGCATAATTAGAATTTTCTGTATACTTGTCAGTATGAGCCAAGTATACTTAGACTTTTCTGTATACTTGTCAGGATGAGCCAAGTATACTTATTTATACTTTTCTTAAGTATATTTCTGATAAGTATATAAAAAGTAAACTTAAAGTATACTCTCTTATTTTAAGTTTAAATGAAGTATACTAATAGCACACTTGAATAAACTTCTTTTTGGTAAGGGAATGCCTGGTGATGTAATGCTCCCAAAGTGAAACTTGGCCAGCAGCGTAGTGCCGGCAGCACATGCAGATCGGTGCCCGTCTGAATCCATGCCACCGGGTAAGCGAGCGAGGAGCCTCGGCAGTTTCCACTGTAGTTCCCTCAAACAATATATAATGAAGATACACATCAGAGGGGATTTAGAAATGGGTGGCAGACTGAAACAGAGTTGGTAATTGTTGAAAAGACTAACCAAGACGGTTTTAGTGAGTTTTATTTTGTTTCTGTTGTATTTGGAACAGCTTATCCCCGAGCTGAAACTTCGGCAGCGGGGGACGGGGCGTGTGCGCCGTGCCATAGACACACACACACACATACGTGTTTATAGACAATATCAGGACTTTTGCAAAAAACGTGACAAATGGGGACGTGCCTTTCCCAATGTCCTAGAGACCTGGGAATCAAAGTATTTCCGAGCCATGCTTCTACGAATACATCTATCTGTTGAGATTTTGTCTAAGGCTATATTTTGGTCAGACTTGATTTTAATGAACACTGTTGTGACCGGAAAAATGAGGACGCCAAAAATGTCCTAATTTTTCCTAGCGTCCTGATATTGAAGGTGTGTTATCATAGAATTGTCCTCATTTGTCATGAAAACAAGTACACACACACACACACACACACACACACACACACACACACACACACACACACATACGTGTTTATAGACAATATCAGGACTTATGAAAAAAACGTGACAAATGGGGACGTGCCTTTCCCAAGGTCCTAGAGACCTGGGAATCAAAGTATCAAGTAAGAGGCCATGCTTCTACGAATACATCCATCTGTTGAGATTTTGTCTTTTGTCTATATTTTGGTCAGACCTGATTTTAATGCTACGGAGGATGTAGACCACTGTGGTGAGCTCGGAAAAATGAGGACGCCAAAAACGTCCTCATTTTTCCAAGCGTCCTGATATTGAAGGTGTGTTATCATAGAATTGTCCCCATTTGTCATGAAAACAGGTGCACACACACACACACACACACAGTTGTGTACTTCTATCTTTGTGAGGACACTGATGGACATAACGCATTCCCAAGCCCCTTACCCTGACCTTAACCATCACAACTGACCCCAAATGCCTGACCCCAACCTTTACTCTTACCCTAACCTAAACCTAACTCTAACCTAAATTTAAAACCAAGTCTGAACCCTCAAACAGGCCTTTGAAGGTCTGTTTGAAGGTGAGGATCGGCCAAAATGTCCTCACTTTTCAAAAATGTCCTCACTCTGAAGGTCTAAAACTCAAATTGGTCCCCACAAAGATAGTTGTACAAGCACACACACGCACGCACACACGCACGCAGGCACGCACGCACACACACACACACACACACACACACACACACACACACACACACACACACACACACACACACACACACACACACACACACACACACACACGCGCGCACGCACATGCACATGCACACACACACACACACACACACACACACACCTGATGTAGGCCTAAAGCTACATGTTGCAAAATGACTTCTACTCTACCACGAAAGATTCGTCACGTTACATGCCTGTCTGTCTGAGTCATTCCACTCGACCATAAAATATGGTCATGTCTAGAAGGTAACACACGTGTTGGGAAACTCTTGCGAGTTGGTTAAGGTTAGGCACTGATCTCGAATGCTTATGGTTAGGATAGGTCGTCTGGCTGCAAGTCTTGCGAGAGTTTTTGCAAATTTTTGCAGATTTCAGATCAGATTTAGCAATTTGTGAGTTACCTTCTAGACACAACCATGAAATATGCAGGTTGTGCAACAAACTATTTGTTGTGAAGTGAATGGAATGGGATGGGGGAGGGATAATGCAACATCTAGTGGCTGAAGGAATATACAGTATATATATATATATATATATATATATATATATAAAATAATTGCGATAATAAATGACGATAGTCTAATTGACAGTCTGATTAACAAATGATTATGTAAAAATTATAATGGTACTAGAATGCCTTTTATTTTGGTGCCCCCTTCCCCATCATATTCTTTTTTGTATTCTTCTCAGGTTTCAGTAAAATAATATAACATTTTGGAATAAAAATACAAATGAGCAGTCCAAAACTGGAGGCCAGAATAGCAAATATCTCCACAGCAACACTGAACTTCCCAGGAGAGCTGACATACGCTGGGATGAAAGTGATCCAGACTGCGCAGAATATCAACATGCTGAAAGTGATAAATTTGGCTTCATTAAAATTATCAGGAAGTTTCCGAGCCAGAAAAGCAAGAATGAAACATAACATGGCCAGCAGTCCTATGTACCCAAGTACAGCCCAAAAGCCTACAGCTGAGCCCAGAGCGCACTCTAATATTATTTTGTCCTTGAATTCCTTAAAATTCTGAAATGGAAAAGGAGGAGAAATTGTTAACCAGAGGATACATATGATAACTTGTATAAGAGTGAAAGCCAGAACACTGAGTTTCTGTTGTGCAGGCCCAAACCATTTCATCACATTACTACCTGGAAGTGTGGCCCTGAAGGCCATTAACACCACTATAGTTTTTCCCAGAACACAAGAGATACAGAGGACGAAGGTGATGCCGAACGTTGTGTGTCGCAGCATGCAGGACCACTCAGAGGGCCGGCCGATGAAGGTCAGAGAGCACAGGAAACACAGAGTCAAGGAGAAGAGCAGCAGGAAGCTCATCTCAGAGTTGTTGGCCCTGACAATAGGAGTTTTCCTGTATCTGAAGAAAATTAATGCCACAACAGCAGTGACGCATGTTCCAAATAAGGACGCTGCAGTGAGCAGCGCTCCCATGATCTCTTCATATGATAGAAACTCTGCCTCCTTCTTCACACAGGCATCTCTTCTCTCATTTGACCAGAACTCAGGGTGGCATCGCACACAGGTGATAGAATCTGAAACATAATATTAAAGCAGGTGTTAGTCTTGTTCAGTACATTTCTATACATACACACTACATGAGTACCAGATAATAAATTGATAGCATTATGACAGTTGTAGGGTATAAGTATAACTATAGTATGTAAGTGTAAGATACAGTATAAAGAGGTGATATTCATACATTTTTGTTTGTCTTGTTTCATTTCTTATCAACTAAGTATTATCTCTTTAATGTTCTGCTTGACTGTTTGGTGAGCACATTTTGAGTCTCTATATGTTATTGAAAATTGTGTTGAACTTAACTCAACCTTAATGAGCCATCTCTTCCACTCGGTTTAGGTATGTTATACTAAAAAAAATCTAATAGATGTTGCTGTGTCTTTAATAGCATGACTTTTCAGTCCGCCTTCTTACAGGAAGTTAGCAACAAAAAAAGTCACTCCAGATATGAGGACTCTGTTTGGTCTAATTTTCAAAGGAAGGCATATTTTTTTTTTACCATATTCTACTATATTAAAAAAAAAGTATGATCATTGTTGTTAATATGATACATTTAATGTTATTCCATTATTATATATGCTGAAATAATTTAATAAATACAATTTTTTTTTTTTACGGTATAAAAACACACAACCACAACCAAATGGTTGAATTGTCCTTTACTGGTGAGAGCAGTGAGGTTAAGATAATAAATTAAACATTTTCATAAAATAAAAAACTTATGAACATTCACTATTGTTGTTATCATTTGTTAATATCATATATTTAATGTTATTCCATGATGTATTTGGTGAAAAAATTATATCAGCATGATTTTTCACCATTTCTGACATATTTTCAAAGTAGCCTATAGGCCTGTGTAAATATCAAATACATGGAATAATATTAGTACTGGTAATACTACTAATTCCATGGCAAAAAAATGACATATGTTGGTATACTAACCTATTACTAGCATAATAACAGCACATGAAGAGAGAAGATAATTTTTTTACATTGCTTTTTTCTTAGTGATGACATTAAAGGGTTATATATATATTTTCAAATGCCAATTTTCGATACTGCTGCACAAACACCACAAAATCCACTCTCAGTGCATTCATTGCAGTTTCAGAGAGAGAGAGAGAGAGAGAGAGAGATGTCACATGAGACCAAAACTATCTGCATGTTCAGATACCACTTGGAAGAGTTGAAAATACTGTAGACCTTTTTATAATTTGAGTGAGCTGACCCTTTAATGACCTTTTTTTTTTTTTTTAAATAACTTTTTTACCAATATAATATTACTACACCTGTCATGTTGCTTATTTCTCCCTCTGCACATCTTAAACAGTCATAGCAGCAGACAGGCTTTCCTTTCTGGAGAACCTTGCGAGTTCCTGGAGAACACTTCTCGCTGCAAACTGACAAAGGCATCTGTATGAACAAAACAACTATGAGAAAAATGTATGGGCATTCACTTTGACAAGGCGTTGTCTTTGCAAGCCTGTATAATAAATTTGATGCAACATAACCAAACAGTATTATGTCACAATAACTATTCACATATATGCCTATAACCAGTGATGGAAAGTAACTCAGCACATTTACTCAAGTACTGTACTTCAGTACAATTTTGAGGTATTTGTACTTTACCTGAGTATACCATTTTCTGCTACTTTATACTTCTACTCCACTACATCTCAGAGGAAAGTATTGTACTTTTTACTCCATTACATATATTTGACAATATTAGTTACTTTGCAGAGTAATAATATGAAATATAATCAACAAATAAATTAAGTTGTAAAAATAGATTAAGATAAAACTGTATTGATCCCTGGGGTAAATTCAGAAATTACCCAGCACTATATAAAGTAATCAAAATGAACTCCACGTATACCAGCTGCAACATTAAAGTGATGAACACATTAATGCATCAATAATTATAATCAAATAATATAATATATATTAATCAGCATAATGAATACTTTTACCTTTGGTACTTTATATTAATATGCTAATACATTTGTACTTTTACTGACGTAACATTCTGAATGCAAGATTTTTACTTGTACTTACAGAGTATTTTCACACTGTGGTATTACTAGTTTTACTGCAGTACGAGATATGAGTACTTTTTCCACCTCTGATTATAACAATGGACTGTAATTAACAGTTACAATGATGACATTGCATCTTACCTGTTGTGAGTTCTGTGCCCAAATTAGAGACTTATTTTGCAGATGCAGCTGTTTGTCTGCAGGTAAAGATGCATCATAAAGACCAACTGTGACAAAGTCCACAATGCCATTTTCTGTTGGCTGCCAGTTTATAATTTCATACTTTGCTGCTGGGTCTCCATTCTCATTAAAGTAAACCTCATCTCCTTCCTTTGTTTTGAACTGAATCTTTTTTATGTGCTGTAAAATCTAAGTCAATGTAAATTGAATTAATACATTGTAAATCAATGTAAATCATTATCTAACAAACATTTTGAGCCTATTGGTTCAACAGACTGCAACAGTTTATTTTTCAAAATTCAAACAATTTTCTTTTTTAATTTGACTAAAAAAAACCCTCTAATTTAAGGTTGTTGGTATTCAACTCACCGTAAATGGATCTAGCTGCACTTTGTTGTCACATGTTTTGTTACAGCTCAGAATGCTATGAAGTGCATGGGCCACAGCATACACTCCTTTATAGATATTGTTAAAGATAGGCATGAGCGACATATCAGTGAAGCTGTTTTGCACTCCAGTCAGATCTTCATGTCCAGTACATTCTCTCTGATTCCCTGCTGAAGACTTTGACTGGTTGAACTTACAACTAAACAATGTCTCCCAAAACTCTGTGAACATTTCATTACTAGATGAACTGAGCGGCTTCACATCCAACATGAACTCTCTCATGCCACTGACATGTGCTTTGGGGATGGACAGGCCTATGGCACCGTCCAGAATGTGAAGCCTATCCATGGCTGCAATTTGGGGATCAAAGATCCAGGCCTCACTGCCTACCCACTGGTACCCAGTCAAGTTATGCTGAGACAACTCATGTAGTAACACATCCATATCCATGTGGGAGAGGAAAGCGACAATCACCTTGGCGGTGGAAGCCTTGATGATGTCAATTATCTTTTGTATTTTGTCTGGCGGATCTGTTCTAAAGAAAGGTACAGAGTACTCTAGGCAGATGCCCAGCTGCTGGGCGGCTTCTGTGAATGTGGCCATGCCATTATTGCCATAATCAGCATTTGTTCTAATAGCTCCAACCCAAGTCCAACCAAAGTGCTTGACCAACTGGGCCAGGGCTCTGCTCTGGTAGTAGTCACTGGGTATTGTTCTGAGGAAGGATGGGTACTTGGATTTATCACTGAGACAAGCACAAGTAGCAAAGTGGCTGATCTAAAAGAAAAAGAAAAATAAAAAAAATAAATTAGCCTATATCTCAAGATAAAGATGTGAAATATAAAACATTCATACAGCCAACCCCAATTATTTGAAACCCATTTTTCTATGACAAGCTGGAAGAATTAAAGAGTAATAATACCCACCATTGGGATATGAAAGGGTCCGATGACAGTAGCTATAACCATGCAAGGAGAGGAAGAGGTCTCTCCCATAACGGCCTGCACTTGGGCAAGTCTCGTACATGGTGCCTCAAAGGGTGCAGATGCCATTTCATTACCATTAGCCAAAGCCAGTGCAACCCTCACACTTTTGGCCACAGAGCCACAGGTATCGTAGATCTTATAGCCCAGAGAGATGCCAGGCAGTAGGTCTGTGCTGTTATTAATCTCCTCTATGGCAAAGAGCATCGCCTGGGTAAACTGGAACTCTCTGAAATTCAAACTAGATGCATACAGTTATAAATAGTTGCCATTTGTCTGTGAAATAGAAACAATAGCATAGTAAATGGAAGTATTTGATGGTATTAATACACACAACAGATAATATTTCTAATTATAGATACCCAGTTTAACTTCCTCTTAAATATTTTAAATCTAAATAGATTTATAATTTACCTGGTGCATTGCAGTGGCAGTGGTTTGTGCATGTAGGTATCTTGTCTGTCTTTCCAGCTGCTGTGTAAAGAGAAGATTCCCCCCAACATAATGTCCCCATCCTTAGATAGCTGGGGGTTCTCAGGATCCCCTCTCTGCCTGCACACAGGCTCCTCAGCCTGAGAGAAAGATGCCACCAGCAACAGCTGTAAGAGTGCCCATCCCTGCTCTGGCCACCTCTGTGTGGATGGCATACTGTCTGAGAGAGCTAAACAACTGAGTGGCATCACATGTACCTTAATGTAAATTTAAAGATTGCACTGGTATTTATACATTTTGGAGCAGCATGGGAAATAATACCAGAACAGTGATGTTGTATGTATGTGGAGTTACAAGGTGGGGCAAAAGGAGGGAGGTGCCCAAACTGAAAAAGGGTTTGGGGCCTTAGCAAACATGGCAGGTATGAAAGCTTCCACCAGCAAATGTCATGGGCTCTGTTGGTCCTTGTGTGGTCTCTATGATTGTCACCAGACAGTCACCAGCATTGCCTGCCATTTTCTTGGCATGAGTATGGAATTACCTCGGACCCTTTACTAAGTGAATACCCAGGCTTCTTGAAATCCCTCCCTGCTTCTGGAAATGGGACCCTGAATTTATCCATGAAGTGACATTTTTCAGGTGGCAGTTTTTTGCAAGCACAGTTCCAGATCTTGTTTCTCCTGAACCAATCACTCAAACATCCTCTACACCTCAGTTAGCTAACCTCCAGCCTGCAACCTGGCCTGCCTGAAGATCTGGAAGATCTGGCAGGGCATCGGCGGAGACAGTGGACCGAAGATCGGTCTAGGCTTTAGTGGTGATGGCCAATTGGATGACAGAGATTCTTGGCAGGTGGTCTACGGCACTGGGCAGCGCGGGCTCTGTGGTGCTGGGCATCAGAGGCACCAAGGAGCTGCGCAGCAAAGAAAACCAATGGCCTCGATAGCCATGGGGACCACGCCTTCTGATCTGCCTGCCCTGAGCTGGGTTTTCCGCCACCTGTCTGCCCTGATCCTGTATGTCCTGAACGCTAAGATCCTTTAATGGATCGGTTGAGGAGCCACCCTGTTGTACATCGGGTCTCACCTTGCCATTTTCGGGGGTCCCTAGAAGAAGGTATGTACCATGCCATCTCCATGGACCCAAGCCACAATCTTTCCATGTAGCCTACCCCCTGGCAACTGCAGTAGTTACCCACGAGGTACTGGGAATCACTGTTTTAGACAAAAATATACTTCCAACTTTGTGGCACTAGTTTGCCCTTCCGTCTTTCAACATGACAGTGTCCTGCATACAGCCAGGTGCATGAAAATGGGAGTTTGGTATGAAAGAATCAGACCGGCCTGCACAGGGCCCTGGCCTTAACCCCATCAAAAACCTTTTGGTTGAACTGAAACACAGACTGTGAGACAGGCCCTATCGCCCGACATCAGTGCCCAACCTAATTTATTTCTAATTCTAATACACTTGTGGCTGAATGGGAGGAAATTTCCGCAGCCAAGTTTAGAAATCCTGTGGACAGTCTTCATAGAAGAGTGTCATAGATCTGCATATTAATACCCATGATTTTAGTGCGATATGTTCAACAGTCATACAGGGATGTAAGGTTTGACTAACCACATAATTTTGGCCATGTCATGTAGATAGATAGATAGATAGATAGATCATTGTTAATGTGCTAATATAATGTTATATAGAAAACAGGAACATGGGGAGAGCAGTCAATGCAGGGTTGGGTCCTTTCTTCATTTTGTTCTTGTTTTGATTGTCTTAATGTGAGCTAACCACTCAGCCATTATGCCAATCTACGTGATACTAGTGCTTTTAAATTGTAAGTATTCAATAGAACTAGTCATCCCTGTTTGCACACCTTTTTGCCCCAAAGTGGAATAAAATGTATTTTCTTTCAGAATGGAAATAGAATTTTGTAGATCCAGAAAATATATCTTATTACATATTAATAGTCACATATTCTCATATTAAAATATTGTAAAATATTTAATAACATACATTTGCCATGTGCTATTTGTTGTGAAGTTAATGTCAAATCTAAACTGTCTATTTTAGGAATTGACATCTGGATGTTTTCTGTAAACCATTCAGCACATCACAATAAGTTTTGATTCCCCTTCCAATATTTAAAAAAACAAAAGCATATAAACTTAAATTATATATCTTTATTTCTTTTATTCATTATTGACGTTTGCTGAGTTCAAAAGGGAACATCATGGTCAAAGGGCACAGTCTTGACAAAGGCCTCAAGTTCTCCAGTAGAGATCTTAAGGGGATTATGATGAAACAGCCCTGATGGGAAGTTTCCAGTAAGCTAGAATACAGGTGTGGAGTGGAGGTAGGCTGGAACTCTAGAGGGAGTTTGTTAGTTCGTTAGAGCGCTTGTGAGCAGGAAGAGCCTGAGGAGTAAGTCATGGTCAGGCCTGAGGCACCTGCACTTCACCACATGTGCTCCAATCAGCCCCCAAAAGACAAAACCTCTGGAGAGATCCAAAGTGTTTCATAAACTAACAGGCATCTCTGCAAACACACAAACAACAATTTATTTTTAATTAAAGGAGGCCTATGAGGCATATCAGCTAACTATTATACATCCCTTTGACTGGAAAATAACAATAACACCAAATTAAATGTCACATGGCCCAATGCCTTGTTAAATCAGGTGTGTTAAATTGTTTATTTTGATCAGTTGTCCATCATCGTCAGTTCCATCATCCAAATGCAGAATTCCCTAAAAATGTTGTGACATGAAGGGTAAAATAATAGAAACAGCACCAGAGCAGCTGTGGCTCGGTACAAGGTGGTGAACTGGCAGCGCTGATCAGACAACTAAGTCCAGTTTAAACCTGTTGGCTATTACGACGCCTTCCTACCTCCTGGACAGAAGTTTGTCCTCAAAACTGAAGCCATAATGTGGCCTTGAGGGAAGACAGAGGCAAATATCATAATTGACAGTCAAATTTACATTTAAGTAATTCAAGGGTTTGACATGCAATTTGACAATATTTCATCTTGAATGATTGTTTATCAAAACTGTCATTTTCTTTGATTCAAAGTTGCCTGTGTCAGTGTGCAGTGAGAGCTGTCGTCCAGGAACTTATAAAGTCCTGCAGAAAGGAAAGCCGGTCTGCTGCTATGACTGTATACCATGTGCAGAGGGAGAAATCAGCAACAGCACAGGTATATGCTCCACAGACTTGAGATATGGCAATTTGCATACATTGTTTGCTTCCAAAACTCTGTGCATTATGTTAAATTAATTATGGTACTGTCTCTTAGTTACGTAACAGGGTTCTCTTTTTCAGGGATGCCCTGTTCACACTCAACCAGTTACAGACATTCCCAACTTGAACGTGGCCAGTGCATATAGCTCCAGTGAATCAGGATTAAACTTAAAGGCCCTGCTCAAGGGCTCATCAGTGGTCTGTGGACTGAACCAGCGACCAAAAGTCACAAGCAAGCGTAATATATATCATGAATATATACTGTTTATATATATATATATATATATATATATATATATATATATTTACTAAACATTTCAGGGTTTTATTCAGTACACACCAGCAAAAAGTAGGCTACATTAGTACATTTACATGTATGCAATCTACCATCGAAACATATGCTGGTGTTAGCATAACATTTAGCATGTTAGCATGCTAAAAAAAAGATTGCTATTCAGTTACACCTGCTGGACAGTTAATATATTGTAATTGTGATGAATGTATTCAAATAAACCTACTTCTTTTATACTGTATGTACATATACATATAGGCTATAGTGTATAAATATGCAGCTTTACCAAATAACAAGAACGTCAGTATTTGACAATTCTGTGAAGCCCCGGATTAAGTTCAATCCCATCGTTTATAGAATTTTCTCTCCATACTATATCTGTAAAACTATGTTAAGGTTAAAGTGAAGGCCAGATCATGCTTTTGGCTAATGCATACTGGTTGAGGTTTGGGAAAGATTGAGGATAAAGTTAGGACCCCCTTGAAAACGAGATGATTCATCTCAAGGGGTTATCCTGAAATAACAAACTTCTATATATAATTAAAAAAAAGTAAACTGTAACAGGATCCAATCTACAGTCTCCTGACTCTTTAGTCCACCTGACTCATTGATCCTTTGTCTGACTGAGGATTGTTAGAATCTATGGCCCCGACCATGGCTTTGAAATATCAGTAGCCTAACTGTGCTGTGTATTGAGAAATATATGGCACAGTCCATGGTGCTGAACTGGAACTTTTTCTCTGAGTCTGTTCTGTTTTTCCCTTTTCATTGTTGTAGATTTGGCAAGTAAAAAATTATCAAGCTTTGAAAAAAACTTCTTGATATCCTCTCTGTGTAGCTAAAGTATGTTTCCCCCTCATCACAACCCCCTATAATTTAACTTATAGCAATAATAAACATAATGGTCAGAATATACCATCTCAAATGAAGAACAACAAAGTGATATGACATCATTATGCAGGGATTCGATAAGAGGACCATCTGCAGAAGTATAAAGCTCTGCCCATGACAGGAGACACACTTGTTGGTCAGCAATAGACGAACTCTTCACAGAGTAGAGGTTAGTGTGTGGCTGTTTGTTCCAGATGTGTGACTGTGCCTATGTCATGTTACTGTTTATACTTTTTGTGGGAGCCTTTGGAGCAGAGGAAGACACGGTGCTCTGTGAGATACTGGGGAGCCCAGAGTTTCCTCTGTTATCTAAGGAAGGAGATATCACTATTGGAGGAGTTTTCTACATCTACAAAACTATGTTGAAGCCTTCGCTTTCCTTCACAGATGCTCCAGAACCTCTCATATGCTCCGGGTACTGTTTGTTGTCTCCTTTCTCATTGGTTTTGTTTTTTAACATAAGAAAAAGTCGAAAATATGTTATTTAAAACTGTTCTCACTCTTTTCAGGATGAATATGAGACAATTTCAATTTGTCCAAACAATGATTTTTGCCATACAGGAGATCAACAATAGCAGCTCTCTGCTGCCTAATATCTCTATTGGTTATAAGGTGTTTGACAACTGTGCTTCAACACTGTATTCAACGAGTGTCGTGATGGGTCTAATGAATGGGCAGGAAAGGACTTTGGGTCAAACCTGCTTTGGCCAGTCATCTGTTCATGCCATCATGGGAACCTCTGATTCCTCCTCCACCATTGCAATGCTACAGATTGCAGGGGTTTTCCAAATACCAGTGGTAAATATGTGTCATATTTGTATTCATTTTTTGACTGATTTCACCATGTTCCTTTTTACAACTTAGTATGAAGGTACCACCAACAAAGACTGCATTCTGTTATTATTATGGTTAATTTCAGGGCTATAAGGTCAGGATTAAGGTTGCCAGGGTTTGCACAGATGCAGCAGATTGAGTCAAAAGTCTACCTTTTGTCAGTTAATACTTATACTCAAATGTAATAAATGTGTTTTTTTTGTATCCCTCCATTTCATTTCTATTAGGTCAGTTACTTTGCCACTTGTGCTTGTCTGAGTAACAGAAAGGAGTACCCCTCCTTCTTCAGAACCATCCCTAGTGACTACTATCAGAGCAGAGCCTTGGCAAAACTGGTAAAGCACTTTGGCTGGACATGGGTTGGGGCAGTTAGAAGTGACAATGACTATGGTAACAACGGCATGGAAACATTTATCACAGCTGCAAGGCAGGAGGGGGTCTGTGTTGAGTACTCAGAGGCCATCTCAAGCACTGACCCCAGTGGACATATTGCCAGGGTGGTCAGAGTGATCCAAAGTGGCAGTGCAAAGGTTTTAGTTGCCTTCCTCTTCCAGGAGATAGAAATTCTGCTTGAGGAAGCTCTGAAGCAGAACTTAACTGGGCTGCAGTGGGTGGGCAGTGAGTCCTGGATTACGGCAAATTATGTGGCCATCAAGAGGTACTCAGGAATTCTGACAGGGTCTCTGGGCTTCACCATCAGAAAAGCAAAGATCCCAGGCCTGCGAGAGTTTCTTTTGCAGGTTAACCCAAGTCAAGAACCTCATAATAATCTGGTCAGGGAGTTCTGGGAAGCCACATTTGATTGCAGTTTCCAACCCAGTCTGCATGGTCAGACCCAGTGCTCTGGTTCTGAGAGACTAGAGGACATCAACAATCATTACACAGATGTGTCAAAGCTAAGGATATCCAATAATGTGTATAAGGCTGTGTATGCTGTGGCTCATGCCATGCATAACATGTTGGAATGTGGACAAAGTGGTGAAGCGTTGAATCAGTCGTGTATCTGGAAAGATTTTTTAGAGCCAAAACAGGTTAGAGGTCACCTTCAAGAATTAATTAAAAAAAAAGTAATAATAACCCTGTACTTTAAGTTATTCACCATTGTTCTCTGTTGGTAGGTTGTGAAACACCTCCAAGATGTGAATTTCACTCTTCAGTCAGGAGAAACTGTGGGTTTTGATGAAAACGGAGACCCTGCAGCAACTTATGAGCTGGTGAACTGGCAGAGAAACCAAGCAGGAGATATTGTGTTTGTGGCTGTAGGGAGCTACGATGCCTCACTACCGAATGGAAAGCAGTTTATCATGAACAGAATAAACACAACATGGGCTGCCGGATCCCCAAAGGTACCAAACAAACACGTTAGGTATGAAATAGGCTACACATTGTGCAGGTTGAGTGCCATTTCCATCATTAAAAATAGGTAAATTCTACATTGTTTAGGAAGTCATATAAAAATAAAAACATGACATGCCAAGTGCCAAGAGTTTCACTTCTGATGTAGATTGATGTGTAAGATCAAGGTATAAAGCTTAAACTAGTTTTAGAGACCCTAAAAAGACCCTAATGTTGATTAAATTGAACCAATTAAATTAAAGCTCAATCAGTAACTTTGAGCAAATATGATAAAATGTTATTTTTACAAAACTGTAGCTATATCCTGAGAATAATACATGAGACAGATAATCTGTGAACAAAATCACATTCTTCTGCATCTTCCTAGTGCTCCTAATGGCGTTTGCAATTTCCCAACGTGCCCGAACAAAAACAACAAATCAGATCCGAACAGTCTCTGGGCAGCTGTCAATCAGTGCTTGCAAATCTCGTGAACTCCAATCAAACGGTCAAACTAGGCAGCGCTGATCAAACATGAATCAATATTCTGTTACTGTAATACCTATTTCTCGCCTCAAACGATTTCAAACATTTTGCAGCTAAACAGTACATTAAAATATGTGTCTGAAAACAGCTGCTCTAGAGACTCCTCGGCTCCAATTTGCAAAAATCTAGAAAAATTAGGAGCACTGGAAGACACAGAATAAAATGATTTTTTTTTCAGATTATCAGTCTCATACACTTATGTCAGGGTATAGTGACCGTTTTATTAAACTTTTTTTATCATATTTGTTCAAAGTTAACTACTGCAGCTTTAGGTATTTGGTCTACAGGGGCAACAAACTATGAGTAACTGATGAGTTGTGGTGTTGTTACAGAGGCCACAGTCTGTCTGCAGTGAGAGTTGTCTGCCAGGTTTCCGGCAGGCTGTGATTAAAGGCAAACCTGTCTGCTGTTTCTCCTGCATCGCCTGTGCTGATGGAGAGATCAGCAACTCCAGCAGTGAGTAGATCTGTAATTCATTATGTGATATTTCTACAAAATCAATGCTTTCCAGTATCTCTATCACTCACTAAATACAGCCAGTGCTTATTTTAATATAAACTCTGCTCTCATAACTTGCAGCATGAACACATTTCAGCGTTCAATGTTTTTCATTCAGATTCTGCTGAGTGTTCACGGTGTCCACTGGAGTACTGGTCAAATGAAGATCACAGCCAGTGTCTTCGAAAGGTGGTAGAGTTTCTATCTTATGAAGAAACCATGGGCGCCCTCCTCGCTGCTTTCTCATTGTTCGGAGCAACTTTAACACTGGGGGTGTCATGTGTCTTCTTTCGCTTTCGTCACACACCTCTCGTCAAAGCCAGCAACTCTGAGCTGAGCTTCCTGCTGCTCTTCTCCTTGACTCTGTGTTTCCTGTGCTCTCTGACCTTCATCGGCCGGCCCTCTGAGTGGTCCTGCATGCTGCGACACACAGCATTTGGCATCACCTTTGTCCTGTGCATGTCTTGTATCTTGGCCAAAACCATGGCAGTGGTGAACGCCTTTAATGCCAAAAGGCCATCGAAGACAGTTCTTCAGTGCTCTGCTCCACTTCAGAGAACAAGCGTTCTCAGCTGTACTTTACTGCAGGTGTTAGTCTGTTTGCTGTGGTTAACTCTTGCCCCACCATTCCCCTACAAAAATACAGCTCATGCCACTGAAAGGATTATTCTAGAGTGTGATTTAGGTTCACCTATCGGGTTTTGGGCTGTGCTGGGGTATATAGGACTTCTGGCTGTGCTGTGCTTCGTCCTCGCTTTTCTGGCTCGGAAGCTGCCTGATAATTTCAATGAAGCTAAATTCATCACCTTCAGCATGCTGATATTCTGTGCAGTCTGGATCACATTTATCCCAGCGTATGTCAGCTCTCCTGGGAAGTTCACTGTGGCTGTGGAGATATTTGCTATTCTGGCCTCCAGTTATGGACTACTTCTCTGTATATTTGCACCAAAGTGCTTTATTATTGTTCTCAAACCTGAACTGAACACAAAAAAACATCTGATGGGGAAAACAGGATCCCATTAAACATAAATTAAATTACAGTCTTTTACTTTTTTATTTCACGGCTTGTGGCTTGGCTTTAATTTCTAAGTGACCCCAGAATACTTTTCATGATAATATACATATTATCTAGCTTTCTTTTTTTCTGTATCAAAATCTAGACAAAAGCAACAAAGCAGCCTTTATTTATTTTTTTCAAAGTCAATTCAACATTGTTGACTGGGAGTTAAACTCACATTTTGATTTCAGGTCTTTCCATGATGTAGTGAATTCTTCCTGTCTGGTGCTACAATAGACAGTTGAAAGTACTTGCGTTAAAATAATAATAATAATAATTTGCATTTCATATGAAAAACATTACCTTAAAAAACATGTTTTTATTATCTAACACTTGTATTGTTACCACTTTATTGCACAATAAAAATAAATTTAAAAAAGTAAAAAATATTCATGACTTTCTGTCTCTTTATTTTAATTTGTATAATAGGGATTTCACAGTTTACACTGTCATCACACAAGCATAATATACACATATTTTAGAAAAAAACATATAGGTGAAAAGACTTGGTCCGTATGAAAAATAATATACTTGAAAAGAACCTGAACTCGACACTAACCTTTCCCACACAGTCTATTCTGTCTTTAGTATCACCAAATATACAGTAGCTAATGAAATAACAAAGATCTTAACCTTACTTCATTCAAGGAAGTTACATGGCAAACCTTATTCTCTTTTTCAGGGATGCCCTGTTCACACTCAACCAGTTACAAATATTCACACCTTGAATCCGACTAGTGCATATAGCTCCTCTGAATCAGGTTTAAACTTTAAGGCCTTGCTCAAGGGCTCATCAGTGGTCTGTGGATTGAACCAGCGACCAAAATTCACAAGCAAGCGTTAGATATATCATAAATATGTTATTTACTGAACATGTTTTCAGGGTTTCATTCAGTACACACCAGCAAAAAGAAGGCTACATTAGTACATTAACATGCATGTTAACAACCATCGAAACCTATCATGCTGGTATTAGCATAACATTTAGCATATTAGCATTCTAAGTAAAAGACTGCTATTCAGTGCCACCTGCTGGACAGTTAATATATTATAATTGTGATGAATGTATTCAAATAGAACTACTTCCTTGATATGTACATATACATATACATATAGGCTATAGTGTATACATATGCAGCTCTATAAAATGACAAGAATGGTAGTATTTGACAATTCTGTGAAGACCCAGATTAGGTTCAATCCCAACTTTTATAGAATTTTCTCTCCATACTATATCTGTAAAACTATGTTAAGGTTAAAGTGAAGGCCATACCATGCTTTTAGCCAATGAACACCGGTTGAGGTTTGGGAAAGATTGATGATAGAGTTAATTAAAAAGAGTAAACTGTAACAGGATCCAATCTACAGTCTCCTGACTCTCTACTCCACCTGACTCATTGATACTTTATCTGAATGAAGATTGTTAGAATCTATGACCCCGACCATGGCTCTGAAATATCAGTAGCCTAACTGTATTGAGTATTGTTAAATCCGTGGCGCTGTCTATCGTGCTGAAATGGCAGATGTATTTGTAATTGAGTCTGTTCTGTTTTTTCATTTCCATTGTTGTAAATCTCCAGCTTCGAAACAAACTTGTTGATATGCTCAGTTTTCAGCTAAAGTGTGTTTCCCCCCTCATCACCCCCCCCCCTACAATTTAACTTACAGTAATAAGGACATAATGGTCTTAGAAACAGAATATACCATCTCAAATGAAGAACAACAAAGTGATATGACATCATTATACAGTGATTCGATAAGAGGACCATCTGCAGAAGTATAAAGCTCTGCCCATGACAAGTACACATCTGTTGGTCAGCGATTGAAGAGCTCATCACAGCGTATACAGGTTAGTATGTGTGCCTGTTTGTACCAGATGTGTGACTGTGCCTATGTCATGATACTGTCTGTGCTTTTTGTGGGAGCCTTTGGAGCAGAGGAAGACACAGCGCTCTGTGAGATGCTGGGGAGCCCAGAGTTTCCTCTGTTATCTAAGGAAGGAGATATCACTATTGGAGGAGTTTTCTACATCTACAAAACTATGTCGGAGCCTTCGCTTTCCTTCACAGATGCTCCAGAACCTCTCATATGCTCCGGGTACTGTTTGTTGTCTCCTTTCTCATTGGATTTGTTTTTTAACATAAGAAAAGTTGAAAAGCTGTTAGTTAAAACTGTTCTCACTCTTTTCAGGATGAGTATGGGACAATTTCACTTTGTCCAAACAATGATTTTTGCCATCCAGGAGATCAACAATAGCAGCTCTCTGCTGCCTAATATCTCAATTGGTTATAAGGTGTTTGACAACTGTGCTTCAACACTGTATTCAACGAGTGTGGTGATGGGTCTAATGAATGGGCAGGAAAGGACTTTGAGTCAAACCTGCTCTGGCCAGTCATCTGTTCATGCCATCATCGGACCCTCTGATTCCTCCTCAACCATTGCATTGCTACGAATTGCAGGGGTTTTCCAAATACCAGTGGTAAATATGTGTCATATTTATATTAATTTTTTTACTGATTTCACCATGTTCCTTTTTACAACTTATTATGAAGGGACCACCAACAAACTGAATTGAACTGACTGACTTCTGGAAGTATTATGGTTCATTTCAGGGCTATAAGGTCAGGATTAAGGTTGCCAGGGTTTGCACAGATGCAGCAGATTGAGTCAAAAGGCTACCTTTCGTCAGTTAATACTTATACTCCAATGTTATAAATGTGGTTTTTGTACCCTTCCTTTTCTTTTCTATTAGATCAGTTACTATGCCACTTGTGCTTGTCTGAGTAACAGAAAGGAGTACCCCTCCTTCTTCAGAACCATCCCTAGTGACTACTATCAGAGCAGAGCCTTGGCAAAACTGGTAAAGAACTTTGGCTGGACATGGGTTGGGGCAGTTAGAAGTGACAATGACTATGGTAACAACGGCATGGAAACATTTATCACAGCTGCAAGGCATGAGGGGGTCTGTGTTGAGTACTCAGAGGCCATCTCAAGCATTGACCCCAGTGGACATATTGCCAGGGTGGTCAGAGTGATCCAAAGTGGCAGTGCAAAGGTTTTAGTTGCCTTTGTCTCCCACAGGATGGACATTCTGCTTGAGGAAGCTCTGAAGCAGAACTTAACTGGGCTGCAGTGGGTGGGCAGTGAGTCCTGGATTACGGCAAATTATGTGGCCATCAAGAGGTACTCAGGAATCCTGACAGGGTCTCTGGGCTTCGCCATCAGAAAAGCAAAGATCCCAGGCCTGCGAGAGTTTCTTTTGCAGGTTAACCCAAGTCAAGAACCTCATAATAATCTGGTCAGGGAGTTCTGGGAAGTCACATTTGGTTGCAGTTTCCAATCCAGTCTGCATGGTCAGACCCAGTGCTCTGGTTCTGAGAGACTAGAGGACATCAACAATCCTTTCACAGATGTGTCAAAGCTAAGGATATCCAACAATGTGTATAAGGCTGTGTATGCTGTGGCTCATGCGTTGCATAACATGTTGAAATGTGGAAAAAGTGCTGAAGCGGTGAATCAGTCGTGTATCTGGAAAGATTTTTTAGAGTCAAAACAGGTTAGAGGTCGCCCTCAAGAATTAAGTAAATAATTTCAAATAATAACTCTGTACTTTAAGTCATTCGCCATTGTTCTCTGTTGGTAGGTTGTGAAACACCTCCAAGATGTGAATTTTACTCTTCAGTCAGGAGAAACTGTCGGTTTTGATGAAAACGGAGACCCTGCAGCAACTTATGAGCTGGTGAACTGGCAGAGAAACCAAGCAGGAGATACTGTGTTTGTGGCTGTAGGGAGCTACGATGCCTCACTACCGAATGGAAAGCAGTTTATCATGAACGGAATAAACGCAACATGGGCTGCCGGATCCCCGAAGGTACCAAACAAACATGTTAGGTATGAAATAGGTTACACATTGTGGAGGTCGATTTTAAAAGTAATAAGTGCCATTTCCATCATTAAAATGAAGTCAATTCTGCAGTGTTTAGGAAGTCATATAAAATTAAAAAAAAAAAAAAAAAACACATATATAAAAATACTGTATATTTTGCAGACTGACATGCCAAGTGCCAAGAATTTCAATTCTGACGTAGATTGATGTGTAAGATCAAGGTATACAGCTTAAACTAGAGTTTATAGACCCTAAATAAGACCCTAATGCTGATTAAATTAAACCAATTAAATTAAAGCTGCAGTCGGTAACTTTGAGCAAATATGAAAAATAGATATTTTTACAAAACTCTCACTATATCCTAACAATAGTACATGAGACAGATAATCTATGAAACAAATCACGTTCCTCTGCATCGTCCTAGTGCTTCTAACGGCATTTGAAAGTCGAGTAGTCTCTGGGCAGCTGCCAGTCACTGCTCGCGAAACTCGTGAACTCCGATTCAAACTAGACAGCGCTGATCAAATATGAATCAAGATTTTGTTACTGTAATTCATATTTCTCGCCTCAAATGTTTTCAAACATTTTGCAGCTAAACAGTACAAACAAATATGTCTGAAAACATTTGAGGCAAGAAATAGGCATAACGGTACCAGAAATGTATTTCATATTAGATCAGCGCTGCCTTTTTTGGCAGTTTGATCAGAGTTTGTGAGTTTTGCAAGCAGTGATTGACAGCAGCTCTACACACTGCTTGGCTCTAATTGGATGTTTTTATCATATTTGCTCATATTTGCTTTAAGTATTTGGATTACAGGGGCAACAAACTATAAGAAACTGATGAGTTGTGGTGTTGTTACAGAGGCCAGAGTCTGTCTGCAGTAAGAGTTGTCTGCAAGGTTTCCGGCAGGCTGTGATTAAAGGCAAACCCATCTGCTGTTTCTCCTGCATCGCCTGTGCTGATGGAGAGATCAGCAACTCCAACAGTGAGTAGATCTGTAATTTATTATGTAATATTTGTATGTAATCAATGCTTTCCAGTATCTCTATTAGTCACTAAATACAGCTAGTAATTATTTTAATAAGACCTTTGCTCTCATAACTTGCAGCATGAACACATTTCAGCGTTCCATGTTTTCCATTCAGATTCTGCTGAGTGTTCACGGTGTCCACTGGAGTACTGGTCAAATGAAGATCACAGCCAGTGTCTTCCAAAGGTGATTGAGTTCCTATCTTACGAAGAAACCCTGGGTGCCCTCCTTGCTGCTTTCTCGTTGTTCGGAGCAAGTTTAACACTGGTTGTGTCATGTGTCTTCTTCCGCTTTCGTCACACACCTCTCGTCAAAGCCAGCAACTCTGAGCTGAGCTTCCTGCTGCTCTTCTCCTTGACTCTGTGTTTCCTCTGCTCTCTGACCTTCATCGGCCGGCCCTCTGAGTGGTCCTGCATGCTGCGACACACAGCATTCGGCATCACCTTTGCCCTGTGCATGTCTTGTATCTTGGCTAAAACCATGGCAGTGGTGAACGCCTTTAAGGCCAAAAGGCCATCGAACACAGTTCTTCAGTGCTCTGCTCCGCTTCAGAGAACAAGCGTTCTCAGCTGTACTTTACTGCAGGTGTTAGTCTGTGTGCTGTGGTTAACTCTTGCCCCGCCATTCCCCTACAAAAATACAGCTCATGCCACTGAAAGGATTATTCTAGAGTGTGATTTAGGTTCACCTATCGGGTTCTGGGCTGTGCTGGGGTATATAGGACTCCTGGCTGTGCTGTGCTTCGTCCTCGCTTTTCTGGCTCGAAAGTTACCTGATAATTTCAATGAAGCTAAATTCATCACCTTCAGCATGCTGATATTCTGTGCAGTCTGGATCACATTTATCCCAGCGTATGTCAGCTCTCCTGGGAAGTTCACTGTGGCTGTGGAGATATTTGCTATTCTGGCCTCCAGTTATGGACTACTTCTCTGTATATTTGCACCGAAGTGCTTTATTATTGTTCTCAAACCTGAACTGAACACAAAAAAACATCTGATGGGGAAAACAGAATCCCATTAGACATAAATTAAATGACAGCCTTTTACTTTTTATTTCACGGCTTGTGGCTTGGCTTTAATTTTTAAGTGACCCCAGAATACTTTTCATGATAACATACATATTATTTAGCTTTCTTTTTTTCTGTATCAAAATCTAGACAAAAGCGACAAAGCAGCCTTTATTTATTTTTTTCAAAGTCAATTCAACATTGTTGACTGGCAGTTAAACTCACATTTTGATTTCAGGTCTTTCCATGATGTAGTGAATCCTTCCTATCTGGTGCTACAATAGACAGTTGAAAATACTTGCGTTAAAATAATAATAATAATAATTTGCATTTCATATGAAAAAAATAACTTTAAAAAATTTGTTTTTATTATCTAACACTTGTATTGTTACCACTTTATTGCACAATAAAAATCAATTTAAAAAAGAAAAAACTATCCATCACTTTCTGTCTCTTTATTTTAATTTTTAGAAAAGGGATTTCACCATTTACACTGTCATCACACAAGCATTATATATACATACTTTAGAAGAAAATATATTGGGGAAAAGGCTTTGTCATTATGAAAAAGAATATACTTGAAAAGAACCTGAACTCGACACTAACCTTTCCCACACAGTTTGTTCTATCTTTAGTATCACCAAATATACAGTAGATAAATGAAATAACAAAGATCTTAACCTTAATTCATTCAGGGAAGTTACATTGCAAACCTGATTCTATTTTTCAAGGATGCCCTGTTCACACTCAACCAGTTACAGACATTCACACCTTGAACCCGGCCAGTGCATATAGCTCCTCTGAATCAGGTTTAAACTTAAAGGCCTTGCTCAAGGGCTCATCAGTGGTCTGTGGATTGAACCAGCAACCAAAATTCACAAGCAAGCGTTAGATATATCATAAATATGTTATTTACTGAACATGTTTTCAGGGTTTCATTCAGTACACATCAGCAAAAAGAAGGCTACATTAGTACATTAACATGCATGCTAACAACCATCGAAACCGATCATGCTGGTATTAGCATAACATTTAGCATGTTAGCATGCTAAATAAGAGACTGCTATTCACTGCCATCAGCTGGACAGTTAATATATTGTAATTGTGATGAATGTATTCAAATAAAACTACTTCCTTGATATGTACATATACATATAAGCTATAGTTTATACATATGCAGCTCTATAAAATAACAAGAATGTCAGTACGACGATTTGATGTTTCTGTGAAGCCCCAGATTAGTTTCAATCCAAACGTTTTTTAGAATTTTCTCTCTATACTATATCTGTAAAACTTTGTTAAGGTTAATGTGAAGGCCAGATCAAGCTTTTGGCTAATGAACACTGGTTGAAGTATGGGAAAGATTGAAGATAAAATTAATTAAAAAAAGGAAACTGTAACAGGATCCAAACTCTCGTCTCCTGACTCTCTAATCCACCTGACTCATTGATCCTTTATCTGACTGAGGATTGTTAGAATCTATGGCCCCGACCATGTCTTTGAAATATCAGTAGCCTAACTGTGCTGTGTATTCAGAAATCTATGGCACTGTCCATGGTGCTGAAGTGGCAGATGGATTTGTAATTGATTCTGTTCTGTTTTTCCATTTCCATTGTTGTAAATCTCCAGCATCGAAGCAAATTTGTTGATATCCTCAGTTTGCAGCTAAAGTCTGTTTCCCCCTCATAACATCCCCCTACAATTTAACTTACAGTAATAATGAAAAAATGGTATTAGAAACAAAATATACCATCTCAAATGAAGAACAACTAAGTGACATGACATCATTATACAGTGATTCGATAAGAGGATCATCTGCAGAAGTATAAAGCTCTGCCCATGACAGGAGACACACCTGTTGGTCAGTGATAGACGAACTCAGCGCAGCGTATACAGGTTAGTATGTGTGCCTGTTTGTACCAGATGTGTGACTGTGCCTATGTCATGTTACTGTTTGTGCTTTTTGTGGGCGCCTTTGGAGCAGAGGAAGACACGGCGCTCTGTGAGATGCTGGGGAGCCCAGAGTTTCCTCTGTTATCTAAGGAAGGAGATATCACTATTGGAGGAGTTTTCTACATCTACAAAACTATGTTGAAGCCTTCGCTTTCCTTCACATATGTTCCAGAACCTCTCATATGCTCCGGGTACTGTTTGTTGTCTCCTTTCTCAATGGTTTTGATTTTTAACATAACGAAAGTCGAAAAGCTGTTAGTTAAACTGTTCTCACTCTTTTCAGGATGAATATGGGACAATTTCACTTTGTCCAAACAATGATTTTTGCCATCCAGGAGATCAACAATAGCAGCTCTCTGCTGCCTAATATCTCAATTGGTTATAAGGTGTTTGACAACTGTGCTTCAACACTGTTTTCAACGAGTGTGGTGATGGGTCTAATGAATGGGCAGGGAAGGACTTTGAGTCAAACCTGCTCTGGCCAGTCATCTGTTCATGCCATCATCGGACCCTCTGATTCCTCCTCAACCATTGCGATGCTACGAATTGCAGGACTTTTCCAAATACCAGTGGTAAATTTGTGTCATAATCATATATATTTTTTGACTGATTTCAACATGTTCCTTTTTACAACTTATTTTGAAGGGACCACCAACAAACTGAATTGAACTGACTGACTTCTGGAATTATTATGGTTCATTTTAGGGCCATAAGGTCAGGATTAAGGTTGCCAGAGTTTGCACAGATGCAGCAGATTGAGTCAAAAGTCTACCTTTTGTCAGTTAATACTTATATTCAAATGTTATAAATGTTGTTTTTGTACCCTTCCTTTTCTTTTTAATTAGATCAGTTACTACGCCACTTGTGCTTGTCTGAGTAACAGAAAGGAGTACCCCTCCTTCTTCAGAACCATCCCTAGTGACTACTATCAGAGCAGAGCCTTGGCAAAACTGGTAAAGCACTTTGGCTGGACATGGGTTGGGGCAGTTAGAAGTGACAATGACTATGGTAACAACGGCATGGAAACATTTATCACAGCTGCAAGCCAGGAGGGGGTCTGCGTTGAGTACTCAGAGGCCATCTCAAGCACTGACCCCAGTGGGCATATTGCCAGGGTGGTCAGAGTGATCCAAAGCGGCAGTGCAAAGGTTTTAGTTGCCTTTGTCTCCCACAGGATAGAAATTCTGCTGGAGGAAGCTCTGAAGCAGAACTTAACTGGGCTGCAGTGGGTTGGCAGTGAGTCCTGGATTACGGCAAATTATGTGGCCATCAAGAGGTACTCGGGAATTCTGACAGGGTCTCTGGGATTTGCCATCAGAAAAGCAAAGATCCCAGGCCTGCGAGAGTTTCTTTTGCAGGTTCACCCAAGTCAAGAACCTCATAATAATCTGCTGAGGGAGTTCTGGGAAAACTCATTTGATTGCAGTTTCCAACCCAGTCTGCATGGTCAGACCCAGTGCTCTGGCTCTGAGAGACTAGAGGACATTAACAATCCTTTCACAGATGTGTCAAAGCTAAGGATATCCAACAATGTGTATAAGGCTGTGTATGCTGTGGCTCATGCCATGCATAACATGTTGAGATGTGGACAAAGTGGTGAAGCAGTGAATCTGTCATGTATCTGGAAAGATTTTTTAGAGCGAAAACAGGTTAGAGGTCGCCCTCAAAAATGAAGTAAATAATTTCAAATAATAACTCTGTACTTTAAGTCATTCACCATTGTTCTCTGTTGGTAGGTTGTGAAACACCTCCAAGATGTGAATTTTACTCTTCAGTCAGGAGAAACTGTCGGTTTTGATGAAAACGGAGACCCTGCAGCAACTTATGAGCTGGTGAACTGGCAGAGAAACCAAGCAGGAGATACTGTGTTTGTAGCTGTAGGGAGCTACGATGCCTCACTACCGAATGGAAAGCAGTTTATCATGAACGGAATAAACACAACATGGGCTGCCGGATCCCCGAAGGTACCAAACAAACATGTTAAGTATGAAATAGGTTACACATTGTGGAGGTCGATTTTAAAAGTAATAAATCCCATTTCCATCATTAAAAATGAGTCAATTCTGTATTGTTTAGGAAGTCATATGAAAGTAAAAAAAATCAACAAAAAAAACACATATATAAAAATACTGTATATTTTGCAGACTGACATGCCAAGTGCCAATAATTTCATTTCTGATGTAGACTGATGTTTAAGATCAAGGTATAAAGCTTAAACTACAGTTTATTGAACCTAAAAAAAGACCCTAATGCTGTTTAAATTAAACCAATTAAATTAAAGCTGCTGCAGTCGGTAACTTTGAGCAAAAATGATAAAAAGTTATTTTTACAAAAGAGTCACTCTATACTGACAATAGTACATGAAACAGATAATCTGTGGAACAAAAATCATGTTCCTCTGCACCGTCCTCATGCTTCTAATGGCATTTGAAAGTCGAGCAGTCTCTGGGCAACTGTCAGTCACTGCTCGGGAAACTCGTGAACTCCGATTCAATCTAGACAGCGCTGATCAAATATGAATCAAGATTTTGTTACTGTAATTCCTATTTCTCGTCTCAAATGTTTTCAAACATTTTGCAGTTAAACAGTACAAACAAATTTGTCTCTGAAAACATTTGAGGCTAGAAATAGACATTACAGTAAGAAAATATTGATTCATATTTGTTCAGCGCTGTATTTTTTGGTAGTTTGATCACAGTTTGTGAGTTTTGTAAGCAGTGATTGACAACTGCTTTACAGACTCCTTGGCTCTAATTGGCTGTTTTTATCATATTTGCTCATAATTGCTTTAAGTATTTCGATTACAGGGGCAACAAACAATGAGTAACTGATGAGTTGTGGTGTTGTGACAGAGGCCACAGTCTGTCTGCAGTGAGAGTTGTCTGCAAGGTTTCCGGCAGGCTGTGATTAAAGGCAAACCCATCTGCTGTTTCTCCTGCATCGCCTGTGCTGATGGAGAGATCAGCAACTCCAGCAGTGAGTAGATCTGTAATTTATTATGTAATATTTTTACAAAATCAATGCTTTCCAGTATCTCTATCAGTCACTAAATACAGCCAGTGCTTATTTTAATATGACCTCTGCTCTCATAACTTGCAGCATGAACACATTTCAGCGTTCCATGTTTTCCATTCAGATTCTGCTGAGTGTTCACGGTGTCCACTGGAGTACTGGTCAAATGAAGATCACAGCCAGTGTGTTCCAAAGGTGATCGAGTTCCTATCTTACGAAGAAACCATGGGCGCCCTCCTCGCTGCTTTCTCGTTGTTCGGAGCAAGTTTAACACTGGGGGTGTCATGTGTCTTCTTCCGCTTTCGTCACACACCTCTCGTCAAAGCCAGCAACTCTGAGCTGAGCTTCCTGCTGCTCTTCTCCTTGACTCTGTGTTTCCTGTGCTCTCTGACCTTCATCGGCCGGCCCTCTGAGTGGTCCTGCATGCTGCGACACACAGCATTTGGCATCACCTTTGCCCTGTGCATGTCTTGTATCTTGGGTAAAACCTTGGCGGTGGTAAACGCCTTTAAGGCCAAAAGGCCATCAAAGACAGTTCTTCAGTGCTCTGCTCCACTTCAGAGAACAAGCGTACTCAGCTTTACTTTACTGCAGGTGTTAGTTTGTGTGCTGTGGTTAACTCTTGCCCCACCATTCCCCTACAAAAATACAGCTCATGCCACTGAAAGGATTATTCTAGAGTGTGATTTAGGTTCACCTATCGGGTTTTGGGCTGTGCTGGGGTATATAGGACTCCTGGCTGTGCTGTGCTTCGTCCTCGCTTTTCTGGCTCGAAAGCTGCCTGATAATTTCAATGAAGCTAAATTCATCACCTTCAGCATGCTGATATTCTGTGCTGTCTGGATCACATTTATCCCAGCGTATTTCAGCTCTCCTGGGAAGTTCACTGTGGCTGTGGAGATATTTGCTATTTTAGCCTCCAGTTATGGACTACTTCTCTGTATATTTGCACCGAAGTGCTTTATTATTGTTCTCAAACCTGAACTGAACACAAAAAAACATCTGATGGGGAAAACAGGATCCCATTAAACATGAATGAAATTACAGTCTTTTACTTTTTAATTTCACGGCTTGTGGTTTGGCTTTAATTTTGAAGTTACCCCAGAATATTATTTATTAAAACAACCATATTATTTATCTTGGTTTTTCTGTATCAAAATCTAGAAAAAAACTAGGTGCAACAATGGACAGTTAAAAAAATGCTTATAAAAATAATAATAATTTGCATATCATATAAATAAAAAAAATATATTAAAATCATGGTTTCTACTGTCTTACACTTGTATTGTTACCATTTTATTGCACAAAAAAAATAAATATATAATAAAAAATAAAAAACATCTAAAAACTATCCATGACTTCCTGTCTCTTCATTTTAGTTTGTATAATAGGGCATTCACCATGTACACTGTTATCACACAAACATAATATGCAAATATTTTACAAAAACATGTGGGTGAAAAGGCCTTGTCATTATATAACAATACTTGAATCGAACCTGAACTCGACACTAACCTCTCCCACATACAACATCCTGTCTTTAATATCCCCAAATATACAGTAGCTAATGAAATAATAAAGATCATAATTTATTCAGGGAATTTCCATTGAGAACCAGGTTCTCATTTTCAGGGATGTCCGGCGTTCACCACTGCCATGGTTTTAGCCAAGATACAAGACATGCACAAGGCAAAGGTGATGCCGAAAACTGTGTGTCGCAGCATGCAGGACCACTCAGAGGGCCGGCCGATGAAGGTCAGAGAGCACAGGAAACACAGAGTCAAGGAGAAGAGCAGCAGGAAGCTCAGCTCAGAGTTGCTTGCTTTGACGAGAGGTGTGTGACGAAAGCGAAAGAAGACACATGACACCCCCAGTGTTAAACTTGCTCCGAACAACGAGAAAGCAGCGAGGAGGGCGCCCATGGTTTCTCCATAAGATAGGAACTCAATCACCTTTGGAACACACTGACTGTGATCTTCATTTGACCAGTACTCGAGTGGACACCGCGAACACTCGGCAGAATCTGAATGGAAAACATGGAATGCTGAAATGTGTTCATGCTGCAAGTTATGAGAGCAGAGCTCATATTAAAATGAGTACTGGCTGTATTCAGTAACTTATAGAGATACTCGAAAGCATTGATTTCATACAAATATCACATAATAAATTACAGATCTACTCACTGCTGGAGATGTTGATCTCTCCATCAGCACAGGCGATGCAGGAGAAACAGCAGATGGGTTTGTCTTTAATCACAGCCTGCCGGAAACCTGGCAGACAACTTTCACTGCAGACAGACTGTGGCCTCTGTAACAACACCATAACTCCTCAGTTACTCATAGTTTGTTGCCCCTGTAATCCAAATACTTAAAACTGAAGTCGGTAACTTTGAGCAAATATGATAAAAAAAAGTTATTTTTATAAAACGGTCACTATACCCTGACAGTAGTGCATGAGACAGATAATCTGAAAAAAAATCATGTTACTCTGCGTCCTCCTGTACTCCTAATTGCATCTGCAAGATTCCACTGCACCGAAGGAAAACAGCCAATCAGAGCTGAGTAGTCTCTAGAGCAGCTGCCAATCACTGCTCGCAAAACTCGCGACCTCCAATCAAACTGCAAAACTAGGCAACAAAATGAGAAAGTTTGCTCTAGCTGGTGGGCGTTGCTTGGTATAGTCTAGCTGTTTTTTCATGGCTTTTCTTTCATTGTTCTCATTTTACAGCTAAACAGTAGGGCTGGGACGATACACCTATCACCTGATTCAATACTATCACAATACTTGGGTGCTGATTAAATATGTATTGCAATTTTTAAATATTGCGATTCAACAAGTATTGCGATTCGATATTAAGATTTATTGCGATATTTGTTAACTTTTTTGACACTAGACCGTGGGAAAAAGTTGAATCATACACTTCCTAAATTTCCTTCGGGATCAATAAAGTATCTATCTATCTATCTATCTATCTATCTATCTATCTATCTATCTATCTATCATTATGATATTTTTTAGGGTCTCTAAAAGCTCCAGTTTAAGCTTTATACCTCGATTTTACACATCAATCTACATCAGAATGTAGTCAGAGATGTCCTGAAGTCAAATAAATCCATCATTGTCAGGAATTATTTATTACCTTCTTTTTAAAAATCAAAGAATAAAGACATTTCCCTGACAATTGCTGGTATTTCTTTTTAATTTATAAGGTACATGTAATGTAATCCAATCATTTCACATTTTTCCATATATGTATTTTGTATATACAGATCCCTTTGTCGAAATGGGAAGTAGTCACACGTGTATACTTCCACTAACTTTGCCAAGTTTGTGCTCTACAGTTGTAGCATTTGCCGTTTGACAACGTAGATGGGAGAGACAGCTGGATTGACCGCACGTTACCGCAATAAGATAATGACTCCTTTCTATGACAAAGTTAGCATGCAGCTTTAGCCATTGATGTCTGCTTTTATGGGCAATGTGTGTAACCCAAAGTGTTCCATACTGCATTGTATGTGTAGTGTTTACCACTTTGGATTTAAAATGTGAGGGCGCAGGTCGTATCCATACGCACCCTCCGCCATTTTCTACTTTCTGTGGTTTGTTTTGGTTGACGGATACGGAAGAGATATGACGTCACGTTAGTCTGACCACTACAATAAAAGCGATAATTTCCTTCAACCTCCACATAGACTCAAATGAAGCAACAATTTTTGGCATTAAAAAATTGATTTCAAATTGGTAAAAAAAAAAAATTGCAATACATAGTTGAATCGATTTCTTTCCAACCCCTATGAAACAGTACACTAAAATATGTTTCTGAAATCATTTGAGGAGAGAAATAGGCCTTACAGTAACAGAATTTTGATTCATATTTAACCAGCGTTGCTTAGTTTGACTGTTTGATTGGAGTTCATGACTTTTGCGAGCACTGATTGACAGCTGCCCAGAGGCTGTTTGGATCTGATTGGTCGTTGTTGTTCGGGCACTGCGGGAAATTGCAAATGCCATTAGGAGCACTAGGACGAAGCAGAGGAACAGGATTTTTTTCACAGATCATCTGTCTCATGTAATTTTGTCAGGATATAGTGACAGTTTTGTGAAAATAACTTTTTATCATATTTGCTCAAAGTTACTGACAGCAGCTTTAATTTAATTGTTTTAATTTTATCAGCATTATGGTATTTTTTAGGGTCTCGAAAAGCTCTAGTTTAAGCTTTATACATCGATGTTACACATCAATCTACATCAGAAGTGAAACTCTTGGCACTTGGCATGTCACTCTGCAAAATACACATATTTCTTTTATCTATTTATTTATTTGTACTTTTTTAAGATTTCTTAAACAATGCAGAGTTCTATGTTTAATGATGGAAATCACACGTATTACTTTAAAATGAACCTCCACAATGTATAACCTATTCCATTAACATGTTTGTTTTTTACCTTTGGGGATCCGGCAGCCCATGTTATGTTTATTCCGTTCATGATAAGCTGCTTTCCATTCGGTAGCGAAGCATCATAGCTCCCTACAGCCACCAACACAGTATATCCAGCTTGGTTTCTCTGCAAGTTCACCAGCTCATAAGTTGCTGCAGGGTCTCCGTTTTCATCAAAACCCACAGTTTCTCCTGACTGAAGGGTGAAATTCACATCTTGGAGGTGTTTCACAACCTACCAACAGAGAACAATAGTGAATAACTTACAAGTATAGGGTTATTATTTCAAATTATTTACTTAATTTTTGAAGGCGACCTCTAACCTGTTTTGGCTCTAAAAAATCTTTCCAGATACACGACTGATTCACCGCTTCACCACTTTGTCCACATCTCAACATGTTATGCATCGCATGAGCCACAGCATACACAGCCTTATACACATTGTTGGATATCCTTAGCTTTGACACATCTGTGAAAGGATTATTGATGTCCTCTAGTCTCTCAGAACCAGAGCACTGGGTCTGACCATGCAGACTGGGTTGGAAACTGCAACCAAATGTGGCTTCCCAGAACCCCCTCAGCAGATTATTATGAGGTTCTTGACTTGGGTTAACCTGCAAAAGAAACTCTCGCAGGCCTGGGATCTTTGCTTTTCTGATGGTGAAGCCCAGAGACCCTGTCAGGATTCCCGAGTACCTCTTAGTGGTCAGATAACTTGCCGTAACCCAGGAATCACTGCCCACCCACTGCAGCCCAGTTAAGTTCTGCTTCAGAGCTTCCTCAAGCAGAATTTCTCTTTTCTTGGTGAGGAAAACAACTAAAACCTTTGCACTGCCACGTTTGATCACTCTGACCACCCTGGCAATATGCCCACTCGGGTCATTGCTTGAGATGACCTCTGAGTACTCAATGCAGACCCCCTCCTGCCTTGCAGCTGTGATAAATGTTTCCATGCCGTTGTTACCATAGTCATTATCACTTCTAACTGCCCCAACCCATGTCCAGCCAAAGTGCTTTACCAGTTTTGCCAAGGCTCTGCTCTGAAAGTAGTCACTAGGGACGGTTCTGAAGAAGGAGGGGTACTCCTTTCTGTTACTCAGACAAGCACAAGTGGCAAAGTGACTGATCTAATAGAAAAGAAAAGGAGGGAAAAAAAAACATTCATAACATTTGAGTTTAAGTATTAACTGACAAAAGGTAGACTTTTGACATAATCTGCTGTATCTGTGAAAACCCTTGCAACCTTAATCCTGACTTTAAATCCCTGAAATGAACCATAATAATAACAGAATTCAATCTTTGTTGATCGTCGCTTCATACTAAGTTATAAAAAGGAACATGGTGAAATCAGTCAAAAAATGAATAAAAATATGACACATATTTACCATTGGTATTTGGAAAAGCCCTGCAATACGTAGCATCTCAATGGTTGAGGAGGAATCAAGGGGTCCGATGATGGCATGAACAGATGACTGGCCAGAGCATCTTTGACCAAAAGTTCTTTCCTGCCCATTCATTAGACCCATCACCACACTCGTTGAAGACTGTGTTGAACCACATTTGTCAAATACCTTATAACCAATTGAGATATTAGGCAGCACAGAGCTGCTATTGTTGATCTCCTGGATGGCAAAAATCATTGTTTGGGCAAATTGAAATGATCGCATATTTATCCTGAAAAGAGTGAGAACAGTTTTAACTAACATCTTTTCGACTTTTCTTCTGTGAAGTAACAAAACAAATGAGAAAGGAAACAACAAACAGTACCCAGAGCATATTAGAGGTTCTGGAGCATATGTGAAGGAGGGTGGAGGCTGCAGTATTGGATTGTGGATGTAGAAAACTCCTCCAATAGTGATATCTCCTTCCTTAGATAACAGAGGAAACTCTGGGCTCCCCAGCATCTCACAGAGCACCGTGTCTTCCTCTGCTCCAAACGCTCCCACAAAAAGCACAAACAGTAACATGACATAGGCACAGTCACACATCTGGTACAAACAGGCACACATTCTAACCTGTATACGCTGTGATGAGCTCTTCTATCGCTGACCAACAGGTGTGTCTCCTGTCATGGGCAGAGCTTTATACTTCTGCAGATGGCGCGAATCACTGTATAATGATGTCATATCACTTTGTTGTTCTTCATTTCAGATGGTACATTCTGTTTTCATGACCATTATGTCATTTTACTGTAAGTTAAATTGTAGTGGGGGTGTGATGAGGGGGAAACATACTTTAGCTGCAAACTGAGAATATCAAGAAGTTTATTTTGAAGATGGAAATTTTTTTTGTCTGCCAAATCTACAACAATAAAAATGGAAAAACAGAACAGCCTCAGATAAAAGTCTCAATTACAAATCCATCTGCCAGTTCAGTACAATGGACAGCACCGTGGATTTATCAATACACAGCACAATTAGACTACTGATATTTCAGAGCCATGGTCGGGGCCATATATTCTAACAATCCTCAGTCGGATAAAGGATCAATTTGTCAGGTAAACAACCCCTCTGCCCTTGCACTGTCTCTGCTACTAGGGGATGGAGAGGGGGATTGGAAGGTTAACAAGGGGCATGCAATTTGGTCATTTTGCTAACAAGGGGGATGGCATCCCCCCTCATTCCCCCTCACATTGCCTACTGGTTGTGGGCATAGTGTTATCTTATGTGTGTATTTAATATAAAACAATGTGTACTATATTAAACAAATCAATACAGAAAAAAATATAATATGCCAGGACAGCGTTCCAAGAATTACATGTATATTGGATGATTCTACTGCACCTCACGGTTAAGCACAGTCCCAATGTTTAGAACCAATGCAAGACATAGTTACTGGTGTGGAAGTTCTGGCGGTGGATGGACATGTAACAAGTCTGTCTCCAAGCAGGAGACTGGAGTTTGCATTCTTTTACAGTTTACTTTTGTTTATTAACTTTATCCTCAATATTTCCCAAACTTCAACATGTGTTCATTAGCCAGAAGCATGGTATTTCCTTAACTTTAACCTTAACATAGTTTTACAGATATAGTATAGAGAAAAAATTCTAATGAATGTTGGGATTGAAACTAATCTGGCGCTTCACAGAATCGTCAAAAAATGACGTTCTTGTTATTTTCTTTGAGTTGCATATGTATACACAAAATATATATTATTATATATATTGAATGTATTCATCACAATTGCAATATATTAACTGTCCAGCAGGTGGCACTGACAAACAGCCTTTTATTTAGCATGCGAACATGCTAAATAAAAGGCCACTAATGTAGCCTACTCTTTCTTTGATGTGTAGGCTACTGAATGAAACCCTGAAAACATGTTCATTAATTATATTGATGATATAGCTTATGCTTGCTTCTGACTTTTTGTCGCTGATTCAATCCACAGACCACTGATGAGCCCTTGAGCGAGGCTTTTAAATTTAATCCTGATTCAATGGAGCTATATGCACTGGCCGGGTTCAAGGTGTGAATGTCTGTAACTAATTGAGTGTGAACAGGGCATCCCTGAAAAAGAGAACCTGGTTTGCAATTGAACTTCCCTGAATTAATTATCATTAAAAGCTTTGTTATTTCATTAGCTACTGTATATTTGGGGATATGAAAGACAGAACAGTCTGTGTGAGAAAATTTAGTGTCAAGTTCAGGTTATCTTCAAATTTTTTTACATAACGACAAAGCCTTTTCACATGTATGTTTTTGTAAAATACGTGCATAGTCTGCTTGTGTAATGACAGTGTTCATGGTGATGGCCCTATTATGCTACTTAAAATGAAAAGACAGGGAGTCATTGATAGTTTTTACTTTTTTAAATGTATTTTAATTGTGCAAAAAAGTGGTAACAATACAAGTATAAGACAGTACAAAACCTGTTTTTTAAAAGTTCTTTTTTTATTTATTTGAAATGCAAATTATTATTAATATTATTATTATTATTACTTTAAATCAAGCATTTTTAACTCTCTATTGTAGAACCAGATAGGTAGCATTCACTACATAATAAAATTTCCTAAAATTAAAATGTTAGTTTTACTGCCAGTTGACAATGTTGAAATGACTTTGAAAAAAACCAAAATAAAACTGCTTTGTAGCTTTTCTCTAGATTTTGATACATAAAAAAGAAAGCTAAATAATATGTATGTTTTAATTAATAGTATTCTGGGGTCACTTCACAATTAAAGCCAAGCCCTAAGCCGTGACATAAAACAGTAAAAGACTGTCATTTAATTTACTGTATGTTTAATGGGATCCTGTTTTCCCCATCAGATGTTTTTTTGTGTTCAGTTCAGGTTTGAGAACAATAATGAAGCACTTCGGTGCAAATATACAGAGAAGTAGTCCATAACTGGAGGCTAAAATAGCAAATATCTCCACAGCCACAGTGAACTTCCCAGGAGAGCTGACATACGCTGGGATAAATGTGATCCAGACAGCACAGAATATCAGCATGCTGAAGGTGATGAATTTAGCTTCATTGAAATTATCAGGCAGCTTTCGAGCCAGAAAAGCAAGGATGAAGCAGAGCAAAGCCAGGAGTCCTATATACCCCAGCACAGCCCAGAACCCGATAGGTGAACCTAAATCACACTCTAGAATAATCCTTTCAGTGGCATGAGCTGTATTTTTGTAGGGGAATGGCGGGGCAAGAGTTAACCACAGCACACAAACTAACACCTGCAGTAAAGTACAGCTGAGAACGCTTGTTCTCTGAAGCGGAGCAGAGCACTGAAGAACTGTCTTCGATGGCCTTTTGGCCTTAAAGGCGTTTACCACTGCCATGGTTTTAGCCAAGATACAAGACATGCAGAGGGCAAAGGTGATGCCGAATGCTGTGTGTCGCAGCATGCAGGACCACTCAGAGGGCCGGCCGATGAAGGTCAGAGAGCACAGGAAACACAGAGTCAAGGAGAAGAGCAGCAGGAAGCTCAGCTCAGAGTTGCTGGCTTTGACGAGAGGTGTGTGACGAAAGCGGAAGAACACACATGACACCACCAATGTTAAACTTGCTCCGAACAACGAGAAAGCAGCGAGGAGGGCGCCCATGGTTTCTCCATAAGATAGGAACTCGATCACCTTTGGAACACACTGGCTGTGATCTTTATTTGACCAGTACTCCAGTGGACACCGCAAACACTCGGCAGAATCTGAATGGAAAACATGGAACGCTGAAATGTGTTTATACTGTCAGCTGCGAGTTATGAGAGCAGAGCTCATATTAAAATAAGCACTGGCTGTATTTAGTGACTTATAGAGAAACTGGAAAGCATTGATTTCATACAAATATTACATAATAAATTACAGATCTACTCACTGCTGGAGATGCTGATCTCTCCATCAGCACAGGCGATGCAGGAGAAACAACAGATGGGTTTGCCTTTAATCACAGCCTGCCGGAAACCTGGCAGACAACTCTCACTGCAGACAGACTGTGGCCTCTGTAACAACACCACAACTCCTCAGTTACTCATAGTTTGTTGCCCCTGTAATCCATATACTTAAAGCTGCAGTCGGTTAATTTGAGAAAATGATAAAAAAAAGGTTATTTTTATAAAAGCTCTAGTTTAAACTTCATACCTCAATTTTACACATCAACCTACATTTGAAGTGAAACTCTTGGCACTTGACATGTCAGTCCGCGTAATGTACATACTTTTTTTTTATTTATTTTTACTTTTTTATGACTTCCTAAACGATGCAGAGTTCTATGTTTAATGATAGAAATCACACATATTACTTTTAAAGTCCGCCTCCACAATGTGTAACCTATTTCTTCCCTAACATGTTTGTTTGGTACCTTTGGGGATCCGGCAGCCCATGTTGTGTTTATTCCGTTCATGATAAACTGCTTTCCATTCGGTAGTGAGGCATCATAGCTCCCTACAGCCACAAACACAGTATCTCCTGCTTGGTTTCTCTGCCAGTTTACCAGCTCATAAGTTCCTGCAGGGTCTCCGTTTTCATCAAAACCCACAGATTCTCCTGACTGAAGGGTGAAATTCACATCTTGGAGGTGTTTCACAACCTACCAACAGGGAATAATGGTGAATAACTTAAAGTACAGGGTTATTATTTCAAATTATTTACTTAATTTTTGAAGGCGACCTCTAACCTGTTTTGGCTCTAAAAAATCTTTCCAGATACATGACTGATTCACCGCTTCAACACTTTGTCCACATCTCAACATGTTATGCATCGCATGAGCCACAGCATACACAGCCTTATACACATTGTTGGATATCCTTAGCTTTGACACATCTGTGAAATAATTGTTGATGTCCTCTAGTCTCTCAGAACCAGAGCACTGGGTCTGACCATGCAGACTGGGTTGGAAACTGCAACCAAATGTGGCTTCCCAGAACTCCCTCAGCAGATTATTCTGAGGTTCTTGACTTGGGTTAACCTGCAAAAGAAACTCTCTCAGGCCTGGGATCTTTGCTTTTCTGATGGTGAACCCCAGAGATCCTGTCAGGATATCCGAGTACCTCTTGTTAGCCAGATAACTTGCCGTAATCCAGAACTCACTGCCCACCCACTGCAGCCCAGTTAAGTTCTGCTTCAGTGCTTCCTCAAGCAGAATTTTTATCTCCTGGGAGAGGAAGGCAACTAAAACCTTTGCACTGCCGTTTTTGATCACTCTGACCACCCTGGCAATTTGCCCACTGGGATCAGTCCTCGAGATGGCCTCTGAGTACTCAACACAGACCCCCTCTTGGCCTGCAGCTGTGATAAATGTTTCCATGCCGTTGTTACCATAGTCATTGTCACTTCTAACTGCCCCAACCCATGTCCAGCCAAAGTGCTTTACCAGTTTTGCCAAGGCTCTGCTCTGATAGTAGTCACTAGGGATGGTTCTGAAGAAGGAGGGATACTCCTTTCTGTTACTCAGACAAGCACAAGTGGCAAAGTGACTGATCTAATAGAAAAGAAAAGGAGGAAAAAAAAAAAATGGTGAAACATGGTGAAAACATGGTGAAATCAGTCCAAAAATGACTACAAATTTGATAAATATTTACCACTGGTATTTGGAAAAGCCCTGCAATTCGTAGCATCGCAATGGTTGAGGAGGAATCAGAGGTTCCGATGATGGCATGAACAGATGAATGACCATTGCAGGTTTGACCCAAAGTCCTTTCCTGCCCATTCATTAGACCCATCACCACACGCGTTGAATACCGTGTTGAACGACAACTGTCAAACACCTTATAACCTATTGAGATATTAGGCAGCAGAGAGCTGCTATTGTTGATCTCCTGGATGGCAAAAATCATTGTTTGGACAAATTGAAATTGTCTCAAATTTATCCTGAAAAGAGTGAGAACAGTTTTAACTAAGAGCTTTTCGTCTTTTCTTCTATTAAACAAAACAAATGAGAAATGAGACAAAAAACAGTACCCAGAGCATATGAGAGGTTCTGGAGTATCTGTGAAGGAGGACGCAGGCTTCGATATTGGATCGTAGATGGTGAAAACTCCTCCAATAGTTATATCTCCTTCCTTAGATAACAGAGGAAACTCTGGGCTTCCCAGCATCTCACAGAGCGCCATGTCTTCCTCTGCTCCAAAGGCTCCCACAAAAAGCACAAACAGTATCATGACATAGGCACAGTCACACATCTGGTACAAACAGGCACACATACTAACCTGTATACGCTGTGATGAGTTTGTCTATCGCTGACCAACAGGTGTGTCTTCTGACATGGGCAGAGCTTTATACTTCTGCAGATGGTCCTCTTATCGAATCACTGTATAATGATGTCATATCACTTTGTTGTTCTTCATTTGAGATGGTACATTCTGTTTCTAAGACCATTATGTCATTATTTCTATAAGTTAAATTGTAGGTGGGTGTGATGAGGGGGAAACAGACATTAGCTGCAAACTGAGAATATCAAGAATTTTATTTTGAAGATGGAATTTTTTTTGTTTGCCAAATTAGGGAGAAACAGAAAAAAAGAAACGCTGGAAATGAAACTCAATAATTAGGAGAGGATTTGGTGAAACACTATAAAATACTTTTTATTCATGCAAATACAGGAACCACAATTTGAGGTAGTGCTTTGATTTTATGCTTGAATATTTTTTTTAAATAATTATATAGTTACAACAGAACTAAAAATGTTAGGCCCTTCATGTTTGTTTGGGGCAGTACACTTTAAATGTTTCAGGCCCAGATACCAAAACATGAGTCCATGAGAGTGTGTGTTGTATGAATTGTCTTGGTCCAGTATATCATAGAGACAGGTGGTGGATCAGTGCAAACCGAACATTTAAATCCCTCAAGTCCTGTCTGTGCTCAACCATATACGTTGTGTGTTTTTATGTGTGTGTGTTGGGAGTGTGGTTGTGGGCATATGTGTTATCGGTTTATTTAATATTAAACAACGTGTTTAAAAAAACCTTACCAAAAAAAGACATAATATGTCAGCACCAGTATTCCTAAGAATTATGTCTGTATTGGATGATTCTACTACACCTCACTATGAAGTACAAAGTTCAGTGCCAATATAGGACGTAGTTAGTAGTGTGGACGTTACGGTGGTGAAAGAGCATGTAGCAAATTGGAGTTGGAGATTGGATCCTGTTACAATTGACTTTTTCCCAAACCGCAACCAGTGTTTTAGTTGCTTGACCCTAACCATAATTTAACCATCATTCATTTACCAGAAGCATGTTCTTTCCTTAACTTTAACCTTAACGTAGTTTTGCAGAAATTGTATGAAGCGAAAATTTAAAAAAATAATGGGATTGAACCTAATCTAGGGTTTCACAGTATTGTCAAATACTGAAGGTCATGATATTTGATAGAGTTACATATGTATACACTATATATGTATGGTATATGTATATATTACAGTAAAGCTGAAGTAGGCGAGATTGGCGCAAATATGATTTAAAAAAGTTATTTTTAGAAAACAGCCGCTATATCGTGACAGTAGTACATGAAACAGGTAACCTGAAAAAAAATCATGTTTTTCTGTGTCCTATTGTGTCCTCCGGTGCTCCCAACGGCATCTGAAAGAATTCACTTACCGGAGGAAAACAAGGTCCACTGTCCAGCTGCCGTCTATGAGAGCCGGCTGTCAATCACTGGCGAACTCCGACCAAACAGTCAAACTAGGCAACGCTGATCAAATATGAATCAATATTATGTTACTGTAATGCCTATTTCTCGCCTCAAATGTTTTCAGAATCATCTTGTTGTGTACTGTTAAGTGTAAAATGAGAAAGTTTGTGACGCGGCCGCCATTGTAAAATATGTTGATGGAATCCAAGTTCTGGTCACATGACCGGAGCACAGCCAATAGGAACGCTCTCTCTCTCTGAAAAGACCTGTGATTGGTCAAAGTCTGCAGTCACGGGCTAGATTTTCTAAAGCCTGAAAACAGAGCCATGAGGAGGAGAAAAAGTCTAGTTATCTCTCAGAACACTTAAATTGCAATATGCTGAAAGATTATTATGGAATTTTTGCCCAATGATGCCAAAAATATACTGCCTACTGCCACTTTAAGTAGTTTTATCTGAATACATTCATCACAATTACAATATATTAACTGTCCAGCAGGTGGCACTGAAGAACAGCCTTTTATTTAGCATGTTAACATGCTAAATGTTATGCTAACACCAGGATGTTAGGAGTCGATGGTTGTTAACATTTATGTTAATGTACTAATGTAGCCTTCACTTTTTCTGGTGTTTACTGAATGAAACCCTGAAAACATGCTCAGTAATTATCATATATTTAATGATATATCTTAGGCGACTTTTGGTGGCTGGTTCAATCAACAGACTACTGATTTGCCCTAGAGCAAGGCCTTTAACTCCCAACCATTTCAGTGGAGCTATATTCATTAGCTGAGTTCAGGTTGTGAATGAACTGGTTGAGTGTGAACAGGGCAGCCCTGAAAATGAGAATCTGGCTCGCAATGGAACTTCCCTGAATAAATTATGATCTTTATTATTTCAGTAGCTACTGTATATTTGGAGATATTAAAGACAGGATGGGAGAGGTTAGTGTCGAGTTCAGGTTCTATTCAAGTATTGTTATATAATGACAAGGCCTTTTCACCGACATGTTTTTGTAAAATATGTGCATATTATGTTTGTGTGATGACATTGTACATGGTGAATGCCCTATTATACAAACTAAAATGAAGAGACAGGAAGTCGTGGATAGTTTTTATATGTTTTTTTGAATATATTTGTTTGTGCAATAAAGTGGTAACAATACAATTGTAAGACAAAACAAAACCTATTGATATTATTTTTTTTATTGATATGAAATTGCTAATTATTATTATTTTAACGCAAGCATTTTTTAACTGTGTATTGTTGCACCTAGGTTTTTTCTAGATTTTGATACAGAAATGCAAGCCAAATAATGTGGTTGTTTTAATGAATAGTATTCTGGGGTCATTTAAAAATTAAAGCCAAGCCACAAGCCGTGAAATAAAAAAGTAAAAGACTGTCATTTCATTTATGTTTAATGGGATCCTGTTTTCCCCATCAGATATTTTTTTGTGTTCAGTTCAGGTTTGAGAACAATAATAAAGCACTTCGGTGCAAATATACAGAGAAGTAGTCCATAACTGGAGGCTAAAATAGCAAATATCTCCACAGCCACAGTGAACTTCCCAGGAGAGCTGACATACGCTGGAATAAATGTGATCCAGACAGCACAGAATATCAGCATGCTGAAGGTGATGAATTTAGCTTCATTGAAATTATCAGGCAGCTTTCGAGCCAGAAAAGCAAGGATGAAGCAGAGCAAAGCCAGGAGTCCTATATACCCCAGCACAGCCCAGAACCCGATAGGTGAACCTAAATCACATTCTAGAATAATCCTTTCAGTGGCATGAGCTGTATTTTTGTAGGGGAATGGCGGGGCAAGAGTTAACCACAGCACACAAACTAACACCTGCAGTAAAGTACAGCTGAGAACGCTTGTTCTCTGAAGTGGAGCAGAGCACTGAAGAACTGTCTTCGCTGGCCTTTTGGCCTTAAAGGCGTTTACCACTGCCATGGTTTTAGCCAAGATACAAGACATGCACAGGGCAAAGGTGGTGCCAAATGCTGTGTGTCGCAGCATGCAGGACCACTCAGAGGGCCGGCCGATGAAGGTCAGAGAGCACAGGAAACACAGAGTCAAGGAGAAGAGCAGCAGGAAGCTCAGCTCAGAGTTGCTTGCTTTGACGAGAGGTGTGTGACGAAAGCGAAAGAAGACACATGAGACCCCCAGTGTTAAACTTGCTCCGAACAATGAGAAAGCAGCGAGGAGGGCGCCCATGGTTTCTCCATAAGATAGGAACTCCATTTCCTTTGGAACACACTGGCTGTGATCTTCATTTGACCAGTACTCCAGTGGACACCGCGAACACTCGTCAGAATCTGAATGGAAAACATGGAACGCTGAAATGTGTTTATGCTGCAAGTTATGAGAGCAGAGCTCATATTAAAATGAGTACTGGCTGTATTCAGTGACTTATAGAGATACTCGAAAGCATTGATTTCATACAAATATCACATAATAAATTACAAATCTACTCACTGCTGGAGATGCTGATTTCTCCATCAGCACAGGCGATGCAGGAGAAACAGCAGATGGGTTTGCCTTTAATCACAGCCTGCCGGAAACCTGGCAGACAACTCTCACTGCAGACAGACTGTGGCCTCTGTAACAAAACCATAACTCCTCAGTTACTCATAGTTTGTTGCCCCTGTAATCCAAATACTTAAAACTGCAGTCGGTAACTTTGAGCAAATATGATAAAAAAAAGTTATTTTTATAAAACGGTCACTATACCCTGACAGTAGTGCATGAGACAGATAATCTTAAAAAAAAAATCAAGTCACTCTTCGTCCTCCTGTACTCCTAATGGCATCTGCAAGATTCCACTGCACCAAAGGAAAACAGCCAATCAGAGCTGAGTAGTCTCTAGAGCAGCTGCCAATCACTGCTCGCAAAACTCGCGACCTGCGATCAAACTGCAAAACTAGGCAACAAAATGAGAAAGTTTGCTCTAGCTGGTGGGCGTTGCTTGGTATAGTCTAGGTGTTTTTTTCATGGCTTTTCTTTCATTGTTCTCATTTTACAGCTAAACAGTAGGGCTGGGACGATACACCTATCTCCTGATTCAATACTATCACAATACTTGGGTGCTTATTAAATATGTATTGCAATTTTTAAATATTGCGATTCTACAAGTATTGCGATTCGATATTACGATTTATTGCGATATTTGTTAACTTTTTTGACACTAGACCGTGGGAAAAAGTTGAATCATACACTTCCTAAATTTCCTTCGGGATCAATAAAGTATCTATCTATCTATATATATATCTATCTATCTATCTATCTATCTATCTATCTATCTATCTATCTATCTATCTATCTATCTATCTATCTATCTATCTATCCATCTATCATTATGGTATTTTTTAGGGTCTCTAAAAGCTCCAGTTTAAGCTTTATACCTCGATTTTACACTTCAATCTACATCAGAATGTAGTCAGAGATGTCCTGAAGTCAAATAAATCCGTCATTGTCAGGAATTATTTATTACATTCTTTTTAAATATCAAAGAATAAAGACATTTCCCTGACAAATTGCTGGTATTTCTTTTTAATTTATAAGGTACATGTAATGTAATCCAATCATTTCCGATTTTTCCATATATGTATTTTGTATATACAGATCCCTTTGTGGAAATGGGAAGTTGTCACACGTGTATACTTCCACTAACTTTGCCAAGTTTGTGCTCTACAGTTGTAGCATTGGCCGTTTTGACAACGTAGATGGGAGAGACAGCTGGATTGACCGCACGTTACCGCAATAAGATAATGTTTCCTTTCTATGACAAAGTTAGCATGCAGCTTTAGCCATGATGTCTGCTTTTATGGGCAATGTGTGAAACCCAAAGTGTTCCATACTGCATTGTATGTGTAGTGTTTACCACTTTGGATTTAAAATGTGAGGGTGCAGGTCGTATCCATGCGCACCCTCCGCCATTTTCTACTTTCTGTGGTTTTTTTTGGTTGACGGATATGGAAGAGATATGACGTCACGTTATTCTGACCACTACAATAAAAGCGATAATTCCTTCAACCACCACATAGACTCAAATGAAGCAACAATTTTTGGCATTAAAAAATTGATTTCAAATTGGTAAAAAAAAAAAATTGCAATACATAGTTGAATCGATTTCTTTCCAACCCCTACGAAACAGTAGACTAAAATATGTTTCTGAAATCATTTGAGGAGAGAAATAGGCCTTACAGTAACAGAATTTTGATTCATATTTAACCAGCGTTGCTTAGTTTGACTGTTTGATTGGAGTTCACGACTTTTGCGAGCACTGATTGACAGCTGCCCAGAGGCTGTTTGGATCTGATTGGTCGCTGTTGTTCGGGCACTGCGGGAAATTGCAAATGCCATTAGGAGCACTAGAACGAAGCAGAGGAACATGATTTGTTTCACAGATCATCTGTCTCATGTACTTTTGTTAGGATATAGTGACAGTTTTGTAAAAATAACTTTTTATCATATTTGCTCAAAGTTACTGACTGACGCTTTAATTTAATTGTTTTAATTTTATCAGCATTATGGTATTTTTTAGGGTCTCTAAAAGCTCTAGTTTAAGCTTTATACCTCGATTTTACACATCAATCTACATCAGAAGTGAAACGCTTGGCACTTGGCATGTCAGTCTGCAAAATACACATATTTCTTTTATCTATTTATTTATTTTTACTTTTTTAAGATTTCTTAAACAATGCAGAGTTCTATGTTTAATGATGGAAATCACACGTATTACTTTAAAATGAACCTCCACAATGTATAACCTATTCCATTAACATGTTTGTTTTTTACCTTTGGGGATCCGGCAGCCCATGTTGTGTTTATTCCGTTCATGATAAGCTGCTTTCCATTCGGTAGCGAAGCATCATAGCTCCCTACAGCCACAAACACAGTATCTCCTGCTTGGTTTCTCTGCAAGTTCACCAGCTCATAAGTTGCTGCAGGGTCTCCGTTTTCATCAAAACCCACAGTTTCTCCTGACTGAAGGGTGAAATTTACATCTTGGAGGTGTTTCACAACCTACCAACAGAGAACAATAGTGAATAACTTACAAGTATAGGGTTATTATTTCAAATTATTTACTTAATTTTTGAAGGCGACCTCTAACCTGTTTTGGCTCTAAAAAATCTTTCCAGATACACGACTGATTCACCGCTTCACCACTTTGTCCACATCTCAACATGTTATGCATCGCATGAGCCACAGCATACACAGCCTTATACACATTGTTGGATATCCTTAGCTTTGACACATCTGTGAAAGGATTATTGATGTCCTCTAGTCTCTCAGAACCAGAGCACTGGGTCTGACCATGCAGACTGGGTTGGAAACTGCAACCAAATGTGGCTTCCCAGAACCCCCTCAGCAGATTATTATGAGGTTCTTGACTTGGGTTAACCTGCAAAAGAAACTCTCGCAGGCCTGGGATCTTTGCTTTTCTGATGGTGAATGCCAGAGACCCTGTTGCACTGCCACGTTTGATCACTCTGACCACCCTGGCAATATGCCCACTCGGGTCAGTGCTTGAGATGGCCTCTGAGTACTCAATGCAGACCCCCTCCTGCCTTGCAGCTGTGATAAATGTTTCCATGCCGTTGTTACCATAGTCATTATCACTTCTAACTGCCCCAACCCATGTCCAGCCAAAGTGCTTTACCAGTTTTGCCAAGGCTCTGCTCTGAAAGTAGTCACTAGGGATGGTTCTGAAGAAGGAGGGGTACTCCTTTCTGTTACTCAGACAAGCACAAGTGGCAAAGTGACTGATCTAATAGAAAAGAAAATGAGGGGAAAAAAAACATTCCTAACATTTGAGTTTAAGTATTAACTGACAAAAGGTAGAATTTTGACATAATCTGCTGCATCTGTGAAAACCCTTGCAACCTTAATCCTGACTTTAAAGCCCTGAAATGAACCATAATAATAACAGAATTCAATCTTTGTTGATCGTCGCTTCATACTAAGTTATAAAAAGGAACATGGTGAAATCAGTCAAAAAATGAATAAAAATATGACACATATTTACCATTGGTATTTGGAAAAGCCCTGCAATACGTAGCATCTCAATGGTTGAGGAGGAATCAAGGGGTCCGATGATGGCATGAACAGATGACTGGCCAGAGCATCTTTGACCAAAAGTTCTTTCCTGCCCATTCATTAGACCCATCACCACACTCGTTGAAGACTGTGTTGAACCACATTTGTCAAATACCTTATAACCAATTGAGATATTAGGCAGCACAGAGCTGCTATTGTTGATCTCCTGGATGGCAAAAATCATTGTTTGGGCAAATTGAAATGATCGCATATTTATCCTGAAAAGAGTGAGAACAGTTTTAACTAACATCTTTTCGACTTTTCTTCTGTGAAGTAACAAAACAAATGAGAAAGGACACAACAAACAGTACCCAGAGCATATTAGAGGTTCTGGAGCATATGTGAAGGAGGGTGGAGGCTGCAGTATTGGATTGTGGATGTAGAAAACTCCTCCAATAGTGATATCTCCTTCCTTAGATAACAGAGGAAACTCTGGGCTCCCCAGCATCTCACAGAGCACTGTGTCTTCCTCTGCTCCAAAGGCTCCAACAAAAAGCACAAAAAGTAACATGACATTGGCACAGTCACACATCTGGTACAAACAGGCACACATACTAACCTGTATACGCTGTGATGAGTTGTCTATCGCTGACCAACAGGTGTGTCTTCTGACATGGGCAGAGCTTTATACTTCTGCAGATGGTCCTCTTATCGAATCACTGTATAATGATGTCATATCACTTTGTTGTTCTTCATTTGAGATGGTACATTCTGTTTCTAAGACCATTATGTCATTATTTCTATAAGTTAAATTGTAGGGGGGTGTGATGAGGGGGAAACAGACATTAGCTGCAAACTGAGAATATCAAGAAGTTTATTTTGAAGATGGAATTTTTTTTGTTTGCCAAATTAGGGAGAAACAGAAAAAAAGAAACGCTGGAAATGAAACTCAATAATTAGGAGAGGATTTGGTGAAACACTATAAAATACTTTTTATTCATGCAAATACAGGAACCACAATTTGAGGTAGTGCTTTGATTTTATGCTTGAATATTTTTTTTAAATAATTATATAGTTACAACAGAACTAAAAATGTTAGGCCCTTCATGTTTGTTTGGGGCAGTACACTTTAAATGTTTCAGGCCCAGATACCAAAACATGAGTCCATGAGAGTGTGTGTTGTATGAATTGTCTTGGTCCAGTATATCATAGAGACAGGTGGTGGATCAGTGCAAACCGAACATTTAAATCCCTCAAGTCCTGTCTGTGCTCAACCATATACGTTGTGTGTTTTTATGTGTGTGTGTGTTGGGAGTGTGGTTGTGGGCATATGTGTTATCGGTTTATTTAATATTAAACAACGTGTTTAAAAAAACCTTTCCAAAAAAAGACATAATATGTCAGCACCAGTATTCCTAAGAATTATGTTTGTATTGGATGATTCTACTACACCTCACTATGAAGTACAAAGTTCAGTGCCAATGTAGGACGTAGTTAGTAGTGTGGACGTTACGGTGGTGAAAGAGCATGTAGCAAATTGGAGTTGGAGATTGGATCCTGTTACAATTGACTTTTTCCCAAACCGCAACCAGTGTTTTAGTTGCTTGACCCTAACCATAATTTAACCATCATTCATTTACCAGAAGCATGTTCTTTCCTTAATTTTAACCTTAACGTAGTTTTGCAGAAATTGTATAAAGCGAAAATTTAAAAAAATAATGGGATTGAACCTAATCTAGGGTTTCACAGTATTGTCAAATACTGAAGGTCATGATATTTGATAGAGTTACATATGTATACACTATATATGTATGGTATATGTATATATTACAGTAAAGCTGAAGTAGGCGAGATTGGCGCAAATATGATTTAAAAAAGTTATTTTTAGAAAACAGCCGCTATATCGTGACAGAAGTACATGAAACAGGTAACCTGAAAAAAAATCATGTTTTTCTGTGTCCTATTGTGTCCTCCGGTGCTCCCAACGGCATCTGAAAGAATTCACTTACCGGAGGAAAACAAGGTCCACTGTCCAGCTGCCGTCTATGAGAGCCGGCTGTCAATCACTGGCGAACTCCGACCAAACAGTCAAACTAGGCAACGCTGATCAAATATGAATCAATATTATGTTACTGTAATGCCTATTTCTCGCCTCAAATGTTTTCAGAATCATCTTGTTTTGTACTGTTAAGTGTAAAATGAGAAAGTTTGTGACGCGGCCGCCATTGTAAAATATGTTGATGGAATCCAAGTTCTGGTCACATGACCGGAGCACAGCCAATAGGAACGCTCTCTCTCTCTGAAAAGACCTGTGATTGGTCAAAGTCTGCAGTCACGGGCTAGATTTTCTAAAGCCTGAAAACAGAGCCATGAGGAGGAGAAAAAAGTCTAGTTATCTCTCAGAACACTTAAATTGCAATATGCTGAAAGATTATTATGGAATTTTTGCCCAATGATGCCAAAAATATACTGCCTACTGCCACTTTAAGTAGTTTTATCTGAATACATTCATCACAATTACAATATATTAACTGTCCAGCAGGTGGCACTGAAGAACAGCCTTTTATTTAGCATGTTAACATGCTAAATGTTATGCTAACACCAGGATGTTAGGAGTCGATGGTTGTTAACATTTATGTTAATGTACTAATGTAGCCTTCACTTTTTCTGGTGTTTACTGAATGAAACCCTGAAAACATGCTCAGTAATTATCATATATTTAATGATATATCTTAGGCGACTTTTGGTGGCTGGTTCAATCAACAGACTACTGATTTGCCCTAGAGCAAGGCCTTTAACTCCCAACCATTTCAGTGGAGCTATATTCATTAGCTGAGTTCAGGTTGTGAATGAAATGGTTGAGTGTGAACAGGGTAGCCCTGAAATCGAGAATCTGGCTCGCAATGGAACTTCCCTGAATAAATTATGATCTTTATTATTTCAGTAGCTACTGTATATTTGGAGATATTAAAGACAGGATGGGAGAGGTTAGTGTCGAGTTCAGGTTCTATTCAAGTATTGCTATATAATGACAAGGCCTTTTCACCAACATGTTTTTGTAAAATATGTGCATATTATGTTTGTGTGATGACATTGTACATGGTGAATGCCCTATTATACAAACTAAAATGAAGAGACAGGAAGTCATGGATAGTTTTTATATGTTTTTTTGAATATATTTGTTTGTGCAATAAAGTGGTAACAATACAATTGTAAGACAAAACAAAACCTATTGATATTATTTTTTTTATTGATATGAAATTGCTAATTATTATTATTTTAACGCAAGCATTTTTTAACTGTGTATTGTTGCACCTAGGTTTTTTCTAGATTTTGATACAGAAATGCAAGCCAAATAATGTGGTTGTTTTAATGAATAGTATTCTGGGGTCACTTCAAAATTAAAACCAAGCCACAAGTCGTAAAATAAAAAAGTAAAAGACTGTCATTTCATTTATGTTTAATGGGATCCTGTTTTCCCCATCAGATGTTTTTTTGTGTTCAGTTCAGGTTTGAGAACAATAATAAAGCACTTCGGTGCAAAAATACAGAGAAGTAGTCCATAACTGGAGGCTAAAATAGCAAATATCTCCACAGCCACAGTGAACTTCCCAGGAGAGCTGACATACGCTGGGATAAATGTGATCCAGACAGCACAGAATATCAGCATGCTGAAGGTGATGAATTTAGCTTCATTGAAATTATCAGGCAGCTTTCGAGCCAGAAAAGCAAGGATGAAGCAGAGCAAAGCCAGGAGTCCTATATACCCCAGCACAGCCCAGAACCCGATAGGTGAACCTAAATCACATTCTAGAATAATCCTTTCAGTGGCATGAGCTGTATTTTTGTAGGGGAATGGCGGGGCAAGAGTTAACCACAGCACACAAACTAACACCTGCAGTAAAGTACAGCTGAGAACGCTTGTTCTCTGAAGTGGGGCAGAGCACTGAAGAACTGTCTTCGATGGCCTTTTGGTCTTAAAGGCGTTTACCACTGCCATGGTTTTAGCCAAGATACAAGACATGCACAGGGCAAAGGTGGTGCCAAATGCTGTGTGTCGCAGCATGCAGGACCACTCAGAGGGCCGGCCGATGAAGGTCAGAGAGCACAGGAAACACAGAGTCAAGGAGAAGAGCAGCAGGAAGCTCAGCTCAGAGTTGCTTGCTTTGACGAGAGGTGTGTGACGAAAGCGAAAGAAGACACATGAGACCCCCAGTGTTAAACTTGCTCCGAACAACGAGAAAGCAGCGAGGAGGGCGCCCATGGTTTCTCCATAAGATAGGAACTCCATTTCCTTTGGAACACACTGGCTGTGATCTTCATTTGACCAGTACTCCAGTGGACACCGCGAACACTCGTCAGAATCTGAATGGAAAACATGGAACGCTGAAATGTGTTTATGCTGCAAGTTATGAGAGCAGAGCTCATATTAAAATGAGTACTGGCTGTATTCAGTGACTTATAGAGATACTCGAAAGCATTGATTTCATACAAATATCACATAATAAATTACAAATCTACTCACTGCTGGAGATGCTGATCTCTCCATCAGCACAGGCGATGCAGGAGAAACAGCAGATGGGTTTGCCTTTAATCACAGCCTGCCGGAAACCTGGCAGACAACTCTCACTGCAGACAGACTGTGGCCTCTGTAACAAAACCATAACTCCTCAGTTACTCATAGTTTGTTGCCCCTGTAATCCAAATACTTAAAACTGCAGTCGGTAACTTTGAGCAAATATGATAAAAAAAAGTTATTTTTATAAAACGGTCACTATACCCTGACAGTAGTGCATGAGACAGATAATCTTAAAAAAAAAATCAAGTCACTCTGCGTCCTCCTGTACTCCTAATGGCATCTGCAAGATTCCACTGCACCAAAGGAAAACAGCCAATCAGAGCTGAGTAGTCTCTAGAGCAGCTGCCAATCACTGCTCGCAAAACTCGCGACCTGCGATCAAACTGCAAAACTAGGCAACAAAATGAGAAAGTTTGCTCTAGCTGGTGGGCGTTGCTTGGTATAGTCTAGGTGTTTTTTTCATGGCTTTTCTTTCATTGTTCTCATTTTACAGCTGAACAGTAGGGCTGGGACGATACACCTATCTCCTGATTCAATACTATCACAATACTTGGGTGCTGATTAAATATGTATTGCAATTTTTAAATATTGCGATTCTACAAGTATTGCGATTCGATATTACGATTTATTGCGATATTTGTTAACTTTTTTGACACTAGACCGTGGGAAAAAGTTGAATCATACACTTCCTAAATTTCCTTCGGGATCAATAAAGTATCTATCTATCTATCTATCTATCTATCTATCTATCTATCTATCTATCTATCTATCTATCCATCTATCATTATGGTATTTTTTAGGGTCTCTAAAAGCTCCAGTTTAAGCTTTATACCTCGATTTTACACTTCAATCTACATCAGAATGTAGTCAGAGATGTCCTGAAGTCAAATAAATCCGTCATTGTCAGGAATTATTTATTACATTCTTTTTAAATATCAAAGAATAAAGACATTTCCCTGACAAATTGCTGGTATTTCTTTTTAATTTATAAGGTACATGTAATGTAATCCAATCATTTCCGATTTTTCCATATATGTATTTTGTATATACAGATCCCTTTGTGGAAATGGGAAGTTGTCACACGTGTATACTTCCACTAACTTTGCCAAGTTTGTGCTCTACAGTTGTAGCATTGGCCGTTTTGACAACGTAGATGGGAGAGACAGCTGGATTGACCGCACGTTACCGCAATAAGATAATGTTTCCTTTCTATGACAAAGTTAGCATGCAGCTTTAGCCATGATGTCTGCTTTTATGGGCAATGTGTGAAACCCAAAGTGTTCCATACTGCATTGTATGTGTAGTGTTTACCACTTTGGATTTAAAATGTGAGGGTGCAGGTCGTATCCATGCGCACCCTCCGCCATTTTCTACTTTCTGTGGTTTTTTTTGGTTGACGGATATGGAAGAGATATGACGTCACGTTATTCTGACCACTACAATAAAAGCGATAATTCCTTCAACCACCACATAGACTCAAATGAAGCAACAATTTTTGGCATTAAAAAATTGATTTCAAATTGGTAAAAAAAAAAAATTGCAATACATAGTTGAATCGATTTCTTTCCAACCCCTACGAAACAGTAGACTAAAATATGTTTCTGAAATCATTTGAGGAGAGAAATAGGCCTTACAGTAACAGAATTTTGATTCATATTTAACCAGCGTTGCTTAGTTTGACTGTTTGATTGGAGTTCACGACTTTTGCGAGCACTGATTGACAGCTGCCCAGAGGCTGTTTGGATCTGATTGGTCGCTGTTGTTCGGGCACTGCGGGAAATTGCAAATGCCATTAGGAGCACTAGAACGAAGCAGAGGAACATGATTTGTTTCACAGATCATCTGTCTCATGTACTTTTGTTAGGATATAGTGACAGTTTTGTAAAAATAACTTTTTATCATATTTGCTCAAAGTTCCTGACTTACGCTTTAATTTAATTGTTTTAATTTTATCAGCATTATGGTATTTTTTAGGGTCTCTAAAAGCTCTAGTTTAAGCTTTATACCTCGATTTTACACATCAATCTACATCAGAAGTGAAACTCTTGGCACTTGGCATGTCAGTCTGCAAAATACACATATTTCTTTTATCTATTTATTTATTTTTACTTTTTTAAGATTTCTTAAACAATGCAGAGATCTATGTTTAATGATGGAAATCACACGTATTACTTTAAAATGAACCTCCACAATGTATAACCTATTCCATTAACATGTTTGTTTTTTACCTTTGGGGATCCGGCAGCCCATGTTGTGTTTATTCCGTTCATGATAAGCTGCTTTCCATTCGGTAGCGAAGCATCATAGCTCCCTACAGCCACAAACACAGTATCTCCTGCTTGGTTTCTCTGCAAGTTCACCAGCTCATAAGTTGCTGCAGGGTCTCCGTTTTCATCAAAACCCACAGTTTCTCCTGACTGAAGGGTGAAATTTACATCTTGGAGGTGTTTCACAACCTACCAACAGAGAACAATAGTGAATAACTTACAAGTATAGGGTTATTATTTCAAATTATTTACTTAATTTTTGAAGGCGACATCTAACCTGTTTTGGCTCTAAAAAATCTTTCCAGATACACGACTGATTCACCGCTTCACCACTTTGTCCACATCTCAACATGTTATGCATCGCATGAGCCACAGCATACACAGCCTTATACACATTGTTGGATATCCTTAGCTTTGACACATCTGTGAAAGGATTATTGATGTCCTCTAGTCTCTCAGAACCAGAGCACTGGGTCTGACCATGCAGACTGGGTTGGAAACTGCAACCAAATGTGGCTTCCCAGAACCCCCTCAGCAGATTATTATGAGGTTCTTGACTTGGGTTAACCTGCAAAAGAAACTCTCGCAGGCCTGGGATCTTTGCTTTTCTGATGGTGAATCCCAGAGACCCTGTCAGGATTCCCGAGTACTTCTTAGTGGTCAGATAACTTGCCGTAACCCAGGACTCACTGCCCACCCACTGCAGCCCAGTTAAGTTCTGCTTCAGAGCTTCCTCAAGCAGAATTTCTCTCTCCTTGGTGAGGAAAACAACTAAAACCTTTGCACTGCCACGTTTGATCACTCTGACCACCCTGGCAATATGCCCACTCGGGTCATTGCTTGAGATGGCCTCTGAGTACTCAATGCAGACCCCCTCCTGCCTTGCAGCTGTGATAAATGTTTCCATGCCGTTGTTACCATAGTCATTATCACTTCTAACTGCCCCAACCCATGTCCAGCCAAAGTGCTTTACCAGTTTTGCCAAGGCTCTGCTCTGAAAGTAGTCACTAGGGATGGTTCTGAAGAAGGAGGGGTACTCCTTTCTGTTACTCAGACAAGCACAAGTGGCAAAGTGACTGATCTAATAGAAAAGAAAATGAGGGAAAAAAAACATTCCTAACATTTGAGTTTAAGTATTAACTGACAAAAGGTAGAATTTTGACATAATCTGCTGCATCTGTGAAAACCCTTGCAACCTTAATCCTGACTTTAAAGCCCTGAAATGAACCATAATAATAACAGAATTCAATCTTTGTTGATCGTCGCTTCATACTAAGTTATAAAAAGGAACATGGTGAAATCAGTCAAAAAATGAATAAAAATATGACACATATTTACCATTGGTATTTGGAAAAGCCCTGCAATACGTAGCATCTCAATGGTTGAGGAGGAATCAAGGGGTCCGATGATGGCATGAACAGATGACTGGCCAGAGCATCTTTGACCAAAAGTTCTTTCCTGCCCATTCATTAGACCCATCACCACACTCGTTGAAGACTGTGTTGAACCACATTTGTCAAATACCTTATAACCAATTGAGATATTAGGCAGCACAGAGCTGCTATTGTTGATCTCCTGGATGGCAAAAATCATTGTTTGGGCAAATTGAAATGATCGCATATTTATCCTGAAAAGAGTGAGAACAGTTTTAACTAACATCTTTTCGACTTTTCTTCTGTGAAGTAACAAAACAAATGAGAAAGGACACAACAAACAGTACCCAGAGCATATTAGAGGTTCTGGAGCATATGTGAAGGAGGGTGGAGGCTGCAGTATTGGATTGTGGATGTAGAAAACTCCTCCAATAGTGATATCTCCTTCCTTAGATAACAGAGGAAACTCTGGGCTCCCCAGCATCTCACAGAGCACTGTGTCTTCCTCTGCTCCAAAGGCTCCCACAAAAAGCACAAACAGTAACATGACATTGGCACAGTCACACATCTGGTACAAACAGGCACACATACTAACCTGTATACGCTGTGATGAGCTCTTCTATCGCTGACCAACAGGTGTGTCTCCTGTCATGGGCAGAGCTTTATACTTCTGCAGATGGCGCGAATCACTGTATAATGATGTCATATCACTTTGTTGTTCTTCATTTCAGATGGTACATTCTGTTTTCATGACCATTATGTCATTTTACTGTAAGTTAAATTGTAGGGGGGGTGTGATGAGGGGGAAACATACTTTAGCTGCAAACTGAGAATATCAAGAAGTTTATTTTGAAGATGGAAATTTTTTTTTTCTGCCAAATCTACAACAATAAAAATGGAAAAACAGAACAGCCTCAGATAAAAGTCTCAATTACAAATCCATCTGCCAGTTCAGTACCATGGACAATAACGTGGATTTATCAATACACAGCACAGTTAGACTACTGATATTTCAGAGCCATGGTCGGGGCCATATATTCTAACAATCCTCAGTCGGATAAAGGATCAATTAGTCAGGTAAACAACCCCTCTGCCCTTGCACTGTCTCTGCTACTAGGGGATGGAAAGGGGGATTGGAAGGTTAACAAGGGGCATGCAATATGGTCATTTTGCTAACAAGGGGGATGGCATCCCCCCTCATTCCCCCTCACATTGCCTACTGGTTGTGGGCATAGTGTTATCTTATGTGTGTATTTAATATAAAACAATGTGTACTTATATTAAACAAATCAATACAGAAAAAATAATATGCCAGGACAGTGTTCCAAGGAATTACATGTATATTGGATGATTCTACTACACCTCACGGTTAAGCACAGTCCCAATGTTTAGAACCAATGCAAGACATAGTTACTGGTGTGGAAGTTCTGGCGGTGGATGGACATGTAACAAGTCTGTCTCCAAGCAGGAGACTGGAGTTTGCATTCTTTTACAGTTTACTTTTGTTTATTAACTTTATCCTCAATATTTCCCAAACTTCAACATATGTTCATTAGCCAGAAGCATGGTATTTCCTTAACTTTAACCTTAACATAGTTTTACAGATATAGTATAGAGAGAAAATTCTAATGAATGTTGGGATTGAAACTAATCTGGCGCTTCACAGAATCGTCAAAAAATGACGTTCTTGTTATTTTCTTTGAGTTGCATATGTATACACAAAATATATATTATTATATATATTGAATGTATTCATCACAATTGCAATATATTAACTGTCCAGCAGGTGGCACTGACAAACAGCCTTTTATTTAGCATGCGAACATGCTAAATAAAAGGCCACTAATGTAGCCTACTCTTTCTTTGATGTGTAGGATACTGAATGAAACCCTGAAAACATGTTCAGTAATTATATTGATGATATAGCTTATGCTTGCCTCTGACTTTTTGTCACTGATTCAATCCACAGACCACTGATGAGCCCTTGAGCGAGGCTTTTAAATTTAATCCTGATTCAATGGAGCTATATGCACTGGCCGGGTTCAAGGTGTGAATGTCTGTAACTAATTGAGTGTGAACAGGGCATCCCTGAAAAAGAGAACCTGGTTTGCAATTGAACTTCCCTGAATTAATTATCATTAAAATCTTTGTTATTTCATTAGCTACTGTATATTTGGGGATATGAAAGACAGAACAGTCTGTGTGAGAAAATTTAGTGTCAAGTTCAGGTTCTCTTCAAATTTTTTTACATAACGACAAAGCCTTTTCACATGTATGTTTTTGTAAAATACGTGCATAGTCTGCTTGTGTAATGACAGTGTTCATGGTGATGGCCCTATTATGCTACTTAAAATGAAAAGACAGGGAGTCATTGATAGTTTTTACTTTTTTAAATGTATTTTAATTGTGAAAAAAAGTGGTAACAATACAAGTATAAGACAGTAAAAAAACCTGTTTTTTAAAAGTTCTTTTTTTATTTATTTGAAATGCAAATTATTATTAATATTATTATTATTATTACTTTAAATCAAGCATTTTTAACTCTCTATTGTAGAACCAGATAGGTAGCATTCACTACATAATAAAATTTCCTAAAATTAAAATGTTAGTTTTACTGCCAGTTGACAATGTTGAAATGACTTTGAAAAAAACCAAAATAAAACTGCTTTGTAGCTTTTCTCTAGATTTTGATACATAAAAAAGAAAGCTAAATAATATGTATGTTTTAATTAATAGTATTCTGGGGTCACTTCAAAATTAAAGCCAAGCCCCAAGCCGTGACATAAAACAGTAAAAGACTGTCATTTAATTTACTGTATGTTTAATGGGATCCTGTTTTCCCCATCAGATGTTTTTTTGTGTTCAGTTCAGGTTTGAGAACAATAATGAAGCACTTCGGTGCAAATATACAGAGAAGTAGTCCATAACTGGAGGCTAAAATAGCAAATATCTCCACAGCCACAGTGAACTTCCCAGGAGAGCTGACATACGCTGGGATAAATGTGATCCAGACTGCACAGAATATCAGCATGCTGAAGGTGATGAATTTAGCTTCATTGAAATTATCAGGTAACTTTCGAGCCAGAAAAGCAAGGACGAAGCACAGCACAGCCAGGAGTCCTATATACCCCAGCACAGCCCAGAACCCGATAGGTGAACCTAAATCACACTCTAGAATAATCTTTTCAGTGGCATGAGCTGTATTTTTGTAGGGGAATGGCGGGGCAAGAGTTAACCACAGCACACAAACTAACACTTGCAGTAAAGTGCAGCTGAGAACACTTGTTCTCTGAAGTGGAGCAGAGCACTGAAAAACTGTCTTCGATGGCCTATTAGCCTTAAAGGCTTTTACCACTGCCATGGTTTTAGCCAAGATACAAGACATGCACAGGGCAAAGGTGATGCCAAATGCTGTGTGTCGCAGCATGCAGGACCACTCAGAGGGCTGGCCGATGAAGGTCAGAGAGCACAGGAAACATAGAGTCAAGGAGAAGAGCAGCAGGAAGCTCAGCTCAGAGTTGCTGGCTTTGACGAGAGGTGTGTGACGAAAGCGAAAGAAGACACATGACACCACCAGTGTTAAACTTGCTCCGAACAACGAGAAAGCAGCGAGGAGGGCGCCCATGGTTTCTCCATAAGATAGGAACTCAATCACCTTTGGAACACACTGGCTGTGATCTTCATTTGACCAGTACTCCAGTGGACACCGTGAACACTCAGCATAATCTGCATGGAAAACATGGAACGCTGAAATGTGTTTATGCTGTCAGCTGCGAGTTATGAGAGCAGAGCTCATATTAAAATAAGTACCAGCTGTATTTAGTGACTTATAGAGAAACTGAAAAGCATTGATTTCATACAAATATTACATAATAAATTACAGATCTACTCACTGCTGGAGTTGCTGATCTCTCCATCAGCACAGGCAATGCAGGAGAAACAGCAGTTGGGTTTGCCTTTAATCACAGCCTGCCGGAAACCTGGCAGACAACTCTCACTGCAGACAGACTGTGGCCTCTGTAACAACACCACAAGTCATCAGTTACTCATAGTTTGTTGCCCCTGTAATCCAAATACTTAAAACTGCAGTCGGTAACTTTGAGCAAAGGGTAAAAAAGTTAAAGTTATTTTTATCAAAGCTCTAGTTTAAACTTCATACCTCATTTTACACATCAATCTACATCGGAAGTGAAACTCTTGGCATTTGGCATGTCAGCCCGCTAAATATACATACTTTTTTTTATTTATTTTTACGTTTTTATGACTTCCTAAACGATGCAGAGTTCTATGTTTAATGATGGAAATCACATTTATTACTTTTAAAATTAACCTCCAAAATGTGTAACCTATTTCATCCCTAACATGTTTGTTTGATACCTTCGGGGATCCGGCAGCCCATGTTGTGTTTATTCCGTTCATGATAAACTGCTTTCCATTCGGTAGTGAGGCATCGTAGCTCCCTACAGCAACAAACACAGTATCTCCTGCTTGGTTTCTCTGCCAGTTCACCAGCTCATAAGTTGCTGCAGGGTCTCCGTTTACATCAAAACCCACAGTTTCTCCTGACTGAAGAGTAAAATTCACATCTTGGAGGTGTTTCACAACCTACCAACAGAGAAAAATGGTGAATAACTTAAAGTACAGAGTTATTATTTCAAATTATTAACTTAATTCCTGAAGGGGACCTCCAACCTGTTTTGGCTCTAAAAAATCTTTCCAGATACACGACTGATTCACCACTTCAAAACTTTGTCCACATCTCAACATTGTATGCATGGCATGAGCTACAGCATACACAGCCTTATACACATTGTTGGATATCCTTAGCTTTGACACATCTGTGAAAGAATTGTTGATGTCCTCTAGTCTCTCAGAACCAGAGCACTGGGTCTGACCATGCAGACTGGGTTGGAAACTGCAACCAAATGTGTTTTCCCAGAACTCCCTCAGCAGATTATTATGAGGTTCTTGACTTGGGTTAACCTGCAAAAGAAACTCTTTCAGGTCTGGGATCTTTGCTTTTCTGATAGTGAAGCCCAGAGACCCTGTCAGGATTCCCGAGTACCTCTTGTTGGCCAGATAACTTGCCGTAATCCAGAACTCACTGCCCACCCACTGCAGCCCAGTTAAGTTCTGCTTCAGAGCTTCCTCAAGCAGAATTTCTATCTCCTGGGAGAGGAAGGCAACTAAAACCTTTGCACTGCCGCTTTGGATCACTCTGACCACCCTGGCAATTTGCCCGCTGGTGTCAGTCCTTGAGATGACCTCTGAGTACTCAATGCAGACCCCCTCCTGGCTTGCAGCTGTGATAAATGTTTCCATGCCGTTGTTACCATAGTCATTGTCACTTCTAACTATCCCAACCCATGTCCAGCCAAAATGCTTTATCAGTTTTGCCAAGGCTCTGCTCTGATAGTAGTCACTAGGGATGGTTCTGAAGAAGGAGGGGTACTCCTTTCTGTTACTCAGACAAGCACAAGTGGCAAAGTGACTGATCTAATAGAAAAGAAAAGGAAGGGAAAAAAAAAAATTCAAAACATGTGAGTATAAGTATTAACTGACAAAAGGTAGACTTTTGACTCAATCTGCTGCATCTCTGCAAACCCTGACAACCTTTATCCTGACCTTATAGCCCGAAAAGGAACCATAATAATACCAGAATTCAGTTTTTGTTTATGGTCCCTTTCTACTAAGTTGGAAAAAGGAACATGGTGAAATCAGTCAAAAAATGACTACAAATATGACAAATATTTACCACTGGTATTTGGAAAAGCCCTGCAATTCGTAGCATCGCAATTGTTGAGGAGGAATCAGAGGGTCCGATGATGGCATGAACAGATGACTGGCCAGAGCAGGTTTGACCCAAAGTCCTTTCCTGCCCATTCATTAGACCCATCACCACACGCGTTGAATACAGTGTTGAACGACAGCTGTCAAACACCTTATATCCAATTGAGATATTAGGTAGCAGAGAGCTGCTATTGTTGATCTCCTGGATGGCAAAAATCATTGTTTGGACAAATTGAAATTGTCTCAAATTTATCCTGAAAAGAGTGAGAACAGTTTTAACTAAGAGCTTTTCATCTCTTCTTCTGTTAAAATCAAAACAAATGAGAAATGAGACACCAAACAGTACCCAGAGCATATGAGAGGTTCTGGAGTATCTGTGAAGGAGGACGGAGGCTTCGATATTGGATCGTAGATGGAGAAAACTCCTCCAATAGTGATATCTCCTTCCTTAGATAACAGGGGAAACTCTGGGCTCCCCAGCATCTCACAGAGCACCGTGTCTTCCTCTGCTCCAAAGGCTCCCACAAAAAGCACAAACAGTAACATGACATAGGCACAGTCACACATCTGGTACAATCAGGCACACATACTAACCTGTACGCTGTGATGAGTTTGTCTATCGCTGACCAATAGGCGTGTCTCCTGTCATGGGCAGAGCTTTATACTTCTGCAGATGGTCCTCTTATCGAATCACTGTATCATGATGTCATATTACTTTGTTGTTTTTCATTTGAGATGGTATATTCTGTTTCTAAGACCATTATGTCATTATTTCTATAAGTTAAATTGTAGGTGGGTGTGATGAGGGGGAAACAGACTTTAGCTGCAAACTGAGAATATCAAGAATTTATTTTGAAAAAAAAAAGAAATGCTGGTAATCAAACTCAATAATAAGGAGAGGATTTGGAGAAACACTATAAAATACTTGTTATTCAGGCAAATATGGGAACCACAATTTGAGGTAATGCTTTGATTTTATACTTGAATCATTTTTTTAAATAATTATAAAGTTACATCAGAACTAAAAATGTTATTAGGCCCTTCATGTTTGTTTGCGGCAGTACACTTAAATGTTTCAGGTCCAGATACAAAAAAATGAATCCATGAGAGTGTGTGTTGTATGAATTGTTTTGGTTCAGTATAACATAGACACAGGTGGTGGATCAGTGCAAACCGAACATTTAAATCCCTCAAGTCCTGTCTGTGCTCAACCATATATGTTGTGAGTGTTCATGTGTGTGTGTGTGTTGGGAGTGTGGTTGTGGGCATATGTGTTATCATATGTGTTTATTTAATATTAAACAATGTGTTTAAAAAAATCATTACAATAAAAAAGACTTAATATGTCAGCACCAGTATTCATAAGAATTATGTCTGTATTGGATGATTCTACTACACTTCACTATGAAGTACAATGTTCAGTGCCAAGGCAGGACATAGTTAGTGGTGTGGAGGTTATGGTGGTGAAAGAGCATGTATCAAATCTGAATTGGAGATTGGATCTTGTTACAGTTTACACTTTCCCAAACCTAAACCAGTGTTTTAGTTGCTTGACACTAACCATAATTTAACCATCATTAATTTGCAGGAAGCATAATCTTTCCGTAACTTTAACCTCAACATAGTTTTGCAGAAATTGTATGAAGAGAAAATTTCAAAAATAATGGGATTGAACCCAATCAGGGGGTTCTGAGAATTGTCAAATACTGACGGTCATGATATTTGATACAGTTACATATAAATACACTATATATGTATGGTATATGTATATATTAAATAAGTAGTTTTATTTCAATACATTCATCACAATTAAAATATATTAACTGTCCAGCAGATGGCACTGAAGAACAGCCTTTTATTTAGCATGCTAATGTGAGGGCCAACACCTAGGCAGGGAGCACCGCCCCTTTTAGGTGTGGTTGAGTGGAGCTGCCTGCCTTCATAAAGCCAGATGTGGGTTGATTAGAGTCTCTTTGTCTGACTCCTGGTAGATGTGTGGCAGGTCAACAATGTTTGTTCAGGTAAGGGAGAGATTTTGGGAAGGAAAATGGCTCTGTTGTTTTATAGTGAGTTTAACCACTTCCTCTGTATATAGATGTGTAGTGCAGCTGTGTCCTGAGCCGTCCAGATTGATGCTCTGTAATCCCATACTGAAAAGGTATGTTGCAGAAAAACTTAAGTGTGTTAATTTCATATCATATTTTAGGACTAATATTGTAATAAATGTTTGGGAATAGCGTGCCGTGGGTAACCCGTTTTACTCGGGTGAGAGGCTGAAAAGATAACCACCGGTGTCTCAGGTTTGTATATATAAATAATCTATATTTCATTAACTACAGTCAAATATTTAAAAACATGTATAAGGAATCGCTGCTATGGCTGGGTAGTACCGGGTCGCCAGGCACAAACTATGGCCTTCCCCACCTGACTGCAAATACCACTCGTTTGGGGATTTAAATACACAAGGCAAGTTACACTACAAACCAATAACTAGTTCAAATGCACACAGCAATCAGGGCAGATTATACTGCAAAACACCATAGACCCGGGGTCTAAGCAGGAGGAGCTGTCCAATGCCCCGGGGAACCAGACTGCGGGACGGAGCCTTCTGTAGCGTGGCGGCGGGCCGAATGCTATGCTTGGCCGGGAAGAGGTGACGGCTGGCTCACCCTCTACGATGGTCCCCACCTGGCTACCTACAGGAGACCGCTGTCCTCCCCTCCTAGTACTGGAACGCTCACCTGTCTGTCTATCTTCACCACCGGCAACACTAAACGGCTGCAAACGGCACCCACCCCCCACTAGGATGAGCGCAAAGCCGAAATCTTGGGCTGGCTGCTGCCACACAACGTCCACCCAGTTACCGCTCCCCAGAGTCCTGAATCGGTGCTCGGCTCTCTCTCTTTATCAGTTCAGAGTCCCAGGCAGCGGCCATAATTACCCACAAGTGCGCTCAATCACCACGCCGTCCACACTGATTGAGCGCTCCCCCTGCCAGAACCAAACAACTCCCACATCCCACTACAATATGGTCAATCTAACCTTTTCAGGGAAAGATTCAGCCTTTTACCTCTCCCCCGGTTGAGCCACAGCAGAGCCAGTGATTGCAGTGAAGTAGGGCCCTGAGGAGTAAGGTAACTTAAGGTAGTCTGGTAATGTAGGAGGGCTACTCCCTCTGAGGTATATTCTTTCAGAAATATTTGATTTTTACCATGTTTCCTCTTCTTTTTTCAGATTGAAGCTAGACTGCTGCTTTGCCTAGATGCATTTAACATAGAAGCCTGTTTTAATGTGACCACTGACTGTTCTACATGAGCTTATACTGAGGCTGTGTCCAGCAGCCCATTTGTTGATTTGGATACATCCAAGTCTACATGTTACATTGTGGTGGTTGTGATTTAAAATACTTTTTAATCCTTTGTAAACCAGAACCAACTGATTCACACTATATTGTATTTTTATTTCTGTTCTTCTAGGCAGAGGGAGACCTGTGGGTAGTAGGATAGTCGTGGCATTTCCCCTCTCTTCGCATGCCGTGTGGTAGGCCCAAAAGGGTGATAGTCCCTTTTTACAGTTTCATACATTATCTATTTGCAGTGCTGGTTGCAGTGTAGTGTAAAAGTTCATAGTGTGCTCACGTGGTGGGTTTAAAGAGGGCTTACAATAGAATATCCCCACAGACAGTACCCTGCCTATAGTATTGGCATTTTTTTGTATTTCTTTGGTTTCTAATCTAAAGAGGGGGTCAGTTGGAATGGGTATGGATAAGCTGTTTTAACCATTTATCATTGTTGGATAAATCTTGTTAATTTTATGATTGCTCTCTCCTTTTTTTAGGTTATCCATTCCTATAATTTTTGGCTGGACCGCAGAGGGCCAGCCCTACAGACGCAAAAGTCTGTCACTGAGTGAGTGAGTGACTGAGTGATGAAGTTACAGGATTGGTCGGCCGACTGTTGGAGTTTCCTCATTGACTGTTGCTCTTTCAAAATGAAAAGGTGGAGAACAGTTCTGTGTTTACGTTTTCTGGGGAGCGTGTCAGCGGTTCAATGTAACATTACATAGTGCTGTTGTTGTGCATGTGTTATTGTTTATTTTCGTTTAAAAGTTACGTTATGTTCGCAAATTTTTGCCTCGCTTTCCTCCATTTCCACCATAAACTGACTATCTAGCAGCCACACTTCGCTACTGCGGTATGAACCCAAAATAAACAGACTGTGCTGTGATTTAATTGCAATGAACAGATCCAAATAATGCCGAAATAACAACATAAATATATTGATTTGTAAAAAGTCTGAATTCATTCTTTGTCAAGTCTGTCCGCAACACAACAAGCAAACAACTTTTAAAATGCTTGTTTTCTGAACGGAGTTCGGAGCGATCAATGCCAGTTCACGTTAACATTGCAGCTACTCGATCAACACTCAACATAACGTCATCTAGGCATAAATACGGCAGCGACGTTGTTGTAAACGGATCAAAGTGTGCCGAAATAACTACATAATGATGCTGATTAGTAAAAAGACTGAATTCATGCTTTGTCAGGTCTGTCCGCAAGACGACAAGCAAACAACTTTTAAAATGCTTGTTTTCTGAATTGAGTTCGGATCGATCAGTGGCAGGCTATCTTAACATTGTACAGTAGCTGCTCCATTAACACTCCATCTAGGAATAAATACAGCAACAACAACGTCAGTGATGACAGCGGGAATATCTCAACGCTGATAAACTTTCGCAATGTATGTATATTTAACACCACTTATATGATGAATTCTTTTGATACACATGCTTTAATAAAAAACTGAAATACTTTTAACCTTGCATAATGTATGTCATGCTAATACCTTTTCACCTTGTATACAATGTATAATATACTGACTAGTAAATGTTACCATTTACTATTACTGAATGTCATTTGCTTCATTATAAGTTGGCTTCCAATCAAACATTAAGATATAAGTGAAAAAAACTGTTCACAAAATATTATAGATATGACCACTGACTATTTGTCTAAGAATTTAGCTACAAATTCACAGACTTGACCATACGGCCCAGCCATATACTCGGTTTTGACCGAGTCTTGTTTCCCTTTAATTCAATACATTTGGTAGTGTTGAACTGAATGCACATCTCCCGCTC